>JARJEI010000001.1:19025719-19749469 GCA_029955415.1 Lottia scabra
AAAATGGTTTTCGGAAATATGATTGAAATGACAATTCAAAAACAATGAATTACAAAAAATTGACCCGGAAGTAAAAAATAAGCCGCCATATTGATATGACCAACTTTTGTAAAACTCAAAATGGGGCCTCAGGGTTATGAGCGGAATTTGTAATAGTAGTATTTTAGGACAGCCCAGTCGATTGCCAAAAAAAGTACGTTATTAGATTTTTGATTTTTAATACTGCCTTTTTGTTATTTCCGGTATAACGTTTAAAGTAATTGCCAAAATTTCAAAGACTTGTAACTCATGACCTTGACCATTTATGACCTTGTAACCTGAACAAAGGTTATTGCCCTTGACTAGATCTATCCAATGAAATATCCATTTTCGTTGTCCGATGTTTACTTCCGGTTCTATTGCCATTTGAAATTTGCTATTTTCAACTTAAAACAGCTCTGTCACGTGACCAAAGTAACATACGTCACAAACTCTTATATATTATTAGTGTGCTTATTTTACTCTTTCCAGTGATATAAAACACTTTATGTTTGAATGAAAATTGCGCGATTTAAAATTTGAAAATTTTGTGCAAAGTTTCATTGTAACTGTACGTGTTTTTTTCAAATTTTATTTTGACCGTCCTGAAAACTTAAAGGTAGATAGACATTTTGATTGCAAACTCAAATCTGTTTTCAAGGTTTTGACGTTATTCTCTTTTAAAATCTAAAATCTAACTTCCGGAATTTATATGATATATGATTTTTTTTTTTTGCAATATTTTTGAAATTATGCTATATAAACAATCAATCAATGAAATTTGACCCATTTGTAATAGATCGGCCGCAATATTTATATGACTAACTTTTGTAAAACTCAAAATGGGGCCTCGGGGTTATGAGCGGAATTCGTAATTGTAGTATTTTTGGACAGCTTAATCGATTGCCCCAAATTGTACGTGATTCGATTTTGATATTCGATGTTGCTTTTTTGTTATTTTCGGTATATTGTATTTAATGTAATTGCCAAAATTTCAAAGAATTGTAACCCGTGACCTTGAACTTTTTTACCACGTGACCTGAACAAAGGCTATTGCCCTTGACCAGATCTATGTACTGATGTATCCATTTTAGTTGTCCGATATTCTATGGCCATTTGAAATTTGCGATTTTTAACATTAAATAGCTCTGTCACGTGACCTAACTTTCATACGTCACAAAACTTATTGTGCTTAATCTATTCTTTTTAATGATATATAACACTTTATGTTTTAAAGAAAATTGCGCGATATAATATTTGGAAGTTTTATTGTCACTGTGCGTGTTTTTTCAAATTTTATTAGAATGTTCTGAAAACTTATGAGTAGCTAAGCATTTGGATTGCGAACTCAAATCTATTTTCAAAATTTCGATATTACTACCGGTTTTGACGTTATTGGCTAATTAACTAAAATAATATGTTTGTTGTCTAAATGGTTAAATGATAGTGCTCTCCCTTCAACCTGTAATTAACTTGAGTTTTGGCGATACTAAACCAAAGAAGTAAAAAACATTGCCAAAACGCTAACACATTTGATTAAATAACGCTGACAATTATCGTCAAAACAGTTGAAGGGAGAGAACTTTCAGAGAACTTCTATTTTTATTGTTAATCTATATTAAAGCTATCATGCTGTAACTAGACTAGAAAAAATGTTTCTAACTTTTTTAATATTAATATTTTTATAACCATATAACCTTGTGATTTATGAAAGATTCCAGGATGACGCACTGCCCAGCGCCGTTTTGGTACGGCTCTAGTTTTTTTTTTTTCCAAATTCTGGTCAGCGTCTGTAGAGAAAACTGAAAATGGTATAGAAATTCTGGTTTGATCAGCTAGTTTCACTCGAGGGAAATTTTCCCTTAAATATAAAACGGCACATTTTTGCGGAACCAGAAGTGGGCTATTACATAATGTGCAATATGTTTTCATCGAGTCTGTAGGACTTATTTATGAACCGATTTACCTGAAATTTCCTTCATTACGTTAATTGTTAAAAGAAGTATCTGGTGCAACTTCAAAAATTTGAAATTTTAAATATTTTTGTAAAAAAAAATTTCTCAGCCGCTAATTAACCGATTGATCTGAAATTCACAGGACATAAACAGAATGTCGATACAAATAATACAAGATAATTAAAATATTTCTATCACTTCCGGTTTTTCAAAATTACGTCTGGCGACCCCACTTCCGGTGTAAATTTCAGATGTTGGCTAAAACCATATATATTGCATGTCAGGCATAATTAGAAGGTACTTAGCTGAAAAAATCCAAACCGGAAGTGATACATAAGCTGTCGCCACAGACTGACACATTTCAGCAAAATATTAATTAGTCCTCCATTTTTTATCCGATTTTTATGATTTTAATGTCTATCAAAACATTGTAACTTTATCTAAAACTTGTAGGCACAGAATTTTGAATTTTGAATTTGAAGTGTTTTTATTTTGGTTTGAATTTTTTGAAAATTCAAAAGGCCATACCATGTGACCTTGACCTTCAATGACCCTGAAATTTTCAATGTAGAATGTCCTTTACCTCAGCTATCCATAGGTGTTTTGATTTTAGTTGAAAAATATTAACTTCCGGTTTTATAGACATTCAAAAATTGACATTTTTGACAACTTTGGACGGCTGTATCACCTTCTCCAATTAACACAAAGAATTAATCATTTCAATTTTGTAATGCTGATTTAATTATCTTTTTAACGATATATGACGATAATACCTTAAAATATTTTTTCAAAATATTGCGTTTTTTTCGACTGAGAGTTCTAACTTACAATGTAATTATCTAATAGCAATATGGATTGTTTAATGATGATGTACACAATTTTCTCTTTTGAAAAAAAAAGAAGAAAGAGATAGGATTAAAATGATTGACAGGAGTTATAACAGGTTATATAATATGGTAATAAAACTACCCACATGAACTTTTGACATGCAGGTGTTAAGTATTTCAGGTCATAAACCGATTAATCTGATTATGTAATCTTTTAACACTCTAAAAAATAAAAATTTTTATTCATCTTTTTTGCAAAATTTTCACTCACATTAATTTAACATACAATCATTTAGAGCAGTGAATTTTTAATACATTAACCTGTTCGAATTTTTTCTGTACTATTGACTGAAATCATTCTACACACCAATTAATTGATTAACCTTTAGCATGCGTTGTATTACTTAAGTCTTTTTTGTATGTAATTTAAGTTGTGATAATTTAATGTGACATTGTGTTTAAACTATGTAAAGTAAATTGAACTATATTTTTATTCTAATCATTATTATTTGAATTGATAATTGAAATGTATGCTCTCTTCTTGTGACCTTGACCAGTGCTTCTATAGTAGAGTATCTTCTGTAACACCCAATACCAATTTTTGTTTTTGTCGTCTGGTAAGCTTATTATAGGTCATAAACAAATTAGTCAGAGTACATAATCTGTAGTGCTGGACTATCTAGCAGACAGCAATAAATAATTTAACTGGCAACGTGTCTGCGCTAATCCGTTGCAATAAAAAGTAAGTGTTTAATCTTGCCATAGTCAATTGGGCCTCTATCCAAATTGGTCAAAATGGCCAGTCACCATGGCCCCTATTTTGGTCAAAATGGCCTCTGAATTTCCTCTTTGATTTCAACCAATTCAAAAGTCAAAATGGTCCCTGATTTTTTTTTATAAATTGTAGCTTATATGATGATAATCAAAGGAATAATTGGAAGCTATTTTAACCCTAGAAAAGGTCACTAATTTTGACTGAAAATTGTACTCTGTAACAACAAATTTTGAAGACATAAATTGTGTTCCTATTTATATTTTCATCAAAGCAAAGACATTCTAAGACTTACAATATTAATTTGAAGTTACTATTCCAGTTCTCAAAAAGATTATACAAAAAATATATTATGTAGCGCTTTATGTTTTGTTAATTTGTAACTTCATAAATAAAAAAATTATTTTGTCACCATTTTGACTTTTTGGAAGGACCATTTTGACCTTTTTGAGGACCATTTTGACCATTTATCAGGGACCATTTTGACCAAACGAGGGGCCATTTTTGATAGGGCCCAATTGACTATAACCCGTTTTTATCGTCTGCTAAGCTTATTATAGGACAAAGATAAATTGCAAACTACGAACAATAGTTTTGGTTTTAAGAGTTATGCGGTTAAAGCTACAATCAGGCCTTCTCTCGAAAACACGCCAATTCATTGGATTTCAATTTTTTAAAAGAAAAGGGGCATTGAGGATTAGGAATATATTTTAAAGAAGAAAAAAATGTCAATATCTTAAATTTGGGAGTTTTAAAAATAGAACACATTGCTTTGAATATTTTGGATAAGAATATTAACGTAATTGTTATCTATAGACCACCTGTTTATCGATTAGAATTATTTCTCCCAATGTTAGAAAGATTACTAGTTGAATTACAAGATTGATATATGATTGAATCTACCCTTTCACAAAACTTTTTACTAAAAATGAGGGAGTGAACACCAGACTTTAGGAGTTTGAAGTTCAAAAAGTCTTACAGCTATCAGGCAAAGCATCACGGGCCACGCTCAGTGCTGTTCACAGCTCTAGTTTATTTCTGGCTTCAGTTTTTCATCTGCTGTAGGTAGTATTGTTCTCGTTCTTCTCCCAAATAATCTTTGTGATGGTGATCCTGTGTTGTCATCTCTTGGTGTATTTCTGATGTTCAACAATACTAGGTATGGATCACTCTTGGTCTCATTACATTTTACAAGCATATTCTTTGCTATTCCAACAGCTTTTTCGACCATTCCATTTGCTTGAGCGTGTTCTGGTGATGATGTTTATTGTTCAAAATAATATGTTTTAGAAAAGTTCTTCCATTCAGTTCCAGAAAAAGGGGGACCATTGTCACTGGTTAATTGTTCAGGTATTCCATGATTACTAAACCATTTCTTAGTTTGTCTGATAACTTCTGCTCCATGTGTACCATTTTCCATTCTCTCCGTTTCAAAATATTCCGAATAGTAATCTACTATTATAAGCCATTTGGTACCTAAGCAATCAAATAAATCTACCGCTACATGTTCCCATGGTTTTGTTGGTATTGGGGTTGGCATTAAAGGTTCTTTAGGTTGAGCATTTCTATGTTCTTGACAAGCACTGCATCTAGATACGAAGTCTTTGATTTGTTTGTTGATTCCCGGCCAATAAAGTAAATCTCGTGCAAGTTGTTTAGACTTAACCATTCCTTGGTGAGCTTTTTGGATCATCTTCAGGGCTTCACTTCTCATTGATGTTGGTATAACTACTCTCTGACCTTTATACAATACTCCGTCTATTATGTTAAGTTCATCTTCTGAATCAAAGAAAGGTTGTACTACTGGGTTAGCATGTGTTCTCTGTTTAGGTCATCCTTCTGGACTTTTTACCAATGTCATTACTTCTTGTAGTATATCATCTTTGTTGGTCTCTTCTTTTATTTGTCTCAATCTGGGTTTGCTTATTTGTGTCATACATGGTAATTCTTCTGTATAAACTTCAAATATGTGTGTGTCGCCTGTATCTTTAAGGTATGCTCGGCTAAGAGCGTCTGCTACAGGGATTTCTGTTCCTTTCTTGTGAATAAGATTAAAGTCCTACCCTTGTAGCCTCATTCTCATCTTTTGCAGTCTGAGTGGAACTTGATACAGGGGTTTCTCTAAAAATTCTCACTAGTGGCTGGTGGTCTGTTTCTACAGTAACATCGCTACGGCCATATAAGTATGAAATTTCTTCATAGCGAAAACAATGGCAAGTAGTTCCTTTTCAATTTGTGCATATGCACGTTCTGGTTGAGTCAATGCTCTTGAGGCATAATGGACTGGTTGGTCTACTTGAAGGACAACACAACCTAATCAAACAACTGGCTCTTCTTGGCTGTAGTAGTGTAATACTGGGGCTGTTGTAATTCGGTGTTTGATCTTCTGGAATGCATCCTTATACTCTCGAGTGCCAAATAACGGTACAGGGTGGATTAAGAGTACAGGCATACATGTGTAATCTCCCGATAATGTCGGGTTTCTACCGCTTTTGCATGCCAGCTCCCGATCTACCGGCGGGAGGTCAAAATCTACCGCTTTTTCATTTTTTCGAAAGCATAATTTTTACGGGACCTACCGATTTTCAATGTCCAAATTCTTTACCATAAATCAATAAAAAATCAATCATTATTAAATTCTGATTGCCCATTACACGTGTTAATCTCATCATGTAACGAGATTATCATTGTCTTATTAATTAATCCCCTAATTAAGACGATAATTTGAATGTAATAACGGTACAGGGTGGAATAAAAGTACAGGGTGGACAATTTTGCAAAATGTAATAACGGTACAGGGTGGAATAAGAGTACAGGGTGGACAATTTTGCAAAATGTAATAACGGTACAGGGTGGAATAAAAGTACAGGGTGGACAATTTTGCAAAACGTAATAACGGTACAGGGTGGAATAACAGTACACAGCAAATTAGAAAATCATGGAATTTTCATATGGTATTTATTATTCCTATATAAATTTTATTGTGAGTGTGTGATAAAATTGTAACCCTTAATTAAAACAACCAACTAATTATATAAGCACATTTACTTAAAATTCAAACTAAAATAACAGCAATCCATGAATAAAATATTCTATGAATACTTGAAAATATTATCCCAATGACATTCCACACTATTATAAACTCAAGATTGTTTTGGTCAACAACGAATAAAAAGATCGATTAGAGTTATTTCCCGTCTTGATTGAGAGAAGACAAAAATGCATTGTGATAATCGAGTCCATGTAAAAATGGAGGGAGTAACAATATACAACGGAATAGCCGTCCATCCCCCCCGTTTTCACAATATTTGTGCATGTCGCGTTGCTCATAAGAATTAATTAGACGAGAAAATTATAACTCATGGAATTTCCTTCCGATTGTTGACAGGTGTTTTATTCAATGAAGATCATTTAAGTCTAATTTAGTCTTGTTGGCGGGATGACTGTAGAACGGTCGGCTCAAGACAAAAATGCATTGTGATAATCGAGTCTATGTAAAAATGGAGGGAGTAACAATATATAACGGAATAGCCGTCCATCCCCCCCGTTTTCACAATATTTGTTCATTTACGACAAGAATCTTGAATACCTTGATTATTGATATCGCTGTACGTGCCCAAATATCGCCGCAAGCCCGATTTATAGCGATATCATATCGCTGCAAGGCCGTGGGTTAGTGGGACCCCTGAGTACAGTATTAGAATCACATATTTGGCTCACAAAATTAATAAACGTACAGGGCTAAATAACGATCGTACAGGCGGGAAATTCACCTAAAAATTAATAAACGTACATGTACGCTTATTTGGCACTCGAGAGTAGGTTGATTGGATTCTTTAATAAGGCTTCTTAGCGGGTCTGTTAGGTTGACAAATTTTTTAGATGTTTGCATATATATATGTTACCATGCCTAGAAAAGTGCGAACATTGTCAATACTAGCCGGTTCTGGCATTTCTGTTATGGCTCTTACTCTATCTTCATCAATTTCAAGACCATACTTGGTAAATTCGTGTCCACTGTACTTGACAGTTTCTGTGCATAACTGCAATTTCTTGATGGAGAATGTAATATTATTATCTTTTGCTGTCTGGAGAGTCTGTTTCAGAATTTTGTTATGCTCTTCTAATGAATTTGCAGCAATCAAAAAGTCATCCATTATAATCTCAAGTCCGTCAATATTTTCAAATACATCTCCAAATGCTCTCATAAACAACTCTGGGGCTGAGGTTATACCCATAGGAAGACGTTTATATCTATACCGTCCAAATGGTGTAATAAAGGCAGTATAATTCTTGGAATCATCATCTAGAACTAATTGGAAATAACCTTGGTTTGCATCTAAGACAGTCATATATTTGGCTCCATTAATTCTCTGGGCAACTGCTTCAACAGTGTTGGTTGGGTGATACTCTCGTTGTAGAGCTTTGTTTAGATCTCTTGGATCTATAGTAATTCTTACATCAGATGAATTTTTCTTCGGTACCACATGTAATGCACTGCACCAGGGTGTTGGAGTTCCTGCTGGGACTTTTTCTATTATATCTGACTTTTCCAATTCCATCAGCTTTTTCTTGACTCTATCTCTTAGAGCTGCTGGGACAGGTCTAGGGGGTTGGGCTATAGGTTGGGCATTAGGATTAACCTTAAGTGAAACTAGACCAGGCACCTTTCCTACACCTGAAAATACCTCAAAATAATCATTAATAATTTGCTTAGCACTGTCAAAATTACATTTATCTAAATTGTCAGATTTGATCTTAACTAATGACTTCTCAACTTTCGTGTTAGTATTTACCATTTTGATAAAATTCATCTTAATACAGTCTGACAAACATAATAAATTTGGTACATTTTGCAAAATATGACACTCAATGCTCAATTCGTTACCATTTACTTCACAGAGTAAATTAACTTTGCCCATAGGCTTCACAGGTTGATCACCTTCTAAGCCATAAGCTTATATCAACAAATTGCTATGTGACATAGGGGGGTTAAATGAATTACGTAATGCATCATAGGTTTGTTTTGAAATTACATTTGTCTCTGCACCAGTATCTAACTTAAAATTTACAACACCATGCCCTTTAACATTGACAGCTTTTGACCATCCTCGACCTTCATCATGCTTATGTGTGTATTTTCTAAATCATCGACAAGGTCATATTCAAATTCAGTGGCATTATTTGCATCATAATCATGTACATTAGTGTTGAAACGGTTAGTGATTTTTACGACCCGGGTACCCGTCGGCAATAACCGGTTATTTTCCGGTTAACCCAGGTTAATTTATTAAGCTTAAAAACAAGAATAAAGAACCGCATTTGTAGCTGTGACACAGCGTAAACTAAATCTCAGTTAATACAAATGAGTTCCAAAGTCGCCAAACGAAGAAGAGTTGACCTACATTGAATCAGTTCCACTCGGAATTGTCGTAGTCAGATAAAAACCAGCCACCCATCGAAGCAGACATCAGATTAAACCCAAGCTGGCTAGAAAAAATAACCCCACTGTCATTCATTCGCAAGGTATCAAATAAGCGCCCAAACACGAACATGGTCGGGTACATTTAGCACCATTGAACATGGAATGGACGATAGTATGATAACATAGTCAAGATCATCAAGGTTACTAGCACTCAGAGAAGACAATGAAAATGAACGTCTGGGTAATCAAGTTAAACAAAAAACCAAGCGGGCGGTGTTAGATACAATTAGGTCAAAATTAATTGTTCCACTCGTACTTCAATTCTATAATTACTTGTATTAAACGGAACAAGATCATCTTTTACATGATATAATATGTCAATAACGAAGTCTAATCACACTTTGATACCCATATTTGAAATATAACGTAAGGATTTGAAACTTTGATATACCCCGATGCGGGCGATATTGTCAGGCACTAAATTTAATAGACACCGCCGGATGTGACCATCTCACAAGAATATTAAAATAGAAAGTAGAAAGTTAATGAAAGTGAGAAATTCATTGGCTGATATAAATAGACATCTCTTATTGTCCAATCAGATAATAGCATGCTTTGTTGGTGGATTTTTACGAGTGTCTGTTCATAAATATTTTCAACAAGATGTTCTATTTTTTTATGGCTTTATCTTTGATAAACATCGGAGATCGTGAAGATGAAAAAACAACTATTTGATGAGCTTGATGGTTAAGAATATTCAGTTGAGAATACGGCGGATTTATGTTATAAAATGCCGTTTTTTTACACGCAGTTCTTTATCAAAATTATCATTTTTACAAATGGACGGTTACCTGATCATCTGAAATCAGACCCGGTTACCCGTGAAATCGTACCCGATATCGGTTAACTGATTAACCGTTTCAACACTAATGTACATATTCATAATATACATTTGATCTTTTGTTTAATTTGTCTTTTGAAAAACATACACTGGCAAAATGATTACGTCTATTGCATTTGGCACAAATTTTACCATATGCAGGACAATTCCCACTTGGTAGATGTTCAAAGCCACAAGATGTGCACTTCTTGTTCTCATGTCTGGTTGACGAAAATCTTTTCTGCATTCCTCTTGGGTTAGGGCGACCTCTGGATGGATTTCGAAATTCCTGAGACCCTCTCGATTGTGGACCTCTATACTGTGTACCTCTCTGTTGCGGTGGGGGTGGACCCCTTCTGTTACCACGCCCCCGGCTATGTCTTCGTCCTGCGTAGTGGATCTTCGTGGTTTCTGATTTAGTTTCTAAAAAGCTCCTAGGCTCAAGCTTCTGTTCATGCAAATGTCCTTTAGAGATTATTTGATCTAAAGTTAGATCCTCATTCCACAATTTATCTCTCAAATATTTGGATTTTACACCAACTGATAGTTGTTTACATAACTGATTGTCTAATGTATCACCAAATTCACAGTGTCTAGCTATTTCACGAAGTCTTGATAGGTAGACTGATATAGTTTCATTTTCTTCTTGATAACAGGTATCAAACTTCTTCATATATAATTTTAAAAGCTTTTTAGGTTCAAAATGCTGGTAATAGGGTTTATCCCAAGGTCAATACAAACACTCATACCAAGTTTCATCAAAATCCATCAAGAAACCAGCTCTCCATCGTGTCCACAACATATTTTCAAAAGCAAGGGCAATAACCCATGAAATATTTTTCGATTAGTCTGATTTTCAAAAGGGTTCATCCTTGGGTGTTTATGAACACTCACAGCAAGTTTCATCAAAATCCATCAAGAAACCAGCTCTCTATCGTGTCCACAACTTTGAGAGTATAACGGCTGAAAAATTAACGTGTTTTAAAGAACAAGGGCAATAACTCATAAAATATTTTTTTGATGTTTCTGATATTCAATAGGGTTTATCCTACTGGCAATACAAACACTCATACCAAGTTTCATCAAAATCCATAAAGAAACCAGCTCTCTATGGTGTCCACAAGATATTTTCAAAAGTAAGGGCAATAACCCATGAAATATTTTTCGATTCGTCTGATTTTCAATAGGGTTCATCCTTGGGTGATAACAAACACTCACGGCATGTTTCATCAAAATCCATCAAGAAACCAGCTCTCTATCGTGTCCACAACAATTGTGGACAGACAGACGGACAGACAGACGGACAGACAGACAGGGGCGACTACAATATACGCCCACATCAATGTGTGGGCATACACATTAACTTGGATTATTAAAACACAACATTAGGAAGTTAAAATTGTCTTACTTTTTCTACCAGATTCTCTTTTATTTCCAGGCAGTGTTAAACTTTTAGACTTTCGATGAGCTTTGGGTATCTGAGAAAAAAACATGTCGAATAAAGATTTTAATAGATCAAAATATTTTGTTCCAAAAATTATTGCAGAAATGGATTTTTTCCTTGTTTTTAAACATATAAATAGTAGGCCTACGACAATTTACAGAATATATGAATCAATACAGGACTTTAGATTAATTAGATTACATTAATTTGGGAACACTCTGTATTCGCAGAGGAGGCGAGAATATCTAGGCCACCTTGAGCTCCTGGGAAGCCTAAAGAAGCATTTTACCTAATTCATATAATTTCATTTTATGAGAAAGGACTACTGATATGATCAGACAGGCATCTCTTGCTTTGCAGTGTTTAATTTAAGCATGATGCGACATTTTTCTCTAATTTGGGCACAACATTTACCGTTGTAACTAGCATGTAATCCAAAGGCATTCAATAACTTTGAATAAAGATAGCTTGCCAGGCAAGGTAACATACGCCCACTTCAGCAAATTTAAATATTTGAAAAAGTTGATTGCACCATCGCAAATTATTTGAGCTGATATTTAGATGAATCAATTCGAATGAAAACTCTAACCTCTATCATGTACACAAGCTAATTTTAACGTTTTTTCACTAAGTCAAGGGCGATAACTCATAAACCGACCACAGGTGCTTGAGGACAGGTCCTGTATGAGCCCCATATAGTCCCCCCCCCTTATTATTATCATTATCATAAATTTCAGATTTTTCGATATATATCACTTATTTGTACCATATGTACTAATATATCATATTTATACTCTAAAAATACAGTTTAAGATTGTCAGGTAGAGTTATCCTTCACGAGCAGAAGACTACACACGCATGCGTACAGACGTTGTTTTGTAACTTCCGTTAATCGAGATCGAATATTTGTTGCAAATGCCTTGGTCTCAAATTTTGGTATTTTGGCGCCAAATCTCGCCTATAGGTGGCACTGTCGGTTCGGAACTGTCAGAAATGGATTCACTGGTCCCAAAAACATATGAAATCATATATTTCAAGGCTATGGAGCTATGGTTGAGAATGATAAACCGATTCCTAAATTCTGACCTATTTCTGGCTGCCATTTTGGATTTTTGGCTCTCCTGACCTTAGCCCAAAGCTTTGAGAGGTTGCAACCTCCAAAAATCTTAATTAGGACTCCCTCTATCAGAAACCATCATAAAATTCTCTAGGGCAAACAATGGTCACGGGACTTGGGATTTACAGCCTACTATATTATAGAATTTGAGAAATTTAAAATCACTGGGGTTAACAAACTTTCGTATCAAAAAAATCTTCCTAACTTACAGTGTCCTCCATGTCATGAACAGCTTGCATGGCTTCTCTAACATCTTGTGTTGTTCTTAAAGATGCTCCTTGTAAATCTCTATCATTTCTATTGGGTAATATTTCATCTTCTATTACCACAGATTTCTAACAAAAATAAAATCACACAAATTCAAATTATGGTGGCAAAGCACAAATCTATGGCAGACCAAACAGTCCATAATTAAGATGTCTTAATCCTTAATCCTTAGTTCTTAATGCTTAATTCCTATTCCTTTATTCAAGGCTATTTTCAACATTTGTTCACCAAAATCATCATTTATTCATAAAATCGATAAGTTGTCAAGTTATAATTTGTATAAGCATATTCTGCTTTTATCAAATATTAAATAATTGTGGTAAGTCTCAGTTTGTTTTCGAAATGTCTATCCTTTTTTTTGCAGTGTTTTGCTTTGTTTTCATAATGACTATTTTATTGCAGTGCGTTCTAGCGAACGCACTGCTTTGTTTTGCAAATGTCTTTTTTTTTTTTTTTTTTTTTTTTTTTCGCCTTCTGGTCAGAGCGCCCAGCCAAAACTACGCATGCCACACATAATCTCTCAAGATTTCCCACGATAATCTACTGCTCGGTATTGTTTAAATGTAAAATGACGCATGCCCTACCAACCGGAAATGAGGTATGAGAACATATGGGTTTTAATGTTTTGGCCATTATCTGCTTTATTTTTCAACCGATTTTGATCGGACTGACTTTGCTAATTTCTTTAATTGATTGTCCACAAGATGAAATTTAAACAATATCATTTTGTGAACAAGCTTGCTGACATTTGGAGCACCTTTTCTTGACCACTTTTTCAACTTTTTCAATTTTAAGTTGATCAACCTGAAAACTTACATATATATAGACATTTTAATTGCAAACAATTAGCAATTTTCAAAATTTCGATATCACTTCCGGTTTTGACGTCATTCCCTCTCAAAGTTGAAATTTCAACTTCCGGAATTTTGAAGATATTCGAAAAATTCTTTTTGCAATATGTTTGTTATGTAGACTCAAAATTATACAAATCATAAAATTTAAGCCGGATGTAACAGATCAGGCGCCATCTTGAAATGGTATATTTTCATAAAACGCAAAATGGGGCCTCAGGGTGTTATGGAATTTGCATAATTTTTTATGTCTATGTAATCAACAGTCGACTGCGACCAAAACATGGGAAGCCGATTTTTGAATTTCAATTCTGAATTTTTCTAATTTCCGGTAAAAATAAATCAGTAATTGTCAAAACTTTCCAGGCCCATATTTTGTGACCTTGACCTTTTGTGACTTAGTGACCTGTACAAAAGTTATTGCCCTTGATTAGATGTATCCAATGACATATTTTTTTCAGATGCCCAATGGTTACTTCCGGTTTTATAGACGTTTGAAAATTGTAATTTTGAACTTTAAACAGCCCTATCACGTGACCTAATTTACATATGTCTTATTTTCTTTCACCGTCGTACTATGCTCTCTCTGCTCTTTCCAATGATATACAGCACAATACATTGGAATCACAATTCCGCCTTTTAAAGTTTGAAAAATCTGTGCCAATTTCCATTGAAACTGTGCGTGTTTTTTTCAAATTTTATTTCGATCGTTCTGAAAACTTACAAGTAGATAGACATTTTGATGGCAAATAAAAATATGTTTTCAAAATTTTGATATTACTTCCGGTTTTGACGTCATTCGCTCTCAAAGTTGAAATTTCAACTTCCGGAATTTTGAAGATATTCGAAAAATTCTTTTTGCAATATGTTTGTTATGTAGACTCAAAATTATACAAATCATAAAATTTGACCCGGATGTAACAGATCAGGCGCCATCTTGAAATGGTATATTTTCATAAAACGCAAAATGGGGCCTCAGGGTGTTATGGAATTTGCATAATTTTTTATGTCTATGTAATCAACAGTCGACTGCGACCAAAACATGGGAAGCCGATTTTTGAATTTCAATTCTGAATTTTTCTAATTTCCGGTAAAAATAAATCAGTAATTGTCAAAACTTTCCAGGCCCATATTTTGTGACCTTGACCTTTTGTGACTTAGTGACCTGTACAAAAGTTATTGCCCTTGATTAGATGTATCCAATGACATATTTTTTTCAGATGCCCAATGGTTACTTCCGGTTTTATAGACGTTTGAAAATTGTAATTTTGAACTTTAAACAGCCCTATCACGTGACCTAATTTACATATGTCTTATTTTCTTTCACCGTCGTACTATGCTCTCTCTGCTCTTTCCAATGATATACAGCACAATACATTGGAATCACAATTCCGCCTTTTAAAGTTTGAAAAATCTGTGCCAATTTCCATTGAAACTGTGCGTGTTTTTTTCAAATTTTATTTCGATCGTTCTGAAAACTTACAAGTAGATAGACATTTTGATGGCAAATAAAAATATGTTTTCAAAATTTTGATATTACTTCCGGTTTTGACGTCATTCGCTCTCAAAGTTGAAATTTCAACTTCCGGAATTTTGAAGATATTCGAAAAATTCTTTTTGCAATATGTTTGTTATGTAGACTCAAAATTATACAAATCATAAAATTTGACCCGGATGTAACAGATCAGGCGCCATCTTGAAATGGTATATTTTCATAAAACGCAAAATGGGGCCTCAGGGTGTTATGGAATTTGCATAATTTTTATGTCTATGTAATCAACAGTCGACTGCGACCAAAACATGGGAAGCCGATTTTTGAATTTCAATTCTGAATTTTTCTGATTTCCGGTAAAAATAAGTCAGTAATTGTCAAAACTGTCAAGGCCCATATTTTGTGACCTTGACCTTTTGTGACTTTGTGACCTGTACAAAAGTTATTGCCCTTGATTAGATGTATCCAATGACATATTTTTTTCAGATGCCCAATGGTTACTTCCGGTTTTATAGCCGTTTGAAAATTGTAATTTTTAACTTTAAACAGCCCTACCACGTGACCTAATTTACATATGTCTTATTTTCTTTCACCGTCGTACTATGCTATGTCTGCTCTTTCCAATGATATACAACACAATATATTTGAATCAAAATTCCGCCTTTTAAAGTTTGAAAAATTTGTGTCAATTTCCATTGAAACTGTGCGTGTTTTTTTCAATTTTTATTTCGATCGTTCTGAAAACTTTCAGGTAGATAGACATTTTGATGGCGAACAAAAATATGTTTTCAAAATTTTTGTATCACTTCCGGTTTTGAAGTTATTGGCTCCCAAAGTCGAAATTTCAACTTCCGGAATTTTGAAGATATTTGAAAAATTCTTTTTGCAGTATGTATGTAATATAGACACAAAAGTATACAAATAATAAAATTTGACCCGGATGTAACAGATCAGTCGCCATCTTGAAATGGTATATTTTTATAAAACGCAAAATGGGGCCTCAGGGTGTAATGAAATTTGCATAATTCTGATGTTTTTGGAATCTACAGTCGATTGCAACCAAAACATGAGACGCTGATTTTTGAATTTCAATTCTGATTTATTTTAATTTCCGGTTAAGATAAATCAGTAATTGTCAAAACTTTAAAGGCTCATATCTTGTGACCTTGACCTCTGGTGACCAAGTGACCTGAAACAAATTCATTGCCATTGACGATACCTATGCACAGATACTTTCATTTAGGTTTTCCGATGTTTACTTCCGGTTTTATATCCATTTGAAAATTGCAGTTTTTAGCTTTAAAGAGCTCTGACACGTGACCTAATTCATGTACGTCACAAATTCTTTCACAATCTAATTATGCTAAATCTACTTTTTCAATTATATACAACACAATATTTTAAAATCAAAATAGCGCCTTTTGAATTTTGAAAATTAGTTATTCCATCTGCTTGTAAAATATTAAATTCAAATTTCAGTTGAAGGGAGAGTACTACATTTTGACATAAAGCTGCGTTTGGGCGATCGCCCTCTCCCATTAACTTGCGTTTGGGCGATAAGTTATCATTAATGTACTTTTTTTTACATTTTAACTGTTTTAAAAGAAACATTAATATGTGTTTTCTTTGAACGAATTATGTATTGATAAAATTCGATCTGTATTTCAAACTATGAAGTATGAATACTGTGCAGTCCGTTTCTAAATTGAGATTTGGCTCTTTCATGTGTCCTTTCTTGCACTTTAGAACTTATTTACAAATCTTAGAAATTTTGTGATATGCGTTTTCCACTGATGTATATCAGACTGTGATTGCGCTTTTTTTTAACCAGATGACTTTTCACTACCGAACATGAAATGTTTATTTCACTTTTGACTACCGTGTGTGAACTGGTTATTCTACTTTCACTACCGAATTCAAAATTGTGCGTTTTAAAATTTTGTACCTTCTGCATTTTAATGTAAAACAAGCTTTCTTCTGTAAACCTGACATCATGGATTGAAAGATGTCACTTTTCACCAATGGACGAAACCGGATGCGCACTGCATGGTACCATTCATGGTTCTAGTTTTTTTTTTTTTCTAATTCTGGTCACGATACCCAGCCAAAACTTCACATGCCACGCATAATCTGACATGATTTCCCACGATAAATATGTGCTCATTAGTGGATGAATATAAAATGACGCATTTTCACATAACCGGAAATGACGTATGAAAACAAATGTGTTTTAAGATTTTTGCCATTATCACCTCTTCTTTTCAACTGATTTTGATGGGATTTTTTTTGTTTATTTCATTAATCGATTTGCTTTCAGATAAAAGTTTCAAAACATACACTTAAAGAATTTTGTCGGCGACTTTTGGAGCACTTTTTTAGACAATTTTTTTAACTTTTGCAATTTTATTTTGAGCCATCTGAAAACTTACATGTTCATAGACATTTTGATTGCAAACAAAATGGTAATTTCAAAAAAAATTTATCACTTCCGGTTTTGACGTCATTCACTTGCAAAGTTGAAATTTTAACTTCCGGAATAATGAAAATATTCAAAAAAATCTTTTTGCAATGTGCTAGGAATAATCATTGACAAAATATGAAATGATAAAATCTGATCCAGATATTTCATATTAGCGGCCATCTTGAAATGACTGATTTTTCTTTAAATCGAAATTCAGAATCAGGGAATCATCCGATATGAATAAAAATGATGTCTATCGAATCTTCAATCGATTGCTAACAAAACATGGGAAGCCGATTTTTGAATTTCGATTCAGAATTGTTTTTATTTCCGGTTAAAAATTTTCAGTAGTAGTCAAAACTTTTAAGGCTCATATCTTGTGACCTTGACCTTGAGTGATCTTGTGAACTGAACAAATGTTGTTGCCCTTGACGAGATCTATCCATTGATATAATCATTTTAGATGCCCAATATTTACTTCCGGTTTTATGGCCGTCATAAAATTGCAATTTTTGACTTTAAACAGCTCTGTCACGTGACCTAATTTACCTAAGACACAAATTATTTTTGATTCGTACTATGCTTGATCTACGCTTTCCAATTATATATGACACTATGTATTTGAATCATAATTCCGTATTTTCGAAATTGAAAATTTTGTGTCAAGTTTCATTGTAACTGTCCGTTTTTCGTTTGTCTGTCTGCTGGTATTCCCGCATCACTTTTAGTTAAACCTGCCTGTATACTGGTAGCCCGGCGCCCCTTTTATTTGGTCTGATTGCTTGTACTTCTCCACCCCTTTTATCTAGTCTGTCTGCTGGTATTTCTGAATCCCTTTTATACACCCACATGAAAATATGGACATATATATTGCCATTACCCCTGTCCGTCCGTCGGTCCGTCTATCCGTCAACAATTTCTTGTACACGCGATAGAGACTAGAGTTTTCATCCGATTTGAATGAAACTTGGTATGTGTCTTCATCTTGATATTATCTCCGGTTTTATAGCCATTTGAAAATGTCGAGTTTTGACTTTAAACAGCTCTGTCACGTAACCTAATTCATGTACGTCACAAATTATCTTCTTTTATTATCACGCTTTATCTCCTGTTTCCAAAAATGTATAACACTAGATATTTCGATCAAAATTGCTTTTTCGAATTTTGTTCTTTGTTCTATAGTAACTCTGCGTGTTTTCTTGGGCGTGAATTACGGATTTCATAAGATAGGTAACAATTTCTCATTAAGATATGGAAGAACATGACTAACAAAGAAAAAAATATGATAAAATCGTAACCGGAAGTAACACGCTGGCCACCATCTTGAAATGAACATGTTTTTTTTTTAAATCGAGAGAAGTGAACAGGGTATCATCCGATTTGTATAATATTGATGTCTAAGGCATTTTCAATCTATGGCCAACAAAATGATGACAGCCAATTTGCTAATTTCGATTATGATGTTTGCCTATTTCCGGTAAAAGATATTCAGAAATGGCCAAAATTTTCAAAGCTCATTACACGTTACCTTGGATTTGGGTGACCTTATGACCTGAACAAAAGTTATTGCCCATGATGAGATCTACCCAACGGTGTATTCATTTTTGTTGTCCAATATTTACTTCCGGTTTTATAGCCATTTAAAAACTGTTAGTTTGAACTTTGAACAGCTCTGTCACGTGACGTCACGTCACAAAATATCTTCTTTTCTTATTACACTTTATCTCCTCTTTCCAGTGATATATAACACTAGATAGTTTGATCAAAATTGCTATTTGGAATTTTGTTCTTTGTTCTATAGAAACTCTGCGTGGTTTTTTGGCGGGAAAAAAACACGTGTTATCTGAATTACGGATTTCATAAGATAGGTAACAATTTCTTCTTAAGATATGAAAGAACATGACTAACAAAGAAAAAAATATGACATAATCGTAACCGGAAGTAACACGTTGGCCACAATCTTGAAATTTCCGGTATAAGATATTCAGCAATTATTGTAACACTTTTAAAGCTCATAACTTGTGACCTTGCCATTTGTTGATCCGAACAAAAGTTATTGCCCGAAATGAGATCTATCCAATGGTGAATTCATTTTTGTTGTCCAATATTTACTTCTTGTTTTATAGCCATTTGAAAATTGTCAGTTTGAACCTAATTCACGTACGTCACAAAAAATCGTCTTTTCTTACTATGCTTTATCTCCTCTTGATATATAATAGTAGATATTTTAATCATTTTGCTTTTTTTTTTAATTTGGAAATTTTGTTCATTGTTCTAAAGTAACTGCGTGGCTTTTTTGGCGCGAAAAAACACATGGTTCCTAAATTGTGGATTTTTAAAGAGAGTCGACAAATTCTTTTGAAGATATAAAATGACATTACATTCATAAGCTGCATTTACACTTGGCCCAGATAAAGCGTGCCGTGCCTGGAACCGTTCCTGGCCGCGATAAAATTCAAGATTTGGCCCGTTTACACTGACGAGTAAGAACCGTTCTCGGAACCGTTCCAGGCACGCTAAAAGTGGAACTCTTCAGTAGAAAAGATACTTTTAGTTATCCAGCTAGAAAACAAAATGGCGGATGATTTGTTTACATTTGGCCCTCACGT
Source organism: Lottia scabra (assembly GCA_029955415.1). Classification (NCBI taxonomy): domain Eukaryota; kingdom Metazoa; phylum Mollusca; class Gastropoda; family Lottiidae; genus Lottia; species Lottia scabra. Next base: position 19,045,838 of record JARJEI010000001.1, read on the forward strand.
TTTTTCACACCACAATAACCAATTATTACAAGGAAAACAAAAAAATTATATGTACAGTTTATATCTTATTTAAGAGAAGTAACAAAAACGAGAAAAAAAGCAAAAAAAAAGCAAAAAGAAAAAATAAATTCCCACACAATATTTCAATTAATGTACAAATTTTATCAAAAATACAAACAAGTTTATAAGATTGAAATTAATAGCCATATTTGAAAGCCAAAATGGTCAGTTAATGTGCTACGAGGTCTAGGTTAGTATTGACGCGTGCGCAAAGAACCGTTCTCAGAACGGATACCGTTTACACTACGAAAGTTTAAGCGTGCCGTGCCTGGAACGGTTCTGAGACCACCTCTCTGTGGTGGTCTAGGTTGGAACCGTTCCAGGAACCGTTCTATCCGTTTACACTACTAAAACTTTAGGCGTGCCGTGCCTGGAACCGTTCCTGGCACGCTTAAAAGTACCAGTGTAAACGGGGTTAAAGAAAAAAAAAAAGGATAAAATTGGACCCGGAAGTAACTAGTAGACCACTGGATCGTGAGAGAAGCGTGACACAGACAGTTTTACCCCAAAGTTTGGCCTATTCTATAGGTATTAAAAAGTCCAGTAATAAAATATAAACATGGTTCTCTTCTTGGTTAAATTACAGATTTATGCAGTAAAACAGTTAAATCCTTAAAGTTAAATCATAAAGTTAAGTCCTAAAATCCTATTTGAATTTGTGTCAACACCCGGGGTACAGCGATAAACCGGAAAAACGACCGTTTGTAAACAAAACAAAAAAGGGAGGTTACTCTTAGAGACATATCTAGGCTCTGACGTCATTGGACACATTACAAAAAATAATACGGATTGAATTAAACATAGAACAACAATGTAATGCAAATAATGACGGATCGACTTTGACATCAGAACATCCTCCCCGCCGATGAGGCACTAGTCCTCATCCAAATCATTGACAGGCAGAATTACACAAATTTTGGTAATAGGTCTTTTAAGTTCAGAGTCTCTAATTTTAACTTTCACGTTTCTTACTCGGTTATCAGCTCCAGGATATACTTCCAATATTCTACCTAGAGTCCATTTACCTTGAATAGCGGATTCGGTTTTAACTATAACAATGTCATTAACACATACATTCCGTTTTTCAGTGTTCCATTTCTTTCTTGGCACAAGTAAAGGGAAAACGTCTCTGTTCCACTTGTTCCAGAATGAGTCTATAATTTTTTGAACAAATTCAAAACGATGCCTCGGATTTTTAGTTTCACAAAAAGGTCCTTGTGGCACGTGAGTAGACGACCTAACAAAATGTCATTTGGGCAAATATAAGCACCATCATCTGGGTCATTCGGCATTCTTCCTATCGGACGCTGGTTGACTAGGTTCGCACATTCTAAAAGGTAAGTATAAAGTTCAAAAGGAGTAAGTAATTGTTCACCAACAGATTTCTTTAAAGCAGCTTTGCAGACTTTGACCATTGATTCGGCACAACCATTCTGATGTGGTGCAGCAGGTGTGGTAAATTTCCATTTCATTTGATTTTCTGTACAAAAGTCTTTCAATGTTACTTCATCAACATTTTTAACCATTTCTCAGAGTTCCTTTTCAGCACCGACCATTTGTGAACCATTGTCGCTCAGCATTAAGGCAGGTGTCCCTCTGACAGCAAAAAATCTTCTTAAAACTTGTAAAAACTCCATAGTTGAATAATTAACAGCAAGTTCTAAATGTACAGATCTTGTGTTTAAACAAGTAAATAATACGCCACAATGTTTAGTAGTTTTGTTTTTACCAATTTTGACATTGTAAGGGCCGAAATAATCAACAGCAGTGTAATAAAAAGGGGGTGTAAACGGGGCTAATCTAACTTTAGGTAAGTCCATCATATATTGATTTTCAGCTTTGTGTTCAAATTGTCTGCATATAACACAACCATATTTGACAGTTTTCACCAGTTTCTTCAATATCCAATATCTTCTTCTTATCTTTGCAGCTGTAGCAGAAATTCCAAGATGACCATTATTGTGTATCTGGCGTGTAATCAAAAGTGATATCCAGTGATCATTTGGTAATAAAGCAGGATGTTTAGCATCATAGGAAACAGCAGCATCTTCCAAACGACCGCCAACACGTAAAATTCAATCTTCATCTGTAAATGGGCTTAAAGTCTTAAATTCTCCTTTCTTTAGACGATCAAATAAACACAGTTGGGCCTTTTTAATCCAGTAATTTTCTGCGCTAGTTATCTCTTCAGCAGACAAAGTATCTTGCTTGTGTGCTTGATGTCTTTTTTCGGCAGCTAAATTCCATATGAATCTCAGAATATAAGCAGTTATTCGGGTGAGTCTGTTCCATCTAGAGTACTTCTTACAGTCTATTACATCTTCTTTAACAGTTGCAACATTTATTGCTTTACAGATCTCATTTTCTGCATCGGTTTCAGAGATTTTAACAGTGTTGATGGGCCAATTTTCTTCATCTTCAGACAAAAACTTTGGACCATTTTTCCATCTTTGGTTAAGTTGTTTTACTGATATGCCACGAGAAATATCATCAGCAACATTATCCTCCGATCTAATGTGGCACTAGTTAGCAGGATCAGTTTCTTGTTGGATTTCAGCTATTCTAGAGGAAACAAAAGGTCTATATTTTCTTCCTTGGCTTTTGATCCAGGCTGTCGGTAAGGAAAACGGTTTTCTTGATCTTCAATCTCAGTTCTTCTGTGATAGTTTTGAACAAACGAGCAGACATAACAGCAGCTTGTAATTCAAGTCGAGGAATTGTAAGTTTTTTCAGTGGTGCTACTCTGGATTTAGCAGCGACAAATCTAGTAGTGTATTCATCTGACGTAGTTTTCCATCTCAGGTAAGCACAGGTACCAAAGGCTTCTTCAGATGCATCAGAAAATATACAGAGTTCAGGTAAGTTAACAGCGTTTTCAGGTGTCAGACATCTCTCAAATTCAATACCGTTCAAACAGTTCATTTCAGCAAACAGATTTGACCATTCAGATTTAAAATTATCAGGTAAGGCTTGGTCCCATTCAAAACCTAGTTGCCATAGTTTCTGCATACCAATCTTCAAACGTACCAAAAATGCAGCAGCAAAACCAATTGGATCAAACAATCTCGCAATTTGACTTAAAATTCTTCTTTTAGTTAAACAAACTGGAACATCTTGATTACCATATTCAACATTTACTTTGTATGAGAAAGTGTCTCTGATATTATTCCAAACCATTCCTAGGACCTTTTCTTCACTCAATTCAGTTAAAAGTTTCATATTATGATCTTCAGGAACAGTTGTACAGTTTATCTTCTTGTTGGATGTCCAACCTTTAACTTTAAATCCACCATTTGCTAGTGTAGAGTCAATATCTTGTGTCAGTTTACTAGCTTCAGCTACAGTTTTAACTGAAGTACACATATCATCCATATAAACATCATTTTCCAAAACTTCAGCAACATCAGGTAAAACAGATTTGACTTCTTCGGCAGTTTTCTTTAAAGCTATTTGAGCCATGGCAGGAGCTGGTTTATCACCAAAGGTAAGTACTGTTTTGACATAAACATCAGGAGGTTTTTCAACTTGAAGGTTTCTCCACAGGAATCTGTGTACATGTTGATCTTCTATAGGAATCAATACTCTGTGATACATTTTAGAAATATCTCCACATATAACAACTTCATTTTCTCGGAATCTCTGTATAACTCTGAACAGATTGTTGAGTAAATCAGGACCTTTATACCAGTAATCATTCAGACAGTGACCATTAAAACTTGCTGATGAGTTGAATACAATTCTTACTGGTGTACTTTTCTTCTCAGGTCTAACAACTGCATGATGAGAAATATAATGAATTGGACCTTGGTATTCAGTGATTTCAGTATTCGTCAATTTTCTGGCAAACTTCATATCAACCATTTCTACAATTTGACCATAATAAATTTCGGCATGTCCAGGATTTTTTAGCAGTCTTCTTTCAGTTGACTCCAGTTTACATTGAGCTTGTATTTTGTTGTCCGGTAGTAGACTTGGATCTTTCTTCCATGGGTACGGAATCATCCATAGATTACCAATTTTTCTGCAGGAACTGTCTATGATCTTTAGTTCTTGAACTTCTACAGGGCTGAGTTTATTTTCTTTGCAGTTACAGGAACTCGATGAAACTCCCATATTTTCAGTTGACCAAAAATCTGTCATATCTACAGGACCTGTTAACTTGACATGATATACGGGTACATGATGATGATCTTGAGCTTTGCTTCCAGGTTTAACTCCAAAGATAATCCATCCTAAGGGTGAGTATCTTGCTATCAGATTATCATACTGTCTAATTTCTCCAGTGTGCAAGTAAGCATGGTCTATACCAATCAGCAAATCTAGTGATCCATGACTTCTGTGCAGACATCTTACGGGTAAGTTGAAAACTTTGGATACTTCATACAAATTGATTTCTTCAATGTCTTCACCAATGCATGGTATTCCTAATGCAGTTATCTTATAGGATCTGCCAGTATCTTTTGATTTTACTGTAACTTTAAACATCTTCGTTCGAAGTACTTCTGAATCGCCACCAATTTTAGTCATTACAATACTAATATCCTTGCCTTCTAGTTTTAGTTCTTCAGCCTTGGATATTCTGATTAAACTAAGTTGGGCACCAGAATCTAACAAAGTATTTGCTTGAACAGTGTTATTTCTACCACATATGTCAACAGTTATAACAGGTAAAAGCGTCTCGTTGTTACTGAGCATGGATGCAATTCCTATGCTGTGACTGGTTATCGTATTTGTAGGATGCAGTAGTTTATGATGATACAATTTACATCGACTTCCATTATATGATTCGGTACATTGGCGTCTTCTTTAGCAGTTCATCACACCATGATTTTTACCAGCAATTTTTAAACAGCTTAAACATGCATGATTATCTTTGAGAATCTTCAAACGATCAGCAGTTGATTTGGACCGGAAATCACGGCATTCATCTAACCAGTGATCATGACTTTTACATAACCAGCATTTATAACGATGGGTATCCGGAGTCTTTTCTTTAAATTCACCAATATGATGTACATTAAATCTTGTTTGTTGACCAGTTGATCTTAAAGGCGCAGTAGCACGCATTCTTGATTTCATTTCCATATTCATCCTCCAACTCAGCAGTCTTTTTGTCTCCTTCCAGATATCTGAACCATACTTTTTTATCTTCAGTGTTCATCTTTTGTTCTATCAAAGCTAACATGTGATTATTATTCATATCATTTGGTCTACCAACTTCTTTGAGGTGTTATAACTTCTTCTGACAAGATGAACCAATTCGCAGAAACGAGCATCTTCGCCATCCCTGAGTGGACGAAAGCGTGATAAATCTTGAGTAATGCAATCAGCAATAAATCTTGGGTCACCATAAATTGAATCTAAGTATTCAAATGCACCATCATAATCTGAACCCATACCACTAATTAACTCTAATGGCTTATTACTCAAACAGGAACGTAGCAAAGCAATAGCATCTCGACTACCGTATCTTGAGGAAACCATATGCAAAAAATCTGACTTGAAGGTACAGTATTCTCTAACATCACCATTAAATTTAGGCATTTTCGGTTTTTCCATTTTAAATTGGCATAAACCATCAGCTCGAGCAGTACCACTCGGTAATACAGAAGTTGCAGTTGAGGAATTATTCCGATTAACAGTACTGATTATGTTGACATTTTCACCAGGCACCAGATTTTCAGAATTACTCGGATTATTAACAGCAGTGGAACTCCTCTGACTAACAGAACTATTCAGATCAGCAGAATGTCTCGGACTAACAGCAGTGGGTTGACCATGGTTGACAGCAGGAGAATTACCAGGATTTATAATAGGAGAACCCTTCGGATTGACAGTACCAGTAGTAGAATTATTGGGATTACCATCTACATTGTGGCTAACAGAAACAGGATCTACAGTAGGCCTATCATTAATGTCAACATTGTTTTGGTTATTGACAGAAGATGGTGGGAGAGGCAAATTCAATTGATGTAGGCTCTGGAAAAAATCGGACTGGATGATCAGGTACAGGGCATTATAAATACATGTTGTCACAACGCTATGACTTATATGATATCGCTGTAACAACATTTATCTAATAACGTCATATCGTTGTAACAACATGTATTTATAATGCCCTGTACCTGATCATCCAGTCTCACTTATTTCAAGACACTGACGTCACTTCCCGTTTTTCTTTCTGGAATAACAGGAACCACAGGCACCCAATGAGAATTTTGACTGCACCAAACAGATGTTAGAAGTGTCTTTCATACACATAAAAAGGCTAGAAAACCTCTTTACAATCCCTTTAAATCCTTAAAGTTAAATCATAAAGTTAAGTCCTAAAATCCTATTTGAATTCGTGTCAACACCCGGGGTACAGCGATAAACCGGAAAAACGACCGTTTGTAAACAAAACAAAAAAGGGAGGTAACTCTTAGAGACATATCATTGACGTCATCAGGCTCTGACGTCATTGGACACATTACAAAAAATAATACGGATTGAATTAAACATAGAACAACAATGTAATGCAAATAATGACGGATCGACTTTGACATCAGAACATCCCACCATCTTGAAATGACCCACTTTTCTTTAAATTGATTTAAAAGTGATCAGGATATAATCCAATTTACATAATGTTGATGTCTATGGCATCTTCAACAAAATGGTGACAGCCGATTTCCTAATTTCGATTAAAAGTTTTGTCTATTTCCGGTTAAAGAAATTCAGCAATAGCAAACACTTTCAAAGCTCAAAACTCGTGACCTTGACGTTTGATGACCTTTTGATCTGAACCAAAGCTATTGCCCTCGATAAAATCTATCAAATGATGTTTTACTTTGTGTTTTCCGATGTTTACTTCCGGTTTAATAGCCGATTGAAAATTGAGATTTTTAACTATAAACAGCTCTGTCACATGACCTTATTTATATGCAGGACTAAAATGCAACCGTTCAAGGATGTTTAAATTGCGCACTGCTCTGTACCGTTATCACGGTTCAAAAAAAAAAAAACATTTCGAAAACAAACTGGGACTTTGCAGAAGCAAAGTCCCAGTTTGTTTTCGAAATGTTTTTTTTTTTTTTTTTTTCCCCCAAAGAGCACACAGCCTAAACTGCAACAGCTGCAGTAAACTTTTGACAACTGTACACCTTTGAGGTACTGCTTAAATATAAATTGGAACATTTTTGCAAAAGTGCAAATTGCACATTGCACCGTGAGTAAAGATAGCTTGCCAGGCAAGGTAATATACGCCCACTGGCAGCTTTGTTGAAAAAAAAACATTTGGCAGAAAACAGCAACCATCAAATATTCAACCTGTAGTTATAGGCCTACATATCGTTCAGAACTTAAATTAAGTGTCGTCCAAACACTTTTTTTCTCGATGTCATCAAGGGTTAAGCAAGTTTAGTCAAAATCCTTCTCTGTTTATGAGCTAAAAACTAAAACCTGAAAATTTTGAACAAGAAGGACAATAAGTCATTTCAAATATGTTTGGATTTTTGATAGGGTTTATCGTGTGATAATAAACTATTTCAATAGGTTTCATTAAAATCTAATCAAAAAAGAATTGTGCCTTCTAGAGTATTTACAACCTAAAAATCAAGGCGTTTTAAAGAACAAGGGCAATAATTCATATTAAATATTTTTCGATTCTTTTGATTTTCAATAGGGTTCATTATCGGGTGATAATAAAACATTTCAGTAAGTTTCGTCAAAATCCACAAAGAATTGTGACCTGTCGAGTGTTAACGAGCTAAACATGAAACGCGTTTTGAAGAACAAGGGCAATAATTCATATCAAATATTTCTTGATTCTTTTGATTTTCAATAAAGTTTATCCTTGGGTGATAATAAACATTATCAGTAAGTTTCGTCAAAATCTGTATGTAATGAACTGTGACTTGTAGAGTGTTAGCAAGCTAAAGCGTTTTAAAGATCAAGAGCAATAATTCATATTAAATATTTTTCGATTCTTTTGATTTTCAATAGGGTTCATCCTTGGCTGATAATAAACAATTTCAGTAAGTTTCCTAAAAATCCGTAAAGAATTGTGACTTGTAGAGTGTTAACAAGCTAAAAATCGAACGCGTTTTAAAGAACAAGGGCAACAATTCATATTAAATATTTTCCAATTCTTTTGATTTTCGATAGGGTTCATCCTTGGATAATAATAAGCAATTTCAGTAAGTTTCATCAAAATCCATAAAGAATTGTGACTTGTAGAGTGTTAACAAGCTAAAAATCGAACGCGTTTTAAAGAACAAGGGCAATAATTCATGTTAAATATTTTTTGATTTTCAATAGGGTTCATCCTTGAGTGACAATAAACAATTTCAGTAAGTTTCGTAAAAATCCGTAAAGAATTGTGACTTGTAGAGTGTTAACAAGCTAAAAATCGAGCGCGTTTTAAAGATCAAGAGCAATAATTCATATTAAATATTTTTCGATTCTTTTGATTTTCAATAGGGTTCATCCTTGGCTGATAATAAACAATTTCAGTAAGTTTCGTAAAAATCCGTAAAGAATTGTGACTTGTAGAGTGTTAACAAGCTAAAAATCGAACGCGTTTTAAAGAACAAGGGCAATAATTCATATCAAATATTTTCCGATTCTTTTGATTTTCATTAGGGTTCATCCTTGGGTGATAATAAACAATTTCAGCAAGTTTCATCAAAATCCGTAAAGAATTGTGACTTGTAGAGTGTTAACGAGTAATTACGGACGGACGGACGGACGGACGGACCGACCGACGGACCACCGGACCGACGGACATGTGTAACGGCAATATACGCTCCACATTTCATGTGAGTCCAATATAAAATAAAAAAACACTGTCATATTAAACATGTTAATAATATGACAGTGTTTTTTTATTTTATATTGGACTCACTGTGTATCCTGTCATTAGAATCCAGTTTATCCAGTAAACTGTGATCACCATTATCTTCTTCATGACTGGTTTGGATGTTCAACTATTATTATTAGTTTGATTTTCCACATTTCATGTGGGCGTATAAAACAGGTTTTTTGACCCTGGAAGCCACATTTTTGGGCCGATTTTGCTCGGGTTTTCATTTTTATACGCCCACATGAAATGTGGAGCGTATATTGCCGTCACCCATGTCCGTCGGTCCGTCCGTCCGTTGGTCCGTCCGTCCGTCGGTCTGTCCGTCGGTCCGTCCACAATTGCTTGTTAACACTCTACAAGCCACAATTATTTACGGATTTTGACGAAACTTGCTGAAATTGTTTATTATCACCCAAGGATGAACCCTATCGAAAATCAAAAAATATTTGATATAAATTATTGCCTTTCTTCTTGAAAATACAATCAGTTTTTAGCTCAGAAAAACTCTACAAGGCAGAAGGATTTTGACTAAACTTAATTCTGAACATAATGTAGGCCTATGACTACAGGTTTAATATTTCATGGTTGTGATGGTTGCTGTTTTCTGCAAAATGTTCTTTTTGAAACAAAGCTGCCAGTGGGCGTATATTACCTTGCCTGGCAAGCTATCTTTGGAATCTGTGACTAAATACAGGTGTGATATGAGTTCAAAAAATTCAAATATTTTTTTACATTTTTTCAATTTTAGTCAGATTGATCTGCTATTTTAATAAAAAAGTTTTATCAGAAATGTTAGTCAAGTGACGAAGTCGAAATTTTTACTTCACTTCCGGTTTGAATGGAAAATCGATTTAAAGTTCCGGTTGAATAACTTCCGGTGAAATTTAAATATTTCAACGAAATTATGCTGATGGGTAGCCAAAGTAATTCTATGGCCGATTTTAAAATAAAATTTTACCCGCAAGTGGAACTTTGGCCGCCATTTTGATTTTCCTGAAACATTTCGATTTTTATTTAGCCAATTTGGCTGAACCGAATTTCAAAATTTTGGTGTCAAATGGAAGAACATAAAAATTACAGAAAATTCTTGGAAGTGGATTTTTGAATTTCGAATTTGCTTAATTGCAATTTCAAGTTGAATTTTTTCAATTTTTGTAGGCTCATATCTCGTGACCTTGACCTTTGATAACATTGACCTTAAGTAGGTCAAAGGTCATCGACCTTGGCTACCAGATGATACTTTAGTATTTGACCTCCGATATCAACTTCCGGTTTTATACCTGTCCGAAAACAGCAAAATTGACAACTTTGGACTGCTCTAACACGTGACCTAATTCATTTAGAGAGTTATTTTTTTCAGATTCTGAATGTGCTTTACGAGCTCTTTCGAACGATGTATCAAAGTTGATTGTAATGTAAAATTGAATTTTTTTATATTTTGAAATTTTGGAAACCTTTACCCGACTTTTTGAATTTTTTTGACATTGATGTATGCATATCTCGTGATCTATAAGATATAGAAGCTTCAAACTTGGAACATAATTGAACATACCCCATATAGATGCATCCATTAAAAAATATTGACGTGGGCGTGGCACATCCGGGTAAAATTTTCATTTTGTTGAAATTTTGTTGTCTGAAAAAAAATATATTGAATTCAATTTTTTTGAAAAATGCTTCTGCACACACTTACCTCATTACTTTAGATTTATTATAGTAAAATCTCAGATGTTTCGGTTGAATAGTTCAAAAAAGGGAACAAGGTTTAAGAATATCTAAATTTCCGATAAAAGATTTTGACCTTTTTTGACATAAATATGATTGTATATCTAGTTAACCAATGGATGTAAAGGCTTGCAAATTTAGGCATTAATAGATAATATTAATATAAATAAAGTCACATCAAAAAATCTGACGTGGGCGTGGCACATCCAGGGAAAAGTTTGTTTTTGTTAAAAATTTGTTTATCAAAAAAAAGGTAAATTTTAATATTTTTTTCAAAATCGAACTTGCATACGGTTACAACATTGCTTTATTCAGCTTGTGTTAAAGGCTCATTGATTTTGGCTTTGTAGTTCAAAAAAAGGAACAAGGTTAAAAAAATTATTTTTTTCCGTTTATGACCTTGACCTTTGTTGACCTTGATCTTTCTAGGATCAAAGGTCAATGACTTTGGCTGTTCATATATACTTCCATATTTGATGTCTAGCGTCAACTTCTGGTGTTATTACTGTATGCATTTTCAAAGTTTATCAGTTTCAAAGACTTGTATCTCGTGACTTTGACCTTAAGCGACCTTGACCTTCAGTAGGTTGAAGGTCATTGACATAGGGTTTTAGCTGGTACGTTCGTATGTCAGGTCTGCTGATTACTACCGGTTTCACAACAATCCAAAACAACCAATTTTCAAAGTTGTCGACTTCTTTTGCACGTGGAATTTTCGTTCAGGTTCGAGTTTTTTTTTAATTCCCTTTAGCAAATTTGCACATCTGCAAAGTCCCACTCTGTGCCACGTGTGGTTCTAGTTGTGGGACTTTGCTTCTGCAAAGTCCCAGTTTGTTTTTGAAATGTTTGTTGTGGGACTTAGCTACCGCAAAGTCCCAGTTTTTTTTCGAAATGTTTTTTTTTTTTTTTTTCGTTTTTTACACAGGGTACACAGCAACTCTATGTGTCCATTTGTGGCGAGGTACTTAATGAATATAAATTGGAACATTTTTGCAAAACCGATTTGGTGAATTTGCAAAATGTGCAAAAAGTGGTTTTTGGACCCTGGAGGATGCAATTTTTGCTCGATTTTGCTCAAATTTTTTTTTTGAATCTTTAGCGAATTTCCAATTCAAACGTAGTTAAAAATTTAAAAGTTTCAAATATTCTTAGCAAACTTTTTGCATCCAAACTTTTGCAATTTTTGACCATTTTTTCTATTTTCTTTGCTTGTTGTCTGATTTGTCTGAAACTTTTATTACTAATAGAGATCATTGTAGTTAACAAAACTGCGTAGTCAAAATTTTTGCGCTACTTCCGATTTATGCGGGAGAAGGGTGCAAACTTCCGATTGACCCACTTCCGCTGTAATAAATATTTTTAAACGAAATTCAATTCACTCTATTAAGACTTATGACTTTTCAACGCTGTATACTACAATACCCCATTCTAAATTGAAATCCAGATTAAAAGATATTATATATCAGGCCTTCTTATCCAAAACCGGTAACAGAAGATAAAAATATATTGTTGTAAATTATAATTACACCTATTTCGTCAAAAATCACTCTGACGCTATAAACAAATACACAGAGGAGGATGTTGTGAAAATGTTGGATTTTTTGATAGATAATATATTTGTCGAATTTGGCGGAGAAATATTTCAGCAGGTTATTGGTATTCCTATGGGTACTAATTGTGCTCCTTTGCTTGCTGACATATTTCTCTATTCTTATGAGGCAGAATTTATTCAAGGCCTCCAAAGCAATGGCAATAAACAACTAGCTCGTTCTTTCAATTCCACTTTCCGATACATAGATGACGTATTGTCACTGAAAAACTCCGCTTTTGGAGACTTCGTAGATATAATCTACCCAAGAGAGTTGGAAATTAAAGACACTACTGATTCTAAGACTAAAGCATCCTATTTGGATTTGCTTCTCGAAATTGAAAACAACCATGATCTTTGTGTCAGATTGTATGACAAACGTGACGACTTTGATTTTCCTATTGTTAATTTTCCATTCATGTGCAGTAACATACCACAATCGCCTGCTTATGGCACGTACATTTCACAACTGATCCGCTATGCTAGAGCTTGTTCTTTTTATAAGGACTTTCTTGCAAGGGGTCGAATATTAACCGTGAAATTACTGAAACAGGGTTACTTGACACACAAACTTAAAATTTCTTTTAGAAAATTGTATGGTCGTTATGGAGAACTCCTTGTCAAATACGACAAATCTGTTACTTGCATTTTGGCAGATTTGTTTAGTCAGGCATGAATTGATCTCGTTGCACCTCATGAATTTGACCTATATAGTAGTGGCGGGTGTCGCGCGCGAATCAGACCATGCTTACTCTTCTCGAAACACCTGATGGTACTTCTCGTATGGGAAGTCCACTACTATATAATTATTTCACTCGATTTTGTCATGCTCTGGACGAGATTTTTGATTAACGGAATTGTTTTGCTTGTACGGATTTTTATTATTACTTATACTGATCGGTAGCCATAGTTATGGGATTTACCTGGACATTCTAAGATCGGGAATCGAAATAATATTTCAGCCGCCATGTTGATTTGAAATATTTTTATAAAAAAAAAATGGGCCCTTGGGGTTAAGTGTGATGTGTGTAATGTTTGTATTTTTGGAAACTATAGTCGATTGCGACCAATCTCTAGGAAGCCGATTTTTTAATTTCGATTTGGCTTTTCTGCAACTTCCGGTTGAATTTGTTCAATTTTTGAAGGCTTATATATCGTGACCTTGACCTTTGACCTTGGCCCTTAAGTAGGTCAAAGGTCATCGACCTAGGCTACCAGGTGATACTTTAATATTTGACCTACGGATTTATAGCTGTCCAAAAATAGCCAAATTCACAACTTTGTACTGCTCCTGCAAGTGACACAATTAACATAGAGAGAGTTAATTTTTGCATATTCTGAATGGGCTTTATGAGCTCTTTCGAACGATATATCACAATGTATTGTAATGCAAAATTAGTTTTTTTTTAAATTTTACAATTTTGAGAACCTTTACCCGATTTTTTAAATTTTTTGACTTTAATATATGCATAGTTTATGATCTATTAAGTCTAGAGGCTTGAAAATTGGAACTTAAGTGAACAAAACCCAAATATAAATGTATCCATCAAAAAAAATTGACATGGGCGTGGCACATCTGGGTTAAATTTTAATTTTGTTAACACTTTGTTTTCTGGAAAAAATCCATATAGACTACATTTTTTTGAAAAATGCTTCTGCACATACCAACATCATTACTTTAACTCAATTGTATCAAAATCTCAGCTATTTCGGCTGTTTAGTTCAAAAAAGGGAACATGGTTTATTAATTTCAAAATTTCCGATTATAGATTGACCTTTTTTGACATCTATGATTGTATATCTCGTTAACCAATAGATGCAAAGGTTTGATAATTTAGCCATTGTAAGATTTTATTAATATAAATAAAGTAGCATAAAAAAATCTGACGTGGGCGTGGCACATCCGGGTAAAATTTTGTTTTTATCGAAATTTTGTTTATCAAAAAAAAAGGTAAAGTTTAAATTTTTTCAAAAAATGACCTTGCATACAGTTACAGCATTGCTTTATTCAGCTTATATTAAAGGGTCATTGATTTCGGCTTTGTAGTTTAAAAAAAGGAACAAGGTTAAAAAACAAAAATCGTTTTTGACCTTGACCTTTGTTGAACTTGACCTTTCTAGGATCAAAGGTCATTGACTTTGGCTGTTCATTTATACTTTCATATTTGCTTTCTAGCGACAACTACCGGTGTTATTACTGTATGCGTTTCCAAATTTTAAAGACTTGTTTCTCGTGAATTTGACCTTGAGTGACCTTGACCTTCAGTAGGTTGAAGGTTACTGATAAAGGTTTTCGGCTGGTATGTTCAAATGTTAGGTCTGGTGACTATTTCCGGTTTCACAACCTTTCCAAAAAATCACAAATTTTAAAAGTTGTCGACTTCTTTGACACCTCGGATCTACGTTCAGGGCCGATTTTTTTTTAAATTCCCCTTAGCAATTTGCACATTTGCAAAGTCCTACTCTGTGCCACATGTGGCTCTAGTTTTTTTTTTTTAGTTTTTTACACAGGGCACACAGCCTAAACTATGCTAGCTGCAACATTTCTGAAATATGTTCTGACGTCGCATCATGGCGACCTACTATTTAAATATAAATTGGAACATTTTTGCAAAAATGCAAATTGCAACCTGAGCAAAAACGTGTTTTTTTACCCTGGAAGTCACATTTTTGGGCCGATTTTGCTCGGGTTTTCATTTTTGGAATCTGTGACTAAATTCCAATGTAATAAGAGTTCAAAAATTCGAAAATATATTTTTTGGCCGATCCAAATTTTTGGGCCATATTTCAGTTTTTTTTCGGATTAATCTGAAATTTTGATAAAAGACGCATGTCACTAATGTTAAAAATTTGACGTATTCAAAATTTTTGCGTCACTTCCGGTTAAAGTGGAAAATCTATTTTCACTTCTGGTTGAATAACTTCCGGAGTAATTGAAATATTTCAACAAAATTATGTTTATCGTTATTAATCGTAATTCTATGGCCGATTATAAAATTTAGTCAGAAAAAAATACTTTGGCCGCCATCTTGATTTGACTTTTACATAAAACTCAAAATGGGGCTTCAGGGGAGAATGGGATTGGTCAAATTTTTATGTTGGTGTATACTTTAGTCGATGGCGACAAAAATGTTGTGAATGGATTTTTGAATTTGACTTTTGCTTTTTTGCAACTTTTCAATTTTTGTATCTTGTGACCTTGACCTTTGATGACCTTGACCTTTAGTAGGTCAAAGGTCATTGACCTTGGCTATCAGATGATACTTTGAAAATAGCCAAATTCGCAACTTTGTACTGCTCCTACATGTGACTTAATTAACCTAGAGAGTTCATTTTTGCATATTCTGAATGGGCTTTATGAGCTCTTTTGAACGATATGTCACAATGTATTGTAATGCAAAATTTGATTTTCTTTTTCAATTTGGCAATTTAAGAAACTTTTACCCGATTTTTTGAATATACATGTATTGACATTAATAAATGCACATCTCATGATCTTTTAAGTTCGTAGGCTTTAGATTAGGAACATAATTAAACTTACTGAGGAACTTTTATTTACTTTTATAAGTAAAGCTCTCCAATGCATAACCAGATCCTCTCTACATAGGGTGCCATGCATACCCCCAAAGCTGATGATTAAGAACAACAAGAATATTCCTCCAAAAATAGTCTGTTTAATTAAAATATATTCACAAAGCAATATATGGAATCGAAGTAACAATCATATACACAGTCAAACAACAACAAAGACAACAGTACGATAAATGGCCGCACTTATATTTTGGATTATAATATTAGTTACGTTTCATCAAGCTAACTTCCTTCCGTTCTAATCTGCGAGGTAGCCTAGTCTACGCTCGGCTGATCTGACAATAAATTTCTCGTTAACATGGTGAATTCTTATCTCGAAAAGTTCAATTTTAGATTTTGACCTTTGTTGACATATATGATTGTATATCTGGTTAACCAATGGATGTAAATATATTAATATTGATAAAGTCACAACAAAAACATTGATGTGGGCGTGGTACATCCAAGTGAAATTTTGTTTTTGTTAAAAAAAATTGTAGAATTTAAAATGTTTTCAAAAAATGACGTTGCCTACAGTTACAGCATTGCTTTAGTCAGCTCATGTGAAAGGCTTGTTGATTTCGGCCTTGTAGTTCAAAAAAAAGGAACAGGGTTAAGAAATTTAAATGTTTCTGTTTCGACCTTGACCTTTGTTGACCTAGACCATACTAGAATCAAAGGACACTGACTTATGATATTTATAAATACTTTCATATTTTATGTCTTGCGTCAACTTCCGGTCTTATTACTGTGTACATTTTCAAAGTCAATGGCCCGTATGCACCAAATAATATCAAATTAAGAAGAATAGAATTATTTTAAACCTTAAATAGATTTAGTTAATTGTAATTAAAGATAATTCTACATTTTGTATGCACCAACTGGCAATTAACTAAATATATTTATCTCTACCGTAATTGAAATTCAATTTCCCATTCGCACCACACACTATACAAAATCTATATATGACAAAAGAGTCTAAAGGTTGGTCACTAAGACATATTTCTTATTTAACATTTTGATCACTGTTACGTATGTAGTGTTGATATTTTGTAGTCTGAAATTCTAACGACTCTCATCTGTGTTTTTTTGTGGCAGTTATTACCAAATATAAGATGAACGATCTATTTGATTATTTCTATTCTCCACAGGAGCAAATGAAAGTCAGACTAAATTTATTATGGAATCCATGTCAGGGTTTCATTTTTGCAAAATATATGTGACAGTAGAATTTGTCACTTTCAGAGAGCGCTCAAAGGGAGCTGTATAATGTCACCAGCAATATACTGTTATCGACCACCCAATATTGGTCTTTGGCATCCACACACTTGCAGTAAAAGGGACAATACAGAATTATTTTCAGTTAGTATTTCCAGTATCTTTTGCAAACAATTGCTGATAATCAACAACGATTGTTTGTACTATCTAAACTACTGAAAACCAGGTAAAAGGGGTTCGGGCGATCCCTGACTTGTCTTTTTATAGGAATTACATGTACACAGTTATTTTCACAAAGTTCAATTAAATAGTCTAAATAATCGTTATTTTTGAAACATCCAAGAGCCACAAGAGACATTTTTGCTGATTTACAAATAGAATTAAAAGTTAAAACTGGTCTCTACCAATTTTAAGTTTAGCATTAAATTAGCCAATTTCTAAATATATTTAAGATAATTCTATGTGGTGCATACAAAATATATAATTAAATTAAAAGTTAATGTTATTCGGGCAGAATGGAATTAAATTAGGCCTAATTTTATTTGGTGCATACGGGCCTATATGTTTCATTACGGGCCTATATGTTTCATTACGTATCTCATTACTTTGACTTTCAATGACCTTGACCTTCAGGGGGATGAAGGTCATTGACATAGGGTATCAGCTGGTACAGTCATGTGTCAGATCTGATGACTACTTCTGGTTTCACAACCTTAAAAAAGGACAAATTTCGAAAGTTGTAGGCACTAAGGATTTCACTTAAGGAGGTTCCACCGAATAACCAATTTAAATTAGAAGTTTCTGATTTTTTGCATGGTGGTAGCTTAACATATCAGTATTGAGAAAATGCAAAAATTAGCATAGGTCACCGACTTATTTTTTGAGATAGAGGGCGTTATTTGTGTAGGGGTGGGGCACAATAGTTGACCTACTTTTGACTCTCAATTCACACTGTTTTTACGCTTCTACAATTTTGATTTTTGCACAAAATCAACATAAAATGATCCCAGACGGTTCAATAATACTTTGGTATAAGCAATATGCTAAAATACTAATTTACAGATAAAAAAATGTTCTAATGCCAGTTAGTCAATAAGCCTCCAGAGGCACTAAAACACCTATAACTTTCTTATCGAAAATTAAAATCTGTTATTTTTCTGACCATTTTGTACTCCATTATATAAGAATTTGTGTAAGCCAAAAAAAAAGGGGGTCACCGAACTCATTCCCTGAATAATTGGATCTTAAGATGGGTAGGGTCCATTAAAATAATGGGTGAAAGGGAGATAACTCTTCAGAACATTACTTTTTATTCATGATAAACTCTTCAGAACATTACTTTTTATTCATGATAAACTCTTCAGAACATTACTTTTTATTCATGATAAATTAACAAAGTTGTTCAATGACTAGTTTTCTATTTGTAACTCTCACTTTACCATTAACTTTTTCACCCAATAATGTGGACAGGCCTAATCCAAAAGCTAAACATAAATGGTTAAATTTTAAACCAGACGCTGCACACTTTTTGGCCAAGTTTTTGGATATTATCTTTCTGCTGATCACTGCATTATATGATGACAAATTACTTCTCTTATGTTTGAGGTATTCGAAGTAATCTAATGACCATTGAAATGTAAAACTAAAATCATATAATTGTGAATTATTAAGATTAACCAAATCTGCTTATATTTGACAATCTCTGTCTGTAGTTTCTCGCGACACACATGCGCAACGGGATGCGCACGAACAATTAGGTGGAACGTCCTTAAGGGTAGATTTTTTTTACAGATTCCTTTTAGCAAATTTTCACATTTGCAAAGTCCCACTCTGTGTCACATGTGGCTCTAGTTATTATTTATGTCCTGAGCTATAGAAATGCTCATATACAAATCTCGCCCAACAAATCTTACGAAACATATCATCAAATACATTTCTTGAATTTAAAAATAGCGCTGGCCATCGTAATATGCCCACTTATATACTGGCAGCCAATTTGTCCAGGGGATTGACAAAAGTTGTTGGTAAATGAAAGATTCTGAGAATGACATTTTCTTAGTAATTTGAGAGTGTAACACTTTTTTACACGTTTTAATGAACAAGGGCAATAACTAAAATATTTTAGTTTCTGATTTTCCATATGGTTGATCCACAGGTCATTACAAACACTCAAATCAAGTTTCATCAAAATCCTTCCAGAAACCAGCTCTCTATCATGTCCACAACATATTTCTAAAATCAAGGGCAATAACCTATCAAATATGTTTTGATCTGTCTGATTTTCAAAAGGGTTTATCTATGAATGATTACAAAAATTCACACCAAGTTTCCTCGAAATCAATCAAGAAACCAGCTCTCTATCGTGTCCACAACATATTTTCAAAAGCAAGGGCAATAACCCATGAAATATTTTTTGTTTAGTTTGATTTTCAATAGGGTTCATCCTTTCCTTGGGTGATTATGAACACCCACAGCAAGTTTCATCAAAATCCATCAAGAAACCAACTCTCTATGGTGCCCACAACATATTTTCAAAAGAAGGGCAATAACCCATGTAATATTTTTCGATTAGTCTGATTTTCTAAAGGCTTCAACACTCACAGCAAGTTTCATCAAAATCCATCAAGAAACCAGCTCTCTATCATGTCCACAACTTATTTTCAAAAGCAAGGGCAATAACCCATGAAATATTTTTTGATTAGTCTGATTTTCAATAGGGTTCATCCTTGGGTGATTATGAACATTCACAGCAAGTTTCCTGAAAATCCATCAAGAAACCAGCTCTCTATCATGTCCACAACTTATTTTCAAAAGCAAGGGCAATAACCCATGAAATATTTTTTGATTAGTCTGATTTTCAATAGGGTTCATCCTTGGGTGATTATGAACATTCACAGCAAGTTTCCTGAAAATCCATCAAGAAACCAGCTCTCTATGGTGTCCACAACAATTGTAACAGACGGACAGACAGGGGCGACTACAATATACGCCCACATTAATGTGTCATAATTTGCACACAATTATGAAGACAGGTGTCGCGTTATTATACGCCCACACATTAATATCTTCATAATTGTGTGCATTGAAATTATGACGACAAGCGGCGCTGATGGTTGTTAGCCGGACTCAAGCTAGCAGACATTATGTATCAGCCACAAACGAAAAGATCAGATGGCGGACACTAGTAAATCCGACCGTCGGTCAAGTAGGCAGCTGGCTGACACGATTATTTTGATTATACTTTTTGATACACCATCGCGATAAGGACAACAGCTATCACTACGTAGGAAATGTACAGGGATTTTCTTAATGGACATAATATATGTTGTAACAACACATGGTGTCCGCGATATAAATTTTCAAGAATAAATTAGATAACATTGTTTTAATAATAAATAATGAATGCGTTTCCATGGTTTAACTGTCTTATTTAAAAGGACAGTCTGAATTTTTTTTAGGTCAAAAAATTTTTTTGCTCAAATTAGTGAAAACTTTACACCAAAATCTGTAACTATGTGCCCTTTAATGTATCTGAAAGTTTTAACTAAAAAAATTCAGCCGTTAATTTTTAAACGCTAAAAACATGCTAAAATTTTTAAAAACCTTACGTAAGGTTTTTAAGTGTGTTATGTTTTTTGGACGCTGATAGGAAACTACTGAACGGATTTGAGTAAAATAAACGCCTAATTGTAGAGAAATGTCCCTCTTGTGTATATGAAAGGTTTCAGCTAGAAATATTGAGCCATTTAAAGGGCAAACATCAAAACTTTAAAACCCTTTAAAACAAAATTCAGTTTGATCAAGAAGGTATAGAGATACAATAACCATAAGTAGCATTTGCGATTTTTTTGACAATGGAATAATAAAAATCCGTACAAGCAAAACTATTCCGTTAAACTTTTTTCAAAAAAGCAGAATGTCCCTTTAAATTAAATGACGTTACCCGTAGCACTTAGCAGAAAACGTCCAATCAATGGGGGTTGTTTAGGTACCACACCTTCCCTGAAACTTCAGTGAATTTGTATGTATTACAGTGGTGTCCTCTGTAGAGTTGTAACTACCTTTATTATTGCCGAGGACGCCAATTGGAAGCCTGGAAATACGATTTTCTGCCATAATTTACAGCGATACCAACCCTTAAAATTAACACAAAATTTGAGGTCTCAAACTTGGCCTATAAGAGTATATATTCATCAACGGTTACAGGTTATTATTGAAAAACACTTAAAATTATTAGTAAGCTTTTTTTAATGATTATATATAAGATAGTTTTCTGGATTTTTCAGGTTATACAGGTTACCTATTGTATGTTTATGACACGAGATAAATTCCCCAATGAAGATAATTTCTTATGGACCAAGTTTGAGAATTTATATTTTTTGTTCATTTAAAGAGGTTGTATTCCTTTAAGGGTCAGGATTATTTATCTTAAAACAAAGACTGTTTCCCTTGGGCCTGACGAGGAAAGCAAAGGTTTTTTAGACCCCAGACAATGACACTTTTAGGCTAGACTAAATATCAATATTCATGTTATCTTCATTCTATTAGGTGTAGTATCTCGGAATTTCTGCTTTCAAACATACCTCATTTGTATTATGTTGGTGCTTTGGGTATAGTTGTTAGATAAAAAGAAGGAATTCCACTTTGTTTTCTAGTTAACGTTAGAATTGTAGTATTTTTTGAAAACTTAAGATTATGGACAACATTTCCTGAAGGAAATCCCTGTAAATTTCCATAAATCAACGTCTTTGATTGGCATAATCTTGTGTGTGTATCTACGTAATCTAAAATTTGTTCGTTAGATTTGGTGTCAGCCATCTGATCTTTTCGTTTGTGGCTGATGTATAATGTCTGCTAGCTTGAGTCGGGCTAACAACCATCAGCGCCGCTGGTCGTCATAATTTCAATGCACACAATTATGAAGACAGGTGGCGCTTTTTTATATTCAAGAAATGTATTTGATGAAATGTTTCGCAAGATTTGTTTGGCGAGATTTGTATATGAGCATTTGTTAATGATGATTTGATATTGAAGAATTGTAAAGTGAAACGTGTGTTTTAATTTATAGTAAATGGAGAAGGACATAAATAATAATTATTTAATATTTGATAAGATAGCTTGCCAGGCAAGGTAACATACGCCCACTTCAGCAAATTTGAATATTAGAAAATGTTGATTGCACCATCGCACTTATTTGAGCTGATATTTAGATGAATCAATTCGAATGAAAAATCTAGCCTCTATCATGTATACAAGTTAATTTTAACATTTTTCTCATTAAGTCAAGGGCGATAACTCATAAACCGTCGACTAGAAACGCATGATTCTCAAATTTATCTGAGTTATTATCAAGATGAATATACATACCAAGTTAATTTTAACGATTTTTTCACTAAGTCAAGGGCAATAACTCATAAACAGACAATCGGAATCGTGCCATTTTCAAACTCATCCGAGATATTATCAAGATGAATACACTTATCAAGTTTCATTCAAATTGGATAAAAACTCTGGTCTCTATCGCGTACACAAGTCAATTTTAATGTTTTTTCGCTAAGTCAAGGGCAATAACTCAAAAACCAACAACTGGAATCGCACCATTTTCGAACTCATCCGAGATATTATCAAGATGAATACACATACCAAGATTCATTCAAATCATATAAAAACTCTAGCTTCTATCGCGTACACAAGTTAATTTTAATGTTTTTTCCACTAAGTCAAGGACAATAACCCATAATCCTACGACTGGAATTGCACCATTTCCGAACTCATCCGAGATATTATAAATATGAATACACATACCAAGTTTCATTCAAATTGGATAAAAACTCTAGCTTCTATCGCATACACAAGTTAATTTTAACGTTTTTACACTAAGTCAAGGGCAATAACTCATAAACCAACGATTGGAATCGCACCATTTTCGAACTCATCCGAGATATTATCTAGATAAATACACATACCAAGTTTTATTCAAATCGGATAAAAACTCTAGCTTCTATCGCGTACACAAGTTAATTTTAACGTTTTTACACTAAGTCAAGGGCAATAACCCATAAACCCACGACTGGAATTACGCCATTTTCGAACTTATCCGAGATATTATCAAGATGAATACACATACCAAGTTTCATTCGAATCGGATAAAAACTCTGGCTTCTATTGCATACACAAGAAATTGTTGACAGACGGACGGAGGGACGGACCAACGGACGGACAGGGGTGACGGCAATATACGTCCACATTTTCATGTGGGCATATAAAAAGCAGAATTATAACTTGACAAATTAACGATTTGACGAACAAATGATGATGTTGGTGAACAAATGTTGATTTTGTGATTCAAATGTTGAAAATAGCCTACAAATTAAGGAATAGGAATTAAAAAGCATAAAGAACTAAGGATTAAGAATTAAGACATCTTAATTCTGGACTGTTTGGTCTTCTATACAAATCTGGAAGCATATGAAAACATTTGTAACTTATTTATCATATCTATAAAGCAGTACACAATGGCAAGACGTTGGATACTTCTTTCGAATCAACTAACTTTGACGAAGCCTGAGTGTTATTACAGGGCGAATTTGATTCAGATCACGCCTAAAAAGGGTGTAATGAAATTGACCCTATATCTAAAGCCTCATCGGGGCGAAGAAGCTGACTTTAATGACTCGAATGGGGGTGAAGGGAAGGGTGGGCCTTGGCTTCCTGCTAGGTTGGTGTGGTGCTACTTCTTATTAATGAGATTTTAGAAGTTCTGCCAAGTTCATTTTCTAATTTTTAATGCAATAAGATAGTCTATTTAGTATGTCTACAGCAGTATGTTTTCGGATATGTACCTTTATATATAAATTGTCAAAAACAAAAGACATTTTTGACCTATTTTCTAATCATGTGGCGTCATTTCCACTACAATAAAAATGGTGGCGGTAAATGAGTTTATAGCGAGGAGATGGGGGTTTCTGGAGAATATGCCTGACTGTTATATCCGAGGTTAAAGTCAATTTAAATCGGCCCACACACGACATAGGATAGTTGAAGAATATTACTGGGCCTATATGAATTTTTCTTATTTTGAGTGCAAGTTTTCTATGCAGATCGTTCTAGTGAATGGCAAGTAAACTAGTAGTGCAGTATAACTTGTAATAAGCAGCCAGTCAAGGGAATGCTTACAAGTGGCTGCTTACTAAGGGGTGGTGCTTAATAGAGGTACATGTATGGCAAACCTAGTTTGATTAAAATTTGTAACTACAGCAAAAAAAAAGCAATTAGCAATTTAAATAGCATTAGCAATGTCCTATATTATAAAAATATTATTTTAGACAAGTCTCTTATACACGTTTGAATATTTCATTACTTATTTTAATAATCATTTACAACATTAGGCCTCATTATATCAGTGTATGAGTAAAATTTAAGGATTATAGACAAAGTTTAATCTGTTTTAACTGTTAGTTCAATTAATGGGATTAAGGAAAATGACCGCTGATTGCAGGGTGACACATGTTCACTGTCAATAAAAGGGTGACCGCTGGCAGCGTCAAGAGGGTGGTGTTGAATTGAGGTAAATTTGGTTGAAAATTACATGGGATGTAATTTGGGTGGCCTTTCATTAAAGGGCGGTGCTGAACACAGGTGACCGTTGGACCAAGTTTGACTGTAATTGCAATCACGTCTAGTTCTATCGCAGTGGCTAATGCAAATGACAATTTTATTATTTTTGCCAAAACTTATAATGTAGCCTATTCTAAGCCTAATTTGATCTTTAAAGTCATCATTCAAGCACATAGTAACTGCTGAGTAGGCCAGTTTAATTTGAATTTTTAAGAATTCATATCATGTATTCAAAATATGATTGTCAATTGCATGCCATTTGTCTTATAATATCTTTGGACCCATGGAAATAAGAGGTTTTTCATTAAACTCATATTGAATATGCACTCTATTCAAGTATACTTTTCGGGTGTCAGCCGATAAAGAAACTGTTAACTGGGGTTATTTGAAGTCAACTTGACATCAAACTAAAATAACCCCAGAAGTCAAAAGACGCAGCTTTGCAAGCCAACTATAAAGAGATAGCAGGACTAATGTTCATTGCAGAATTTAAAAAAAAATGGTCCAGTCAAAGCCCAAAGCCTTTGGAAATTCATTCACTTAGTAGACAAGACTAAAATAATCCAATCATTAGAATTCAGCCATATGTACAACTGATTACTCGCATCACTTTCAAACATTGCCACAAAACGGTTAGACACTCGATAAATCCTATATGTGACTTTGCATGACGGCCATTGTTTGGTTCTGGGTATGACGTCATTTTCCGATGAATGACGGAATCAGTCGATGGTTTTTTATGGTGTAACTAAGGGCTGTTACTATGATATTACAGGTGTTTTTTTGGTGATAACTCGAGAACGGAATGAGATATCGAAATGAAAATAACAACATAATTTTACAAAGATAGTGGACCACGGCCAATTAAGCCTAACGAAAAAGTCTTAAATTTAATCAGGATAAAACTAAACTTTCTCAAACCTTTCGATTAAGGTCCAATAACATCCATTTTAAGTTTCAACAAAATTGGTTGAAAACTAAGATAGTAATTGCATATTTAAGACTTTGAAGCAAGGGCAATAACTCTGCTACTAACGGTCGAAAATAGCTCAAATTCAAACTTGATCTTTGATTTCTGAATATGTATATATACATACTGAATTTCATTTGATTCCATAAAAAATTATAATTTTTAGAGCGTTTACAAGCAATTGATGTTGATAGAAGCAGTTACCGTATAGAGGTTAAAGGGCGAAAACTCCTCAAAACTAATGAAAGAGGCCTAAATCTTGAAAAAATACTTTTAATCAGGAGTAAACTAAACTTTCTCAAACCTTTAAGTTTCATCAAAATCGGTTGAAAACTAAGAGAGTAATAGCATATTCAAGATTTGGGGCAAGGGGAATAACTCTGCTTCTAACGATAGAAAATAGCTCAAATTCCAACTTGATCTTCGTTTTATGAATGTGTATACACATATAAAATTTCATTTGATTCCGTCAAAAACTCTAGTTTTTAGAGCGTTTACAAGCAAATGTTGATGGACGGACCGAGGAATTTAGGGCAAGGGCAATAACTCTGGTTCTAACGATCGAAAATACCTCAAATTCGAACTTGATCTTCGTTTTATGACTATGTATACACATATCAAATTTCATATGATTCCGTCAAAAACTTTAGTTTTTAGAGCGTTTACGAGCAAATGTTGACGGACAGACGGACGGACGGACGGGGGTGCCGACAATATACGTCCTCATAGAGAGATGAGGGCGTATAAAAATGTTTTTTTAACGTCATAAATCATAAAACAGACTTTGCACAACCCCTTTAAAGTCTAATGCACTGATTGCCATCCCTGAATCTACTTTAGTTTTTGTACTTTAAATGTAAAAAAAAACCTTTATCATTCCAAAGCCAGTATGATATCTTTATTTCAAATGAAACTTGATATATCAGTAGCTTTAAATAAATCAAGTTCTGCATTAAAAACCAAAGGACTAAAATTGTGATTTAAAATGTTAACTTACTCTGAATTTGGGTTTATTTGGAGTGGCATATAAATGATTAGTAGTTTCTAAAACATGATATAGGCCTGGCGCTAAAATAAAAAAAAGATAGCTTGACAGACAAGGTAACATACGCCCACTTCAGCAAATTTGAATATTTGAAAAAGTTGATTGCACCATCGCACTTATTTGAGCTGATATTTAAATATTAAAAGTATTAAAACAGAACCTGAAACATGTTGTTACTCAGAGTTTCACGCTATGCGATCTTCAGACCTGAAGATCGCATAGCGTGAAACTCTGAGTAACAACATGTTTCAGGTTCTGTTTTAATACTTTTAATATTTCTATATCGCTCTACATTTGATGTATTGAGCACTATTTTAACAGTAAAATATTGTATTATTATTATTGAGCTGATATTTAGATGAATCAATTCGAATGAAAACACAAGTTAATTTAAACGTTTTTTCACTAAGTCAAGGGCGATAGCTCATAAACCGATGACTAGAAGCGCACAATTCTCGAATTTATCTGAGTTATTATCAAGATGAATACACATACCAAGTTAATCTAAACACGTTTTAAGTCAAGGTCAATAACTCATTAACCGATAATTGGAATCATGCCATTTTCAAACTCATCCGAGATATTATCAAGATGAATACACATACCAAGTTTCATTCAGATCGGATAAAAACTATGGTCTCTATCCATACACAAGTCAATTTTAACGTTTTTTCACTAAGTCAAGGGCAATAACTCAAAAACCAACAACTGGAATCGCGCCATTTTCGAACTCATACGAGATATTATCAAGATGAATACACATACCAAGTTTCATTCGAATCGAATAAAAACTCTGGTTTCTATCGCGTACACAAGAAATAGTTGACGGACGGACGGACAGGGGTGGCGGCAATATACGTCCACATTTTCATGTGGGCGTATAAAAAGCAATATTGCAATTAAGAAATGTCACTAGCCCTATGGTCCTTATAAACTAGAGACAGTGCATGAGAGTGTCAAAGTTTATATTAAGATGCAAGTGAGAGTGATCTCTTAAAGGGACAGTAGGCCTACATTTCGTTCACAGCTTAAATCAAGTGTCGTCCAAATATATTTTTTTTCTCAATTTCATCCAGGGTTTAGCATTCATCAAGTTTATTAAAATTCCTTCTGCCTTGTAGATTGTTTAAGAGCTAAAATAACCAAACACAAGACAATATTATGGAATATAACACACTTTTTTAACAAAGTTACACAATTTACACGTGTCGTCATCAGATGTAAACGTTATGTGACTAACTTTATTAAAGAAGTGTGATATTTTCCATAATATTGTCTTGTGTTTTGTTATATGTGCTCCGCGCTTCTATATGTCGTTCAAATCTTATAAAAATAGCGATGGCCATCATTATACGCCCACTTTTATAATGGCAGCCAATTCGTCCGGGGGGTTGACACGAGTTGTCAGTAAATGAAAGATTCTGAGAATGACATTTTCTCTTTTTACAGGAGTTTTTGCTTACAACTTACAACTGTTTCCTTAATGTTAATTAACTTAAAGATGTCAAGTATTTTACACATTCCTTGATCATGGGTTAACGATTTCTTGAAAAAACAAATATGTCACTGAAATTTGCATAAAACAAGGGCAATAACTCATGTATCAAATATCAAGTATATAAAGGTTCCATCCATCACACAAAAAACCTTTCTTCAATGGGAGGTTTCTTGACGATATTTTCATAATTTGGGCTGAATCATTGGAAAACTTTTGGCAATATTTTGAAATTGTAAATAACCACCACCCTTCAGTTAAACTGACCACTAATATTTCTGAAACAAGTATGGATTTCCTGGATACGACAGTATTCAAAGGCACCAATTTTATTGAAAATCAAAAATAAGATATCAAAGTATTTTTTAAAGAAACAGATACCCACCAACTTTAATTCAAAAATTCATTTCATCCAAAACATACCTTTTCTGGCATTATTAAATCACAAATCCTACGATTTCATAGCATTTGTACCCAGCAGACCAATTTGATTCCGCATGTAGACTTGTTTTCGATAAAGTAAGAGAGAGGGGTTACTCAAAAAGATTTTTGCACCAAATTAGAAACGACACACTTTCACATCTTCAGAAGAAAAATGACCCCCCTCCCCCTTTTATTGGCTTTGGCTCAATTCCGTGTGGAGATAATCATTTCTCACTATTTCCAAAATAAGAGGACAGGAAAAACCTTCCTCATGAACAACCTAATTTCATGCGCCGACCAAAATTTGATATACCTAATTTCTTGCAAAATTTGCAATATTCAATATGTTGGCGAAATCCAAAACGCGTTACGTACCCGTTTAACCATTTCATTTCCAGGTAGTACGAGGTATCATCTAATGTTGCAAACATAACTGGTATAACCCAGTAAAATAAAAATATTGCAAGGGAGACCACTCTGTCACATAAAAATAGTTTCACAGGGGGCATTTGTTAGTATTTTTGGCATCAATTGATGGATCACATTTTGCCTTAAAATTTGGGCCTAGCACAGGGCATGGGATTTCTTCCAGCAGTGAAAGGGTTAAAAGGCCATCGCTATGACATCATACATGGCAAAGATAGACCTATTGCGAATCATTTTAATCTTCCCGACCACTCCATTGATGATCTACTGATTATGCCCATTGAATCAATCCCAGCTATTCCGAATAACAAGTCTAAACGCAGAAGATTACAGTGCGAGAGCTATTGGATGAACCAACTCGGCACTGTATATCCCAATAGTATAAATATACAACACGATAACCAAATTTTCCTGTTTGTGGTAACATATAATCATACCGCAACAAAGGCATCCTTAATAGTTAAGAATCACTATAATAATCTTCAGGAAAAGTATCCCTATGTTAAAACCAAAAGGCTTGTGACCGCCTATAAGCAAAACAAAAATTTGAGTAACCATTTAGTCCATGGCAGACTTGATCCGACCCCACCCCATACTCCACCGCTTTTAGACATGACATAACAATTTGACCATTCTAAATACTGACTTTACTATGCTTATACTCATATTATTACTATTTTAATCATAATCGTCCTTACTCTATAGGTTATCTGTTTTAGAGGATTAAAATATTAATATAAATTTCTCATTTTAAGTAGGAATTGTAAGAAGACAGTTTTGTGTATATCGGTTTTATATTCCTTCCAGATAATTGTGACCAGTCGGTACCACCAGCTTTTTATGCAACTTTTTACTTATTTATTTATCTTAATATACTAATAAATTAACTGCACTTTAAAATATATAGTTCTAGATTCATGACCTAGGCCAGTGCTTTTTTTTTTATGGGAATTTTCTTCTCATATCACCTTAACACAAATTTTCATCAAAATCCATAAAAAATAGCGATGGCCATCGTAATACGCCCACTTTTATAACGGCAGCCAATTCTTCCGGGCGGTTGACAAGAGTGATCAGTAAATGAAAGATTCTGAGAATGACATTTTCTCTTTTTACAAGAGTAAAACCATGGGTTCAAGTTTCCTGGAAAAAACAAATGTGTCACTGAAATATGCATAAAACAAGGGCAACCAACGTTTAGGTTCCATCTTAAAATGAATAAGAGCAGTCACATAGTTGATGATGTTTCTGATTTTCAATAAGGTGTATCCAAAGGTCAATACAAACACCAACAGCCAGTTTCATAAAAATCCACCAAGAAACCAGCTCTCTATCGTGTCCGTAACGGCTGAAAAATTAACGTGTTTTAAAGAACAAGGGGCAATAACCTTTTTTTTTTTTCGATGTTTCTGATATTCAATAGGGTTTATCCTAATGTCAGTACAAACACTCATACCAACAAGTTTCATCCAAATCCATCAAAAAACCAGCTCTCTATGGTGTCCACAACATATTTTCAAAAGCAAGGGCAATAACCCAGGAAATATATTTCGATTCGTCTGATTTTCAATAGGGTTCATCCTTGGGTGATTACAAACACTCACAGCAAGTTTCATAAAAATCCACCAAGAAACCAGCTCTCTATTTGTCCACAACTTTGAGAGTGTAACAGCTGAAAAATTAACACGTTTTAAAGAACAAGGGCAATAACTCATAAAATATTTTTTTCGATGTTTCTGATATTCAATAGGGTTTATCCCAATGTCAATACAAACACTAATACCAAGTTTCATCAAAATCCATCAACAAACCAGCTCTCTATGGTGTCCACAACATATTTTCAAAAGCAAGGGCAAAAACCCAGGAAATATTTTTCGATTTATCTGATTTTCAATAGGGTTTATCCTTGGGTGATTACAAACACTCACAGCAAGTTTCATAAAAATCCACCAAGAAACCAGCTCTCTATCGTGTCCACAACTTTGAGAGTGTAACTGCTGAAAAATTAAAGCGTTTTAAAGAACAAGGGCAATAACTCATAAAATATTTTTTCGATGTTTCTGATATTCAATAGGGTTTATTCCAATGGTAATACAAACACTCATACCAAGTTTCATCAAAATCTATCAAGAAACCAGCTCTCTATGGTGTCCACAACATATTTTCAAAAGCAAGGGCAATAACCCATGAAATATTGTTCAATTCGTCCGATTTTCAATAGGGTTCATCCTTGGGTGATAACAAACACTCACAGCAAGTTTTATCAAAATCCATCAAGAAACCTAACGCGTTTTAAAGAACAAGGGTAATAACTCATAAAATATTGTTTTCGATGTTTCTGATATTCAATAGGGTTTATCCCAATGTCAATACAAACACTCATACCAAGTTTCATCAAAATCCATCAATAAACCAGCTCTCTATGGTGTCCACAACATATTTTCAAAAGCAAGGGCAATAACCCAGGAAATATTTTTTCGATTCATCTGATTTTCAATAGGGTTTATCCTTGGGTGATTACAAACACTCACAGCAAGTTTCATAAAAATCCACCCAGAAACCAGCTCTCTATCGTGTCCACAACTTTGAGAGTGTAACTGCTGAAAAATTAACGCGTTTTAAAGAACAAGGGCAATAACTCATAAAATATTTTTTCGATGTTTCTGATATTCAATAGGGTTTATTCCAATGTCAATACAAACACTCATACCAAGTTTCATCAAAATCTATCAAGAAACCAGCTCTCTATGGTGTCCACAACATATTTTCAAAAGCAAGGGCAATAACCCATGAAATATTTTTCGATTCGTCTGATTTTCAATAGGGTTCATCCTTGGGTGATAACAAACACTCACAGCAAATTTTATCAAAATCCATCAAGAAACCCGCTCTCTATCATGTCCACAACAATTGTGGACAGGCAGACAGACGGACGGACGGACAGACAGGGGCGACTACAATATACGCCCACATTAACGTGTGTAAATTCCAAATAAATGTGACAGTTGAACAAAACCAATCATGAAGGTGGTTAATGGTGATCTCAGTTGTAAAAAACTATGATGCTTTGACAGGATGAAGATATGAGGCTTTAAAAAATTAAATTTCTGTCAACATAAAACCATTTATTTCTCCAACGTTTCATGTGTATATAAACACACTTCCTCAGGGAACCAATACAATTAAAAAAAACAAAATGACTGTTAAAAAAATGACGTCATAAGAATATGACGTCTTGGTTACTCAAACAACTATCAACACACCCGGACATTATTTTAAAACCACTGTTCTACAGAAAATTTTCAATAATGATAAAAGAAAATTAGACCTTGCTGAATCCATGTGGATTCATAAACTTGATACACTTTGGCCTAAAGGATTAAATGAATACAATCCTGATACTATGAAAAACTTTTCTAAATCATGAACCTTTGATTATACTTATATACTGAGATTTTTAATTTAATGATTCCACATTTTAACTCCTTAATGACATCACACTTTTCTTACTTAATGACGTCATGCTTTAACTTCTTACATCATACACTTATGACTTCACTTTGTAGATAGTTGTTTGAGTAACCAAGACGTCATATTTCTTATGACGTCATTTTTTTAACAGTCATTTTGTTTTTTTTAATTGTATTGGTTCCCTGAGGAAGTGTGTTTATATACACATGAAACGTTGGAGAAATAAATGGTTTTATGTTGACAGAAATTTAATTTTTTAAAGCCTCATATCTTCATCCTGTCAAAGCATCATAGTTTTTTACAACTGAGATCACCATTAACCACCTTCATGATTGGTTTTGTTCAACTGTCACATTTATTTGGAATTTACACACTTATTGTTGGACTAGCATCTACCACAAGATCACCAGACATGAAAGAACTAACCTCCACAAGAAAAGAAACAAGAAGACTTACACGCAATGAAGAACATCTATTATTTGCAGTGAAGTGTAAAGAAGAAAGAATTTTTCCTAAATGTTTAAGCATCACACTGGACCCACCATCAGGAAATAGTGATCAGTCATTAAATGAGAAGTGGAAAGGAATTTTAAATCAAACCTCAAAGGAACTAAATAATCTATCTATTGATATTTACGAAAAAAAGGTCAGTCAAAGTAAAATTAATTTTCATACAGCTGTTGAAATCCTAGAAACTAAATTGTCACAAGAAGATTTCAAAAAAGAAATTTCCAAAATTGAAGTCGGTTGTAAAAAATTGAGAAAAACTGTAAAACATACCCATGAAGATAAATTGAAAAGACTGTCTGAGAGCAAACCTGAATTTCATGATAACTCGCGAATCAAATTTAAACCCCTAAAACATGACTACCGAAGAAAAGACTCATCTTTTAATAGGCCTAATCAAACTCCTGATGACTTACAATCTAAGAAAAAGAAAGGCAAGAACCGAAGATTTAAACGCCATAAAATTAAACCAGAAGAAGATCTGATTAAAAAAGACTTTATATTTAACATAAGTTCACGAACTATTTCAGAATCAGAAACTAATTTACTTTGTAAAGGACTTTCATTTTGCCCTGTACCCCCTAAGTACGACCACCTAAGAGAACTTGAGGACCTGCGGGCATTTCAAAGACGATTAAGACTTAGTGAATTTTTCTTTGAAGAAAATGACAACCCTCAACAGACAAAACCTATCCTTCCTCCTTCACTATATATTAAAAGTAACTGGACACCTCCTACAGGACGAGATGAAGCTTTAGAATTGTATTGTACTCTTCAATATCGCCAAATGAAAGATCATAGTGAATTTAGAACTAAAGATAACCTAACATCTGACGAAAGAACTGCTTTAAAATCATTACGAGATGATACCAACATAGTCATAGGAAAGACTGATAAGGGAGGGGGTATTGTAGTATGGGATAAAAAGGACTATTTATCAGAATGTATGAAACATCTAAATGACAGAAAAGTTTACATAGAGACCCCTAGTGATTTGTCTGATTCCGTGGCACAAAATTTAAATAATTTAGTCAATAAATTGAAGATACCTGACACAGATAAAACAGCTATTCTAAATCGCCCTGTTAAGAAACCAGCAGAATTTTACATTGTTGGAAAGGTACATAAAACTAATGAAGCAACTAATATTCCACCAGGTAGACCTATTTGTAGCCAGATGACTGCACCAACCAAGAAGGCATCATGCTGGCTAGACTGGAAACTAAAACCTGTGGCAGAGGCATTCTGTAAAGAACTAGTTAAAGATACAACCCAGTTCCTACAGAAAATTCAATCTTTCAATTTAGACCCAACTCCATTTCACTACCTTCTTACCTTTGATGTCATAAGCTTATATCCGAATATACCAATAGACGAGGGAATACAGGCAGTACAACAGGCCATATTAGAAACCGGAATTATTGATGACGATGACGAAATAGAAGCAATTTTAAAACTTTCTCAGTTTGTTTTACATAATGTTTTCAAATTTGATGATAAATATTATAAACAGATTTCAGGAACAGCTATGGGCACTCCATTTGCAGTCACCTATGCTAATATTTTTATGACTTCATGGATGAACAAATTTTGGAAACCTCTACCCAATAAACCTGATATTAACTTCCGCTTCATTGATGACATCTGGGCTTTATCTTCCTCTTCACTTGAGAACTGCAACAATTTTCTTGAAAACTTAAACCTCCAACATCCTACTATTAAATTTACTATGAATATACATGAAAAATCAGTTCCATTTTTAGATGTCAACGTCGTAAGAGAAGGAGAAAGAATTGAAACCAATCTGTATAGTAAACCCACTGACAGTCATAGTTATCTTCCACCCACAAGCTGCCACCCAAAACATATCTTCAAATCAATCCCTTACATTGGGGCTCTACGTATTAAAAGAATATGCAGTAAACATAAATGGTTTGAATCTAATTTAAACAATTTTTCAACATATTTACGGAATTGTGGATATAAAAAGAAATTTATAACTAAAGCTTTTGATAAAGTTAGAAAGATGAACAGAACAGACATATTGAATTACAACAAAAGAGAAGAAAGAAATATAATACCATGGGTAACAACTTATGACCCAAGACAACCTAATTTACGAAAATTAATACAAGACAATACCATCTTAGACACCAGTACAAGAATGAAAAAAATAAAAGAATCTAAGAAAATAATAATAGCTGAAAAAAGAAATAGAACCATTGGCAACATTTTGAAAATGAACAAGATAAGAACTATCCAAGACAGAGACCAACAAACCTGGGGATGTAAACCGTGTAACAGAAAAAGACCACCTTGTAAAGCATGTGACACTATAGAAACAACTAATTTCATAAAAAACAAAGACTCTAAGAAATTTTTCATCAAAGACAATGTTTCATGTGATTCTTCATTTGTAGTTTATTGTTTGACCTGTTCTTGCTGTAACATGCAATATGTTGGACAAACTACCACCCCTTTCAGTATTAGACTTAACAAGCACAGGTCAAACATAAAACTTAACAAAGCAGGTAAAGCTCCTAGAGTAGCACCTCATTTCAACACACCCGGACATTATTTTAAAACCACTGTTCTACAGAAAATTTTCAATAATGATAAAAGAAAATTAGACCTTGCTGAATCCATGTGGATTCATAAACTTGATACACTTTGGCCTAAAGGATTAAATGAATACAATCCTGATACTATGAAAAACTTTTCTAAATCATGAACCTTTGATTATACTTATATACTGAGATTTTTAATTTAATGATTCCACATTTTAACTCCTTAATGACATCACACTTTTCTTACTTAATGACGTCATGCTTTAACTTCTTACATCATACACTTATGACTTCACTTTGTAGATAGTTGTTTGAGTAACCAAGACGTCATATTTCTTATGACGTCATTTTTTTAACAGTCATTCTGTTTTTTTTAATTGTATTGGTTCCCTGAGGAAGTGTGTTTATATACACATGAAACGTTGGAGAAATAAATGGTTTTATGTTGACAGAAATTTAATTTTTTAAAGCCACATTAACGTGTGGGCGTATAAAAACCAGCTCTCTATCATGACCACAACATAGTTTCAAAAGTAAGGTCAATAATTTTCGATAGGGTTCACAAAGGGTGATAACAAACACTCACACCAAGTTTTGTCAAAATACATAAAGAAATCAGCTCCCTATGGTGTCCACAACTTTGAGAGTGTTAACTGCTAACAAATCAACAAGTTTTAAAGAACAAGGACAATAACCCATAAAATATTTTTCGATGTTTCTGATTTGCAATAGGGTTTCTCCCAAGGTCAATAAAAACACTCATACCAAGTTTCATCAAAATCCATCAAAAATAGCGATGGCCATCGTAATACGCCCACTTTTATAATGGCAGCCAATTCGTCCGGAGGGTTGACAAGAGTGATCAGTAAATGAAAGATTCTGAGAATGACATTTTCTCTTCTTTCATATCACCTTAACACAAATTTTCATCAAAATCCATAAAAAATAGCGATGGCCATCGTAATACGCCCACTTTTATAACGGCAGCCAATTCTTCCGGGCGGTTGACAAGAGTGATCAGTAAATGAAAGATTCTGAGAATGACATTTTCTCTTTTTACAAGAGTAAAACCATGGGTTCAAGTTTCCTGGAAAAAACAAATATGCATAAAACAAGGGCAACCAACGTTTAGGTTCCATCCATCCATGATTAAGAGCAGTCACATAGTTGATGATGTTTCTGATTTTCAATAAGGTGTATCCGAAGGTCAATACAAACACCAACAGCCAGTTTCATAAAAATCCACCAAAACCAGCTCTCTATCGTGTCCACAACATTGAGAGTTTAACGGCTGAAACATTAACGTGTTTTAAAGAACAAGGGGCAATAACTCATAAAATATTTTTCTATGGTGTCCACAACATATTTTCAAAAGCAAGGGAAATAACCCAGGAAATATTTTTCGATTCGTCTGATTTTCAATAAGGTTCATCCTTGGGTGATTACAAACACTCACAGCAAGTTTCATAAAAATCCACCAAGAAACCAGCTCTCTATCGTGTCCACAACTTTGAGAGTGTAACGGCTGAAAAATTAACGCGTTTTAAAGAACAAGGGCAATAACTCATAAAATATTTTTTCGATGTTTCTGATATTCAATAGGGTTTATCCCAATGACAATAGAAACACTCATACCAAGTTTCATCAAAATCCATCCAGAAAACAGCTCTCTATGGTGTCCACAACATATTTTCAAAAGCAAGGGCAATAACCCATGAAATATTTTTCGATTCGTCTGATTTTCAATAGGGTTCATCCTTGGGTGATTACAAACACTCACAGAAAGTTTCATAAAAATCCACCAAGAAACCAGCTCTCTATCGTGTCCACAACTTTGAGAGTGTAACGGCTGAAAAATTAACGTGTTTTAAAGAACAAGGGCAATAACTCATAAAATATTTTTTCGATGTTTCTGATATTCAATAGGGTTTATCCTAATGTCAGTACAAACTCTCATACCAAGTTTCATCAAAATCCATCAAGAAACCAGCTCTCTATGGTGTACACAACATATTTTCAAAAGCAAGGGCAATAACCCAGGAAATATTTTTCGATTCGTCTGATTTTCAATAGGGTTCATCCTTGGGTGATTACAAACACTCACAGCAAGTTTCATCAAAATCCACCAAGAAACCAGCTCTCTATCGTGTCCACAATTTTGAGAGTGTAACGGCTGAAAAATTTACGCGTTTTAAAGAATAAGGGCAATAACTCATAAATTTTTTTCGATGTTTCCTATATTCAATAGGGTTTATCCCAATGTCAATACAAACACTCATACCAAGTTTCATCAAAATCCATCAAGAAACCAGCTCTCTATGGTGTCCACAACATATTTTCAAAAGCAAGGGCAATAACCCAGGAAATATTTTTCGAATCGCCTGATTTTCAATAGAGTTTATCCTTGGGTGATTACAAACACTCACAGCAAGTTTCATAAAAATCCACCAAGAAACCAGCTCTCTATCGTGTCCACAACTTTGAGAGTGTAACGACTAAAAAATTAACGCGTTTTAAAGAACAAGGGCAATAACTCATAAAATATTTTTTCGATGTTTCTGATATTCAATAGGGTTTATCCTAATGTCAATACAAACACTCATACCAAGTTTCATCAAAATCCATCAAGAAACCAGCTCTCTATCGTGTCCACAACAATTGTGGACAGACAGACGGACAGGGGCGACTACAATATACGCCAACATTAATGTGTGGGCGTATAAAAAACCAGCTCTCTATCGTGTGCACATTATTTTTTCAAAAGCAAGGGCAATAACCCATGAAATATTAGTCTGATTTTCAACAGGATTCATTCTTGAGTGATTATGAACACTCACAGAAAGTTTCATCAAAATCCATCTGTATCGTGTCCACAACAATTGTGGACGTCGGGTCGGGACGGGACGGGGCAGATCAAGGGTTGTGGTGGGACGTTGCAGTAGCCCCCTACTTCACTGATTTTTGGTTAAATGTGATATAAACATTGTCATTGGCCGTTCGGTCACTTGAATAGTCGTATTTTATTTTCATCAAAACAAAAAGATCAATTACATTTTTAGAAAATCGTAGTATTAATAAGGCTGATTATATGGTCAAAATAATTGTCAACGTACCTAGTGGATTGCTCCCAAGGAATAGTTTTGTTTTGTGGACTGTTCCAACATCAGTTCAAATATCTCATGTACCGGTACTTTGAAGATCCCATTACGGGACAAGCGGAACATCTTCACACATTTTATCGTGGTAATATTGTTCAGAAAATCCATGGTATATTTTCTTCAATAGGGCATTTCGGCACAGTAATATAAGGATAATCATAAAGTTTGGCAACGCCATTTAGGATAAAAGATAGTTCGTTCTGTCAACGGGGCCCCAGACCATTAAAGTTGTTGGAATCTCTGGCCTTGCAGATCTTTAGTTGCTTGACGTGACATCTTTTTTTATTCTTGTTTAATTTTGGGGCTGACAAATTTGACTGTTATAAATAAGTATATTAAAGCCCTCTAGAAAGAACATACTAAGATCCTAATTCAATTCTAGACACAAAGAATGAAATAAATATCATGAACTAAGTTCTGTCATTACTCTAAACAAACTTACTTGTTCCAGCAGCAGCATCTCTTTTAGATGTCCGTTTTGATAAGTTTTTACCACCTCTTCTTGGCCACGTACCAAAATCAACTGTAGAATATCTGTGAGAAATAAGAGAGTACAAAAATAAGAAATAGTATGGTATGGTCATGTAGTTTCAGTGTAGTAAACTACTGTATGCCATCCAGTGTGTTCATCCAAATAATCTGATCTAGGTTAATGAAACTAAACTCAATATAATTTTTTAGTGAATGACCAATCAGATAATAGTAATAGTAAAATAAGCCTAGACCCGTACATTTGGGACCCTTCCCGTCAAAAATCAAATGCCATATATAGAAAAAGCAATTTTTTTATCTGTATCAATATACTCAACAATGCAACATTTTTTTTTCTTTTCATAAAAAAAATCACTCCTCATTCACCATAAATATAGAACCAGCCAATATAGAACAAACCTAAATAAATATAAAACAAACCAACAAATATATAGAACTAGAACAAACCAACATAAATATAGAACAAAACAAATATATAGAACAAACCAACAAAAATATACATCACACCAACATAACAATAGAACAAACCAACAAAAATATAGAACAAAACAATATAAATATAGAACAAACCAACATAAATATAGAACAAACCAACAAAAATAGAACAAACCAACAAAAATATACACTCACCAACATAAATATAGAACAAACCAACATAAATAGAACAAACCAACAAAAATATACACTCACCAACATAAATATAGAACAAACCAACATAAATATAGAACAAAACAATATAAATATAGAACAAACAAACAAAAACATACAACACACCAACATAAATATAGAATAAAACAACAACTAGAACCGTGATAACGGTACTGAGCAGTGCGCAATTTAAACATCCTTGAACGGTTGCATTTTAGTCCTGCATATAAATTAGGTCATGTGACAGAGCTGTTTATAGTTAAAAATCTCAATTTTCAATCGGCTATTAAACCGGAAGTAAACATCGGAAAACACAAAGTAAAACATCATTTGATAGATTTTATCGAGGGCAATAGCTTTGGTTCAGATCAAAAGGTCATCAAACGTCAAGGTCACGAGTTTTGAGCTTTGAAAGTGGTTGCTATTGTTTAATTTCTTTAACCGGAAATAGACAAAACTTTTAATCGAAATTAGGAAATCGGCTGTCACCATTTTGTTAGTAATATATTGAAGATGCCATAGACATCAACATTATGTAAATCGGATGATATCCTGATCACTTATATCGATTTAAAGAAAAGTTGGTCATTTCAAGATGGTGGTCTACTAGTTACTTCCGGGTCCAATTTTATCCTTTTTTTTCTATGAATGTTATGTCATTTTATATTTTCAAAAGAATGTGTCGACTCTCTTTAAAAATCCACAATCCACGTGTTTTTTCGCGCCAAAAAAGCCACGAAGTTACTTTAGAACAATGAACAAAATTTCCAAATTAAAAAAAAAGCAAAATGATTAAAATATCTACTATTATATATCAAGCGGAGATAAAGCATAATAAGAAAAGACGATTTTTTGTGACGTACGTGAATTAGGTTCAAACTGACAATTTTCAATTGGCTATAAAACAAGAAGTAAATATTGGACAACAAAAATGAATTCACCATTGGATAGATCGCATTTCGGGCAATAACTGTTGTTCGGATCATAAGGTCAACAAATGGCAAGGTCACAAGTTATGAACTTTAAAAGTGTTCCAATAATTGCTGAATATCTTATACCGGAAATAGACAAACACCATAATCGAAATTAGCAATTCAGCTGCCCTCATTTTGTTGGCAATAGATTGAAAATGCCATAAACATCAAAATTATATAAATCGGATGTCGATTTAAAGAAAACATGTTCATTTCAAGATGGTGGCCAACGTGTTACTTCCGGTTACGATTTTGTCATTTTTTTTTCTTTGTTAGTCATGTTCTTTCATATCTTAAGAAGAAATTGTTACCTATCTTATGACATCCGTAATTCAGATAACACGTGTTTTTTTTTTCCGCCAAAAAAACACGCAGAGTTACTATAGAACAAAGAACAAAATTCCAAATAGCAATTTTGATCAAAATATCTAGTGTTATATATCACTGGAAAGAGGAGATAAAGCGTAATAAGAAAAGAAGATATTTTGTGACGTGACGTCACGTGACAGAGCTGTTCAAAGTTCAATCTAACAATTTTTAAATGGCTATAAAACCGGAAGTAAATATTGGACAACAAAAATGAATACACCGTTGGGTAGATCTCATCATGGGCAATAACTTTTGTTCAGGTCATAAGGTCACCCAAATCCAAGGTAACGTGTAATGATCTTTGAAAATTTTTGTCATTTCTGAATATCTTTTACCGGAAATAGGCAAACATCATAATCGAAATTAGCTGTCATCATTTTGTTGGCCATAGATTGAAAATGCCGTAGACATCAATATTATACAAATTGGATGATACCCTGTTCACTTCTCTCGATTTAAAGAAAACATGTTCATTTCAAGATGGTGGCCAGCGTGTTACTTCCGGTTACGATTTTATCATATTTTTTTTCTTTGTTAGTCATGTTCTTCCATATCTTAAGAAGAAATTGTTACCTATCTTATGAAATCCGTAATTAAGATAACACGTGTTTTTTCCCGCCAAAAAACACGCAGAGTTACTAGAAAACAAAGAACAAAATTCGAAAAAGCAATTTTGATCGAAATATCTAGTGTTATACATTTTTGGAAAAAGGAGATAAAGCGTGATAATAATAAAAGATAATTTGTGACGTACATGAATTAGGTCACGTGACAGAGCTGTTTAAAGTCAAAACTCGACATTTTCAAATGGCTATAAAACCAGAAGTAGACATCGGACAGCAAAAATGAATACATCAGTTGATAGATCTCATCAAGGGCAATGACTTTTGTTCAGGTCACAAGGTCACTGAAGGTCAAGGTCACACGATATGAGCCTTAAACGTTTTGACTATTACTGAAAATTGTTTACCGGAAATAAAAAAAAAACTGAATCGAAATTCAAAAATCGGCTTCCCATGTTTTGTTAGCAATCGATTGTAGATTCCATACACATCATTTTTATTCAAATCGGATGATTCCCCGATTCTGAATTTCGATTTAAAGTAAAATCAGTCAGTTCAAGATGGCGGCCGATATGAAATAGCTGGGTCAGATTTTATCATTTTATATTTTGTGAATAATGATTACTAGCACATTGCAAAAAGATTTTTTAGAATATCTTCATTATTCCGGAAGTTGACATTTCAACTTTACAAGCGAATGACGTCAAAACCGGAAGTGATATAACATTTTTGAAAAGATCATTGCAGTGCGTTCTAGCGAACGCACTGCTTTGTTTTGCAAATGACTTTTTTTTTTTTTTTTTTTTTTTTTTTTTTTTCACTTTCTGGTCAGAGCGCCCAGCCAAAACTACACATGCCACATATAATCTCTCAAGATTTCCCACGATAATCTACTGCTCGGTATTGTTTAAATGTAAAATGACGCATGCCCTACCAACCGGAAATGAGGTATGAGAACATATGGGTTTTGATGTTTTGGCCATTATCTCCTTTATTTTTCAACCGATTTTGATCGGACTGACTTTGCATATTTCTCTAATCGATTGTCCACGAGACAAAAGTTTAACAATATCATTTTGAGAAAAATCTTGCTGACTTTTGGAGCACTTTTTCTTGACCACTTTTTCAACTTTTGCAATGTTATATTGATCAACCTGAAAACTTACATATTTATAGACATTTTGATGGCGAGCAATTAGCAATTTTCAAAATTTCAATATCACTTCCGGTTTTGACGTCATTCACTCTCAAAGTTGAAATTTCAACTTCCGGAATTTTGAAGATATTCGAAAAATTCTTTTTGCAATATGTTTGTTATGTAGACTCATAATTATACAAATCATAAAATTTGACCCGGATGTAACAGATCAGGCGCCATCTTGAAATGGTATATTTTCATAAAACGCAAAATGGGGCCTCAGGGTGTTATGGAATTTGCATAATTTTTATGTCTATATAATCAACAGTCGACTGCGACCAAAACATGGGACGCCGATTTTTGAATTTCAATTCTGAATTTTTCTGATTTCCGGAAAAAATAAGTCAGTAATTGTCAAAACTTTCAAGGCCCATATTTTGTGACCTTGACCTTTTGTGACTTTGTGACCTGTACAAAAGTTATTGCCCTTGATTAGATGTATCCAATGACATATTTTTTTCAGATGCCCAATGGTTACTTCCGGTTTTATAGCCGTTTGAAAATTGTAATTTTTAACTTTAAACAGCCCTACCACGTGACCTAATTTACATATG
This sequence comes from Lottia scabra, assembly GCA_029955415.1. Taxonomy (NCBI): domain Eukaryota; kingdom Metazoa; phylum Mollusca; class Gastropoda; family Lottiidae; genus Lottia; species Lottia scabra. The sequence continues at coordinate 19,089,318 of JARJEI010000001.1, forward strand.
TCTTATTTTTTTTCACCGTCGTACTATGCTATGTCTGCTCTTTCCAATGATATACAACACAATATATTTGAATCAAAATTCCGCCTTTTAAAGTTTGAAAAATTTGTGTCAATTTCCATTGAAACTGTGCGTGTTTTTTTCAATTTTTATTTCGATCGTTCTGAAAACTTTCAGGTAGATAGACATTTTGATGGCGAACAAAAATATGTTTTCAAAATTTTTGTATCACTTCCGGTTTTGAAGTTATTGGCTCCCAAAGTCGAAATTTCAACTTCCGGAATTTTGAAGATATTTGAAAAATTCTTTTTGCAGTATGTATGTAATATAGACACAAAAGTATACAAATAATAAAATTTGACCCGGATGTAACAGATCAGTCGCTATCTTGAAATGGTATATTTTCATAAAACGCAAAATGGGGCCTCAGGGTGTAATGAAATTTGCATAATTCTGATGTTTTTGGAATCTACAGTCGATTGCTACCAAAACATGAGACGCCGATTTTTGAATTTCAATTCTGATTTATTTTGATTTCCGGTTAAGATAAATCAGTAATTGTCAAAACTTTAAAGGCTCATATCTTGTGACCTTGACCTCTGGTGACCAAGTGACCTGAAACAAATTCATTGCCATTGACGATACCTATGCACAGATACTTTCATTTAGGTTTTCCGATGTTTACTTCCGGTTTTATATCCATTTGAAAATTGCAGTTTTTAGCTTTAAAGAGCTCTGACACGTGACTTAATTCATGTACGTCACAAATTCTTTCACAATCTAATCATTCTAAATCTACTTTTTCAATTATATACAACACAATATTTTAAAATCAAAATAGCGCCTTTTGAATTTTGAAAATTAGTTATTCCATCTGCTTGTAAGATATTAAATTTAAATTTCAGTTGAAGGGAGAGTACTACATTTTGACATAAAGCTGCGTTTGGGCGATCGTCCTCTCCCATTAACTTGCGTTTGGGCGATACGTTATCATTAATGCACTTTTTGTTACATTGTAACTGTTTAAAAGAAACATTAAGATATATTTTCTTTGAATGAAATATGTATTGATAAAATTCGATCTGTATTTCAAACTATGAAGTATGAATACTGTGCAGTCCGTTTCTAAATTGAGATTTGGCTCTTTCATGAGTCCTTTCTTGCACTTTAGAACTTATTTACAAATCTTAGAAATTTTGTGATATGCGTTTTCCACTGATGTATATCAAACTGTGATTACGCCTTTTTTAATCAGATGACTTTTCACTACCGAACATGAAATGTTTATTTCACTTTTGACTACCGTGTGTGAACTGGTTTTTCTACTTTTCACTACCGAATTGAAAATTGTGCGTTTTAAAATTTTGTACCTTCTGCATTTTAATGTAAAACAAGTTTTCTTCTGTCAACCTGACATCATGGATTGAAAGATGTCACTTTTCACCAATGGACGAAACCGGATGCGCACTGCATGGTACCATTCATGGTTCTAGTTTTGTTTGTCATCAAAATGTCTATGCATATGTAAGTTTTCATATTGATCAAAATAAAATTGCAAAAGTTGAAAAAATTGTCAAAAAAGTGCTTCAAAAAGTCAGCGACAAAGTTTTAAAAATGCATGTTTTTAAACCCCCAATTTGAAGACAATCGGTTAATAAAATAAACCAAAAAAAATCCATCAAAATCGGTTGAAAATCAGAGATGAAAATGGTAAAGATAGTGGACCACGGCCATATACGCCTAACGAAAAAGTCGAAAAAGGAAAAAATTTAATCAGGAGAAAACTAAACTTTCTCAAACCTTACGATTTAGGTCCAATAACATCCATTTTAAGTTTCATCAAAATCGGTTGAAAACTAAGAGAGTAATAGCATATTTAAGATTTGGAGCAAGGGCAATAACTCTGCTTGTAACGATCGAAAATAGCTCAAATTCGAACTTGATCTTCATTTTCTGAATATATATACACATATCAAATTTCATTTGATTCCGTCAAAAACTCTAGTTTTTAGAGCGTTTACAAGCAAATGTTGATGGACAGACCGACAGATTTGGGGCAAGGGCAATAACTCTGCTTCTAATGATCGAAAATAGCTCAAATTCGAACTTGATCTTCGTTTTATGAATATGTATACACATATCAAATTTCATTTGATTCCGTCAAAAACTCTAGTTTTTAGAGCGTTTACGAGCAAATGTTGACGGACGGACCGACGGACGGACCGACGGACGGACGGACCGACGGACGGACGGACGGACAGGGGTGACTACAATATACGTCCTCATAGAGAGATGAGGGCGTATAAAAACATTAAATTGGGCTTATTGGCCATACGTCATTTCCTGTTGGACGAAAATGCATCATTTTATATTCACCTAATACCGTGCAGTTAGGCATAGTAACAAATTATATGAGATAATGTGTGGCATGCTCCCTTCATACCGAATTAGCGTGACCAGAAGTAGACAAAAAAAAAAAAACATACATTATGAAAACAAAGCAGTGCGTTCGCAATTATATAGAACAAACAAACAAAAATATACAACACACCAACATAACAAACCAACAAATATACTGTAAGGCTACAAATTATTGCGAGATAGAAATGAATGCGTTCGCATTAATTTGTATCTGCATTTTAAAATACATATTTCCAAGTGAATTATATGGAGCTATGTCCCTTTCAAATATGGCTGACATTAGTGAACATCGATATTTGTTGTATGTCACGCAATTTAGTAAAGACATAAGCTTACGCTATTAAGTTATCATTATAAAATAATTTTTATTTCATATATAGTAAATTTTATATCATAAAACAATAAAAAACTAGAACTGTTCAGATAACAGTACTGATGCAGGGCTTGTTACGACACAAAGGTACGACCGGTGCGGCAATATTTCTTGTGCATGCCCTGTACTCATACTCTTATAGCACATGCGACACAAACAGATTTTGAAGGAATTTGGGTAAGAAATAAGAAAGTTGGCGATGCGCATGCGCACAACTCAAATTCAATATATTCATGATATATCGGATCTAATTATACACATACATGTCAATTTTGAAGATATTCGAATAAGAAATAAGAAAGTTGGCGATGCGCATGCGCACTACACAAATTCAATATAATGTTGATATATCGGATCTAATTATACACATACATGTCAATTTTAAAGAAATTCGGATGAGAAATAAGAAAGTTGGCGATGCGCATGCGCACTACACAAATTCAATATATCCATGATATTTTGAATCTAATTATACACATACATGCCAATTTTGAAGAAATTCGGATAAGAAATAAGAAAGTTGGCGATGCGCATGCGCACTACACAAATTCAATATATCCGACACGATATTTCGAATCTGATTATGCACATATATGTCAATTTTGAAGAAATTTGAATGTGAATTAAGAAAGTTGATAATGCGCATGTGCAGAACCTAAATCTAACATTTCCCCTGAATTCGCAATCCGATCATGCATATACGTACCAAGTTTCATAAAATTCGGATAAGAAATAAAAAAGTTAGTAAATTAAGTGGAAATGTACCTTTAAATGTAGTTCCGTATGCATAAATTACAGCATGACGCTGTTCAATCCAACCTAGAGTGTTCTTATATGTTATAACTGGACACAAGAAATAGTTATCAGAAAACAGTGTGAACATAGCTTTAAATTAACACCCTACACTTTGATTTATATCTGTGTTGACAGGGTCACTGACACTAATTAACCGAAATACCTCTATTAAATATATTGCACGTTGGTATGCCAATTTTGAATAATATGCTTGAAAGGTATGCATATTATACATCATTGGATGCGTCTTGATGCGTAGATTACGAATATGCAAAAATTATGATATTTGCACAAAAAGGGTAGCTGCTAGAGCCATTTAAACAAATTTTAAACTTTTTTCAATTGCTTTTAAAACCGAAAGTTACGGTCAAAAACAAAAAATGAAAATACCAGTGGATAGATATTGTCGAGAACTTGGTGTCAGGAGAAATTCAAGGTCATGGGCGGTCAAGGTCACAAGAAAAATGACTTCTAATATTGAGCAATCTAAAAAAATTTCAATTAAAAATTACAAGAAAGCAAAATAAAATTTCAAAATTCGGATCCCTACACAATGGTCTTAAACGACTAACGTTTCGATGAGTACCAGAATCATGAAAATCGGATAATAATTGAGAGACAAGTAGCAATTTAAAGAAATGTTACTATTATCCAAGATGGCGGAAGATTTGACGTTTCCGGTCTAATTTTTTTTGCTAAATCTGTGTCTAATGATATGTCTAGTTACATGCATGTATTTATTTCCGTGCATCTGTGATAGGTAAAAAGTTGAATATCGAACTTTAAGTGCAATTTTTGCAAAAACCAGAAAAGTTGCACAATTTCTGAAAACGGATTTAGGTTTATCATTATGATAGTATTATATATATTAAATTTCAGATCGATTGCATTATAAATAAACATTTTAGTACAGTGCTAAAATAGTTTTGCTACAAAAAAGGTGCAAATATATTTGCAAATTGACATTTTTTATAAATCGATACTATGTTGTTAAATACGTACAATACAATACAGGAAACTCTATGCAAATCGAAGTGTAAATACGACTCCCAGTACTGTCCGAAATATTTCATGGATGCATAATTTATGCATAACCATATTTGCATAACTGTTCCGTAATACATTTAAAATCTAATGACCGCGGTGTACAAATACGACATGGTACGAGCATTACCGTACTATGTGCTGTTTCGTCCCTGTACTCTGTCAAGAAATCAAAAAAAAAAAAAAAAAAAAAAAAAAAAAAGAATAATCATTTGCAAAACAAAGCAGGGCGTACTTGTAAAGTACGCCCTGCAACTAGAACCATGAATGGTACCATGCGCATCCGGTTTCGTCCATTGGTGAAAAGTGACATCTTTCCATCCATGATGTCAGGTTTACAGAAGAAAGCTTGTTTTACATTAAAATGCAGAAGGTACAAAATTTTAAAACGCACAATTTTGAATTCGGTAGTGAAAAGTAGAATAACCAGTTCACACACGGTAGTCAAAAGTGAAATAAACATTTCATGTTCGGTAGTGAAAAGTCATCTGATTAAAAAAAAGCGTAATCACAGTTTGATATACATCAGTGGAAAACGCATATCACAAAATTTCTAAGATTTGTAAATAAGGTCTAAAGTGCAAGAAAGGACACATGAAAGAGCCAAATCTCAATTTAGAAACGGACTGCACAGTATTCATACTTCATAGTTTGAAATACAGATCGAATTTTATCAATGCATAATTCATTCAAAGAAAATATATATTAATGTTTCTTTTAAAACAGTTACAATGTAAAAAAAAGTACATTAATGATAACTTATCGCCCAAACGCAAGTTAATGGGAGAGGGCGATCGCCCAAACGCAGCTTTATGTCAAAATGTAGTACTCTCCCTTCAACTGAAATTTGAATTTAATATTTTACAAGCAGATGGAATAACTAATTTTCAAAATTCAAAAGGCGCTATTTTCATTAAAAAAATATTGTGTTGCATATAATTGAAAGATAGCTTGCCAGGCAAGGTAATATACGCCCACTGGTAGCTTTGTTTGAAAAAGAACATTTGGCAGAAAACAGAAACCATCAAATATTCAACCTATAGTCATAGGCCTACATTTCGTTCAGAACTTAAATTAAGTGTCGTCCAAATATTTTTTTCTCAATTTCATCAAGTGCTCAGCATTCGTCAAGTTTTGTCAAAGTCTTTCTGCCTTGTGTAGTGTTTATGAGTTAAAAACTAAAACGTATTTCAAAGAACAAGGGCAATAATTCATATTAAATATTTTTTGATTCTTTTGATTTTCAATAGGGTTCATCCTTGGTGATAATAAACAATTTCAACAAGTTTCGTCAAAATCCGTTAAGAATTGTGACTTGTAGAGTGTTAACGAGCTAAAAATCGAACGCGTTTTAAAGAACAAGGGCAATAATTCATATTAAATATTTTTCGATTCTTTTGATTTTCAATAGGGTTCATCCTTGGGTGATAATTAACAATTTCAGTAATTTTCGTCAAAATCCCTAAAGAATTGTGACTTGTAGAGTGTTAACAAGCTAACAATCAAACGCGTTTTAAAGAACAAGGGCAATAATTCATATTAAATATTTTTCGATTCTTTTGATTTTCAATAGGGTTCATCCTTGAATGATAATAAACAATTTCAGCAAGTTTCGTCAAAATCCGTAAAGAATTGTGACTTGTAGAGTGTTAACGAGCTAAAAATCGAACGCGTTTTAAAGAACAAGGGCAATAATTCATATTAAATATTTTACGATTCTTTTGATTTTCAATAGGGTTCATCCTAGGGTGATAATAAACAATTTCAGCAAGTTTCGTCAAAATCCGTAAAGAATTGTGACTTGTAGAGTGTTAACAAGCTAAAAATCGAACGCGTTTTAAAGAACAAGGGCAATAATTCATATTAAATATTTTACGATTCTTTTGATTTTCAATAGGGTTCATCCTTGGGTGATAATAAACAATTTCAGCAAGTTTCGTCAAAATCCGTTAAGAATTCTGACTTGTAGAGTGTTAACAAGCAATTGTGGACGGACCGACGTACATGGGTGACGGCAATATACGCTCCACATTTCATGTGGGCGTATAAAAAGTAGATTTAGCATAATTAGATTGTGAAAGAATTTGTGACGTACTTGAAAAAGGTCACGTGTCAGAGCTCTTTAAAGTAAAAAACTGCAATTTTCAAATGGATATCAAACCGGAAGTAAACATCGGAAAACCTAAATGAAAGTATCCGTGCATAGGTAACATTAATGCCAATGAATTTTTTCAGGACACATGATCACCAAAGGTCAAGGTCACGAGATATAAGCCTTTAAAATTTTGTCAATTACTGATTTATTTTAACCGGAAATCAAAATGAATCAGAATTGAAATTCAAAAATCGGCATCTCATGTTTTGATAGCAATTGACTGTAGATTACATAGACATCTTAATTATGCAAATTCTATAACACCATGAGGCCCCATTTTGCCTTTTATAAAGATATACCATTTCAAGATGACGCCTGATCTGTTACATCCGGGTCAAATTTTATCATTTGTATACTTTTGTGTCTACATTACAAACATATTGCAAAAAGAATTTTTCGAATATCTTCAAAATTCCGGAAGTTGAAATTTCGACTTTGAGAGCTAATAACTTCAAAACCGGAAGTGATATCAAAATTTTGAAAACATATTTTTGTTCGCCATCAAAATGTCTATCTACCTGTAAGTTTTTAGAATGATCGAAATAAAAATTGAAAAAAACACGCACAGTTTCAATGGAAATTGACACAAATTTTTCAAACTTTAAAAGGCGGAATTTTGATTCAAATACATTGTGTTGTATATGATTGGAAAGAGCAGACATAGCATAGTACGACGGTGAATGAAAATAAGACATATGTAAATTAGGTCACGTGGTAGGGCTGTTTAAAGTTAAAAATTACAATTTTAAAACGGCTATACAACCGGAAGTAACCATTGGGCATCTTAAAAAAATATGTCATTGGATACATCTAATCAAGGGCAATAACTTTTGTACAGGTCACTAAGTCACAAAAGGTCAAGGTCACAAAATATGGGCCTTGAAAGTTTTGACAATTACTGATTTATTTTTACCGGAAATCAGAAAAATTCAGAATTGAAATTCAAAAATCGGCTTCCCATGTTTTGGTCGCAGTCGACTTTTGATTACATAGACATAAACATTATGCAAATTCCATAACACCCTGAGGCCCCATTTTGCGTTTTATGAAAATATACCATATCAAGATGGCGCATGATCCGTTACAAATTTTATGATTTGTATAATTTCGTGTCTACATAATAAACATACTGCAAAAAGAATTTTTCGAATATCTTCAAAATTCCGGAAGTTGAAATTTCAACTTTGAGAGCGAATGACGTCAAAACCGGAAGTGATATCGAAATTTTGAAAATTGCTAAAAATGTTTGCAATCAAAATGTCTATAAATATGTAAGTTTTCAGGTTGATCAATATAAAATTGCAAAAGTTGAAAAAGTGGTCCAGAAAAGGTGCTCCAAAAGTCAGCAAGATTTTTCTCAAAATGATATTGTTAAACTTTTGTATCATGGACAATCGATTAGAGAAATAAGCAAAGTCAATCCGATCGAAATCGGTTGAAAAACAAAGGAGATAATAGCCAAAACATCAAATCCGATATGTTCTCATACCTCATTTCCGGTTGGTAGGGCATGCGCCATTTTACATTTAAACAATACCGAGCAGTAGATTATCGTGGGAAATCTTGAGAGATGGTGTGTGGCATGCATAGTTTTGGCTGGGCGCTCTGACCAGAAAACGAAAAAAAAAAGACAAAAAAAAAAGACATTTGCAAAACAAAGCAGTGCGTTCGCTAGAACGCACTGCAATTAAGCATCTCAACAATGAAAATAAAATCAAATGATGGACAAAAGGTAATAAAGGTCAAGTATTTAAATTGAGACCGGGCTGGATTAAGTAATTAGGTAATCTCTAAATTTGAAGCTGATTAGTAATCAATGACAAAAGATTTTCACTTGACCGTTAATTGATAAGATTAGAGGTGAATACAGCACCAGCCGTCATACTTTCGGGAAGCCATTTTCTTTTTTATGATATTAAAAAATGCGACACCTATCGCGGATCGCATTAATTTGTACTCGCATTTTAGTCTCTATACCCCATGTTGCATTAATTTGTTGACGCATTAATTTCTAGCCTTACAGTATAGAATAATCCAACATAAATATAGAATAAAACAACAAATATATAGAACAAACCAACATATATATAGAACAAACCAACATAAATATAGAAGAAACCAACATAAATACCATATAGAAGAAACCAACATAACAATAGAACAAACCAACATAAATATAGAAAAAACCAACATAGAACAATCCGATATAAATAGAACAAACCAACATAAATATATATACGTATAATATTCGATACGCAGCACTAAGAACAAACCAACATAAATTTAGCACAACCAATATACATTAAACCATCATAAATATAGAACAAACAAACCAAAACCAATGTAAAAAAGATCTTACCCTGCATCATCCATTTGCTGGTAATCATACAAACTACTCTCAGGATCACTAAATATATCCTCATCTACAGCAGGTTTTTGTGTGGCAAATAGCCGTGGTAGAGTACCACCAGTAGATGCTAATGCTGTATTCATTCCCCACTGATTATTTGGTGATTCTACTTTAGTTTTTGGTACAGCTGCTAGGGCTGTTGTTGGTATTAAGGCTGATTTGAAAGCTGATGGCTGAAATATGACAATTTAAGATTACTTGAGGACTTCAACTCTTTGTCATCAAGCTGAGTCAAATAATATTGCTCATTGTTGAAAGAAGCCACTGATTTCTGAAGTATCTTAACCCATCGAATCCTGAATGTAATTTAGATAGAACGTCATCATAACCTGAACTCCAAGCAATATTACTTAAAGGGCCATTCTGCTTTTTTGAAAAAAGTTTCCATTGTCAAAAAAATCGCAAATGCTACCTGAGAGTATTTTTAAAGTATCTTTTTGTATCTCTATACCTTCTTGATCAAACTGAATTTGGTTTTAAAGGGTTAATTACAAACAGGGAGTACTTATTGTTAATTAAGCAATTTGACCTAGTTTTGGTGTTTAAATGGTTCAATATTTCTAGCTGAAACCTTTTAAATACACAAGAGGGACATTTCTCTACAATTAGTCGTTTATTTTACTCAAACCCGTTTAGTAGTTTCCTATCAGCGTCCAAAAAACATAACACAATTAAAAACCTTACGTAAGGTTATTAAAAATTTTAGCATGTTTTTAGCGTTTAAAAATTAACGGCTGGATGTTTTTAGTTAAGACTTTCAGATACATTAAAGGGCACATAGTTACAGATTTTAGTGTAAAGTTTTCACAAATTTGAGCCAAAAAATTTTTTGCCCTAAAAAAAATTCAGACTGTCCCTTTAAAGTATATGACGTCACTTGACAACAGCCGCTTAAAGGTTTATAAAATTCTCAAACTTGTTCAATAAGAGAAAATATTCATTTTGAGATCATTCAAAGAGGTAATGTATTCATTTGATCCCGTCTCCAAGTAGCTTGAATGGTGATTGCCGTAGCCGCAGGGAACATGATGTTTGATCAGATTTACTATATAATATTGTTGGATCTATAGACCAACTACTAATTAAAAGTCAATATAAGAACCTGCATGAAAAGTACCCCCATGTGTTACTTCAAGAGACTTGTGACCGCCTACAAGAGGAACAAAAGATAGCTTGCCAGGCAATGTAATATACGCCCACTGGTCCACTGGCTTTGACTTTAAACAAATATATTTGACAGTTACAAGAAAGGTGATTAAGAACATTCACATCAAGTTTCTTCAAAATCTGTCCAGTATTGTGCCTCCTATAGTGTTTATGAGCTAAAAATTGAACATGTTTTCAAGAACAAGTGTAATAATTCATAGTAAACATTTTTCGATTTTGCTGATTTTCAACAGGGTTTATCCTAGAGTGCTAATAAACATTATCAGTAAGTTTCCTCAAAATCTGTTGTGACCTGTATAGTGTTTACGAGCCAAAAATCGAACGCGTTTTCAAGAACAAGGGCAATAATTCATAGTAAATATTTTTCGATTTTGCTGATTTTCAATAGGGTTCATACTTGGGTGGTAATAAACATTATCAGTAAGTTTTGTCAAAATCCATAAAGAATTGCGACCTGTATAGTGTTTACGAGCCAAAAATCAAACACGTTTTTAAGAACAAGGGCAATATTTCATAGTAAACATTTTTCGATTTTGCTGATTTTCAATAGGGTTCATCTTTGGATGCTAATAAACATTACCAGTAAGTTTCGTCAAAATCTGTCTAGAATTGTGACCTGTAGAGTGTTTACGAGCAATTGTGGACGGACAGACGGATATGGGTAACGACAATATACGCTCCACTTTTCATGTGGGCGTATAAAAACTAGGCCACAAAAACTTTTTCACACCTTACGCGTGCAGCATTCAATGGCTACAACAGATATTATTTCTCGGGCAAATAACTTTGATGGACGCGCATACATGGCCTGTAAGGTGTAAGGGGATGGTATGATTAAACTACAAAATCATCCATCTTTTCAAATATATCAAAGTTTTGTGAATTCAAGGTAAATAAATATGTTTAAAACCCCCGCACTTTAGCAAGTTTCGTCAAAATTCGTAAAGAACTGTGACTTGTAGAGTGTTTACGAGCAATTGTGGACGGACGGACGGACCGACGTACGTGGGTGACGACAATATACCGCCCCCCATTTCATGTGCGCGTATAAAAACCATTAAAATAATGCCTTCAACTGAGTACTAATATCTAAAATTTGAACCTGTACTCATGTACAAGGGCAATAACTCGTAACAAAAAAAAAATTCAGATTATTCAAAGTCAAATTAAAAAACAAGGGCAATAACTCTTGGATGATAATAAACAACTTCAGCAAGTTTTGTATAAATCTGTAAAGAACTGTGACTTGTAGAGTGTTTACGAGCAATTGTGGATGGACGGACCGACGGATGGGGGTGATGACAATATACGCCCCCCATTTCATGTGAATTAAATAATAAAATTGACATCAAATACCATCCTTTAATACCCAACGTTTCGTCAAAAAAGTTTTGACTTCTTCAGGGGAAGAACTAAATTACAAATGGTGGAAGGCAGTTAGATTAATGACAATATGACCTCATAAAATTTATGACGTCATAATCTTAGAAACCTCAAAACAAGAGGGTAAGAGTTAGATCAATGATCATTGATCTAACTCTTACCCTCTTGTTTTGAGGTCATTGATCTAACTCTTACTGGTATGGTATTTGATGTCAATTTTATTATTTAATTCACCAAGTTCATTATACATCAAATGAATCGCTGTACTACTAGTGGTATTTGTGATCCCATCAGAAAGTCTTCTGTGATTGGTTATTGCTGCCTGTTTTTTCTCTTTGGAATCACCCCATTTCATGTTGGCGTATAAAATGAGTAATCATGAGTCCATGGCAGACTTCACCCCACTCAAAAAAATTGCTAAAAAAAATCCAGGTTCTGAGACAAGAGTGTTTTTGGTCGAAAGGTTAGTGAACATATGCCTTTAATACACATCTTTTAAGAGGGGCAGTTTTCTGTACATTGATTGCTGATATTCCTATCACTTTCTGATATTCCTTTCACTTTTACTATGAATATGGATGCCAAATCGCCAATAATGGTGAAAAAAAAAAGTCGGTATGGGTAGCACTAGTCCGAAACTTGCTGTCTCTATTCCCAGCCTTTGACATGACAGCTATTTGGACAGATGAATGTATGACCGGGCGGACCATTACCGTGTCGGACCATTACTGGTTCGGACCTAAAAAATATTTTTATAACCAACTCGGACCAATGATATTTTTCTCACTACCGACTCGGACCAAGGTTTTTTTCTCACTACCGACCTAAGGCTGGGCGATATATCGGTATCACGATAAATACCGGTATAGGAATTTATATCGTTAGTAATATCGCCTCAAATAAAAATACCGAAATATCACCATATCGTGATATATGTAATTATCATGATATATCGTCAAATTTTGGTCAAGATAAAGTCATTTTAACAGTTTTGACACATAACTTAATACTTTAAGATATTTGAAAAAGATGTGTTTTTGCATGCTTTTGAAGATTTGGTTGTTTTTGACAGATATTTACTGTTTTTCTTACATTTAAGATTTTTTGATAGAACAAAACATGAACATTTTGTTTCAAAAACCAGTAAAAACCCTTCCAAAAAATATCGCGATATATACCCATATCGTGATATATTAATGATAAATATCGTGATATCCACTTTAACCAATATCGCCCAGCTCTACTTGGACCAATACCTTAGTGACTAGAATTAATTTTTACGACAGACTCGGATCACAATCATCAAAAACACGGAAAGAAAAGACTTGAAATTACCTTGAGGTTGATCAAAATGCGATACCAATAGATCGATGTTAAAAAACACGGAAAGAAAAGACTTGAAAATCTATGTATAAAATCACGGAAGGAAAATAATCATTTTCCGTTTTCTATTTACTTTAACGAGATTTATACGCGCGTGACCTTGTCAACTCATTGAACAATTCACATCAAAGTGCTAATTAATACCTAATAATTGGTTGAGTATTGTTAATTAAGACTTGGTCCGATCAAAATAAAAAATAGTGGGCCAAATCGTTATAGGTCCGACACAGTAATGATCCGAGTTGGTAGTGTAATGAGTGGGCCGAAACGGTAACGGTCCGACCGGTCCTGATTCCGGACAGATATGGCTGGGGTAGAGTCAGAAAAACTAGACCCCAAAAACTTTTCCACACCTTGAGCGTTCAGCCTTTCAATGGCGAGCCACAGATTTTATTTCTTGGAAAACAACTTTGATACGTGGCCTGTAATAAGTCGTAGGGGGATAATGATAGTGTGAATGAACAACAAAATTATCCATCTTTCCAAATATATCGAAGTTTTGTGGATTCAAGGTAAATAAATACGTTTAAAACCCCTGCACCCGCAGAGGTGCGGAAAATCGCAAGTTTTTGGACTATGGTAGCACCAGATTCAAAGGAAAGGCTAGCCTATTATTATAAACTTCTTATTTAATTATCTGAATATAATAATGAAATTATCTGCTCTAAAATATGTAATTCTAAATTCATGACCTAGATAAGTGCTTTTTATGGTAATTAATCTAATGTCACTCTTAAAGTTACACGAAATTAAGAACATGTTTTGTCTCGTTTGTGATGATATTGCCTATATACTATAATATAATAATGTAAATTGTAATAATAATGGCAATAGAACATTTCATTTATTTATTTGCACAATCCATTAACGCTCCAAATAGCCTGGTTTTATTGTTGTTTCACAAGTATAATTATGAGGCATCATAACTGGAAATATTATGGTTATTTATCAATCAGAATTCTGAACAATGCAAACCTTAAAACGGTCTAAAGATTTTGACCGCCGACCGATGGCTGCCATCTTGAAACTAATGCAGCCAAGTAGTCCCGATTTTCAAGCTGCTTTTGTACGGCTCAACTTTCCAATTCACTCGTATAAACTTCGGAACTAGACATGCTAGATAACCTCGTATACTATACAGTAGTTGCCATATTGAATAAATTATAGTTCAACAAATCACAATTATTCTTCAGAATGTATCATAAGCTTTAGCGGAAAAAACAGCCAATCAAAAACAACCTTGAAACAAAAGTTGTCTTTTCCTGCCCAAATACCGAGCAAGATGGCAGCTTATTATGAACGAGTCATTATATAGTCTCGAACATAGTCGCGAACAATGACGAAGGTTGAGCCGAATAACCTTGTATGCAGTTGGCGGATAAAGCACACTATTTTCAAGTCTCCATTGTTGACATAGTTCTATGCATAGATATCTTATATTATATGATATCTATGGTTCTATGTAATCTCTCATACAGAGCTGTCTTCCCCTGCAGTCCAGATTACAAGGGAAGACATAGAGAATCTCACCCGAGTCCGAGTGTCTTTTGATATATCAGATATATCAACACAAGTTCATAAAGTAGAAAAACTCCGAGGCTTGCCGAGGAGTTTTTCCACTTTTATCAACGAGTGTTGATATATCTGATATATCAAAAGACACAAGGGTGAGATTTTATTTATCATCCGCCCAATATCATTCTAAAATCGAAATATGCGAAACAACAACTTTCGAGGGGTGAACTGCAGATTATTGAAAGAACTTTCGAAGGGCGAAATCAATATGACGTCATTGTTATTAAGACGTCATTGGGCAAATTGTTTATCACGTGACCATATTGGCCAATCAACGATTCAGAAAAACAGTATCTCCTAGTAGATATAGTGCAGTAGCTAATGCTTTTTATCATACAAGCGATATCTGTAGGATAATTTATGACCTCCTATGGCGGTTTCTACTTATGCCAGTAGCACCTGATGCGATGGATCATTTGATTGAAGACTGTATAAATGGATATATTGGATTTATTGTGGATTTCAATGGATATTTCAATGGAGTACAACGTCATACATAAACAACATATTAATAATGGTTTTCAAAGCTGAAGAGTTCTCAAAGGGGGTTAATTTATAGTCTAGGTTAATAAGTCTCTCTCACACTCCCCTCTGATAGCCATTTGAATGTCCTATACATGAAAATGGATATCACAATTTTAACACTAAATGGATAACACAGTAAAGTCCTATACACTATGCAAAATCTAGAATATTTAACTGATACAAATTGTGGATTGATAAATTATTGATTATCAAATTGATCGTCACAATGGGTTAATTGGTTTATCCATTCCTTTCGCTTAACATCAGATTGGATTGCTGCAATACGACGTGGACGTTGATTGGATATAGGTTTTACTGGATCTGCAGGATCTGGTTCACTTCGTAGTGATTCAATTGGATCTGACGTCTCTAGGTTAGGCTGAACTTCAACCGTTTTGGATTTATGTCTTACTTCTAATGGATACAATAATTGGATAGGACGACGAAGAGTAAATGACTTTCCATTACTACTAACTCTTACGACTACACCTCTTGACAATCCATCGGTTCCAGTTATGAGTTTCTCGACTTTTCCTAGCTTCCATAGGGTACGTGGTTGATGTTCATCGTTGACAATGACAATATCTCCAATTGAGACGATATTTGTAGTTTGGTTGGAACTTGTTCTGTGACTATTACGCAACTCCAAAAGATATTCGGATTTCCAACGGGACCAAAAATGACGTAATACCATATTCATATGCGAATGTCTTTTTCTCAAATGGCTTGGTTTCTCTGGATTATAATCTTCACTAAGATCTGAAGGTTCGTTATCGGGTAATCCTAACAAACGACGTCCATACAGCAAATGAGATGGGGTTAAAGGTTCCTCACAGTCTTCGGATGACACATACGAAAGAGGTCTACAATTTAGGATTGTTTCTATTTCTACAACCACGGTTAAGAGTTCATCATAAGATAACTTGGCATTTCCTATGGTTTTCTTAAGACACCTTTTAGTGGATTTAATGAGTCTTTCAAAGATGCCACCCCACCAGGGTGCTTTCTCCAAATTGAATGACCAATCTATACGATGATTAACAAAATAATGTCTTACAGAAGAGTTTTCCGAGAATAATTTAAGGTATTCTGAGGCGGATCCAAAGGTTTTAGCATTGTCCGAAATAACTTGCACTGGAGAACCATATCGAGCCACAAATCGTTTGAAACATCTTAAGAAAGTTTCTGTAGTTAAGTTCGGCATTAAATCGAGATGAACAGCTCTCGTAGAACAACATGTAAATAAGGCTATCCAAACCTTCGAAGTATCCTGATTATTGTTCTTCACAAACAAAGGTCCTGCGAAATCAACACCCGTATGTGAGAAAGGCGGCGATTCATTAACTCTAAATGAAGGTAGTGGAGGCGCGGCTAATACTGGATAAGACTTTCCTTCAAACTTACGACAAATAACACATTGATGAATCAATTTTCTAACGAATTGACGTCCTCGGATTAACCAAAACTTGGATCTTAACTCCGGCAAGGTTGACTTTACACCACCATGCATAACGCGATTATGACAATCCTTAACAATTAAACTTGTAACATGATGATTAGAGTCTAGCAATATAGGGTATTTGGATGATATAGGCATGTCCGCATTTGAAAAACGTCCTTGACAATGAATTAAACCATCTTCATTGGTAACTAAATTGAATTCACGTTTCCACTGACTAAAATTACGATTGTTACTTAATTCTAATTGGATGTCCTTCATCCATATGGTTTCTGATTCTTGAATGTCACTTGGCTTTAAATCACTGTGGGTTGTAGCACCGCGAATCTTGTCTTTTAGAATATTAACAAACTTAATAACATAGGCAGTTACTCGGATTAACCTTTGATAAGTACTGAAGCTTTTGCACTGAATGACTTGACCTATATTTGGATTAACAGAGTTTCCTGTGGATAAGAGAGTTGTAGTACCAACGCAGTTTTCTCTATCCTTGATTCTCATTTCACTATAACATTCTTGTGGCATTTCTCCGGTATCACTATAACTATCTGAATAATTATCTTCAAGTCAATTAACCAATTTGGTCCGTTCTGCCACAAATTACTAGTGGACAATTCAAAGGGCGAAATTCCTCGAGAAAGAATGTCTGCTGGGTTACATTTACCAGATACGTGACCCCAACAGTGAATAGGCGTCAATGTACGAATTTCTGAGATGCGATTTTGAACGAATTGTTTATATTCCCGATTTTCACCTTTGATCCAATGCAATGCAACTTTTGAGTCAGTCCAACAATAAAATTTATGAATGTCAATATCATCGACTAAGGCTCGGTTTACACAATCAATTAATCTAGCTAATACCAAACAAGATAATAATTCCAATCGTGAGATCGTATGATTAGTTATAGGAGACACACGAGTTTTGGCTACGAGAAATCGAACATAGACACTTGTAGAAGTTACTATTCTGAGATAAATGACAGCTCCGTAGACTTTCATGGAGGCGTCGCAAAATCCATGCAATGAACAATTTAAAACAGTCTCAGATACACCATAAAATAAACATCTAGGTAGGATTGGTAGGAAATATGAGGTTTTCGCTTGAAGAGATTCAACTAATTTAAGCCAACTGTCAAGATTATCTCCCTTCAGCTCAGTATCCCAATCACAATCAGATTTACACAATTGTTGAAACAATACTTTGATTTGAATAGTCACAGGAGATAAATAACCAAATGGATCGAATATTTTAGATGCAAGGCTCACAATATTTCTTTTGGTTGGCAAACATTCCTTGGCTCAACCCGATATTTCTTTTAAATCATAACAAAACAAGTCTGAATTAAAGTTCCACCTAACACCCAAAATTTTCTGTTCTTCTTTAACCGAGTCAGTGACACCTAAAGACATTTTAGCATAAGATTCATCATCACTAACAACTTGATTTTCAGTTTTGGGTTTACATTGTTCAATTTGAGATTCATTGGCCTGAATTCTTTCATTCAGTTCAGTAGAGTTTGTCACAAATTTTCTTAGATTAAAACCGGCCTCGGCCAGTGTATTCTTGGATTTTAGATAAAGATCGTAAGCAGAATTAACATCATTTGAACCTGAACTCAAATCGTCCACATATATAGAACGTAACATTTTATGAACAAATAGTGGGTCTTCTTCGGTATATTGTTCTAAATGATATTTAATAGTGGCATTTAGTAAGAATGGGCTTGAAGATACACCGAATGCTACTCTAGCAAATCTTAAAGATATTAATGAGGCATTTTCATCGTTAATGTTTTTGACCCAAAGAAAACGTAGTACATCTCTAACTTCTTTGGCTATTGATACCATCAAAAAGGCTTTTTCAATATCACCGGTTAAAGCAATTCTATTGACTCGAAATCTTAAAAGAATATCAAGAATATTATGAGTTAGTGGAGGTCCAATAAGTAAACAGTCATTGAGTGAAGGACCCTGATCATTAGCCGAAGCGTCATAGACGATGCGGAGTTTTGTTGTGTCTTTATCAGTCCGAATGACACCATGATGAGGTAGATAATGAGTTTTTCCTACTTCCCCTGGATCATTTTCATCCACCAATTCTAAGATACCATTGTGTAGCTGATCTTCTATTACTTGATTGTACTGGCGTAAAACTTCTGGTTCCCCTTGCAACCGTTTCATTAGATTATGAAAACGTTTTAGACTGGTGCTGTAGTTGTCCGGAAGAAAGGGATGGGGCGATGGGGGATCTTCCAGGGTAACTTGACTTCATATCTGCCTTCCTTAAAACAGATTGAATCACTGAGGCCCTCATAGATTGAACGTGGCTTAATACCTAAGGATTCTAAGTCCCAAAATTTATGAAGACAATTTTCGAGTTCAGAGTTTTGGATTATAGGATTCAACTCTCCACTTAACTTGGTTTCACACTTTAACACATGGGTTGTGATTAAGTTCGTATTTTGATGTGGATCTATATCTGCAGTGTGTAAAGGGCCTGAGAGAACCCAACCTAACTTGGTACATATTGCTGAAGGCCCATTCTCCCCCCGTATAATACCTCCAGTTATAAGACTCCAATATTGATCTGCACCAATAAGCATATCTATCTCTATACCAGATTCCATATTTGAACTATCAGCAAACTCAAATTCTGAAAGATGTGGAAAGTACCTCTTGGCTTGAGCTATTGGCTGAAATGTTAATGGGTCACAAATCAAAGGTACAACAAATGCTGACAATTGAATATCACCATGTGAAGAGTGCATATTTAAATAAACAACATCTACAGACTTAGTTTGTTCTTCTGTGGATCCAAATGTTTTAATAATAATGTCTTTCTGATCAACTGTTGGCAATTGAAGGAATTCTCGAACTCTAATGGAGATATAAGTTCTTTGACTACCACAATCTAAAATAAGCCTTATCTTAACTTTCTTTAAAGACTGGATTGGAGAAAATACAATACATTCAGCTGTATGAAGTAAAACAGGGGTTGTTGATTCTACATACAGTACAGTTGCACCATTTTTTGTTTGATCTGGCTTATTTTGTGCTAATTGGTAATTTTGGTTGTCTCCCCTTAATTGATTACTGTTTTGAGGTTCTTGGTTCATCCTATTAGAAGTTTGTTGATTATGCTGATTGGAGTAGGAATTGTTTTGATATCTAAAATTGGCACCATTGTTTTGTTGATTACCATTCCATGACTGACTATTTCCTTGTTGAGAACCATATTGGTGAATTTGAGGACAGAGGCTAATGTGGTGTCTACCATTACATCTGTAACAAGATTTGGCATCACAATTTCTACCAAAATGATCTTTTCTGAGGCAAACAAAGCATTTTTTAAATCTTCTCAGGATATCTTTTCTGGCTTCAATGCTAGTGACATTCCTACAAGAATTTGAAGCATGTGGTTGTCGACAATATGTACAAGTGGGCTTAGATGTGCCTTGATTGAAATTGGTGGTTAATAATGCAGTGGCTGTACCCATTTACCATATTTATAGGATTGTGGATTTCTTGATGAGATAACATTGGTTGAATAGGATTTATGATGATGAATGGAGGCTCTTTCTTGGGCTTCAACTTCTTGACTTAATGATTCCATCAGTTTGTCAAATTGCCAGTCATCACCCTTTAACTCTCTGCTCATAGTTAGACGGATTTCAGCTGGTAGTTTACTAAGAATTATTGATGTTAACATACAACCACATGATGATGATGGTACACCTAATGACTTCAATGCTCTAACTTGTGCTTCTACAAAATCATATAACTTTCTAATATTTTTACCACCATCTTTGACTTCAATATTCATCAGAGTTTCCATGTGTTCTGTAATTATAGCCTGTTTATTTCCAAATCTTTTACAGAGGATTTCTACAGCTTCATGATAATTTTCTGATGTCAAACTGAGACCATTTATGGCTTGAGCAGCATCACCTTTCAGTAGACTATTCAAGTAGTTGAATTTATCAATGTCTGGTAATTGAGGATGTTTATGGATTGTGGCTTCAAAGGAATCCCAGAAAGATGACCACTGGTCTAATTTACCATCAAATTCTTTCATTGTGAGTTTAGGGAGTTTTAAGTGTGATGTAGTTCTGGATCTGGGCCTATTATTTTCATCAGGTGAAGAATTGCTACTTGAATTAGACTGGTTAGACTGATTATCATCTGTGGTGTGAACCTGGCTTATATCATGTGACATTTCATCATGTTTATTATGTGTTTGTTGGATCTCTGGCATATCTGAGGTTGAAACAGTTAATTTTGCTATAGACATTTTAAAACTGGCAATGGCTGTTCGGATTAATTCTGAATATTCATCAGCTTGCCCAATTTCATCTTCTATTTCATCCTCGCTGACTAGAGCAAGGAGTTCATTATTCATACTAAGGAGAATGGCTTCTTTTTCTTGTAGAGTTATTACTGAAGATTCCAATTTTGGCACAAATTCTGTTGTATTTGGGTAATCTCCAGTCATGGATATGAGGCGTTTAACTGAAGTTCTGTTGTGTTTGGGTATTCGTTATTGTTAACTTGACCTGACTTTTGACCTTTGACCTGACCTTTGACCCTGGTTTTTAGCCAATGAAATGAGACCGTGCCAATTGACTGTGAATCTGAAAAAGAGCTTCGGCCTGTTCTGATCTGATCGCCAACTAGAGAAGACGCAGATATCAATTTGAGAAAGATACTTTCGAAGATTAAAGACTTGAATCGGTAAGCGGACACAACAAATGGTAGTGCGGATGGTTGATTAATTTGTAAACTCCATTGTCGATACCCAGGTCTTTTTTGTAACGGGAGGGGGTGTGATGATATATTGGTTGGTTTTGGTTTTCGTTTTCGAAGCACGAGGGTGTATTGGAATGGCGGGCGGCCATTGACCATCGAGATACGACCCATTATGCAATCGATATCCATCCTTGTCCTTGTGTAGAAGTAGAGTTTTATTTTTTTGGTATTTGGTTTGTATGAGGGTTTTACTAGGTGTTTAAACTCTCATCGGAATATTTTTGTGTTTGATGAGCGATATTTTTGTAGTTGAAATCGGTGTTTAATTTTGTCTGATTAGGATCAGTGGAAGTTAATATTTTGTTTTATTTTGTGAATGAGTGATCCTTTGTTAACCTGTTTAGACTTGATCATGAATTCGGTCGTAGATAAAGATTTGTTTGATTGCGATCAGGAATCTCAAATGCCTGTTAGAGATGCAAATGAGATGGGTGAATTAGTTTTTCCGCCCCCGCCTGAGTACCAAAGCAATAGAAAGTACTCATACCATAATGATTTCTTGGGTGCTTCTACCCCTTCGTACCCTTATAATTTTCCAAACGATGTTAGACAAGGTTTTGTAGATAATGATGATGATTTGAGAAATTTTACAAGGCAGAAAGATGGTCCGAGTTTTGGAGTTGAGAGACCAATCCCCAGGCCCAGTTATGATTTGTCAGGTCGTTCGCATCAGAGAACTTTGCCTAATACTAGACCTTATTATGTTCAAAGGTTAGATCTCAGAAATATTCCTTATAATTTATGTTTTTCTGGTTATGAAGTTTGGAGATACTTCTGGAAACAGTTTCAGATTTATTGTCGAAATCAGTCTTGGTTTGGAAATGAAAATCTTATGATTCAATGTTTAGATTATTGTCTTACAGGTAAAGCTAGTGATTATTTGCAGAGTTTGTTAGTAAGGTACCCTGGTATATCGTATAGTATGTTAATTACTAAGTTAAGCAATAGATTTGATAAGTCCAATTCGTCGGAAATTGCTTTGTTGGATTTCAATGCTGCTTGTCAAGGAGATTTTGAAGATTTGGATGAATGGGCCGATAGGGTTTTATATTTGTCATCTAATGCTTATGTTGGGTTACCTGAAGAGTTTGTGTCAAAACAGAATGTCCAAAAGTTAGTTACAGGATACATTGATCCAGTAGCGGCTGGACATGTAGCGAATTCAAGACCAACTAACTTTGAGAAGGCAGTTGAGGCTTTGAGATGGTATGGTCAGGTGTCTCGTTCAATTCCCCTGGATAGAAATGGGTCGCCTGCTAAGTCTGTGCCCAATCCCGATGATGGCCATGTTAGTTTTGATTTGCATAAAGATAACAAAGTTCAGAAAGTTAGGACTAGCCCTAAAGTTGATTATGGTCCTAGATTGGAGAAAGTAGAGACCGATATTGCTGATCTAAGGTGTAAGTTAGATAGTTTGGATTGTAAAGTTGAGTCTCAGAATGTTGAGATTAAATCTGATTTGAAAAAGATTCTAGAAACTTTAAGTTCAAATAAAAGGTATGCTCGTGGTAGATCTCCGGTTAGAGATGGTGTATGTTTTCATTGTGGGGAAAAGGGACATTACCGTCCAGATTGCCCTAAGCTTACAGTTAAGCAAGATGATTCGTTAAACTTGTAGGGGATGGTTTCTTAGACCGGAAGGTGTCCCAGGATAGTTTAAAAGGTCAATGTGATTTGGAAGTCGAAAATTTACAGGATAATTCTGTTGCAAAGGGTGTTGACGTGAATAATGAGGTGGTTAAGTTGGATCCGGTTAACTTGGAGTCGATTATAGGGGAAGAAGGAGCACCAGAGGGTTCGGTGGCTCGAGTGGTTTCTTCCAGAGCTTGTAAGGTGACTATAGAAGTTAACGAATGTCAGACTGATGCTCTCATTGATTCAGGGTCAGATGTAACATTATTGTCGAGGGTATTTTTCGATAGGCTGAATGTTAAAAGTGAACTTGAGAATCTTAAAGAGGTTACTTTATTCCTGGCTGGAAAAGGTGCTAAGATGTATGGTTTACTTGTAGGCCCAATAGAGATTAAAATTGGACCTGTTGTGTATATAGGTGTAGTATATGTTGCAGATATTACAGAGGGTGCTATATTAGGTTTAGATATACTAAGAGCTAGGAGAGCTAAGTTAGATCTAAGTATTGAGTGTCTCATATTAGATGAACATGCAATTCCCTTTGTTGATAGAACTAAGTTTGTAGATTCGGTTGTGTCTAGGATTACAACTCTCGAAGAAATTGAGATTGGTCCAAGATCTGTTGTTCGTGTTGAATGTTCAATAGATTTAAAAATAGATCAGTATTTTGTTGAACCTTTGATAGATAAAGAATTACTGATTGCAAGAACTTTGCATTCGGGTTATCAGAATCCTGTAGTTTGTTTAATTAATGTGTCGGATAAGGCGATTGTTCTGCAGGAAAATAAACTCATTGGGTTCGGTCACGAAGTGAGTGATGCCCAGTTTATCCAAGTAGGGCCTGTGGACAATAATAATGGCTCCAATTATGTTGATCCCTCTGTTAGTGATTCTGTTTATAGTCATAAGGATAGAAATAAGGAAGTTGATCCTTGTCTTGTTAATTCAGTAAATAAGGATGAACATTATAATTACGAGGTTCCCAAACATTTAGTTGACTTGTTTAATAGATCTAGTGAGTTTTTGACTGAAGACCAAAAGGTTGTTCTTGTTAAAGTTTTAGATGAGTTTCGAGTTGCATTTGCAAAAGATGAGTATGATTTAGGTTCATTCGATGCAATTGAACATAAGATAGAGACTGGGGATGCAGTTCCTATTAAGCAGAGAATGAGAAGGACTCCCATGTGTTATAGTAAGGAGGAAGAAAGTGAGATTAAACGTATGCTTGAGAAGAAGGTAATTGAGCCCTCGCATTCTGAATGGGCCAGCAGTCCTGTCCTTGTTCGGAAGCCTGATGGTTCTCTAAGATGGTGTATTGACTATCGTGCCCTGAATCAAGTTACCAAAAAAGATACGTATCCCCTTCCTATTATTGGTGATTGTCTGGATATCCCTGACCTGGACATCCCTGATTTGAACATCCCTGACTTGGACATCCCTGATTCGAACACCCCTGACGTGGTTACCCCGGGCGTTGACAGCCCTATTATTCCTGACACGGACATTGGCATTATCCCCGGCACTGACATAGACATTCCTGCATTTAACGTCACAGTTTTCGACCGTCAGACAAAGCGTCAGGCGGTAGAAGTACTAGAGGGACAGCAAAAAAGAATGAAAATTGAGGGTTTCCCCACTACAAGTGAGATACCGGCTCTGATGTCATTGGTGTTAGGTGGGTGTGGGAAAACTGAGGGTCCTAGGGGGCATCGAGGGGGGGCTTCCCCATGTCCTTTCCCAGGCTGTGGCAAGATAACTCGAAGATTGAAAGACCACACATATGCTGTTCATTTACCGTCATTTTGCAGTAACCTAGATAAACCAGAGCTACTGTCGGATTCAAGGGTAATCTCCAAGATAGTTTCATTCCTACGTGCCCTAGCAGCCCGAGTACCCAAGGCTTCGGGGTCTTTATATGGGTTGATGGGGGCAGTGAATAGGAGTTGTTTGATTTCGTCAAGGTGCGAAATCACCCCTAAGGCCCGGGGGGCAATGATGGCAGTTAGTCGTTTCCTGGGGTTAAGGCCCAAAGAAATATCTATTTCCCCTATCAATAGCGTGGCGGGTTTGGCCCATTGGCGCTCACTGTTAGGGGCTATGAGTTTGCTTAACGCCCAAGATTATTCTATGTTGAAAGATATGTCATAAATTGTTTTAGGGAAAGGGGCATTCCGGCCCAATCATTTAAAAGAAAAAAAATTATGTAGATTATTGTGTATATATGGATTAGGGTCGATAAGTAATTTGGCCCTGATACAGTTGGGATATCCCTTTTGAGCTTAAGTAAAGCGGGATATATAATTTATTTATAGGACGGGTTCCTTTCAATTGGGGGGTGTGTTGTGTTTGGGTATTCGTTATTGTTAACTTGACCTGACTTTTGACCTTTGACCTGACCTTTGACCCTGGTTTTTAGCCAATGAAATGAGACCGTGCCAATTGACTGTGAATCTGAAAAAGAGCTTCGGCCTGTTCTGATCTGATCGCCAACTAGAGAAGACGCAGATATCAATTTGAGAAAGATACTTTCGAAGATTAAAGACTTGAATCGGTAAGCGGACACAACAGTTCTATGCCCACCTCTTACACGTTTCTTACGGCTTATTTCTTCTTTAGACATGATAAAATGTTCAGAAAAACTTACGAATGTTCACAGAAATAGAGTGCGGGTTTGTTACCGCCAAAATGTCAGATTTTTTCACCAACTTTTTTCGATCAAATTCTCCGAGAATCCTTCTCCGTCGGACCATGTAGGATAATTTATGACCTCCTGTGGCGGTTTCTACTTATGCCAGTAGCACCTGATGCGATGGTTCATTTGATTGAAGACTGTATAAATGGATATATTGGATTTATTGTGGATTTCAATGGATATTTCAATGGAGTACAA
Source organism: Lottia scabra (assembly GCA_029955415.1). Classification (NCBI taxonomy): domain Eukaryota; kingdom Metazoa; phylum Mollusca; class Gastropoda; family Lottiidae; genus Lottia; species Lottia scabra. The sequence continues at coordinate 19,115,335 of JARJEI010000001.1, forward strand.
CGTCATACATAAACAACATATTAATAATGGTTTTCAAAGCTGAAGAGTTCTCAAAGGGGCTAATTTATAGTCTAGGTTAATAAGTTTCTCTCACAATATCTACTGTAGAATACCTTACTGGGTGATAAAACTCTATATAGGCTCTGGTTCATATGCTCTGGTTCTATGCATTAGCGTGTTCGTTTACTCACACGAGCTTACTCGGGCCTGGCCCGAGAGTGTCACACTGAGCATGCGCATTGTCACGTATTAACGAACGATATGGTGTAACATTAGGGTAAAGTGTCATGGTGACAAAATTCGTCAATTCAAAAAATGGAGATCAATCGTAGGAAGCGGGATATGGCAACAGTAGCTATATTGTAGAATTTAAAGATTCTTTGGAATTTTATATACGAACAATTGCAAGAAGATGACGATTATATTATTTTGACAGAACATGCTATACAGAAGGGATAAAATTCCTGGAATTGAAACAATGTTAGTCCCGTAGCCTGCCAAGTACTTTAAGGGGGGTAAAGGTCCAATCAAGGGGGGCAGTTTAGGTAATATCCACCCAAAAACACACACCCTCCTATCCCCTTATGGAAAACTATTACGCCATCACATTGCCCTCTGTAGAGTTATTTCTTATTGGTACAATCTGAAGCCTGAGGTCCTCTAGAAAAGTTTGAGAATTTGACACCGCTGAAAGGGATTTCCTGACATTTCCTGTAGAATTTTTATTTGTATAGGAACTGTGAGACCAACGCAAATCATAAAAGAGATATAGATGAGAAAGTTCCTGATATTTTCTAGCGAGTTTAAGGTCACATTATTTCCGAACGATTTTAATTTTTTTTTAAATTTTTCATGAAAATCACTGGTAGTAGGGGGGGGGGGGGGGGGGGGTCAATTGCCCGTACGCCTATGCTGGAAACACGTGTTTAGGGATCTCTTATAGAAAATTAGAGGATAGAGAATTCGACACCCCGAAACGCGATTTCCTGATGAATTTAAGGTTTATAGGGATTGCGGGACCAGTGCACAGGAGACGCAAATTCTTAACATTTCCTGCTACAAAGACTCCCCTTGTCTCAGTAAGATGAATAAATGCATTTAGAAAATAACACTTGACAATTTTTTTTAGGGAGGATGGGGGCAATATTTAAATTTGACGGCTTCAAATCCCACTTTCGATTTAATTTTTAAAATCAGTCCTTTTTGTCGAATTAATAGTGTAGCATTTGCTACCATATTAAATGAATGAATCATGGGATGCTTCCCCAACTAACCCACTCGACAAGCCGATTAGTTAGGTTTGGCCCGAGTAAGCAAGAGATGTCACATGACCAAGTAATAGAACGCTCTCGGGCCAGGCGCGAGTAAGCTCGAGTAAGTAAACCAACACGATATATGTAGCAAGATGGTTGCAAATGCTACACAAAAAAGACTAATTTAAAAAATTAAATCGAAAGTGGTATTTGAAGCCGTCAAATTTAAATCTTGCCCCCATCCCCCCTAAAAAATTGTCAAGTGTTATTTTTTAAATGCATTTATTCATTTTACTGAGTCAAGGGGAGTCTTTGTAGCAGGAAATGTTAAGAATTTGCGTTTCCAGTTTCCTATGTTAGTCCCGCAGTCTCTATAAACCTTAAATTCATCAGGAAATCGCGTTTCGGGGAGTCGAATTCTCTATTCTCTAATTTTCTAGAGTAGATCCTCAAACTCGTGTTTCCAAGATTCTAGTATCGTGCCGTAACCTGAATCGGTGAGAACCTAATTTGGTGGGTGAATTTCAGGCAGCTAGTGTACAGTTAATATATCACTGACACAATCAGTTTCTGTGTTAATATTTAAAACAAACACTCAGCTTTCTTGTCAGAACACTGAAATCTATGGCGCTGTATTAGGTTCAAAATAGGATCCAGATCTGATTGTATAAGTTCGTAAAATCGCGTGGTCATTTCTTAGGTAGAAGTGACAAATCTTATAAAATTTATTTTTTTTCGATTTGAGTCTTGCTAGAACCCAATTTTAACCGTAGATTTTGTAGAACGCAGAACGCGAATTCAACCTTTGGAACTTCACTACTGGATCGTGTTCTTTGAATCGTAATCTTTGAAACTTCTTCACTGGATCGTGTTCGGTGAATCGTGATCTTTCCACATTCGACTTTCTTCGTTCGACTTTCTTCATTGAATCGTAACGTTGAATATCACGGAAATTAATTCAGACCACGTGACATTTTCTGCATATCATTATTGCTCGTGTTGCTATCGGTAAACTACGGTGTCGTTATTATTCTGACAAGCTCCTATTAATAAATAAATAAATAAATGACTTTCTTATAATTAAATTAAATTTTATTAATTTAACAACAATCTAGGACTCTCAAAACCATTTGAGGTTAATATTACAATTCATTTAAAAACCATGGGCAAAATGTGATTCAAACGGCTTAATAAATGAAATGGAATGAAGTTTTACGTCCTGCTTTTCTGCACCTGTGCAATGGGAGTTTTGTCTAGCGGCATTAGCTAGCTCTATTTCGATAACCAAATGACAAGGATCTTTAACGTACACAGTCTGTAGCACACAGGGTGTCGATTTATTGTTTGTCAAAGAATTACCATTTATCTTTCGTTTTATAATACCCGGTTGAAAAAGCTAGTTGTTTTTAATTGAAAAAATAGCTCAAAATGATTTGTAGAAATATCTTAATAATCGGAGCTTGTCAGAATAATAACGACAGCGTGGGCTTTCCGTTACCAACACGAGCAATAATGATGGTCCAAATTAATTTCCGTGATATTCAAAGCTCTAATTTACGATCCGAAGATTACGATTCAGTTGTTACGATTCAATGTTGAAGTTCCGAAGATTACGATTCAATTGATACGATCTAGTGGTAAAGTTCTAAAGATTACGATTCAGTTGATACGATCCAGAGGTGATGTTCCAAAGATTACAATCCGCGTTCTGCGTTCTACAAAGTCTACGGTCTAAATTACGTTCTAGAAAGACTAAATTCACGAAATAGGACATATTATACGTAAAACATACTTAGATTTATAAGATTCGTCTTTTCTACCTTAGAAATGACTACGTGATTTTAAGAATTTGTACAATCTGATTTGGATCCTATTTTGAACCAAATACTGCGCTAATCCATTTCAACAAAATACAGTGTTCCAAATTTTAGTCTGCGCCCCCCTAACGTCAAATCCTGTATCCGCCCCTGCCGTAAACATTTCAGAGTTCCGTTTAATTCGAACTGAATTTATTTCTGAACTCCGAAATAAAAACCCGATGCATCATTTAACTTGAAAGCTTGATGCACTTCGTTGTCTGTCGACAGAAATCATTGCAAGTTGCAACAAGACTAACAACGCGCCTTTAAAATTCAACGTCATGATGGTGGAAAAAAAAAGTTTGACAGAAAATTTCTCGATTCTGGTCGATTTTTCCACCCGTTCCTGTAAAGTTAGCTGATTTAAACAGGGTTTATTAGTAAATGTTAGCCTGATTTAATCAGTAACACAAGACGTCTTGTGGCTTGTACAAGGCAGATGTTAGCTGTTTAAGGCCTCATAATCAGCTAATAAAAGACAACATGCTATATGCAATGGAAAGTATTAACCAATCAACGACCTTACTGTAGAACTTCTCCAACCAATCAAATTTCATAATAGAAAGGTTCTGGGACGTCTCTTTACAACCGAAAGCGATCACATACTGCCGAATACCTCGAAAAATGGGGCGGGCCGATCTAAAACATTACATCCAATCAAATTTGTTTATTTTCGATAAATACTGAAGTCTGATTTTTTTGATTTTTCCACATTTCTTAGTTGTTTATAAGAGAAAAACATTGAAAACACGATCCATATCATAATAATAGTATATATTTTTTAATAATATTTGGCCCAAGGTCAAGGTCTAAACAAGACGATTCGACCGAATTCGACCCACTCATTTCAGCTTTCGCCATAATGCCAAAAATGCATCTTGACGTTTATATTTATTTATACAGAAATATCCCTTATTTGTCATCAATATGGCTAGGTTATCGGAGAAGATAATGATAATGATAGATTCCGAATTTGCGTCTGGATAACGCAAACTAAGTCTAATGACCCGCGCCCATCATACAGTTATTTATTTATCTCTATGCCTGCACCTACTCAAAGATGTGCCGTTATTCTTTCAGTTTCAGGTAGGTTATGTTTCATTTGATCAGCATATAGCCACATCATATTTGTGAATACAAAGTGAAGGGAAAATGAGCTCTAAATAATAGGGTATGTTGTCGAGTTGCGGTGTACTTTTAGTTTGACATTGACATAGGCACAGGACCAGGTGACATGAAAGATATCGATATATACTATTTAACCATATCATAGGAGCCAAAACATCCAGTTTCAATCAGCGTCCTTATTGTATTTTTTATTTTATAGGACTTTATTATAAGCTTAATTTTAACTACACAATCGTACATAAGTCGACCATGCTCGCTCCCTTTTTGCACACTGCATCTCATGGCGTTTGACCGTTAACCCATGGCCATATAGGTGCAGAAAAGCAGGACGTAAAACTCCATTCATTTCATTTTATTTTTTGCCTGACCATAACCTGGTAGAGCTGGTGGATAAATTGCACTAAAGACGTAAAGCGCTTCTCCCACCTACACTCCTACAGGATTTGCCAACCGAGTACGGTACGTCTCGTCAATTTGGATACAAATACAAACTAGAATCGTGAGACGATACTGGGCAGTGCGCATCCGGTTTCGTCCATGGGTGAAAACTGGCGTTTTCAATCCATACTGCGAAATTTAAAGAACATAAAAATCGGCATATAATTTTTTTATACTCGGGAGTGAAAAGTAAATAATCATTTCACGTTCAGTAGTGAAAAGTCATCTGATTAAAAAGTCGTTGTTTTTACTAATGTACATTTTTATACCATTGGAAGTGGAATACGCCATGCAGTGTGCAATGAGGGAAATTTTGCCAGGACAGCGGCATTAGCCAGCTCTTATTTTCGATTTCCAACTGTCGAGGGGTTTTTAACGTGCACAGCCAATAGCGCACGGGACCTTGGTTTATTGTCCCATCCGAACGACTGGGCACTTTTTCCATGTCAGCCCCTCCGACCTGCATCATTGAGAGGGTGAAACCGGGTTTAAAAATCCGAAGGCATGCGACCCATGCCGGAATTGAACCCTGGAACTTCAGCTTAGCGAGCAAGCGTCTAATGCACTGTACCACCGCAGCTCCCTGCATGATAATAGAGCCAATTCTTGATATGTCAAATAAATGACATCAGAATACTGAGTATTAACCTCCATACATGAAAGTTCGCAGCACAGTTCGTACATAGTCATTTCAAAATAAACCTTGCAAAAAATCTATATTATTATTTTTTTAGAAAACATTTAATGGTCAACGTTTTTAGACATGCAATTTTAATAAATGACAGAACCAGATTTTTAGAACAGATTTTCTTCTTTTGGCATTGGATCGTTATCTACTTCTTTTTGTTTATCTTTTTTAGTACATAATTTACAACGTTAAACATGCAAGTTACAATGAAAGAAAGTCGTGTTAAGCATGGTGCAATTGAGTTGAAGGGAGAGAACTGTATTTAAACATACAGACAACAAACATTTTTCAGTTGAAGGGAGAAAACTGCATTTGAACATTTTAAAATACTACTCTTACCAGTGAGAAGCGTTAAAAGAAACACTATGGTTAATTGTAACTTTCTAGATGTTGGTACACTGACCATGAATCGTATGATGTGCTGAGGGAATAATACGTTGTAATACAACAGCGCTGATTCTCACATGTTAATAGATATAGTATCTAAAGCTGTTTCTCTCGAGGTGTTATACACCTAATTGAAGATAACAGGCTATTAATACTTCCTGGTAAAATGAACTAATAGACTTAGAAATATGAGCATTGAAAATTACAGTCTGAATTAAAATTCTTGTTCCAGAAATATAAAGAAATCGAAATTAAAAAATCAATTGCCACAAGGTTGTTGGCCATCGACTAAGGATTTCATAGACACCAGTATTATGCAAATCAGATTATCCCCTGAGGTCCCATTTTGAGGTTTATAAAAATAAGTCACAACAACATGGCACCTGACATAGTACTTCCGGGTCGGATTTTATCATTTATATCTTTTCTGATGATCATTTCTAACATGATGCAAAAAGAAACTTTCAAATAATTCGGGTACTCCAGAAGTTAGAATTTCAAGTTTACAAACAAATGACGTCAAAACCGGAAGTGATATCAAAATTTCAGAAATATTTTGTTGTTCATTATCAAATTGTCTATCTACTTGTAATTTTTCAGATCGATCAAAATCAAATTTCCAAAAAACACGCACAGTTACAATGAAATTTGGCACAAAATTTGCAATTTTTAAAAAGCGCAATTTTGATTCAAATATTTTGTGTTATATATCATTTGAAAGAGCAGATTAAGCATAGCAAATATGTCTAAAAATTTGTGACGTATGTTAATTAGGTCACGTGACAAAGCTCTTTAAAGTTAAAAATTGCAATTTTCAAATGGCGATAAAACCGGAAGTAAACATCAGAAATCGGAAATGAATATATCATCTGATAGATCTCGTCAAGGGCAATAATTTTTGTACAGGTCAAGAGGTCATCAAAGGTCAAGGTCACTAGATATGAGCCTTGAAAGTTTCGGTCATTACTGAAATTCTTGTTCCGGAAATATAAAGAAATTGAAACCGAAATTCAAAAATCTACAACCTACATTTTTTTTGCAATCGACTGCAAAAGTCGTAGATTTCAAAATTAAAAAAATCCGATTAACCCTCGGTTCTGAATTAAAATTTTAAGAAACATAGGTCAGTTCAAGATGGCGGCTGATCCCTTGCACCTGGATAAAATTTCATCATTTTATTTTTTATGTATGACCAAATCTATGATAACACAAACAATTTTTTTAAAATATCTTCAATATTCCGGAAGTTGAAATTGAAAGTTTAGAAGGAAATGACGTCAAAACCGGAAGTGATATCGAAACTTTGAAAATTGATTTTCTTTGGAAATTCATATGTCTATGTTATTGAAAGGTTTCAGATCGATCGAAATAAAATTGCAAAAGTTAAAAAAAATCCTTTAAAAAGTGCTCCAAAAGTCAGCTACAAAAGTCAAAATATGAATTATTCAAAATTGCAATTTGTAGCTATTGGGTTAAACAAATGAACCAAAAAAGACCGATCACAATCTGTTGGAAAAATGAGTTGAAAATGGAAAAACCCTGAAATACGACTTTTTAATATACGTCATTTCCGGTCAGACAAAAATGCGCCATTTTACATTTAAGCAACAACGAGCAGTTAATCATCGCAGGAAATGATGTCAAGTTATGTGTGGTATGTGCAGTTTTGGCTGGGGAGCGTGACCAGAAATAGACAAAAAAAAAAAAAAAACTAGAGCCGTACCAAAACGGCACTGGGCAGTGCGTCATCCTGGAAATCTTTCATAAATCACAAGGCACTAAGCAAATGGTTATAAAAATATTAATATCAAAAAAGTTAGAAACATTTTTTCTAGTCTTGTTACAGCATGATAGCTTTAATAAAGGTTAACAATAAAAAATAGTAGTTCTCACCCTTCAACTGTTTTGACGATAATTGTAAGCGTTATTAAATCAAATGTGTTAGCGTTTTGGCGATAGTTTTTACTTTTTTGGTTTAGTATTGCCAAAACTCAAGTTAATTACAAGTTGAAGGGAGATCACTATCATTTAACCATTTAGACAACAAACATATTATTTTAGTTAATTAGCCAATAACGTCAAAACCGGTAGTAATATCGAAATTTTGAAAATATATTTGAGATCGCAATCAAAATGCTTAGCTACCCACAAGTTTTCAGAATATTCAAATAAAATTTTAAAAAACCCGCACAGTGACAATAGAACTTTGCACAAAACTTCCAAATATTATATCGCGCTATTTTATTTAAAACATAAAGTGTTATATATCATTAAAAAGAATAGATTAGGCACAATAAGAATATATAAGAATGTGTGACGTATTAAAGTTAAGTCACGTGACAGAGGTATTTAAAGTTAAAAATCGCAAATATCAAATGGCAATAGAACCGGAAGTAAACATCGGACAACTAAAATGGATACATCAATACATAGATCTGGTCAAGGGCAATAACCTTTGTTAAGGTAACAAGGTCAAAAAAGTTCAAGGTCACGAGTTACAATTCTTTGAAAGTTTGGCAATTACATTAAATACAATATACCGGAAATAACAAAAAAGCATCATCGAATATCAAAATCGAATAACGTACTTTTTGGGGCAATCGACTAAGCTGTCTACAAATACTACAATTACGAATTCCGCTTATAACCCCGAGGCCCCATTTTGAGTTTTACAAAAGTTAGTCATATAAATATGGCGGCCGATCTATTACAACTGGGTCAAATTTCATTGATTGATTGTTTATATAGCATCATGTCAAATATATTGCAAACAAAAAAAATCATATATCTTCAAAATTCCGGAAGTTAGATTTTAGATTTAAAAAGCGAATAACGTCAAAACCGGAAGTGTTATCGAAATTTTGAAAACAGATTTGGGTTATCAATCAAAATGTCTATCTACCTGTAAGTTTTCAGGACGGTCAAAATAAAATTTGAAAAAAACACGCACAGTTACAATGAAACTTTGCACAAAATTTTCAAATTTTAAATCGCGCAATTGTCATTCAAACATACAGTGTTATATATCACTGGAAAGAGTAAAATAAGCACACTAATAATATATAAGAGTTTGTGACGTATGTTAGTTGGGTCACGTGACAGAGCTGTTTAAAGTTAAAAAATCGCAAATTTCAAATGACAATAGAACCGGAAGTAAACATCGGACAACGGAAATGGATATTTCATTGGATAGATCTAGTCAAGGGCAATAACCTTTGTTCAGGTTCCAAGGTCATAAAAGGTCAAGGTCACGAGTTACAAGTTTTTGAAATTTTCGCGATAACTTTAAACGTTATACCGGAAATAACAAAAAGGCAGTATTAAAAATCAAAAATCTAACAACGTACTTTTTATGGCAATCGACTGGGCTGTCCTAAAATACTACTATTACGAAATCCGCTCATAACCCTGAGGCCCCATTTTGAGTTTTACAAAAGTTGGTCATATCAATATGGCGGCTTATTTGTAACTTCCGGGTCAATTCTTTTTCATTCATTGTTTTCGAATTGTCATTGCAATCATATTTCCAAAAAAAAATTTCACATATCTTCGAAATTCCGGAAGTTGAAATCTAAAAATTTTCGTCAAAACCGGAAGTGATATCGAAATTTTGAAATTAGCATTATGTTCACAATCGAATTGCCTATGTGCATTTTTATTTTCAGATTCTTCGAATTAAAATTGTAGAATTTGAAAAAATTTTATAATTAAAACTAAAAAAAGTTATCGACAAAATAAAATTTTTAAATTGCTTGAAGAAGCCGTATTGTAGACATTAGTTCAAAGAAGTAACCTAAAAAAATCCGAGTCAAATCGGATAAAAAATAGAGCCGTGAAATGGAAAATTCTAAAAAAACACTTTTTGTCCTACGTCATTTCCGGTTAGACAAAAATGCATCAAGTAACATTTAAAAAATTTAGTTTTTCGAGAAAAAAAAGCAAATCGCATCAGTGCATATGTGACATTAGCAGTTTTTGCTGGGTGCTCTGACCAGTATTTGAAGAAAAAAAAAAAAAAAAAACATTATGAAAACAAAGCAGTGCGTTCGAAATCGAACGCACTGCAAAAATAGTCAATTGCAAACCAAAGCAGTGCGTTCGACAAATCGAACGCACTGCAATGAAGAAACTTATAAAATACTCAAAAGGAACGCTTGGTGAACTCGGCAAATTCAGTTATAACTTTTCTGCTCTCGTAGACACTTGCGGCTTTAGACTGTACTGTCACCAACGTCGCCCTGTAAATCCATGCCCTTGTGAGACATGACTGGCAATATCAGGCACTATAGAGACTTATGAAAACATGTTTTTTCATATTTGTCTGTTTCTATTTAATTAATCGGTGGCTCAGTGAGTTACACACGACTTAATCACTAACCTGAAGGTCCAGGGTTCAATCCTGGCATGGGTCGAAATGATACCTTCGGATTTTTCAACCCGGTTCCTATGGAAGGGGATCAGTGCCAAAAGTCTATGCTAAGTAGAAATGTCTAATTCACTAATGCTATGTAGATAATACAGATATTTTGTGTTATAAGTTAAAAGTTACCCGTACAAATACCAGTAATGCATAAGCCACTAAAGTAAAGACGAAAAACTGTATACATCTCAGTCACGTGAGACTTATCGAGACTTAGCAACGTGACGTCATCACTAAACTGATTCTATGTTGAATGTCTAATGTAAAAATGCAAATGTAATATGTTAAGTGACAAAAAACTTGTGTCGCTTGAAAAGTTCAAAAGGTCAAATGTTTTATGGTAGACGATTGAAGACAAAATACTTATGTAAGAGGTTTAGTGTGAAAATTTATCATTTGACTTTTGTTACAAGTGTTATATCTTTTCACTTTAAACATGAAACATATGAATTTTTACGTATGTCTTATGCATTACTGGTATTTGTATGGGTAACTTTTAACTTATAACACAAAATATCTGTATTATCTACATAGCATTAGTGAATTAGACATTTCTACTTAGCATAGACTTTTGGCACTGATCCCCTTCCATAGGTTCCCCCCCTGTCAGTGATGCAGGTCGGAGGGGCTGACATGGAAAAAGCGTCTAGTCGATTGGATTTGACAATAAACCGAGGTCCCGTGCGCTATAGTATTGGCTGTGCACGTTAAAGATCCCTCGACAGTTGGAAATGGCAAAATTTCCCTCATTGTACACTGTATGGCGTTTGCCCTTCCTCAATTAGCCCATATAGGTCAGAAAAGTAGGACGTAAAACTCTATTCATTTCATTTCTATTTAATTAATGACATAATACCTTATGCAAGGTTTCCAGAAATATGGCATAGTTTAAACATGTTATATCACTTGTATTGTATTGTATTGTATTGTGACTATCAAGATATCTATCAATTCGTCAATATAGTGAAAAGGCATCAAGTCATAGACAATGTTACAGACTGAGTTAAACAGACAGAGAGTAGACTAATGCCTCAGTCTGGCAAATTTTCCTTCATTGCACATTGCATAGCAATTGCCCATCCAATTTTAGCCCAAAAACTCAATTTAAAAAAGTATCTTTATGAGATTTGTTTTCCCTTTTGATCTTTCCTTTGGATAACTATTGGATGGATCAAACTGTTAAAATTTATTAATGATTATTGTTATGAACAATTAAGAAAACATACTTAATAGCTTCCCTTCACTTTCCTAACATGAGAGGGAAGCATATTGGGATATGTATTATCAGATTGTCTTTGCTTAATCAGATGTCAGATATAAGAAGCTAGAATATCTCTTTTTTGTATTTTAGAGCGACTGATTAAGGATTTGGAACAGACAGAGAGAGACCGACTTGAAGATGTATTCGAAGAATATTAGTCAAGAGTTGTAGATGCAGAAAAAGGTAAATTTAGTTAATGTGAGTATTACTATGTTGTTGTTTTTTTCTTGAAATAAGTAAGGCTATACAACTTATTGGCATCATGTGTATTAAAATGACTACAATGTGTATAAAGCACACAGAAATTATGTATGATATTTAAATTTGAATATTTCAATTTGTCCAAAAATATTCTTTTTATCAAAAAAAGTCAGCGAGCATTATGCTGTCAACATAAAAAAAAATTACTAGCTTAGTAAACATATCTTAAAGGGGACCAGTCTTCATTTTTATTGGTTGATTTGGGTCTTGCATATACCTAAGTATCCTTCAGAAGCACTAGAAATGTACGAAAATTGCATATTTCCTTCAAATATATCTTAAATTAGACATTTCTCCTTCTATTTCTATAGATGACTTTTCTATATATTGCATAGTATTGCTAATGTGTAGTAGGGCATTATAACTTTAAAATGCTAAAAATTATGGATGCACATGGATTTGAAGGCTCAAATTTCAATGGTGAGTTGTGATAACCAGTACTAAATTGCTGAGCTAAAAAGTTATCGTTTCTGAGACTTGGAAAAATCGACCCACGAAAATGAAGCCTGTGCCTCTTTAAACATATCCTATCAGTTGGTATATATTTTCTCAATTAACAATTGGCTAAAGATATCCCTAGTTGTCAAAACAACTTATTGTCATCATGTTTATTAAAATGACTATAATGTGTATAAAGCACACAGAAATTATGTATGATATATAAACTTGAATATTTTGATTGTTTCTACTAGATGCAAAAGAATCAACAATGAAATGTTTTTGGAGAAAATAAGTTAATTAGTTGGACGACTTATTGGTTTTTATTGTTTGTTTAAATCTAAACATCATAGAGGTAAGCTTTACTTTTACTGTCAAACTTTGTGTTCAACTTTGTGTTCAATTTATGACAATTGTGACAACTTTGATTTGTCTATTGTTAATTTTCTATTCATGTGCGTGCAGTAACATATCTCATTCAGCAGCTTATGGTGTGTATGTTTCACAAGTCATCCACTATGCCAGTTCTTGTTCAATATATAAAGACTTTCTGGCCAGAGGTCAAGTTTTGAAATTAAAACTTAATTAATTACTTAAGCAGGGTTGCTTTTCATATAAAAAACTAATGGACAAATATAACCATCTGTTTCTTTAGTCAGGCATAAATTGATCTGATTGTATCCCATGAAGTATCCCATAGTAGTGGCGAAGCGAAATGACGCTTACTCTTATCGAAACACCTGATGGTACTTCTCTTTGAAGTAGTCTACTACTATATAACCATTACTCTTGATTTTATCATGTTTTGAATGTGATTTTAATTAACCCAATTGTTTTGCTTGTACAGATTTTTATTCTTTTCTTGAAATCACAAGAAATTTGGTTGCAGAAAACTGATCATCAGTCATTTAGTCATTTCTGTCACCTATTAAACCATACAAAACTTTATGTCTTGCCTAGCTCCGTATGCATCAAATTTAATATTAAAACGTCTATAGGATGTCAATAAGTTCTTAAATGCTAAAAATATTCCCAATTTTAACAGTGTGTATTTACTGAAGAAGTGGCAGTACAGAACTCTTTTTAATAGCGGAGGCGTTTTTGAGTTACGAGACTACAAACCGATTAAAGACATTTTACACCATTATGAGTTATTTTGACCTCATTAACATTAGTGTGTCTAAAATTTTTTATTTTAATTCACTTAGTATGGGTCAAATAAAATATTTCTCTTCATATGTGTTTGTATAAATTGGTTTGAGTGATGTGGAATCCATCTCGAAACTTTCGGTTGGCTTACATGAAGTCGTTTTGTCTCACTTCTGGTCTCCAAGAGAAAAATGTCTACGCGTGATATATTTAAAGCATGGCTGGTCAATAGGTCATTGTCATATCTCCGATAGGTAGAATTTCTCTGTTCAGAATGCTATTTAACTTGTGAACACCAATGAACAGGGTTGTCAAATTCCTGTTATCAATGTGTTTTGTGACCAGTTGACTGTTTAACATTCACCATGGTTAACTTTTTTTTTCATTTACAGTGTGATCAAATAACTGTGTACAATTTTCATATATTGCTTTACTATATAAATGTGACTTGTTATCTCTCTATATTTTCAGTGCAATGAGTAAACAAAGATTCTGTAAAGTTAACACACTTCATTGGTGGAAGAAAAATTAGTATGAAGAAAGACAGAAATATTGTTAGATTTTGATTGTGTGTTAAAAAAGAAAAAAGAGTTTCATTTCAAAGACAGTGTCAGAGTTTTATTTCAAAGACAGTGTTTCATTGTAAAGGGGAATGTTCAGCATTTTTGATGGTCGATTTAGAACTTTAATATACCTAAATAGTCTCCAGAAGAACTACTAATGCATGAAAATCATATAATTCCTTCAAATTTATATCTCCACCTAAAGATTTATCCTTCCTTTTCTGTATATGTGTTTTCTATATAAAGCATAGTCTCACTATTGTACGAGTCGTATTTATGACTTTGAAACGCTGATAATTGGAAGAAGCCTCTAGTTGTTTAAATGGGACAATAAACTAAGGCCCTCTATGCTACAGGCAGCCAGTGCATGTTAAAGATCCCTCGATCTTTGGAAATGGAAAATAAGAGTAGGCTAATGCAACTGTCCTGGTGAAATTTCCCCAATTGCATACTGCATAGCGTTTGTCCATTCTCACTAGTCCTTACATGTGCAGAAATGCAGGACATAAAACTCCCATTTCATTCATTCCCTATTCCCAACAACGGTAAAGTCCATATTCCGATCAGTTTCAGAGACGATAATGCTAACAACTGTATAGCCAATAGCTCCAACAAATATATTCCATTTTCAATAACTCTGTTGTTATATAGGAACCAGCTTGGTAACTACATAGTCCATATTTTATATAACAGAATATATAGTCCATATTTCATACAACAGCATATATATAAATATAAAATACATTTCATAAAACAGCATATACATGTATATAAGTCCATTTCAAGATAACTAAAATAATGCAGTAGGTCCAACAATAATTGTATACGGCACATACCCAACAATTGTAGTCAACCAAGTAGGTAATTCACAATGTCGCTTTACACACTAAGACATTTTGAGGACAAATTTTTTTTTAAACTTAATAAACATCAATGCACCGGCTAGTGTCCAATCAATGAAGATCTTTTATGAAAAGTTGCAATATCTCGCTCATTTTCATAAACTACAGGCCAAGACATTACATTGAACAACATCTGCCCGACCAATTAAATATTTTATGAAAACTTGAAATTGTTGGCTTTCCATCAATAATAGACCAATTCATCGCCTTGAATAAGATATATCCGACTAATGGATTTATATTTTATAAAAATTGAAATGGTTTGATCATTTTTATCAATAATAGACCAATTCATCGCCTTGAATAAGATCTATCCGACTAATGGATTTATATTTTATAAAAATTGAAATGGTTTGATCATTTTTATCAATAATAGACCAATACATCGCCTTGAATAAGATCTATCCGAGCAATGGATATATATTTTTATAAAAATTGAAATGGTTTGTTCATTTCCATCATTGATAGACCAATACATCGCTTTGAATAAGATCTGTCCGACCAATGGATATATTATATTTGATAAAAATTGAAATGGTTTGATCATTTTTATCAATAATAGACCAAATACATCGCCTTGAATAAGATCTATCCGAGCAATGAATATATATTTTTATAAAAATTGAAATGGTTTGTTCATTTCCATCATTAATAGACCAATACATCGCTTTGAATAAGATCTGTCCGACCAATGGATATATTATATTTTATAAAAATTGAAATGGCAATGCAGCAAAACGAACCCATCGAATCTGTGGAGATGTTAACTTGAAATGATCTGTTCACTATCCATTAATTTGGGACAGATACATCGCTTAGGAGAAGGTCTATCCGACAAATGTATATTGGGCATCAAATGTTTGTAATATATGAGATTGAAAAGCCCGAGGTAAAAACGAAACTTTCTGTGATTGACAAGGTCACTTAATGAAATGGAGTTTTACGTCCTACTTTTCTACACGAATTGGGTTAAAGGGGGAGGGCTTTCACCCTTCAGTGTCAATTGCCAGGGAGGGGTGAAATTATTGACAGTGACAAAATACAGTTATTTTGAAATTTTCATTTGCCATTTTGTTACTGATTGCTGATAAAGGTGCTAATATGGAAGATTGTATACTACATTAACAGAGTTGACAGTGTGTTCAATAATTTCTTCTACTTGTTTCTGATGAGAACTGGTGTTATTACTTTCTATCAGGGGCCTGATTAGTTTCCGGCCAGGTTGAAAAATAGGTGCACAAATATGATAGGGAGCTATGAATAAGGGACTTCCTATCATTGCAGAGAAGAATTCACTAATATAATAATTACACACTACCTTTTCTTTAATCAAAGGATTTCAACAGAAAAAACATTCATTTCGGGTTTGAATTTATATTTATTCAAATTTAATTGATACAAAGGTACAAATTATAATAACACAGCAATTTTTCTTTCTCTGAATGCTTTCGACAGCTGTCAAAAATCATCATAAACCTTCTTTAATTGGAAGTTTTCTGGAAAATAAATAATAATTGATTTATGTTTCATTACATCATGCAGTATTATGATCAAAAGTTAAATTGTCACAAAATAAATTGGTCATAATCTTTTTAGTCACAAAATATATTGACCACAGTAGCTTAATACAAAGTTTGGTCAATTACAGTAGTTTGGGCTCAGAGTAAATTCATCACAATAATTTGCCAACAAAGTTTGGTCAATTACAGTAGTTTGGGCTCAGAGTAATTCATCACAATAATTTGCCCACAAAGTTTGGTCAATTACAGTAGTTTGGGCTCAGAGTATATTCCTCACAATAATTTGACCACAAAGTTTGGTCAATTACAGTAGTTTGGGCTCAGAGTAAATTCATCACAATAATTTGCCCACAAAGCTTGGTCAATTACAGTAGTTTGGGCTAAGAGTAAATTCATCACAATAATTTGCCAACAAAGTTTGGTCAATTACAGTAGTTTGGGCTCAGAGTAAATTCATCACAATAATTTGCCCACAAAATTTGGTCAATTACAGTAGTTTGGGCTAAGAGTAAATTCATCACAATAATTTGCCCACAAAGTTTGGTCAATTGTAGTAGTTTGGGCTCAGAGTAAATTCATCACAATAATTTGCCCACAAAGTTTGGTCAATTACAGTAGTTTGGGCTCAGAGTATATTCCTCACAATAATTTGCCCACAAAGTTTGGTCAATTGTAGTAGTTTGGGCTCAGAGTAAATTCATCACAATAATTTGCCCACAAAGTTTGGTCAATTGCAGTAGTTTGGGCTCAGAGTATATTCCTCACAATAATTGGCTCACAAAGTAAATTTATCTTGGTAATTTGGTAACAATGTAAATTACTGTTATAAAGTAGATGAATGGATGCAATAGATTATGCACTTGTGATGAGGTCATACAATCTGGACTGTGTTCAAATAATCATGGTCAATGACTTTTTTTTCCCAAATGATTGTAACTTATTCATTCTATGGCCAAACTACAAAGGCAATTTGTCTATATGTAATATTTTGAGATGAAACTAAGACCAATTTGTCATTTGATCAATTTGTTGTCACCCAATTACTAGTGGCCAATATTCCTGTTATAGAGAACCAATCAAACATACCTGTTGTGTAAAGGTAAGCCAATGATTAACACATATCTTCCACAAGAATACTTTGTTGGGTTGTTGTTATTCTTTGTCTGTGAGAAAAACAAACAATAGTTAAAAATTATCAAAGAGTTATTTTGTGATGACAACATAATGCTCATCTGGACAGCTTGTATATTGCAAAAATCTTCACAAAAGTAAGAAAATGTAGATAAAACTTTAATACATACATGTACATAAAACTTTTAACTTTCATTAAAAAAATAAAATAATTGTAAATATTAATATTACCTTTTTTGATTTAATAATTTAACACTAGCATCAAGAATTCATAACATTCTTCAATAACATCTTCAAAAAGGTTTTTCTCTAACAAATCCAAAACTTTAGTCTCTCTAAAAAAAAAAAAAAAAAATTTGGCATCTGATTAAGCTTATAAAGAGAACCAATATCAATATCATATACAATATAATCTGTATCACAAACTGTTGAAGTAATATTCATATGTATCAATCTTACATTGAAATAACACACACAAACTCAGTAAACAACTTGAATAAAGTGTAGAGATGTAATGAGACTTGATTTAAAAAAAACACTAAAATATTTTATCTAAGTCTTCTAAGCACATTTAAAGGCATATATAAATATCTTTGTTTAAATTCTAAAAAAAAAAAGACTTATAATTCTAAATATTATTTAAATTAGTTGTTCACTTAGTTTATGTCTATATTTAAATGGAAGAATCATACATAGTTTTAACTTCCCAAACTTGGCCAATAAGAGCAAATATTCATCAACCGTGTTTAAAGTATATATAAAACAAATGCAATTAACTCTTAAACTAAGTAATTTTCCATAAAATGCTGTTGTTTAGTTATCTACTTTGACGAAATCCTAATTCTGACGTCATGTTAATTGACAGCTGTTGTTTTGTTTCTAATTTTCTTAATATAATACCTATAATTTTACCCATACAATATGGTAAGATACATTAACACTTCCAAAAGTAAATATAAGGATTGGATGTAGATATTTTCAAGTTCATTAGGTGATGAATGCAGAATTTTCACATGTTTAACCTAATTCAGTTTTTATACATGTTGAAATTCTGCATTCCTCTCACCCAATGAACACGAAAATATCTACATTCAATCTTTATTTCTTTTAATTATGATAAAAACATAGGTTTCATTGAAAATATATCAGTCTAGGCACCACTAAATGGTATTAGAGCTCAATATTTCAAACCAATTATTTCGGGTTAAAGACCCATCATTCAATTTTTTTTAAATACTGGAAAATCAGTCACAAGTATTTTCACTCATATTTCGGAACTTGACAAGCGTTCTTAATAACCTCTAATATACTATATCAAGATTGCTACAGTACCGTGCAATATATATTCGTACAAAATGGCGTTTTCATTGAATTTGCTCTACGACCCTATATACTTAGACATCGCTTGGAAATTATTACAAAGGGGGGGAAACCAAGAGCCAGCGTTGAACGTGTCCAGGAGTACAATAGCAAATTTTAAGAAGCGTGTAGAACGAAGGGGGTACATAATATACACCCGAGACGAAAAGGGCTACCTATTTCTTAGTACGGATATATATTGCACGGTACTGTATATTAAATAAATTATCAAAAACATTTTTCAGAGATTCTTGTCTTGTTTGTAGTGTGTAATATTAGCCAATCAAAGTCCATCTCCAAACAAGAGTTGTCTTTTCTTGCTCATATTTTTAACAAACTTGGTCATTGTTCAAGATTATACAATAACTCTGCCAGGATAGGCGGCCATCTAGCCCGGTAAACGGCGACAAGAGAAGACAAAACTTTTTCAGAGATTGATTTTGATTGGCTGTTTTTACTGAAAAGAAGACAACACTTTACGAAGAATAATTGTTATTGGAAGAACTAGAACTATAATTTATTCAATATGGAAATCTTGGGACCGTAGTCTAATTCTGAAGTTGATAAACGTGCTGTCCATCCATAGCCTACAGTAGTATACATAGGCTTACCCGTAGCGGCGTAGCCAGGTGCCGAGGTGGGGTTCGAGGGCAAACCCCCTTTGAAAACAAATAAGCACTGTTAAAGTTGACATTCTGTTTGAATTGTTACTGTTAAAGTGGAGTATGATTGGTTCGCTAGTCCATGTAACCACACCACCCTTGGAAATTCCTGGCTATGTATGGACCTGGTATAGATAATATTCAACCAGAGAACTGGTTTTGTTGGTTTGCTCAGTCAATACACTTATATAGTTATACAGTCTCAATGTCAGTTGCTTACCAGACTCTAGAGAACTGTGGCCAGACTACACTATTTGCTACATACCCTATTTTCAGAGCTCATTATTAGCTAAAGCCTAGCTTTACTTTGTAGGCCTAGTCGGTTATTACTATTAGTAGTATTAGGAAAAAATGGAACAAAACGTACCTGTGGTTGAAATAAACGACTCATCGATCGCCATTTATATAATTAGGCTCCGTTATCCAGACGCAACTTCTGAATATCATCTTCTCCGATGAACAATGAACATTGAGTGCAAGTGACAGACATGAAGTAAACTTATTGCTCGTTTAGTCTTTGAGTATATTAAAATAAATAATAACGCACATCGGTAAGGTGCATCGAAACCATAATATTCCAAAAGGAGTGGGACGAATTGTCTTGTATGGGTCTTGATCTTGAGGCAAATAGACGTTATTGCTAAAATGAACGCTTAGGGAAACTGGCTGGTTGAGTAGTGAGTCTGGACATCCGAATACATAGAAGTCAAATGGTACTGCAATGGGATCCCCCCCCCCCTCCAAATAAAAATGCGATCTGCGCCCCAATGGGCCTCCCATCAGTAATCTTTCTTTATTTTTATTATCTATAATTCCCCTATATTCAACATTGAGATCTATAAGCGGTGGTATCGGGTGATTTTTTTTCATGGTATTCGGCAGTATGTGATCGCTTTCGGTTGTAAAGAGACGTCCTAGAACCTTTCTATTGTGAAATTTGATTGGTTGGAGAAGTTCTACAGTACGGTCGTTGATTGGTTAATACTTTCCATTGCATATAGCATGTTGTCTTTTATTAGCTGATTATGAGGCCTTAAACAGCTAATATCTGCCTTGTACAAGCCACAAGACGTCTTGTGTTACTGATTAAATCAGGCTAACATTTACTAATAAACCCTGTTTAAATCAGCTAACTTTACAGGAACGGGTGATTTTTCAAACCCTTGGCCGTTCAAAAATGTTTGGCCGAAAAGGCAAAAGTTGGCCGAGTTTTTGCCATAAAGTGAAAAGCCACAACAGACATGGAGAAACAACTGGCTTTTGCATCAGAATGTAAATTTATGGCGCCTCCGCTAGCTCCCTCAACTGAAAAGCGCTTGGATGATCGAGGCTTTTTATCCAGACGCTAGAAGTGTGTTGCCAGATAAATGAACGACAAGCTACTGCCATGGAAAAAAAGATGTGCAATTTTCAATTTTCAATGCTAAGTGCTCATTCTCTATTGCTCTTTTTTGTAAAACAGAACAGAATAAATGGCCACTCAATATTATTTCATGAATGATTTTTATGTGTTTGTTTTATGTGGTAGGTCGACTTCTGAATCCAGAACGCCGTTTTCTAATATTCGCTTCTTCGTCAGAAAAGGGACGAAGTATTCAGGCATCTTATGAAGCAGAATCAATGTACGGGAAAATGCATCTTCTGAGACCTAATTATATAACCACCCCAAAAATTTTTGCTAGCGCCTTTTAGCACTCGCGGTAATAAACGGTGAACTAGTTCCGCTTGCAGGCTGTAAGCACACCCCCCCCCCCCCCTCATTTAAAGACCTGGCTACGGGCCTGTGTTTTCATGCATGAGACTCTTTACTTTGACGCTTTATTTCTTGCTTGTAACGTCGCGACAAAATATAGTTCATAGCAATATAATTTATGAAGGAATATTCTGAAACTTGCTCCAGCATTTGATGCTACATCGTGACTATCTGTTAACCAATTACGCATTTTATTATGATTTTAAAGAGGCACAGGCTTCATTTTCGCGGGTCGATTTGGATAAGTCTCAGAAACGGAGATTTTTTAGCTCAGCAATTTAGTACTGGTTATCACAACTCAACATTGAAATTTGAGCCTTCAAATCCATGTGCATCCATAATTATTAGCATTTGAAAGTTATAATGCCCTACTACACATTAGCGATACTATGCAATATATAGAAAAGTCACCTATAGAAATAAAAGGAGAAATGTCTAATTTAAGGTATATTTGAAGGAAATACGCAATGTTCGTGCATTTCTAGTGCTTCTGAAGGATACTTAAATATATTCAAGACCCATTTCAACCAATAAAAATGAAGACTGGTCCCCTTTACATACATGTCTGTTTGTTTATACATGTCTGTTTGTTTTCATGTTCTTGGTTTACAACTTCTATATGGACCCACCCCACTAATTAATTTTATGCAAATGATTGTTAAAAATCCTCTTTCTCCTTTCCTTTTTGGGTTTTTGCATGCCCATTTTTGATTAATTTTTGGTCTAGATTTGAAATTTGATGTCTTAAATTGCATTTTCTTTCATATTTAGTGAGATAATGAGACATCTATAGGCGGAAGGCTATTTCTAAAAATAGTCGATATGTGAGCAGTCCAAGTCAACTTGTTGTTGATATCCGGTAGAGGTCTACTTTCATTTTGACTAGTTCAAAATTTTCATGGTCATCATGTATTGAATTTTTGTCGAGAAATCAAGTATTGGTCAGGCTTTCATTGGACATATTGGAAAGTTTTCAACGAGATTTCTGGAAAAAGTTACAGAAGATTGAATTTGGTGATTTAACATTGAAGCGGATGGCAAAAGAATTAGTGGTGTGAGTCCTGTCTGAGCCGAGGTAATTTTTTTTGGAATTTTAATTTTTCAAAAAGTTGTGCATGATTTTGTATGAAATCTTCAGGATAGGCAGAAATATGGCTAAATTACTAGTTTATGCAGCATTTGCAAATTTTTTTTTGCAAAAAATGGCATTTTTAGCTTATTTTATTGAAAATCGCCATTTTGGCCAATTTCTAACATAACAACACTGCAACAATGTAGAAAATTTGTACTTTTTTCTTTTTTCCACGTGTTTTTTTTTATAAAAATGGATGCCTTTATGATAGAAATTGTGCATTTGGGTTGATAGAATTTGCTTATTGCCTGTACATTTGGGAGAATCAATCCCTCCCTTCCCCGAACTTAAATATAATACTACAGTCATAGGTTTGCTAGGTCAGAATCCTGTCTTACAGTTTGTTATTATTATACATTGTATTTCATTATGCATACCATAATATCATAATGGGGGTAGGGCTGGGGGGGGGGGGGGGGTGGGGGTTGGGGGTGTCAGCAGTCTTGTGATGACTTTGACACTTATTTTGCCGCAGAGTCAAGGTGTAAAGTAAAACACTTCAATATCAACAAAGATAATTTTCTTTTCTTTTCAGATCAAATAATACAAATTTTTTAAATACATACATCTTACATAACATCATTGAGAATATGAATGGTCGTCCTGCAAAGTACTTGGTATGTCCAATTTTTTTATAACCACTATCAGTTGTATTTAGTTTTTTATACTTGGAAAATTCATGAATTCTATTCCCTCTGGAGAGAAGCTGTCTTTTCTTAACTTCTGGTCTTTTTTCATATTCTCTATACTGCACAAAGATTGCAAAGTTTGAGGAGACAGTTTTGCCCCTAAGAACTCTGCCTTGGTCTCTGCAGCCTTCTTTACTCCTATATTTGACCTGAGTATTGTAGATGACAACCTCCCCAAAGCATTTTTTTCCATATTTCACACTTTTTTGGAAGTGAAATGTTTATGCATCTGTTTATGGACTCACACTTCTGCGTATCCGTCTTGAAGCCAGTTTTGTCAATTGCTTCCTCACTTAATCTTATTTTCAAGCGTTCATTCAACAAAAACTTATCATTGTCTGTCATTCATTTGTAGACCTGTGAAGTTGTTTGAGGCCAGAAACATGGATCTGTTCCACCAGTTATTAGTATGACCGCCACCACAGAGTAAGATCGACACTTGGAACAGTCTCCATCATAGCAACTGTTGATTCCAGTAGTTTTGGCAGCTGTTTTTTTTCCAGTTTATCCACATTTCCACAGTCAGTAGAAAACAGCTCCTTAATGACAAGACTACACCTGGACTTAATGTCTTGGCTCAAAATCTTCTTTTGACTTGTCTTATCAACTTTTGTTTTCCCACTATACATGGCTTCACTGAAATTAGCCTTGTAAGAATGGCTAAATTCCACAGTTCAACCATTTTTTCCACATTGATTATTCTGTTGCCTGATACTTCATTTTCACCATAATTCTTTTTTTTTTCAGGTCTTGGCCGTAAATCCCTGTAGCTACCTGGAGAGTCTAATTCCATGTTAAAACAGTTTGTTTCTTGATCTTCAGGCACCGCAGAAGTAGATGGAACATCATAGTCAGTCTGTGTTACCTGACTAACTTTCTTAACATGACCAGGTAAAAATTGTGAACGTCTTCTTTTTCTGTCACCCTTCATATTCAAAAGTTTGATTTGAAATGAGTGAATTTCTTTTTTTATAGACAGCCATACTAGTATGAGACTTGGGGAGGTGAAAATATCATGATATATTATTTGTATGACAACAGAATAGACTGTAAATTCATTTATTTCTATTTATTGGGTGAGCTGGCTGGGTTTCTGGGGTGTAGAGATCATATACCTATCAAGGAGTTACATAATAGTTCTTACTTAAACTCACTCCCTAATAGAAATATGGCCTTTTTAGATTTATTCTGCCAAAGATTTTGGTATATGTTATTTTTATTTCTGCACTTGTCATTAATTCAAGAAGAACTGTGGTTTCTGAAGTGAAAACAGATGGAATGATGTGCGAAGTAAATGTTACATAATAAATGTAACTCTTATTTTATGTAATTGATATTTTTCAGACATGGTTGAGATCAATGACCTTAAATCTTTTTACAGAATTGAATTATCTTCATAAATAATAAAGTTATTAACAATTTAGAATTGTACGTATACATATTTACTATTCAACTGTAGGAAATATCATTGGAATGGGTTGCAAAAGTAAAAATCCTCTCACATGCATACTTTAAGGTTTTTTTGCATATTTTTTGGACAGGTTGTTCCTAAGAGGACATAAAACAAGTTAAGGCAATAAAAATAAATTGTCCCTATATATAGGACCCACCCCACTAATTAATTTTATGCAAATGATTGTATACGAATGTAGTCCATGCTATTTTTAGAAATCCTCTTTCTCCTTTCCTTTTTGGGTTTTTGCATGCCCATTTTTGATTAATTTTTGGTCTAGATTTGGAATTTGATGTCTTAAATTGCATTTTCTTTCATATTTAGTGAGATAATGAGACATCTATAGGCGGAAGGCTATTTCTAAAAATAGTCGATATGTGAGCAGTCCAAGTCAACTTGTTGTTGATATCCGGTAGAGGTCTACTTTCATTTTGACTAGTTCAAAATTTTCATGGTCATCATATATTGAATTTTTGTCGAAAAAATCAAGTATTGGTCAGGCTTTCATTGGACATATTGGAAAGTTTTCAACGAGATTTCTGGAAAAAGTTACAGAAGATTGAATTTGGTGATTTAACATTGAATGACCAGCCTCTGATGTTTGAACTACCAGAACCACGAGATTACGTGACAACTTTGACGTAGTCTGGTCAAATGGCCGCTGTTCATTACCGAGATATGTTGCAATGCGCTAGCGTAACTTTCACCATAGAACTATAGGCAGGGAATGCTAAAGGCCGGCGCACATTGAACGATTTTTTGACGGAACGCTCTACGATTTTTTGACGGCGTCAAATTATCGGAGTGTGCAGTCAAAGCACACTTACCGACTTTTTATCGCGACTGAAGCACTTCTAGAGGTCGTTTTCAGTGATTCTGTCGTAAACAAAATGGCGCCAAATATAAATCTGAAATTCAATTGGTTGATTTCAATCCAGGTCACGATAAATTATCGGGATGACCCGCACACTAGCCGATAAGTCACGTCAAGACGTTTTTCGATTTGACATGTTAAATATCTCCCGATCACTCCCGATTTTGTCGTAGGGTTGTCGTAAGCCAACGCACATTGAACGATTTTTTGACGCCGTTATAGTCGGCGTCAAAAAATCGTTCAATGTGCGCCGGCCTTAAGAAGGACAAATAAATAATGAACTTCCGTTTAAATTTATGGTTGACCGAATTTCTACTTGGGGGTCTTTTTTTAACTTCTGGTGCAGCGTAAAAATAGTTATGGTAAACAATAACAAAAGAAGTTAATTTGAATATTATCACAGAAAATCTAATGTAACAAGATTTTTACAACTGTAATTTTATGATTTGATATGTAATGATAAGTATATATATTTCTAAATGTTATAGGCCTATGTTACTGTAGAAATAAATGTAATTATTAGATTTAAGCATGAAAACCTGTTATGCCATGGCTTAATTTTAGACCTACCATGCAGTGAGTTTTACCGGGCTGAAGGTAGCAGACACTTGGCCAGCAAACAATAAGCCAGCAAACAAAACGCAATATGGTCGAAAAATGTTTAAGAAATTGTTTCAAATTTTAAACATGTCAAATCTCAAACTAGTCCATCTTCCAAATAAAACACTATCTTAGCCTTTCTCTCACATTCGTACTGTTTAAACATCAATACATTTAACGCCGAGTTTAGGTGCAGTCGGTAGCCAGTTGAATTGATGTCTGTTAGGCAATTAGGTGCCATTTTGCAGAAAGCGGAAGTTATGCGATAACCCTCATATTCAGCGCATGCGTGCCAAGCATAAACTATTTATTTGTCCTTCTTGGCATTCCCTACCTTTTAATTCTATGCTTTCACGGAGACCGTTTGGGGTAAATTGTCAAAGGAGGACAACTCTTGTTTGGAGATTCAACTAGCGCACAGATTCGGGTCGATTCGTCTCGACAGCATACACATTCGCTGGCAAATTGACCCAATATAAAAATATCGCTAAAATAACTTGAATTTCATTTCATTCGTTATACTTACCAGTCAGAATACATTTGGGTATATCTCCCTTATATGTTCTCTCAACTCGCTAGTCTTGACAATCAAGACTACACCCCTTCAGGTGTTACCTCCCTTGTCAAGCTATCCCACATGGTATTTGTGTTCTCTCTATTTGTTTTTACTTTTTTAACTTTGATAAACTTATTTTGATTCTTAGTCTGTTTTAATATAACATATTTGATATATTTTTGGCTTCAAAATTATGGCGAATATTCTTTCGACTGAGAATCTTTCGCCAAATAATAAATGTTTATCTTCTGTGATTTCTTCAGACACGTGTTCGAAGGTAGACGAGTCTGAAAATAGTCAGCTCAATATGGCCTCACAAAGTACTCCTAAATTCAGTAGGAAACGCAAATCTCGGAAATCAGAAGTAAACCAAAGATTAGATAATTTAGAAAGTAAAGTTGATAGTAAATTTGAGCAAATACTCGATTTTATAAAATCTTCACAAAATAGTCCGAAAGTTCCGATTTTAGAAGTGTCTGAGTCTGAGCATAAAACCGGTGGTTGTAGAACCTCGCGGCAACCTGCCAGCACTATTACAAGCACAGACAGACAGAAAACTGGTGATATAGTCACGCAGAGATCTGTAATTGACCCAGTCGACGATCACGGCCCAACGGGAGGGAGGCGTGAACCGTTGATAGGACTTAAACCAAATAGGAGGTTACTCGAGTTTGATGAAATCTCGTTGACTCCAGGACAGCAAGAATATCAAGATTTCATGGATCTTTTATCTGATGAAGCCGATGAAGGTCATGTCGAGGATGACGACCCATCACATAGCCCTGCCAAAGTGGCAAAGTCTACGGCTATCTCTCATGATAATTTTTGTCAATATCTGCCTTGCCCTATGGTCTCTCATGAAGCCGATAATGCAAACGGACGAGATAAAATGTGCCATAAACAAAATGAAGAATAGAAAATCGGGGGGTGAAGACCTTATACCTATTGAATTCTATGAATGTGCCCAAACCCAACTTCTACCAGTGTTGCAAAGTTATTCAATGCTATTTTCACTACACAAAATTTCCCAGATTCCTGGACTACTAGTATCATAATACCACTTTACAAATCTGGCGATCCCAGTTTAACTAGTAACTACAGAGGCATATCCTCCTAAACGTAATCAGTAAAATATTTACATCAGTACTTAATAGCAGATTGCATTCATGGTCTGAAGAGCATGGTTGCCTTGTCGAAGAACAGGCGGGATTTAGAAAGGGTTATTCTACAACTGACAATATGTTTATACTTAATAGTATGATTCAGAAATATTTATCGAAGTCTAAGGGTGGTGTTTTCTATTGTGCATTTGTCGATTTCAAAAAAGCTTTTGATTATGTCCAGCGCCCTAAGCTTTTCTATTCACTTATCTAACATGGCATCCATGGAAATATGATCAATACGCTTCAATCTATCTACCAAATTGTATCATCCAGAGTGAGACAAAACGGCATTGTTACAGATATATTCTCGTGTGACTCAGGGGTCAGACAAGGTTGTATCCTCAGTCCCTGGCTCTTTGGTTTCTATATTAATGAATTTGCAGAGTTATTGAAATCTGAGGGTAGGGTGGGCATGGCATTTTTATAGACCAGTCGATTGAGGACATTCTTTTGTTACTTTTTGCAGACGATTTAACTCTTGTGGCTGACACTGTTGGTGATCTACAATCTCGATTAAATTTATTAGAAAAATATTGTTTAAAATGGAATATGCATGTGAACACTGATAAATCCGAAAAATGGTTCTACAAAGGTTCCAGACTAAATACAGTTAGCCACTACAAATATTTAGGCATCATGTTTTCAAATCGTCTTAATTGATTTAAACAATATTTTATTTTCATATTACATATAGTATTTTACAAAAAATATCTCAGGTTTCGGAAACAAGCCGAAGCTTATGCTAATCCGGCACCTGATACAAATAAAAGATACAATATAGAAAATATGAATTATGTCAATAAAAAGGTTGTCAATATTCAATAATCAATTATGTATATTTAAATACTGTACACGAATAATAAAAAAAAAAAGGTGCGAAAGTGCATAGGTGTCCACACCAGACAGAGGTCGTCAGCCCCAAGAATTCCACTCGTCCACAAACACAACGAAGCCGCAGGCAAAGATAGTCGGGCTGATCAATTGGAGACTGTGTTAGGGTTGAGAGATAATTTGATCAGAAATCAGAAATAGACTTGGGGGAGGAAGACATATAATGTTGATCACGATTCACGATCAACAACAGGGATAAGCAAGCAAGATCAGCAATCAGAGTAGGTATTCAACTGGAGTAGGTATTCAACTAGAGTAAGTACTCACGATCAACAACAGGAGTAAGCAAGCAAGATCAGCAACTAGAGTAGGCATTTAACTAGATTAGGTATTCACGATCAACAGCAGGGGTAATCAAGAAAGATCAGCAATTAGAGAAAGTATTCAACTAGAGTAGGTATACACGATCAACAACATGGGTAAACAAACAAGATCAACAACAAGAGTAGGTATAAAAAACTAGGGTAAGTATACACGATCAACAACATGGGTAAGCAAGCAATATCAGCAACTAGGGTAGGTATACAAACTACAGTAAGTATACACGATCAACAACATGGGTAAGCAATCAAGATCAGCAAATAATGTAGGTATTCAACTAGAGTAGGTATACACGATCAACAACATAGGTAAATAAGCAAGATCAGCAACTAGAGTAGGTATACAAGTTAGGGTAGGTATAGTAGGTGTTCAACATGAGTAAGTATACACCATCAACAGCATGGGTAAGTGAGCAAGGTCAGCAACTAGAGTAGGCATTCAACTAGAGTAGGTATGTACGATCAACAGCAGGGTTAAGAAAGCAAGATCAGCAACTAGAGTAGGTATACAACTAGATTAGGTATACTCGATCAACAACAGGGGTAAGCAAGTAAGATCAGCAAATAATGTAGGTACATGTATTCAACTTGAGTAAGTAAACACGATCAACAACAGGAGTAAGTAAGCAAGATCAGCAACTAGAATAGGCATTCAACTAGAGTAGGTATGTACGATCAACAACAGAGGTAGGCAAGCCAGATCAGCAACTAGAGTAGGTATACAACTAGAGTAGGTATTCAACTAGAGTAGGTATTCAACTAGAGTAGGTATATGTACCACTAGATTAGGTATACCCGATCAACAACATGGGTAAGCAAGCAAGATCAGCAACTAGAGTAGGTATATGTACCACTAGATTAGGTATACACGATCAACAACATGGGTAAGCAAGCAAGATCAGCAACTAGAGTAGGTATACAAACTAGAGTAAGTATACACGGTCAACAGCAGGGGTAAGCAAGCAAGGTCCGCAACTAGAGTAGGTATTCAACTAGGTTAGGTATTCACGATCAACAGCAGGGGTAAGTAAGATCAGCAACTGGAGTAGGTTTACAACTAGGGTAGGTATACAACTAGGGTAGGTATACACGATCCTCCACTATGTTAATTAAAAGACTATATTCACTAATATGGTATACAGAAAGTCAACAACCATGGAAGGTTTCAGGAGCTAAGGTAGGTATATTAAAGTAGTGAAAGTATACAAGAACAAACTATGGTAAATATACAGAATCAATACCTATTTTCACTTTAAGGGGCAAATAAAATATGTTTAAATAACGAATCTATTTGATCGTATTATGAAATCGTGTACTGAATGGAAAATATGTGCATTTTCAACCTCACTGAGGTGATTTGAACCATACAATAACGTTTTTTCATCTAGGTGGTGCTGTGCTAGTGAAAGTAATGTATCTCTTCTTTGAAGCTGATATTTTGGACAGACAAGCAGAAAATGTCCCGAGTCTTCTATAGGGTGTCCACATGAACAAGATGGAACATCACCAACATGTCTTAGAAACTTGTGCAAGTTGAGATCACTCATTCTATTTCTAAGTTTACAATGTATTATTTGGACCGATCTTTCTCCAAGGTAATAATACGAGGGGGGATTCACACATGATTTTATCTTTAGTTTAAACTCTTGTATACTACTGAGTGATGAAATAGCTTCAGGCAAAGCGTTCCAATCACGAATAGCGGATGGTAGGAATGAGTCAGAATAGAGTTTTGAGCTAGTAAAGAGTGTTCTTAGCTTGTGACTATGGCGTGTGTTATAAGTATTAGAGGATCCCACAGAATCTGGAACAAGTGCGTTGAGGTAGTTTGGAACCATATTATGAACCATTTTGTAGAAAAGGATAATTCTATGTTGATACCGTCTTTGTTTTAGTGAACTGAAACCTGATTCTTTATAAAGTAACGAGTGAGATGTACCACGGACTAAGCCGGTTATTGATCTGAGGCAATCAAGATGAAGATTTTCTAGTCGACATGAGTCTGTTTCTGTACAATTATCATATAACACATCACCATAGTCAAATAGGGGTAGAATAAAAGATTTGTAAATATGTTCAAGAGATTTCCTTGAAAGTCTGTATTTCATAGACCGAAAACAATTCACTGACTTGCTGAGTTTACGTATGCGGGTGACAATGTGTTCTTCCCATTTACAATTCTGGCTGAATGTTATACCAAGGTGTTTGTGATGTTCAGAATCTTCTAATAAGTTATTGTCGAAAGAGAGTGGAAATGCAGAAGGAGATAGTTTCCTAGTAAAGGTCATACTGACTGTTTTTTCTGGGCAGAAGACGACATTCCAAGAGTTAGCCCAATTGCTGAAGGTTCTAAGGTCATTGTTTAAAAGTGTTTGGCATTCGGTCGGGTCATTTATGATCATGAACAGTGACGTATCATCTGCAAACAGACGGATGTTAGATTTGATGTCATTGGTAATATCATTTATATATATTAGGAATAGGAGTGGCCCAAGTACCGAACCTTGTGGGACTCCATTTTGGACAGATGCCGAGCCTGTGGTCGAGCCTCTTATAACTACCAATTGTTCCCTTTCAGAAAGATAATTCCTGAGAAGTGATAGCATTTTACCTCGTATGCCTACTGACTGTAGCTTGTAGATAAGGCCTGCATGCCATACGCGATCAAAAGCTTTGCTTATGTCAAAAAATACAGCTTTAGTTTCGAGACCTTCATCAAGGCTACTACATATATTATTATAAATCGTCTTAATAGGAGCAAATGTTGTAAAACACTGGCCCAACAAGCAACAAAAGCCTTAAGCGGATTCGAAAGAAGTTTTCTAGCCTTTTTGTGTGTTTGAAAAACACTTCTAACATCTATTTGGTGCAGTCAAAATTCTCATTGGGTGCCTGTGGTTCCTGTTATTCCAGAAAGAAAAACGGGAAGTGACGTCAGTGTCTTGAAATAAGTGAGACTGGATGATCAGGTACAGGGCATTATAAATACATGTTGTTACAACGACATGACGTTATTAGATAAATGTTGTTACAGCGATATCATATAAGTCATAGCGTTGTGACAACATGTATTTATAATGCCCTGTACCTGAACTACTATTTAGGTAGTTTTCACATGTTAAACTGGTTTTAATAAGAGAATAAAACTTGCATTTATGTGAATTCGAAATAAATGAATTCCAGTCTTGGAGATTAATATCTCGTAAGCGTTGTTTAAAAATGTACCTCTCGTTTTGGTATCGTTGCAAATGCCTACATGCAACAAGCTTTGGGGACACTCCTAACAAAGGTTTCCTCAGACAACATTGATAAGGAGAATACTATTCAATCCTTAAAAGATATTTTTCATATGTCTTCTAAAGCACTTGATCAAGTAGGTAGGACTGGGGAGTTTCATCACTTGGTTAGGCGGAAAGCTGCTATATCAGACAATGGACTATGTGATCTGAAAGATTTTAATTCACAATTAATATATTTTCCCATTACTAAGGACGGTGTGTTTGGGAAAGCTTTAGAGGACAAACTGAAGTCACGCAAAACTCAGAAGGAACAACTCAAAGATCTGATACCAGATTTTCAGGAAAAGCGGGAATCCTTCAAGAGAAAGCCTTCCTTTTATTCCAGTAAGGTGTCTGATCCTAATGAGAATGGTTTCAAGAAGCCGCGATTAGACGCTCCACCAGATCGTTCTTTTCGGCCTTATAGTTCACAGCCCTCATCAACCAGAGGTTTCCGTCAAGGATCATATCAGGGTTCCAACCGAAGTACAGAGAAATCGGGGCAGGGTTTTCGGATCCCCAAAAAGACTGATTACCAAAGAAAATGACTCGGTAAGTGTATCTCTCCTTCCTGTCGGAGGTCGCCTGCAACATTTCTTACCAAGTTGGGAGACAATAACAGACGACCAGTGGGTGTTATCTGTAGTCAAAGAAGGCTACAAGCTGGAATTTCAGGAGATTCCTCCGGGAACTGGCATTCGCGAGACGCGAGTACCCTCGGGAAACCAGCATATTTTATCCGAAGAAATAGATTCACTCTCAGCGATGCCTATTTTAACATTCCAATATTCCAAAAGCACAGGAAGTACCTCCGCTTCTGCATCCGAGGTCAGTGCTTCCAGTGGAAAGTGTTATGTTTCGGTCCAACTTTCGCCCCACGGGTTTTCACGAAAGTGGTGGCAGTCGCTGCCGCATATCTTCGATCCCAAAACATTCGGCTGGCAGTGTACCTAGACGACTGGCTTCTAGTTTGCCACTCGCGCAGTCAGCTCATCAACAATCGTCAAGTATCTCTTCTCGAAGATCTATGATTTATCGTCAATCGAGAGAAGTCACATCTTTGCCCATCGCAAAACATCGTATTTTTAGGGAGCCTATTCAATCTAAAACGGGGTATAGTTTGCCCAACACAAGAAAGACTGGATACCATCTTCCAGGCTATCCAAAATGTCTTGAATTATCCAAAGGCGATGGATTTCTTACGCCTTTTAGGTCTGATTGCATCCTGCCTAGACCTCATTCCCTATGCCCGTCTTCGAATGAGACCCATTCAACTGCATCTCTTGTCGTTTTGGCGACCCGCGTCCGATCCCTTCGACAAAGCAATTCCTTGTACTGCTCATCTGAAATCCCATCTAAACTAGTGGTTACGCCCAGTGAACATGCAAAGGGGTAGATTGCTGTGTCAATCAAGGCCGTCGGTAACAATTACCACAGATGCCTCTCTGGACGGATATGGGGGTCACCTAGACAATCTGATCTTTCAGGGAACATGGTCTCCCACGAAAAGCAGCAACATATCAATCTATTGGAGCTGGAAGCTGTACGTTTGGCAATAGATCATTTCATGCCTTTCATCAAGAATCGAAAGGTGATTATCAGATGCGACAATTCAACAGTCGTACAGTACTTAAACAAACAGGGAGGGATTCGATCTCCACCCCTGTGCTCCAAAACATGGGACATTTGGAATCTAGAAAACAACGTCACATTACAGGCAGCCCACATTGCGGGGAAGTCGAATATTCTCGCAGATCAACTGAGTCGGAGGTTGATTCGACCCACGGAATGGACATTGAACACGCAAGTAGTCCAAACTCTATTTCAGAGATGGTCTCACCCTCTAGTGGATCTGTTTGCATCAGCGGACAACCGACAAACCCAGATCTTTTGCTCGTGGTATCCTCATCCAGAAGCACTGGTCTTAGATGCTCTAACGATGTCCTGGGAGAATCTGTACGGATATGCATTTCCCCCGATATGTCTGATTGCAAAAGTGATACAACATATGCGTCAGTATCAATGTCAGCTGCTCTTGATTGCCCCAAAGTGGCCTCGTAGACAGTGGTACACGGATCTTCTGCAACTGAGATCTTCTGAGAACATATAAGGGAGATAAATCCAAATGTATTCTGACTGGTAAGTATAACTCATTCATAAAATTGAAACTTGAAAAAACAAATTTTTCAATTTTTTATGAGAAAAGCTGACATATTGTTCTTTCAATTTCGCAAATACCTATAGCGCTAAGTCACCTACGCTTTGTACGGTGGCCCATATAAGCCACATACTCTTTTTTATGGAAGGTGGACCTAACAAAAATTGAACAACAATTTAAAAAGCTTAGCCGTCATAGAAACTTTTTGAAATTTAAACCCTACTATATATTTCACACTATTCCAAATATAAAGTCAGCCAGTTGCTGTTAGACCCTTGCGCCGCCGCCATTAGCCGCCGCCGCCGATTTCTTTACAACCATAATCTGCCAGTTGTGAAAACAAAGCGCCGCCGATTTAAGTCAGCCGATTTCTGCCACTTTGTAAATGAATTCAAGACGATCGCACTTAGACCTACCATGCTGAACATGGTAACTTTCATCCATGATAATTTAAAACTATTGCAGTTTGATTAAAATTTTGAATTATGACTTGTACCTGACCCCTAATACCCAATGTAAAGCAATCAATCATGGCCGATGTTAACAATGGCCACCAAACTGGCAATGGCGTTATCACAGGAACCACACTGGTACATTCAACCTTCTGTTCATTGAGCAGACCCAAAAGTGGATATATCATACTATAAGGTGGAAAAACATACATATTACTTTCTTTACTGAGATCTTGACAAAATACATAAAGGCCATTAGATAAAGGTGTTAAACACGGAGTAAAATGACGGAGCAAGTCACCATCCTCAGACCTCATCGAGTTAGAATCCAAAGCCATAAGATCAACACTATGTGGTCCGTATCTTTCCTCTATATTCCGCCAACTTTGTGTACTCAACATGGTATCCGCGGAACTCAGTTTCCTTGATGAAAAATCAGCACAATTCAGATCAGAAGGAACGAAACTCATATGTAAATCAACATTATATAACTTAACAAACTGAAAAATATCCTTAATTACTATATTAAAACTCGAACTTCTACTACCTTGTCTATCCCACACCGCAATAACAGCCTGATTATCTGTAAGAAGAACACAAAGACCTATACACCGCATCTGCCTCTTTCTCATGAATGGGCCTGATATCACCAGTTCGCTAATAATCAGATAACTCTACCATTTCTCCATTTTCATCAACAACAGCACCCTAATTATAACCTGAAGAATCCGTCGTAAGTTCAACTCGTTTGTGGAACTCGGGTCTCCACTTGCAATGTCCCTGCCAAGTATCCAGAAACTTCGAATGCTCGATCTCATTTCTCAAATCGCCACATACATCAACCTATTTTGAATTTTTAATACATTGAGCAATTGACCTATTCACCTCCCGACAAAATAGTTTACATCCCGGGATCGCCAGGGACATGGAAATACACTTCCCGGTAAACCTTTGGAGGGTTTTTAACTCAACCTTATCAGAACCTAAAATACTATCGCGTAGTTGAATAAACTTGTCCTTCTTGTCATCCGGGAGCACATATGATTGAATAATTGAATCAACATAGAAACCTAAATATTTCACACTTTGTAACGGTACTAACGAGCATTTTTTCAAAGACAAACAATAACCTAATCGCGCTAATATTTCTAACAATGCATAAGCTATTCTATCCGCTTCTGAAAATCCATCAGCATCCGACAATTTGGAAACAGCTAGTCTATCATCGATATAGAGTGAATTCAAAATTGATTTTGGTCTCAAATAAGAAGTTACACATAAACCAATAGACTGATAGACATACAGTGATGCATGATACAGAGGAAGGGTTGTACATGTCATAATAAATCCCCCAAACTGAATACCAAAATAGGTTGAGAAGCCACACTCAATTTAACATGGTCGTAACCAGATATTTCGTCACATGTTATCATATATATACTCTAGAGCCAACCATTCTATGGACATCTTTTAAAGTCTCAAGATGGAAAGGAGAATCCTTAATCCATAAATTAATGTATCTTTCGTCATGACATAGCCGAGGCTTGGAAGGCTCTACCGTCAAAGGCATGATAACCTTGGGAAGATCACATTCACCAACTCTGCCTATTAACTTTATAGCACCAGTAGCTATTCTATTACACAACTCCCTAGAAATAAAATCGGCATGCTCCCTGCAAGACAATGAGTTAGTAAAAACGTTTCTGGGAGGAACGGCACTATCATACGATTTCCCCTTAAAGTTTCCCTTGAAAGGTCTGAAAAAATCACAAATATCTACGCCATTCTCTAACCAATTCAAAACCATGTCATTTGGACAGAATGAATCCCTAAGAATATGCTGCCAATTAAGCAAGTTACCATGGATTTGACCGGTTATAAAGAATTCGGGATCTCTCAGTGGTAATTCATTTACATCAAACGAACATCCTAACTCCAAAATATCTTCTGCCGTTGGACACCGGGTTAAAGGCGAAGGACTTCTACCTCCAAGTGTGATCCATTCTGGTTTCCCTCGAATGACTACATCCAAAGGGTTGAAACCACAAATTGTTTCCCAAACTGGTACCTCGTATTTAATACCAGATGTAACTGCAAACTAAATTTAAACAATTCAAAACCAACATGGATCTGACTCAGAGATAGGAGTCCTCCACCTTCAACCCGCGTGAATAAATTCACTAAGGAATCAGTGTTCCCTGGGTTTAAAGTGTAGGATACCTACAAAATACAAATTAGAGAAAAAATAAACAATTTAAGTAAAATTATTTCCCTTTTGCAGCCTTCATTTTCATACAATCTTTAATCTGATGTGAAGTGCTCTCAGAAAACAAGTATGCCCCTCGTGGCCTATAGCTATTGAATGACCTTCCCCATTAAAACCATAACCTCTACCGTATCCGGCTGAATTAAAGAACGGTGTAGGATACCGAGCACCGACAAGCAAAAATTTGGAATGTTCAACTTTGATTGATGATGATTAGCCTGGCGGTAAAGTTCCTCATAAATATTGGCATCCTCGTCATCAACCCTTCTGGAAACTTTCGCTAATTCGTCTTAAGTCAACAGGATAAGCGGGACA
Source organism: Lottia scabra (assembly GCA_029955415.1). Classification (NCBI taxonomy): domain Eukaryota; kingdom Metazoa; phylum Mollusca; class Gastropoda; family Lottiidae; genus Lottia; species Lottia scabra. The sequence continues at coordinate 19,152,654 of JARJEI010000001.1, forward strand.
CTCGGGTCCTGTTGTAAGCAGAGACTCCTCACCTTTTCTCTGACGTCATTTACCATGTGGGTTTTATTTTTCTCCAAATTATCTACCCTGTCTACCTTCTTCGGGATCCAGTTGCAAACTACTAGTGCTCGCCTGAAATAACAAAGCCACCAATTAGTGCTCTAAGCAGGTGTACACTAAATAAAGAATATTTTCCTTTCTCTTTTAAAATAGTAATTTACCTGTGAATGGTTGTGAACAAAGAAATCAACTTACCTCATTGCGAATCTGACTAACAGGCTGAGTAAGTTCTTGACCAGGTTGTCCATACTCATTAGCCGTTATTATCATATAGTGTAATGCCAGACGTGCATCATCAACATTGTAATCTTTTCCAGACATTTCTAAAATATCTTGAAGACTCTCCCCAGACAAACTAGAAACAATCTCCTCAATTTCCGTCAAATCTAAATCTATAATCTTTCTATCTTTGGTTATCCTTGCAAACTCTTTTGGCATCACCCCATTTCGTAGTTTCTTTATCATTGGCAATAAATTGATTCCTTTCAATGAACATTTCTTTCTCAATACTGTTGGCAACACCATATCTATAAATAATCACGATACTCTAATCAAAAAGGTATATATCAAATTGTAAATATCTTGTGCCAAGATTGAAGACTACCAAAGGATACATGATTATTTAATTTACCATAATGTTAACTAAATAACAAAACGATCTAGCGATTGATCAGGTAAAATGAGATAGTTAAAACAATATGGTCGAGGTATATTCGGGTTTTCCTCATGTCGAACATTGAACAGTTCGCACGTGCTGACCTACATTCTAAGTTCTTTTATTTAGCAAAGCAAATACTTGCTATAGCGGTGTCATAGTTTCTCCGACAGAGTCCGACACACTCCGACACTCCGACAAGATATTTGAGACTTGATATTCGCGAATTGAAAAGGACGTTTTTATCACGCAGGCTGCTATAAAACGTTGGAATGTTTTTTATTACGTATGAAGAAACGACACAATAAATAAATCATTTTTCAACATCTTTCGTATGTCTTTTGACAGAAAATATTTAGCTATATCACTGTGGCGAGTTTTTACGGGAATAAAAGTAAAGGCGCCATGTATTTTTTATTTTACTTGTGAGTTGAGATTTACCATACGAATGTCGAATTCATATTTCCGAAGAATTGTATTTTATTCACTGGTCCTCATATCGATCAAGTGTATGAGATAAATGATATTTCACAGACTGAAATAATAAACGGTTAGGACTAAAGGTGAGATAGCCTAGGCCTATATGACCTAAATGTAAATTTTCTCGAATCTTAAGTAGGTATATTGTAAAATTGCAATAAAAGTGGACTTTTCTCCGTGCTTTGAATAGTCCGAAACATACTATAGCCTACCTATGCCACCCATGGGCATAGCCACCCTTCTGAGTCATAAAAGGGGACTTTCCTTACTTTGTTCGATGATCTGGTGGGTAATTTTACATAGGAAGGACGAGGGAATTCAGTTCAATTAATCTGGGGTCAATTTTACGTGGGGCATTATCTGGGGGTAGTTGTCCAGGGGGGATATTGACATGGGGGAAATTGTCCAGGGGGTAGTTTTCCAGGGGGGTATTGTCCTGGGGGGGGGGGCAATTGTCCAGGGGGCTATTGTCTCGGGGGCAATCGTCCAGGGGGGATTTTCTGGGGGGGGGGGGGCGTGGTCCAGGGGGTGATTGTCCACGGGGGAATTGTCTTGGGGGGCTTTTTGCCTTGGGGGCATCTGTCCAGGGGGGATTTGAGGGGGGAAATTGTCCGGGGGGCAACTGTCTGGGGGGAATTGTCCTGATACCGATGGTGGCGTATCCAGGGGAGACCTGGGACACCCCCCCCCCTCGTCAGAAAACCTGGGGGGGGGGGGGGGCGCATGATATCCTGTTTTATCCCACAAATGGACAAGCTTTGCTGAGTAGAGTGTCTGTAATGGACGTAAAATAGGCACAATTTGGCATCAGAGAACATTAAAGTCCCGAAATGTTCCGGCTGTGGACATCCCCTCTCACAAAAGCATCGTCACCATGGGGCAAATTTTATCGTTCGCATATTTTCGCTGGAAATTTAAATTTAGGTCATATAGGCTTATAGGCCTAGGCTATCTCACTTTTAGGCCTAACCGTTTATTATTTCAGTCTGTGAAATATCATTTATCTCATACAACACTTGATCGACATGAGGACCAGTGTTTATAAAAAAAAATTCTGCGGAAATATGAAATAGTAAATTTGAAAATGCAGTCGGCGGCAAAATCTCAACTCACAAGTAAAATCAAAAAAAAAAAAACATGACACGCTTACTTTTACTCCCGTTAAAACTCGCCACAGTGGGATAGCTGAATATTTTCTATCAAAAGACATACGATAGATGTTGAAAAATGATTTACTTGTTGTTTCGTTTCTTCATACGTAATAAAACATTCTAACTTTTTATTGCAGCCAGTGTGATAAAAACGTGCTTTTCAATTCGCGAATATTAAGTCTCAAATGTCTTGTCGGAGTGTCGGAGTGTGTCGGACTCTGTCGGAGAAACTATGACACCGTTGCTATAGCCCAAAATATTTCATACAAATAAACAAAACAAAAAAGCAACCTATTTACAATCAAATTCGAATAAATAATAATAATAAAAATGGAAAGATCTAATATCAATATGAATAGAAAGATAACTTGTCATTCCAACAGTGAACCTCTAAGCTTGAAGGCATCAAAAATAAATCTACCTAAGCTCAGAAGTTCAGAGTGGGAACGAGGATTCATTAATTGATTCATTTTGTGCAACGATGGGAATGACCAAAATCGGCGGTGAAAATACTTACGACGTAATGCAGTTTATTGAGGACAACACAGAAGAAAGTGGAATTCATCTTCTACATAAATAGAATTGCAACATAAACATAATCTTTTATCTCTAGGAATTTTATTATATCTACCTATTTCAATGTGTATTCCTTGCACATTCCAAAATGCCGCCTCGAGGCAATGAAAAGAACATTTAAATACAAGGCCACTTCACTTTGGAATTCGTTACCCCAATCTCTTAAATTATCTTCAGAATTAAACCATTTTAAAAGTGGACTATCATTATATGCATTGCTCCTGTAATTTTATCAGTACATATTCTTATACCATGTTACTTTTCTCTTTAGTACTATAGAGAACTAGTAAGATATTCTCTTATATTATACTTATCATCATTTTTGCTTCTCCTGTAAATATATATGTCAATATTTTTATACCATGTCACTATTGTCTTTGTATATATGTTATTTGTAGTTAGTAGATTCCAGGGAAGATTACCTTTGGTAACTGGATTTCTAATAAAGATTTTATTATTATACCGTTTACCCCCTTCATAAACATGCTTAACCATAGGTTCTTCTGTAGGAGAAGACTTGCTGACTAAATTATGTACATGACGTAACGAGAAAAAAGCCTCATTTATTTTATTTACAGTACCATTATTATTAACTATATAAGATAGGTACAAAGCAAAATATAAAGGTTTAACAGGTTATGCTATAGATAAATGGTTCTGCTTAGCCCAAGCTGTCCACTTTAAATATCCATATCTATACTTTCTATTCGTGTTATCAGCTCACGATGAATTCAGTAAGTAAGGAATGTTCAACAATTCATCACTTAAATTTGTCGGTAAAGTACCACACTCATTTTCCTAAGTCTGAAAAAATAAATGTATAACAAAAATTGCAAAAATTACTTATTCACACAAAATGTAATCATTTCATGACTGTAGTATTCTCAAGACTCTCCAGTCTACTCTAGCCCAAACGGCCACGTCTTTTTCTACGGCGTCACAAAAGTGCAAACCATATCAACATGGTACCAAAACGGTATTATCGGAAATAAACATCCAATACTAAAAATTTGAATTTCAAATTCTGGTTTCCAAACATAGAAAAGCCTTTACTTGAAGTAAAATTAAATCTATTCCCACTCAAAATCTCATATCTCATTACTTCAGATATAAACAAATTCCCATCAGGACATAAAAGAGGCCAAAAACGACCAGAATGCCAAAACGGAACAACAAGAGTACCAAACCCTTTACAAAAGCTCAAGTGTCTTATAACTCTTTCAATCAAATGAAAAGGTGGTAAAAACCATCCACGTCCAAATTTAGACCAATCTTCTGAAAAAGCATCAACTCCCGTTGATCCAGGGGTCCAAAATCGAGAATAAAATTTATCAATTTTGGCATTATGCGAGGAGGCAAACCAATCAATATGATGTGGACCCCAACTACGATCAAAATGATCAAAAACAGTCTGGGCTAATCCCCAATCATCATAATCGACAAGTCTAGATAAAAAAATCTGCCTTATCATTTTCAAGTCTTGGTATCCATTCTATTTCCAACGAAATATGATTTTCAAGTAAAACAATAAAAATTCCTTAGCAATAATATGTAATTTTAATTTCATACTGCCTTTCTGAACTATCTTCACAACTGCTTGATTAACCATTTAATTCTGTGACCTCTAATTAAATGTAAAATAGATTTCAAAACTCTTAACACAGCCGTCAACTCCCTCCATGTAGAACTATCAGCAGACTCTTGCCTAGACCACATCCCATGTGCTATACCACCAGGATTCTGCAGACAATAACCCCCATAACCACTATCACTTGCATCAGTATACACAATCTTATCACATCCACTATTATATATCAATTTTCTACTGATATTTAATGTTAAATTATTCCTCCAAAATTCTATTTCTTCTTACATAAATTTAGAACAGATAACTCTACTATTCCATGTAACGAGTCATAATCTGTGTCAGATTACCCATAACAACACCCATAGATACAATTTGTCCAATAATACTAGCGACATGCTTAACATGAAATGTACCATAGTTCAAAACTGAACTTTTTGCATCAGATAAAAATCTCATTACCTTTTCTATTCTCCTATTTGGAATTTCAACAGTACCTAATTCTGAATTTAAAACCACACCCAAAAACGTTAACCTTTGAATAGGATCCCAACATGACTTGGACACTTTCGGAACAAAACCTGATAAAATTAAATCATTCTTAACCTGAACAGATTGTTCATAAGTTACGTCCTTACATTTATTACAACAAAAACCATCATCTAAATACATAAGAATTTGCTTGCCTTCACCCCTCCATTTACCAATCAAAGGTCTAGTAATTTTGGAAAAAATATATGGTGCAGCAGACAAACCAAATGGAAGAACAGTGATAACAAAATATCTAATTTCATTCTCAATATTCCACGAAAAGCCAAGATATTGGGTATGAGGAAGGAGGGAAAATATCAATATGGTGATAAGCAGAATGGATATCAAAACTGAACATCCAATCATTTTCAGATAAATAGGCCAAAGCTGTTCGAATATCATCATACTTAAAACTGATAATCAAATCGGCATTACAAAATTGAAAAATGTAATTCTCTGCGTTAATTTGAGAATGCGATATAGATGTCCAAAGTTGACAAAAATGTCAATTTTCAAATGTCCATAAAACCAGAAGTTAATATTTTTCAATTAATATCAGCATACCTATGGATAGCTGAGGTCAAGGACATCCTTCATTGGAATTTTCAAGGTCATCAAAGGTCAAGGTCACATAATATGGCCTTTTGAATTTTCAAAAAATTTAAACTAACATTAAACTAGAATCGTGAGACGATACTGGGCAGTGCGCATCCGGTTTCGTCCATGGGTTAAAAATGGCGTTTTCAATCCATACTGCGAAATTTACAGAACATAAAAATCGGCATATAAATTGTTTATATTCGGGAGTGAAAAGTAGAATAACCAGTTTACGTTCGGTAGTGAAAAGTCATCTGATTAAAAAGTAGTTGTTTTTATTAATGTACATTTTTATACATCATTGGAATTAGAATAGTTAAAGAATATTTATTGATATTTTTCATATGCATTATCATACATATGAAAGAAATGAAATGAATGGAGTTTTACGTCCGACTTTTCTGCACCTATATGGGCTGACTGAAGACGAGCAAACGCCATGCAGTGTGCAATGAGGGACATTGGACAGTGGCATTTGTCTGCTCTTATTTTCGATTTCCAACTGTCGATGGGTTTTTAACGTGCACAACCAATAGAGCACGGTACCTTGGTTTATTGTCCCATCCGAACGACTAGGCGCTTTACCATGTCAGCCCATCCGACATGCATCATTGAGAGAGTGAAACCGGGTTGAAATATCCGCATATCGACCCATGTCGAGATTGAACCCTGGACCTTCAGCTTAGTGAGCACGCGTCTAACTCACTGTGCCACCGCGGCTCCCTACATATGATAGAGCCAATTCTTAATATGATATATAATAAATGACATCAGAATACTGAGTGCTAACCTCCATGCAAGTAAGTTTGCAGCACAGCTTGTAAATTATCATTTTAACAACTTTTCGATAAAAATTCTATAATATTATTTTTTTAGAAAACATTTAAATGGTCAACGTTTTTAGACAGTCAATTTCAAAACTTGTTTTTTAATAAATGACAGAACCAGATTTTTAGAACGGATTTTCTTCTTTTGGCATTGGATCGTTATCTACTTCTTTTAGACTTTTTGTTTATCATTTTTAGTACATAATTTAAAACGTTAAAAATACAAGTTACAATGTAAGAAAGTCATGTTAAGCATGAGAGTGAAATTGTCAGTTGAAGGGAGAGAACTGCATTTAAACATACAGACAACAAACATTTTTCAGTTGAAGGGAGAAAACTGCATTTAAACATTTTAAAAACATTGACCAGTGAGAAGCGTTAAAAGAAACAATATGGTAAATTCTAGATGTTGTTACACTGACCATGAATCGTATGATGTGTTGAGGGAATGATACGTTGTAATACAACAACGTAAACTCTCACATGTTAGATATAGTATCAAAGAATGATCCTATCGAGGTGTGTAACACCTATTTGAAGATTTCAGGCTTATAATAATAATAATAATAATAATAATAATAATCCGTTTTGTATAGCGCTGGTACATTCAGTAAAACTGCTCAGTGGCGCACATTGTTTTAGTATAATAGTTAGAGAGTCTTTAAAACAAAAAGTACGCTTAAAAACTGTAGGACACGTTAACTGTAAAATGTTAAAATCATTGATTAAAAGCCTTATTAAAATAATGTGTTTTAAGATTTGTTTTGAAAAGTGAAAGAGAACAACTTTGTTTGATAGGTAGGGGCAATTTATTCCATTCATGAGGTGAAGCGAAACTGAAAGCTCTTTCTCCAAGTTTCGTACTGGTTGTCTTGGTTGTTAGCTGTAAAAGGTTTGATGATCTGAGATATAATATAATACTTCCTGGTCATTTGAACTAATAGATTAAGAAATATGAGCCTTGAAAATTTCAGTCTATACTGAAATTCTTGTTCCAGAAATATAAAGAAATCGAAATTAAAAAATCAGTTGGCATAGCCGACACCGATATTATGCAAATCAGATTATCCCCTGAGGTCCCATTTTGAGTTTTATAAAAATAAGTCACAACAACATGGCACCTGACATAGTACTTCCGGGTCGGATTTATCATTTATATCTTTTCTGATGACCATTTCTAACATGATGCAAAAAGAAACTTTCAAATAATTTGGGAACTCCAGAAGTTAGAATTTCAAGTTTACAAACAAATGACGTCAAAACCGGAAGTGATATCAAAATTTCAGAAATATTGTTTTGTTCATTATCAAATTGTTTATCTACTTGTAAGTTTTCAGATTGATCAAAATCAAATTTCCAAAAAACACAGTTGAAACAATGAACAATGAAAATTGTCACAAAATTTGCAAGTTTTAAAAAGCGCAATTTTGATTCAAATATTTTGTGTTATATATCAATTGAAAGAGCAGATTTAGCGTAGTAAATATATCTAAAAATTTGTGACGTATGTTTATTAGGTCACGTGACATGGCTCTTTAAAGTTAAAATTACAATTTTCAAATGGCGATACAACCGGAAGTTAACATCAGAAATCGGAAATGAATATATCATGTGATAGATCTTGTTAAGGGCAATAACTTTTGTACAGGTCAAAGGGTCATCAAAGGTCAAGGTCACTAGATATGAGCCTTGAAAGTTTCGGTCATTACTGAAATTCTTTGTCCGGAAATAGAAAAAAGTCTAAATTGAAATTCAAAAATCTGCTGTCATAAGGTTGGTGGCAATCGACTAAGGATTTAATAGACACCAAAATGGTGCAAATCCGATTATCTCATGAGGCCCCATTTTGAGTTTTAAAAAATTGCTCACATCAACATGGCGCCTGACATATTACTTCCGGGTCAAATTTTATTATATATATCTTTTATGATGACTGTTTCTAACATAATGCAAAAAGAAATTTTCAAATATCTTCAAAACTCCGGAAGTTGAAATTTCAAGTTTACAAGCAAATGACGTCAAAACCGGAAGTGATATCAAAATTTTGAAAACACAGTTTTTTTCGCAATAACAATGTCTATATGCCTAGAAGTTTTCATTGCGATCAAAATAAAACTGTGAAAGTTAAAAAAAAACGTCAAAAAAGAGTTCCAAAATTCAGCGCCAAAAGTAAAAAATTGTAAGTTTTAAAGTGGTTTTCGTGTAGAAAAGACATAACTGAAATAAACAAAACAAATTTCATCGAAATCGGTTAATAATTGTAGGTAAAAATTATAAAAAACCGAAAATACACGGTTTGACATACCTCATTTCCGGTTGGACAAAACTGCGTCATTTAACATTTCAGCCACAACTAGCAGCAGTTTATCGTGGGAAATCGTGTCAGATTGAGTGTGACAAGTTCCCTTCATACCGAAATAGCGAGACCAGAAAGCGAAAAAAAACAACTAGAGCCGTACCAAAACGGCGCTGGGCAGTGCGTCATCCTGGAAATCTTTCATAAATCACAAGGCACTAAGCAAATGGTTATGAAAATATTAATATTAAAAAAGTTAGAAACATTTTTCTAGTCTTGTTACAGCATGATAGCTTTAATAAAGATTAACAATAAAAATAGTAGTTCTCTCCCTTCAACTGTTTTGACGATAATTGTAAGCGTTATTTAATCAAATGTGTTAGCGTTTTGGCGATAGTTTTTACTTTTTTGGTTTAGTATCGCCAAAACACAAGTTAATTACAGGTTGAAGGGAGAGCACTATCATTTAACCATTTAGGCAACAAACATATTATTTTAGTTAATTAGCCAATAACGTCAAAACCGGTAGTAATATCGAAATTTTTAAAATAGATTTGAGTTCGCAATCAAAATGCTTAGCTACCCACAAGTTTACAGAACATTTAAATAAAATTTTAAAAAAACACGCACAGTGACAATAGAACTTTGCACAAAACTTCCAAATATTATATCGCGCAATTTTATTTAAAACATAAAGTGTTATATATCATTAAAAAGAATAGATTAGGCACAATAAGAATATATAAGAATTTGTGACGTATGAAAGTTAAGTCACGTGACAGAGGTATTTAAAGTTAAAATCGCAAATTTCAAATGGCCATAGAACCGGAAGTAAACATCGGACAACTAAAATGGATACATCAGTACATAGATCTGGTCAAGGGCAATAACCTTTGTTAAGGTCACAAGGTAAAAAAAGTTCAAGGTCACGAGTTACAATTCTTTGAAATTTTGGCAATTACATTAAATACAATATACCGAAATAACAAAAAAGCATCATCGAATATCAAAATCGAATCACTTCCTTTTTGGGGCAATCGACTAAGCTGTTCATAAATACTTCAATTACGAATTCCGCTCATATCCCCGAGGCCCCATTTTGAGTTTTACAAAAGGTAGTCATATAAATATGGCGGCCGCTCTATTACAATTGGGTCAAATTTCATTGATTGATTGTTTATATAGCACCATTTCAAATATATTGCAAAAAAAAAAATCATATATCTTCAAAATTCCGGAAGTTAGATTTTAGATTTAAAAAGCGAATAACGTCAAAACCGGAAGTGTTATCGAAATTTTGAAAACAGATTTGAGTTTGCAATCAAAATGTCTATCTACCTGTAAGTTTTCAGGACGGTCAAAATAAAATTTGAAAAAACACGCACAGTAACAATGAAACTTTGCACAAAATTTTCAAATTTTAAATCCCGCAATTTTCATTCAAACATTAAGTGTTATTATCACTGGAAAGAGTAATATAAGCACACTAATAATATATAAGAGTTTGTGACGTATGTTAGTTGGGTCACGTGACAGACCTGTTTAAAGTTAAACATTGCAAAGTTCAAATGGCAATAGAACCGGAAGTAAACATCGGACAACAAAAATGGATATTTCATTGGATATATCAAGTCAAGGGCAATAACCTTTGTTCAGGTTACAAGGTCATAAAAGGTCAAGGTCACGAGTTACAAGTCTTTGAAATTTTGGCAATTACTTTAAACGTTATACCGGAAATAACAAAAAGGCAGTTTTAAAAATCAAAAATTTAATCACGTACTTTTTTTGGCAATCGACTGGGCTGTCCTAGAATACTACAATTACGAATTCCGCTCATAACCCTGAGGCCCCATTTTGAGTTTTACAAAAGTTGGTCATATCAATATGGCGGTTTATTTGTTACTTCCGGGTCAAATTTTTTTAATTCATTATTTTAAAATAGTCATTTCAATCATATTTCAAAAAAAAAAATTCACATATTTTCAAAATTCCGGAAGTTGAAATCTTAAAATTTAAGAGCCATTTTCGTCAAAACCGGAAGTGATATCGAAATTTTGAAATTAGCATTATGTTCACAATCGAATTGCCTATATGCATTTTTATTTTCAGATTCATCGAATTAAAATTGTAGAATTTGAAAAAATTTTATAATTAAAACTAAAAAAAGTTATCGACAAAAGTAAAATTTTAAATTGCTTGAAGAAGCCGTATTGTAGACATTAGTTTAAAGAAGTGACCGAAAAAAATCCGAGTCAAATCGGAAGAAAAATAGAGCCGTGAAATAGAAAATTCTAAAATACGCTTTTTTGTACTACGTCATTTCCGGTTAGACAAAAATGCATCAAATAACATTTAAAAAATTTAGTTTTTCGAGAAAAGTAAGCAAATCGCATCAGTGCATATGTGACATTAGCAGTTTTTGCTGGGCGCTCTGACCAGTATTTGAAGAAAAAAAAACTAGAGCCGTACCAAAACGGCGCTGGGCAGTGCGTCATCCTGGAAATCTTTCATAAATCACAAGGCACTAAGCAAATGGTTATGAAAATATTAATATTAAAAAAAGTTAGAAACATTTTTTCTAGTCTTGTTTCAGCATGATAGCTTTAATAAAGGTGAACAATAAAAATAGTAGTTCTCTCCCTTCAACTGTTTTGACGATAATTGTAAGCGTTATTTAAGCGTTTTGACGATAGTTTTTAATTTTTTGGTTTAGTATCGCCGAAACTCAAGTTAATTACAGGTTGAAGGGAGAGCACTATCATTTAACCATTTAGACAACAAACATATTATTTTAGTTAATTAGCCATTAAAAAAGTTAGAAACATTTTTTCTAGTCTAGTTGCAGCATGATAGCTTTAATAAAGATTAACAATAAAAAAGTATTTCTCTCCCTTCAACTGTTTTAACGATAATTGTTAGCGTTATTTAATCAACGTTTACTTTTATTTTACTCCTTAAAATCGCCAAATCGCCAAAATTCAAGTTAATTACAGGTTGAAGGGAGAGCACTATCATTTAACCATTTAGACAACAAACATATTATTTTAGTTAATTAGCCAATAACGTCAAAACCGGTAGTAATATCGAAATTTTGAAAATAGATTTGAGTTCCGAATCAAAATGCTTAGCTACCCACAAGTTTTCAGAACATTCAAATAAAATTTGAAAAAACACGCACAGTGACAATAGAACTTTGTATAAAACTTCCGAATATTACATCGCGCAATTTTCTTTAAAATATAAAGTGTCATATATCATTAAAAAGAATAGATTAGGCACAATAAGAATATATAAGAATTTGTGACGTATGAAAGTCAAGTCACATGACAGGGCTATTTAAAGTTAATAATCACAAATATCAAATGACCCATAGAACCGGAAGTAAACATCGGACAACTAAATTGGATACATCAGTACATAGATCTGGTCAAGGGCAATAACCTTTGTTCAGGTCACAAGGTAAACAAGTTCAAGGTCACGAGTTAAAATTCTTTGAAATTTTGGTAATTACATTAAAAACAATATACCGGAAATAACAAAAAAAACAGCATCGAATATCGAAATCGAATCACGTACTTTTTAAGGAAATCGACTAAGCTGTCCAAAAATACTACAATTACGAATTCCGCTCATAACCCCGAGGCCCCATTTTGAGTTTTACAAAAGTTAGTCATATAAATATGGCGGTTGATCTTTTACAACTGGGTCAAATTTCATTGATTGATTGTTTATATAGCATCATTTCAAATATATTGCAAACAAAAAAAATCATATATCTTCAAAATTCCGGAAGTTAGATTATAGATTTAAAAAGCGAATAACGTCAAAACCGGAAGTGTTATCGAAATTTTGAAAACAGATTTGAGTTTGCAATCAAAATGTCTATCTACCTGTAAGTTTTCAGGACGGTCAAAATAAAATTCGGAAAAAACACGCACAGTTACAATGAAACTTTGCACAAATTTTCAAATTTTAAATCGCGCAATTTTCATTAAAACATAAAGTGTTATATATCACTGGAAAGAGTAAATTAAGCACACTAAGAATATATAAGAGTTTGTGACGTATATTAGTTGGGTCACGTGACAGAGCTGTTTAAAGTTAAAAATCGTAAATTTCAAATGGATATAGAACCGGAAGTAAACATAGGACAACGAAAATAGATATTTCATTGAATAGATCTAGTCATGGGCAATAACCTTTGTTCAGGTTGCGAGGTCATAAAAGGTCAAGGTCACGAGTTACAAGTCTTTGAAATTTTGGCAATTACTTTAAACGTTATACCGGAAATAACAAAAAGGCAGTTTTAAAAATCAAAAATTTAATCACGTACTTTTTTTGGCAATCGACTGGGCTGTCCTAGAATACTACAATTACGAATTCCGCTCATAACCCTGAGGCCCCATTTTGAGTTTTACAAAAGTTGGTCATATCAATATGGCGGTTTATTTGTTACTTCCGGGTCAAATTTTTTTAATTCATTATTTTGAAATAGTCATTTCAATCATATTTGAGAAAAAAAAATTCACATATTTTCAAAATTCCGGAAGTTAAAATCTTAAAATTTAAGAGCCATTTTCGTCAAAACCGGAAGTGATATCGAAATTTTGAAATTAGCATTATGTTCACAATCGAATTGCCTATATGCATTTTTATTTTCAGATTCATCGAATTAAAATTGTAGAATTTAAAAAAAAATTATAATTAAAACTAAAAAAAGTTATCGACAAAATAAAAATTTCAAATTGCTTGAAGCAGCCGTATTGTAGACATTAGTTTAAAAAAGTAACCTAAAAAAATCCGAGTCAAATCGGATGAAGAATAGAGCCGTGAAATGGAAAATTCTGAAATACGCTATTGTGTTCTACGTCATTTCCGGTTGGAAAAAAATGCATAAAATAACATTTAAAAAATTTAGTTTTTCGAGAAAAGTAGGCCAATTGCATCAGTGCATATCTGACATTAACAGTTTTGGCTGGGTGCTCTGACCAGTATTTGAAGAAAAAAAAAAAAAAACTAGAATCGTGAGACGATACTGGGCAGTGCGCATCCGGTTTCGTCAATGGGTGAAAAATGGCGTTTTCAATCCATACTGCGAAATTTACAGAACATAATCGGCATATAAATTGTTTATATTCGGGAGTGAAAAGTAGAATAACCAGTTCACGTTCGGTAGTGAAAAGTCATCTGAATAAAAAGTCGTTGTTTTTATTTATGTACATTTTTATACATCATTGGAAGTAGAAAAGAATATTTATTAATATTTTTCATATAGAAATGAAATGAATGGAGTTTAACGTCCGACTTTTCTGCACCTATATGGGCTGACTGAGGACGGGCAAACGCCATGCAGTGTGCAATGAGGGAAATTTTGCCAGGACAGCGGCATTGGCCTGCTCTTATTTTCGATTTCCAACTGTCGAGGGGTTTGTCACGTGGTTTATTGTCCCAACCGAACGACAAGGCGCTTTTTCCATGTCAGTCCCTCCGAAATGCATTATTGAGATGGTGAAACCGGGTTGAAAAATCAGAAGGCATTATCTCGACCCATGCCGGGATTGAACCTTGGACCTTCAGAATAGCGAGCAAGCGTCTATCTCACTGTGCCACCGCGGCTCCCTTCATATGATAGAGCTAATTTTTGATATGATCCATAATTGACATCAGAATACTGATTGCTAACTTCCATACAGGTAAGTTCGCAGCACAGCTCTTAAATTATCATTTTATTATGAACATAGGCAAAATTCTATATTATTAGTTTTTTATAAAACATTTTAATGGTCAACGTTTTTAGACATGCAATTTTAAAACTTGTTTTTTAATAAATGACAGAACCAGATTTTTAGAACGGATTTTCTTCTTTTGGCATTGGATCGTTATCTACTTCTTTTAGACTTTTTGTTTATCTTTTTAGTACATAATTTAAAACGTTAAAAATGCAAGTTACAATGTAAGAAAGTCAAGTTAAGCATGAGGCAATTGCCAGTTGAAGGGAGAGAACTGCATTTAAACATACAGACAACAAACATTTTTCAGTTGAAGGGAGAAAACTGCATTTGAACATTTTAAAATACTACTCTGACCAGTGAGAAGTTTTAAAAGAAACACTATGGTAAATTGTAACTTTCTAGATGTTGGTATATTGATCATGTATCGTATGATGTGCTGAGGGAATGATACGTTGTGATACTACAGCGTAGTCTCTTACATATTGTCAGATATAGTAATAAAAAATGATCCTCTCGAAGTGTGTTACACATATTTGAAGCATACAGGCTAATAGTACTTCCTGGTCACTTGAACCAATAGATTTATAGATAGCTTTGAAAGTTTCAGTCTAAATTAAAATTCTTGTTCCAGAAAATATAAAGAAATCGAAATTAAAAAATCAGTTGCCACAAGGTTGTTGGCCATCGACTAAGGATTTCATAGACACCGATATTATGCAAATTAGATCCCATTTTGAGTTTTATAAAAATTAGTCACAACAACATGGCACCTGACATAGTACTTCCGGGTCGGATTTTATCTATATCTTTTCTGATGACCATTTCTAACATGATGCAATAAGAAACTTTCAAATAATTCGGGCACTCCAGAAGTTAGAATTTCAAGTTTACAAACAAATGACGTCAAAACCGGAAGTGATATCAAAATTTCAGAAATATTGTTTTGTTCATTATCAAATTGTTTATCTACTTGTAAGTTTTCGGATCGATCAAAATCAAATTTCCACAAAACACGCACAGTTACAATGAAAATTGGCACAAAATTTGAAAGTTTTAAAAAGCGCAATTTTGATTCAAATATTTGGTGTTGTATATCATTTGAAAGAGCAGATTTAGCATAATAAATAATATATCTAAAAATTTGTGAACTATGTTTATTAGGTCACGTGACAAAGATCTTTAACGTTAAAAATTACAATTTTCAAATGGCGATAAAACCGGAAGTTAACATCAGGAATAGGAAATGAATATATCATTTGATAGATCTCGTTAAGGGCAATAACTTTTGTACAGGTCAAAAGGTCATCAAAGGTCAAGGTCACTAGATATGAGCCTTTAAGTTTCGGTCGTTACTGAAATTCTTTGTCCGGAAATAAAAAAAAGTCTAAATCGAAATTCATAAATCAGCTGTCATAAGGTTGGTGGCAATCGACTAAGGATTTCATAGACACCAATATTGTGCAAATCCGATTATCCCCTGAGGCCCCATTTTGAGTTTTATAAAAATTTGTCAGAACAACATGGCGCCTGACATATTACTTCCGGGTCGGATTTTATTATTTATATCTTTTATGACGAACATTTATAACATAATGCAAAAAGAAATTTTCAAATATCTTCAAAACTCCGGAAGTTGAAATTTGAAGTTTACAAGCAAATGACGTCAAAACCGGAAGTGATATCAAAATTTTGAAAACACAGTTTTGTTCGCAATAACAATGTCTATAAGCCTAGAAGTTTTCATAGCGATCGAAATAAAATTGTGAAAATTGAAAAAAGCGTCAAAAAAGAGTTCTAAAATTCAGCGTCAAAAGTAAAAACTCATACGTTTTTAAGCGGTTATCGTGTAGAAAAGACATAACTGAAATAAACAAAAATTATTCCATCGAAATCGGTTGAAAATTGTAGGTAAAAATGATAAAAAACCGAAAATACACGTTTTGTCATACCTCATTTCCGGTTGGACAAAACTGCGTCATTTAGCATTTAAGCCACAATGTGCAGCAAATTATCGTTGGAAATCGTGTGAAATCGAACGCACTGCAAAAACACGCACAGTGACAATAGAACTTTTCACAAAACTTCCAAATATTATATCGCGCAATTTTATTTAAAACATAAAGTGTTATATATCATTAAAAAGAATAGATTAGGCACAATAAGAATATATAAGAATTTGTGACGTATGAAAGTTAAGTCACGTGACAAAGGTATTTAAAGTTAAAAATCGCAAATTTCAAATGGCCATAGAACCGGAAGTAAACATCGGACAACTAAAATGGATACATCAATACAAAGATCTGGTCAAGGGCAATAACCTTTGTTAAGGTCACAAGGTCAAAAAAGTTCAAGGTCACGAGTTACAATTCTTTGAAATTTTGGCAATTACATTAAATACAATATACCGGAAATAACAAAAAAGCATCATCGAATATCAAAATCGAATCACGTACTTTTTGGGGCAATCGACTAAGCTGTCCAAAAATACTACAATTACGAATTCCGCTCATAACCCCGAGGCCCCATTTTGAGTTTGACAAAAGTTAGTCATATAAATATGGCGGCCGATCTATTACAATTGGGTCAAATTTCATTGTTTGATTGTTTATATAGCATCATTTCAAATATATTGCAAACAAAAAAAATCATATATCTTCAAAATTCCAGAAGTTGGATTTTAGATTTAAAAAGCGAATAACGTCAAAACCGGAAGTGTTATCGAAATTTTGAAAACAGATTTGAGTTTGCAATCAAAATGTCTATCTACCTGTAAGTTTTCAGGACGGTCAAAATAAAATTTGAAAAAACACGCACAGTTACAATGAAACTTTGCACAAAATTTTCAAATTTTAAATCGCACAATTTTCATTCAAACATAAAGTGTTATATATCACTGGAAAGAGTAAAATAAGCACACTAATAATATATAAGAGTTTGTGACGTATGTTAGTTGGGTCACGTGACGGAGCTGTTTAAAGTTAAAAATCGCAAATTTCAAATGGCAATAGAACCGGAAGTAAACATCGGAAAACGAAAAAGGATATTTCATCAAGTCAAGGGCAATAACCTTTGTTCAGGTTACAAGGTCATAAAAGGTCAAGGTCATGAGTTACAAGTCTTTGAAATTTTGGCAATTACTTTAAACGTTATACCGGAAATAACAAAAAGGCAGTATTAAAATTCAAAACTCTAATCACGTACTTTTTTTGGCAATCGGCTGCCAAAAAAAACTTAAAAAAAGTTATGGACCAAAGTAAAATTTTAAATTGCTTGAAGAAGCCGTATTGTAGACATTAGTTTAAAGAAGTAACCTAAAAAAATCCGAGTCAAATCAGATGAAAAATATAGCCGTGAAATGAAAAATTCTAAAATACGCCTTTTTGTCCTACGTCATTTCCGGTTAGACAAAAATGCATCAAATAACATTTAAAAAATTTAGTTTTTCGTGAAAAGTAGGCAAGTCGCATCAGTGCATATGTGACATAAGCAGTTTTTGCTGGGCGCTCTGACCAGTATTTGAAGAAAAAAAAAAAACTAGAGCCGTACCAAAACGGCGCTGGGCAGTGCGTCATCCTGGAATCTTTCATAAATCACAAGGCACTTAGCAAATGGTTAAAAAAATATTAATATAAAAAAAGTTAGAAACATTTTTTCTAGTCTAATTACAACATGATAGCTTTAATAAAGATTAACAATAAAAATAGTAGTTCTCTCCCTTCAACTGTTTTGACGATAATTGTTAGCGTTATTTAATCAAATGTGTTAGCGTTTTGGCGATGTTTTTTACTTCTTTGGTTTAGTATCGCCAAAACTCAAGTTAATTACAGGTTGAAGGGAGAGCACTATCATTTAACCATTTAGACAACACACATATTATTTTAGTTTATTAGCCAATAACGTCAAAACCAGTAGTAATATCGAAATTTTGAAAATAGATTTGAGTTCGCAATCCAAATGCTTAGCTACTCACAAGTTTTCAGAACATTCTAATACAATTTGAAAAAACACGCTCAGTGACAATAGAACTTTGCACAACACTTCCAAATATTATATCGCGCAATTTTCTTTAAAACATAAAGTGTTATATATCATTAAAAAGAATAGATTAGGCACAATAAGAATTTATACAAATTTGTGACGTATGAAAGTTAGGTCACGTGACAGAGCTATTTAATGTTAAAAATCGCAAATTTCAAATGGCCATAGAACCGGAAGTTAACATCGGACAACTAAATTGGATACATCAGTACATAGATTTGGTCAAGGGCAATAGCCTTTGTTCAGGTCACATGGTAAAAAAGTTCAAGGTCACGGGTTACAATTCTTTGAAATTTTGGCAATTACATTAAATACAATATACCGGAAATAGCAAAAAAGCAACATCGAATATCAAAATCGAATCACGTACTCTTTGGGGCAATCGACTAAGTTGTCCAAAAATACTACAATTACGAATTCCGCTCATAACCCCGAGTCCCCATTTTGAGTTTTACAAAAGTTAGTCATATAAATATGGCGGCCGATCTATTACAACTGGGTCAAATGTCATTGATTGATTGTTTATATAGCATCACTTCAAAAATTTTGCAAAAAAAAAAATCATATATCATATAAATTCCGAAAGTTAGATTTTAGATTTTAAAAGCGAATAACGTCAAAACCGGAAGTGTTATCGAAATTTTGAAAACAGATTTGAGTTTGCAATCAAAATGTCTATCTACCTGTAAGTTTTCAGGACGGTCAAAATAAAATTTGAAAAAAACACTCACAGTTACAATGAAACTTTGCACAAAATTTTCAAATTTTAAATCGCGCAATTTTCATTCAAACATAAAGTGTTTTATATCACTGGAAAGAGTAAAATAAGCACAATAATAATATATAAGAGATTGTGCCGTATGTTACTTGGGTCACGTGACAGAGCTGTTTAAAGTTGAAAATAGCAAATTTCAAATGGCAATAGAACCGGAAGTAAACATCGGACAACGAAAATGGATATTTCATTGGATAGATCTAGTCAAGGGCAATAACCTTTGTTCAGGTTACAAGGTCATAAAAGGTCAAGGTCATGAGTTACAAGTCTTTGAAATTTTGGCAATTACTTTAAACGTTATACCGGAAATAACAAAAAGGCAGTATTAAAAATCAAAAATCTAATCACGTACTTTTTTTGGCAATCGATTGGGCTGTCCTAAAATACTACTATTACGAATTCCGCTCATAACCCTGAGGCCCCATTTTGAGTTTTACAAAAGTTGGTCATAGCAATATGGCGGCTTATTTTTTACTTCCGGGTCAATTTTTTTTAATTCATTGTTTTTGAATTGTCATTTCAATCATATTTCCGAAAACCATTTTTAGATATCTTCAAAATTCCGGAAGTTGAAATTTTAACTTTAAGAGCCATTTACGTCAAAACCGGAAGTGATATCGAAATTTTGAAACTTGCATTTTGTTCACAATCCATATGCCTATATGCATGTATATTTTCAGATTCATCGAAATAAAATTGTAGAATTATAATTAAAACAAAAAAAAGTTAGGGACAAAATTAAAAAATTTCAATTACTTAAAGAAGCCGTATTGTAGACATTAGTTTAAAGAAGTAACCTAAAAAAATCCAAGTAAAATCGGATGAAAAATAGAGCCGTGAAATGAAAAATTCTAAAATACACTTTCGTGCCCTACGTCATTTCCGGTTGGACAAAAATGCATCAAATTACATTTAAAAAATTTAGTTTTTCGAGTACATAAGAGAAATTGCATCAATGCATATGTGGCATTTACAGTTTTGGCTGGGCGCTCTGACCAGAATTTGAAGAAAAAAAAAAAAAAAAAAAAACTAGAGCCGTACCAAAACGGCGCTGGGCAGTGCGTCATCCTGGAAATCTTTCATAAATCACAAGGCACTAAGCAAATGGTTATGAAAATATTAATATCAAAAAAGTTAGAAACATTTTTTTGCAGTGCGTTCGATTCTCGAACGCACTGCATTGTTTTGCAATTGACTATTTTTTTTTTTTTTTCGTTTTCTGGTCTCGCTATTTCGGTATGAAGGGAGCTTGTCACGCTCAAACTGACACGATTTCCAACGATAAACTGCTGCACATTGTGGCTTAGAGGCTAAATGACGCAGTTTTGTCCAACCGGAAATGAGGTATGACAAAACGTGTATTTTCGGTTTTTTATCATTTTTACTTACAATTTTCAACCGATTTTGATGGATATTTTTCTGTTTATTTCCGTTGTGTCTTTTCTACACGATAACCACTTAAAAACGTATAATTTTTTACTTTTGACCCTGAATTTTGAAACTTTTTTTTCACGTTTTTTTCAACATCCACAGTTTTATTTCGATCGCTATGAAAACTTCTAGGCATATAGACATTGTTGTTTCGAACAAAACCATGTTTTCAAAATTTTGATATCACTTCCGGGTTTGACGTCATTTGCTTGTAAACTTCAAATTTCAACTTCCGGAGTTTTGAAGATATTTGAAAATTTCTTTTTGCATTATGTTAGAAATTGTCATTATGAAAGATATTTATGATAAAATTGGACCCGGAAGTAATATGTCAGGCGCCATGTTGTTGTGAGTAATTTTGATAAAACTCAAAATGGGGCCTCAGGGGATAATCGGATTTGCACAATTTTGGTGTCTATTAAATCCTTAGTCCAGTGCCACCAACCTTATGACAGCAGATTTTTGAATTTCAATTTAGACTTTTTTCTATTTCCGGACAAAGAATTTCAGTTATTTCCGAAACTTTCAAGGCTCATATCTAGTGACCTTGACTTTTGATGACCCTCTGACCTGTACAAAAGTTATTGCCCTTAACGAGATCTATCAAATGATATAGTCATTTCCGATTTCTGATATTAACTTCCGGTTTTATCGCCATTTGAAAATTGTAATTTTTAACTTTAAAGAGCTTTGTCACGTGACCTAATAAACATACGTCACAAATTTTTAGACATATTTACTACGCTAAATCTGCTCTTTCAAATGATATATAACACAAAATATTTGAATCAAAATTGCGCTTTTTAAAACTTGCAAATTTTGTGCCAATTTTCATTGTAACTGTGCGTGTTTTTTTGGAAATTTGATTTTGATCGATCTGAAAACTTACATGTAGATAAAAAATTTGATAATGAACAAAACAATATTTCTGAAATTTTGATATCATTTCCGGTTTTGACGTCATTTGTTTGTTAACTTAAAATTCTAACTTCTGGAGTTCCCAAATTATTTGAAAGTTTCTTTTTGCATCATGTTAGAAATGGTCACCAAAAAAGATATATATGATAAATCCGACCCGGAAGTACTATGTCAGGTGCCATGTTGTTGTGACTTATTTTTATAAAACTCAAAATAAGACCTCAGGGGATAATCTGATTTGCACAATTTCGATTTCTTTATATTTCTGGAATAAGAATTTCAGTATAGACTGAAATTTTCAAGACTCATATTTCTTAATCTATTAGTTCGAATGACCAGGAAGTATTCTTAGCCTGAAATCTTCAAATAGGTGTTACACACCTCAATAGGATCATTCTTTGATACTATATCTGACATGTGAGAGTCTACGTTGTTGTATTACAACGTATCATTCCCTCAGCACATCATACGAATAATGGTTAGTAAGACAACATCTAGAATTTACCATATTGTTTCTTTTAACGCTTCTGACTGGTCAATGTTTTTAAAATGTTTAAATGCAGTTTTCTCCCTTCAACTGAAAAATGTTTGTTGTCTGTATGTTTAAATGCAGTTCTCTCCCTTCAACTGACAATTGCACTCTTAAAGCTTAACATGACTTTCTTACATTGTAACTTGTATTTTTAACGTTTTAAATTATGTACTAAAAATGATAAACAAAAAGTCTAAAAGAAGTAGATAACGATCCAATGCCAAAAGAAGAAAATCCGTTCTAAAAATCTGATCCTGTCATTTATTAAAAAACAAGTTTTGAAATTGACTGTCTAAAAACGTTGACCATTTAAATGTTTTCTAAAAAAATAATATTATAGAATTTTTACCAAGCATATGTTAAAATGATATTTTACGAGCTGTGCTGCAAACTTACTTGTATGGAGGTTAGCACTCAGTATTCTGATGTCATTTATATATCATATCAAGAAGTGGCACAGTGAGTTAGACGCTTGCTCACTAAGCTGAAGGTCCAGGGTTCAATCCCGACATGGGTCGAGATTATGCCTGCGGATATTTCAACCCGGTTTCACCCTCTCAATGATGCATGTCACATGGGCTGACATGGTAAAAGCGCTTAGTCGTTCGGATGGGACAATAAACCAAGGTCCCGCGCTCTATTGGCAGTGCACGTTAAAAACACCTCGACAGTTGGAAATCGAAAATAAAAGCAGACAAATGCCACTGTCCTGGCAAAATTTCATTCATTGCACACTGGATGGCGTTTGCTCGTCCTCAGTCAGCCCATATAGGTGCAGAAAAGTCGGACGTAAAACTCCATTCATTTCATTTCATGTATGATAATGCATATGAAAAATATTAATAAACATTTTTTTATTGTTCTAATTCCAATGATGTATAAAAATGTACATTAATAAAAACAACTACTTTTTAATCAGGTGACTTTTCACTACCGAACGTGAACTGGTTATTCTACTTTTCACTCCCGAATATAAACAATTTATATGCCGATTTTTATGTTCTGTAAATTTCGCAGTATGGATTGAAAACGCCATTTTTAACCCATGGACGAAACCGGATGCGCACTGCCCAGTATCGTCTCACGATTCTAGTCTAGTCTTGTTACAGCATGATAGCTTTAATAAAGGTTAACAATAAAAATAGTAGTTCTCTCCCTTCAATAAAGAAACCAAGTACTGACGATCCGAACCGCAAAACGAAACTCGAAATCCAAAAGGACATTTTGACGAAACATAGGTAACAGCTTAAGAACTTTTCATATGAGGAATTATATCAATCATACATGAGTAAGTATATCATAATGAAAAGTGGTATCAGGTGTCTAGAAGAGTAGCTGTTAAACATCCACAAAACTACAAAACAAAAACGTGAAAAAGCGTCGGATGAAACAAACATGACTAGATGACAAATTTACACAAACTCAATCCGTACGCTATCAATCAACGAGGAAGCATTCAACGACAAAAAGTGACATCATATTATCAGAAGGGCAAGCAAATACTGCCTAGAACACCACCAGTAATAGCTGCTTAATATTTAAGAAAGAGGGAGGCAAAACAAGAGTAGTGTCTAGTAAAATTATAAAAATAAGGTGACAACTCGACAGTTTCGTGAGGATAATTGTAAGCGTTATTAAATCAAATGTGTTAGCGTTTTGGCGATAGTTTTTACTTTTTTGGTTTAGTATCGCCAAGACTCAAGTTAATTACAAGTTGAAGGGAGAGCACTATCATTTAACCATTTAGACAAACATATTATTTTAGTTAATTAGCCAATAACGTCAAAACCGGTAGTAATATCGAAATTTTGAAAATAGATTCGAGATCGCAATCAAAATGCTTAGCTACCCACAAGTTTTCAGAAAATTCAAATAAAATTTTAAAAAACACGCACAGTGACAATAGAACTTTGCTCAAAACTTCCAAATATTATATCGCGCACTTTTATTTAAAACATAAAGTGTTATATATCATTAAAAAGAATAGATTAGGCACAATAAGAATATATAAGAATGTGTGACGTATTAAAGTTAAGTCACGTGACAGAGGTATTTAAAGTTAAAAATCGCAAATTTCAAATGGCCATAGAACCGGAAGTAAACATCGGACAACTAAAATGGATACATCAATACATAGATCTGGTCAAGGGCAATAACCTTTGTTAAGGTCTCAAGGTAAAAAAAAGTTCAAGGTCACGAGTTACAATTCTTTGAAATTTTGGCAATTACATTAAATACCATATACCGGAAATAACAAAAAGCATCATCGAATATCAAAATCGAATAACGTACTTTTTGGGGCAATCGACTAAGCTGTCTAAAAATACTACAATTACGAATTACGCTCATAACCCCGAGGTCCCATTTTGAGTTTTACAAAAGTTAGTCATATAAATATGGCGGCCGATCTATTACAAATGGGTCAAATTTCATTGATTGATTGTTTATATAGCATCACTTCAAATATATTGCAAACAAAAAAAATCATATATCTTCACAATTCCGGAAGTTAGATTTTAGATTTAAAAAGCGAATAACGTCAAAACCGGAAGTGTTATCGAAATTTTGAAAACAGATTTGAGTTTGCAATCAAAATGTCTATCTACCTGTAAGTTTTCAGGACGGTCAAAATAAAATTTGAAAAAAACACGCACAGTTACAATGAAACTTTGCACAAAATTTTCAAATTTTAAATCGCGCAATTTTCATTCAAACATAAAGTGTTATATATCACTTGAAAGAGTCAAATAAGCACACTAATAATATATAAGAGTTTGTGACGTATGTTAGTTGGGTCACGTGACAGAGCTTTTTAAAGTTAAAAATCGCAAATTTCAAATGGCAATAGAACCGGAAGTAAACATCGGACAACAAAAATGGATATTTCATTGGATAGATCAAGCCAAGGGCAATAACCTTTGTTCAGGTTACAAGGTCATAAATGTTCAAGGTCATGAGTTACAAGTCTCTGAAATTTTGGCAATTACTTTAAACGTTATACCGAAAATAACAAAAAGGCAGTATCAAAAATCAAAATTCTAATCACGTACTTTTTTTGGCAATCGACTGGGCTGTCCTAAAATACTACTATTACGAATTCCGCTCATAACCCCGAGGCCCCATTTTGAGTTTTACAAAAGTTGGTCATATCAATATGGCGGCTTATTTGTAACTTCCGGGTCAATTTTTTTTTCATTCATTGTTTTCGAATTGTCATTGCAATCATATTTCCAAAAAAAAATTTCACATATCTTCGAAATTCCGGAAGTTGAAATCTAAAAATGTAAAAGCCATTTTCGTCAAAACCGGAAGTGATATCGAAATTTTGAAATTAGCATTATGTTCACAATGGAATTGCCTATATGCAGTTTTATTTTCATATTCATGGAATTAAAATTGTAGAATTTGAAAAAAAATTATAATTAAAACTAAAAAAAGTTATCGACAAAAGTTAAATTTTAAATTGCTTGAAGAAGCCGTATTGTAGATATTAGTTTAAAGAAGTGACCGAAAAAAATCCGAGTCAAATCGGAAGAAAAATAGAGCCGTGAAATGGAAAATTCCAAAAAACCATGTTTTGTCCTACGTCATTTCCGGTTAGACAAAAATGCATCAAATAACATTTAAAAAATTTAGTTTTTCGAGAAAAGTAGGCAAGTCGCATCAGTGCATATGTGACATTAGCAGTTTTTGCTGGGCGCTCTGACCAGTATTTGAAGAAAAAAAAAAAAAAAAAAAAAAAAAAACATTTTGAAAACAAAGCAGTGCGTTCGAAATCGAACGCACTGCAAAAAAAAACATTCTGGAAACAAAGCAGTGCGTTCGAAATCGAACGCACTGCAAAAAACTAGATCCATAGGCTTTGCATGGTTCTGAGCAGTGCGTAACAGTTTTTGAATTACTTAAAAATTGTTTTTAAAAGGGTCTGTAATGGTATTATTTCTTGACAAAGAAAGCTACCACAACTAGCGAAACCTTGGATGTTAATTGTAAAGTCAAATATTGCAAATTTGAATTGCTTACAAAACCGGAAGTATACATCGGACAACAAATATGAATACATAGTCGGATAGATCTCATCAAGGGCAAAAACTTTTGTTCAGGTCACAATGTCACCAAAGGTCAAGGTCACGAGGCATGAATCTTGAAAGTTTTTGTAATTACTGAAAAAAATAAAACGGAAATGCACGAAAGGCAAAACAGAAGATCAAAAATCGATTAACAATGCTATGAATGCAATCGACTGTAGTTTCCAAAATATCAAAGTTACGAATTCCGCTCATAACCCTGAGGCCCCATTTTGAGTTTTACAAAAGTTAGTCATATCAATATGGCGGCCGATTTGTAACTTCCGGGTTAAATTTTTTTATTTCAAATTGTTGATATACCATAATGTTAAATATTGCAAAAAACAAATTTCAAATATATTCCAAATTCCGGAAGTTGAAATTTCAAATTTACAAGCTAATTACGTCAAAACCGGAAGTGGTAAGTAGTATATGAACGCTCAATTTGGTCGTAAATTTCCCCATTCCATTTTCATTCCATTTTCAGGAAAAATGCAACCAAATTAAGAGTACCCAAAACACACCTTAACATCCTACATTTCATAAAACATCCTACATTTTTCATAGAATTCTTACAACAAACACCTTAAATTTCCTACATTCCATTAAAAAAAGCATATTAAAAATAGGATGAGTTTAATTTTAAAACACGAACAACACAGATTCGAAGATTATTCAGGCGACGGTATCTTTTCATCTATATTTTCTCTAGGTTCAAAAATAATTCCAAAAGTAGCTAGCTTTGTTTCAAACAACAAATCACTCCTTGCTTCCGGAGCGAAAGCCGTCGGCTCAATTGCGCAAGCAGGAAAGAGTGTAAGCGACGCAGTGAAACAATCTAACGAGTTGAAAGAATTACAACTAATAAGAGAACTTCGAAACCAGAGATTAGAAGAAAGGAAAGGAAAAGGCTTTAAAGTTATAGGATAAAAATGATAGTCGCTCACGCTCCAAAAACCTATTTTGGTTCTGATATTCAAAACTCATTAGGATATCTTCCTGGATTTCCATGGGCCAAATACTCTGGCGAGAAACATCTTCCGGGTCATAATTACACCGGTCCAGGTACTAGATTAGATCTGCGATTAGACGAAAACGATAAACCCAAACCAGGGGAAGAACCAGTCAATAGAGTTGACGCTGCTGCGCTTAAACACGACATACTTTACAGAAACAAAGACATAAACTTCAGACACGAAGCAGACAAACAAATGATAATCGAACTCGAAAATATTCCAAATCCAACATTCAAAGAGAGAATGCAAAGAGCGCTAATCATTAAACTGTTAAAAGCAAAGATGAAATTGGGCATGGGATTGGCGGATGAAATTCATAAAGAATTTAGAAAAACTAAAAACTTTTTAAAAGTTAAAGTGTTTGAAAAAGATGAAATATGGTCAGCCGATTTAATTCATATGCCAGTCGAAAGAGGATTTAAATATTGCTTAACAGTTATAGATTTGTATACGAGATATGCTTGGGTTATTCCTTTGAAAAACAAAACGGGAATATCAGTCAAACATTCATTTGAAACCATAATGAAAAATCCAACAGACATCCAGAAAAACTGTGGGTAGATAAAGGGAGTGAATTTTATAACAAAAATATGAATTCTCTGGGGTTTGAAATTTACAGTACTCATAACGAAGGTAAAGCTGTAGTAATAGAAAGATTCAACAGGACTCTAAAAAATAA
Organism: Lottia scabra; assembly: GCA_029955415.1. NCBI lineage: Eukaryota > Metazoa > Mollusca > Gastropoda > Lottiidae > Lottia > Lottia scabra. Next base: position 19,180,600 of record JARJEI010000001.1, read on the forward strand.
ACTTTTCAAAAAGTTCACGGAATTGAAATCTCAAAAGTGGCTTAACATATTACCAGAACTCCTAGACGAATACAATAACAAAATCCATTCATCTATAGGTGTCACACCAACACAAGCCTCAAAGAATCCAGATATCATAAAGTCAATTAACGCGCAACATAACTACGAAAATGAAATAAAGAATCTAAATGTCAAACCCAAATTTAAAGTTGGAGATCGAGTTCGTATTTTCAAATATAAAAGTAAATTCGAAAAAGGATATGTCGGTTATTGGTTAATAGTACATCTCCTCCAACATATGAATTAATCGATCAAGAAAAAGAACAAATTATAGGTAGGTTTTATCAAAATGAACTTCAAAAAACCGACTTTTAAAAATGAATGAATTTCTCGATAAATATGGAACCGATACAACCACAAACTTCCAACTTATGAGATGGGCGAATGAGTTAAACATATCACCGTTTTATTATTGTATGAGAGATGAAATAAATAATCTCAAAAGTAAGAAAGGTAAATTCTACGCTATAACAAATATACACACTTCCGATCAAAACTAATCAACCAATTAAATCTTCTACTTTTCAAATACAAAAGCCAGGCCAAAAGTTTTGTGGCCAACTTTCACTTTGGGTTTTATATCAGTTGAGTTTAAGAAAAAAGTTCGAAGAAATTGTAATAAATTTAACTCAATAAAAATGGCAAATAAATTTGGTTTAGGTGCTTTACCTTTAGATACTAAAAAACCAAACACTACATTTTCAATCAATAAAATCAAACCATATTTTTTGGATCAAATCGGAGACATTCTTCAGGGTGATATTGATATGAACAATTTTGGTATAACTAATTTAAAATCTCCGGAAAACGATAATGATGCCGTTCATAAGAAATATTTAATGGATCAAATAAATTTAATTGAAGTAGATAAAGACCATTTAAAAAACAAAATAGCTGATGTGAAAAGATTCTTCAAACGACAAATAAATAATAAAGATTTTATAAATGAAGCTAAATTGAAAGAATTAGATTATATTGATGATAGTAAATTACAAAAAGAAGTAACAAGTTTAAAAAGTTATATTCAACAACAATTAATAAATGTAGTAGATAAAAATCAATTGCAAAGTTTAAGGTCATTAATATCTAATTTAGATGATAAACTATCAAAACAAAAAGTAGATTTTAAACAACTAATATCCAACATTAATCCAGGCATAAGTGAAGATAAATTACAACAAGAATTAACTGCTCTGGAAACTAAATTTAAAACTGAATTACAAAACGAACTAAAAACTATTGATGATAGTGAAATTAAAACTTATATTCAACAACAAATACAAAATATTGATTATAGTGAAATTAAAACTTATATTCGACAACAGATAGAAAATATTGATGATAGTGAAATTAAAACTTATATTCAACAACAAATACAAAATATTGATTATAGTGAGATTCAACAACGGATAACTACTATTAATAATGAAGTTTTAAAACAGGAAACAAATATAACCACATTACAAAATAATCTCAATGAACTAGAATATATTAAACCCGATTATTTCTTTCTTCCATTTTCTAAAGACGATAAAGATTATTCGGTGCAAACCCCTGAAGGAGCACTCCTTAATAGCTTTAAAAAATATGGGTTTACAGTAATTACGAAAAAATATGTAAATGATGCTTCTCTTCTTACAAGAATTTTTGATAATCTGAGTCGTTTTGAGGGGAATGCTATAATTGAAATTTATTTTCCTATGAAGGTAAAAGTCGATTTTCCAATCCATGATCGATTCACTAATTGTAAATCTCTTTTATTTGTTCACTTTATCAAAAATGGTAACATCGTAGATACTAAAGAATTTAAACCTTGGGAGGAATTTTTACCTTATAATATTTCGTCAAATCAGTTCTATGTAGATAGCCTTAGAATCTCAATCGAGCCGGATGATAAAAGTGAACGTTATACATTTGATTTCGGTGGAGGGAGGGTTTGAATCTCCCAAATGTACAGGCCTAGGATGGAACAAATACTTTATTGAGAAAATGGGATTAAGGGTCTGGATTCAGGCTTTTCTTCTGTTGTGATCTGAAAGTAGAAAAAATAAAGACTCGCCCGTTGGGCGAGTAGTATAGTATCTGCTAATTTATAATTGGTTTTAGTTTGCTATGAACCAGATTGTCATTAAAGTTCTGATTTTTTGAGTAGGCAACTATCATTTTCTGCTTATAAACATGGGGAAATTTCTCTTGAAGACTCTTGTAGTGGGTATGAACTATCTTGCTTGCTCGATTACTGGTTGTATTAAACGGGACAACAAAGGGTGCTATGCCTACAAAATGATGAATATTGAGTCCTATAGGTCTTGCTGTATTCAATGTCTCAATCCAGTAGGCTTCTCTGGATTGTCTGAATTTGGTGGTTTCATCTTCCGGTAAATCAATTTCTATACGTTCAATTGGGGTTAGGGTGAGATCGTTTATTAAATGGTCATCGAGGTTGAAATGATTAGAAACAGGTTTGTCTTTCTTTAATTTTATATCTGATCTATGGGCATTGAATCGAGTGCGTAAATTATTCTTAGTTTCTCCTACATATTGTTTGGGGCATTTCTTACATGAAATTAAATAAATTACATTTGAGCTATCACATGATAAATGCTCCTGGATCGGATACCTTTTATTAGTAAAGCTACTCATAAAATAATGTGTTTCAGCTACAAAGGGACATGTTTTGCATCTATTTGACAAACATGGGGCACACCTTAAACCTGGAGGAACTTCGGCATATAGTCTAGTCTTCGCTGCTATTTGCGCTAAAGTTGAGTTTTTTATGTTTCGTAAAAATCGTTTTGAGTATCCACGCTCTTTCAGTTTTGAGAAAACAATCGTACAGGCTTGGTTGAAATCAGAGGATCTTGTGCAAATTCGGTGAAATCGTAAAACTTGTGATTTAATAATACCGGAAAAGGTATGTTTTGGGTGAAATGAGCTTTTGTGCAGGAGTTGATGAGTATCAGTTTCTTTGAAATATACCTTAATGTCAAGTTTATTGGTTTCTGCTATGGAATCTCCTTTGAAAACAGTGGTATCGAGAAAATCTATGCTTTTAGTACTGACGTTGGCGGTTAGTTTGATGGACGGGTGGTGGTTGTTGAGAATTTCAAAGAATTCCCAGAACTGCTCAATGGAATAAGTCCAAACCATAAAAATGTCATCTAAAAATCGTCCATAAAAAAGTGGATCAAAGGGACAAAGGGGTAATACCTCACGTTCCCACTCTGCCATAAAAATATTTGCGTATGAAGGGGCGAATCGTTTACCCATAGCTGTTCCTGAAGTTTGTAGATACGTTTTACCATTAAATGTGAAATCGTTGCGACTGAGACAAATCTCTAAAAGCTGTAAAATTGCATCGTCGGGTCTGTTCGGATCTGGGTTTCTACTAAAAGCTTTACGAACTGCCATTAACCCGGCAGTGTTATCAATATTGGTATACATAGAAGACACGTCTATAGAAATCAGAATGGCATTCGGAGGAACTCGAAGATTTTTAATTTTATTTACAAAATCAGTTGTGTCCTTAAGATAGGCTTTATGTTGACAAGCTAGAGGTAGTAAGAAATGGTCAATGTATTCTGACACCGCATATGACTCACTACCACAGTCAGATATGATCGGACGGCCTTTAGGTATTTTATTAGGGATGAACCACTCCTTTGTAGGATTTTTATGAATCTTAGGCAAAGTATATAAATGTCTCTCACGACAATCGGGTTTGGCAGATAGATAGTCATATTGTTTCTGTTTGAGATAACTTTCTTTGACTAAATTTCCAAGAATAGTGTTAATCATATTAGAAGTTTCCTTAAAAATTGGGTTTGGCAAAATGGCATAATGTTTAGGATTATTCAATTGATTCTCTGCTTCTAAAATATAATCTTCCCTATTTAGAATGACACAGCATGAACCTTTGTCACTTTTTTTTAATAATAATGCTATCGTCTTTCTTAAGTAAGTTTAAAGCTTCACGTTCTACCCGTGTGAGATTAGGTTTTTCATTTGTAATAGAAAGATTTGTTGTTTGGCTATTCATACTATTAAATACTTCTAAAATGTCAGGATGGATGGCGGCCTTGGGCGGTTTCCACGTGGATTTAGGAATAAACATTGTTCTAGCACCACGTGGGGGGTGGTTTCGAAAAAAATAAGTACAGCTGAGATTGCATTGAAATCGTTCAATAGATGGTCGAAGATAGTCAATGTTAGCTACCTTCGGGGTCGGGATAAATTTAAGTCCACGGTCTAAGATTGAATGCTGAAGGGGTGTGAGAATTTTACGGCTCAAGTTAACAACGGTTTGGCCTAGTGGTGGCCTCTCAGTATTTTTATCCCCAGTAATTAGTTTAAAGACAACTTACTCGATGCTTGAAGCTGGTGTATCCAAAATAAATAAATGCTGTTTGCTGTACTCGGAGACCAGTGTAGATCATCAACTGGTTCGAATTCTTCTTCGTATGGAGGTAGGATTATGGCGTCGTTGGTGTTGAAATCCATCATCATTTTGTTGAAGGTCTTCAGATTACGTTGCGCGTTCTTCGTGATTTTATTGGAAACTGGTATACATGTGAAGATAATCTTTGAATTTGGAAAGGTAAGTTTGGCGGTCGCGATTAATTTCTGGGCTTGTTCTAATGATGACTTTGGTAGCTGGTATCGGTTGTTGAGACCCACGTGAAGGATGACGGTAGCTGGTTTAAAATCTTGGTCGTAACTTTCAATGATGGACTGGATGTGATGGATTTGGGCACCAGGGTATGAATGAATTTCGGTGTCTGAAGCAGTTTTGGTAATTCTGTTCAGGTTAGAGGGGAATGCTATAATTGAAATTTATTTTCCTATGAAGGTAAAAGTCGATTTTCCAATCCATGATCGATTCACTAATTGTAAATCTCTTTTATTTGTTCACTTTATCAAAAATGGTAACATCGTAGATACTAAAGAATTTAAACCTTGGGAGGAATTTTTACCTTATAATATTTCTATGTAGATAGCCTTAGAATCTCAATCGAGTCGGATGATAAAAGTGAACGTTATACATTTGAGTTATTTGATATGATATTGGAAACGGAAACTCCACCATCAGTAAGCATAATTAGAAATCCAGAATCACAAGTAGAAGAAGAAACACAGATTTATGAGTTTTTTCGAATAACAGACTTTGAATATGTGAAACTATATTTTGTTCATAATGATCTTTACTTCTCTGTTGATGTTAATAAAAATCAACAATTTAAACATTTTCCAATAGCATTAACAGAAAATCTATATGTATCATATTTTTTCATAGAAATCTCTATTGAAAAAAAAAAAAAATTTTCTTTTTTATCGGGATAAGAAGAACAAGGAGTCAAAACAAGAAGCATTCTTAGTACAGGTACATGTCACTATTGTACAAAACCCTAAGGATGTACGTAGAGCATTATCGGCAGTTCACTTAATTTAACGTTTAAAAATGGAACAAGAAAGCAGACAAAAATACATGATAGACAAACAAAAAGAACTAAAAGAAAAACTAAGACAATTCAACAAATGCAGAAAAACATGGAGTAGAATCGATTCTGTTTTCAAAACATTAAGTACAGTTTTAACAGTAGGAATAACGGTGGCAACAGCTGTAACCGGTGGATTAATGCTTCCAATAATTGTCCCAACTGTATTAGCTGCGTTCACTGCCGTTCAAACTTTATCTTGTGGTTTGATAACTTTAGGTTTTACATCAAAACAGAAAACTCGTTATAAAAGGAAAACCGAAATTTTAAATGCATATCTTAATAAATTGTTTATTTTTTTCGAAAGATCGAGAGAAGACAAGAACATAACAGTTGAAGAATTAGAAAAATTCAATGAAATTTTAGATAAATTTAATGTAGAAATATCATCAATAAAAGTTAAAAATTCCTAATTAAAATAGATACTTAAAAAAAGAAGATGGAAAATATTGAAAATTTAAACAATTCTTTTTCAAAGTTATTCAAGGCAATACCTAATTTATCTTCGCAAGAAAAATTCAAATATCTAGCCGAAAATGTAGAAGAAGATGAAATCAAAATATCAAATATACTTTTTTCAGAATTAATCAAGAGAATAACTATTCTATTTAACGATTTTAAAATCAAAGGTCAAATTGAAATAAATGGTCAAATATATGAAGTTGGGAAATATAAACAAGACATGAGATTATCTGGATTCAATGCTCAAACTTTCCAAGTTATTTATTCAAAGATGGATGATAAATCTGACGCATCTGATTGGTATTTTACAGGAGAGATTTGTTTCCGCAAAAATAATTTTAGTATAATAAAAAGATCTAAAACTGGCAGAGGTGGTAATTTACTTAAAAAGATAAATGAGTACAAAGGCAAAAATTGTTTCATACCAAGCGATGGTTATTGTTTTATAAAGTGTGTAAATCACTTCATGAATAAAGACTTAACAAAAGAATTTAAAGATTTCGTCAATAGTTTTCAAAAATCAAACCGAAAAGGAGTTATGACATCTGCTAGAATCTCTGATTTCAATAAGAAATTTAATACTTATTTTCAAATTTATATGCCCGCACATGGACATTTTCAACCAAAGAAAGTATCCGAAGAATTAGATTGGGTATTTTATTTACACAAAGAACATTTTTGTTTGATAAGAAGAAATAACAAAAAGTTAGGCATTCAAGAAATAGAAGATAATTACGATGAAAATGTATGGAGAACCTGTGGGGATGATGACGCACTAACTATTTTTGCTCGGTTAAAACTAAATGTGATTTCACATCCTCATGATGATACTTTATACGCATGGGATTGCGAAACCATAACGAAAATAAAGCCATTCCTTATTGTTGTACTTTAGTCAATTTGGAAAAACTAAGGAAAAAACTAGAACTAATTAAAAGAGTATTCCCAGATTTAAAACCAACTGATCCCATTCCAGAAGAATATTACAACAAACTCATGACTAATATAGTAGAAATATTTGTAGGAACAGATTGTTTTGATCAGATGCTGCGTCGTTTAGGAAGAGTAGATGAAAAAAGATTAACCTTAATTTCCCATAACGGGAGTGGTTTTGACAACTGGATTGCACTTCAAAGCATTAATAAACTAACACAATGTCCACTAGTAGCAGATAATAAAATTCTATCTCTTCCTTTATCTAATCCATATACAGAAGAAAGATTGCAGAAAAAATGGAAAAGAGAGAAAGAGATATCTGATAAAAATAAATATTTACAAAATATATGTCTCACTTGTTCCTATCAACATGAAAGATCAAGTTTGGCGGCATGGGGGAATTCGTCTAATCTACCGATGAATTTGAGGAAGATTGCCGATATTAATATTGCAAAATACACCAAAGATAATTGGGAATCTTTAAGACACGAATGGGAACCGTACGCTAAAAGAGATACCTTATGTCTCGCAGCTTGTTTGATAAAATACAATCAAGCAATGAGAGAAACTGTCTTCCAAAACGTTTCAAATAATCTTACGGCTCCATCTTTATCTTTAAAGGGTTGGTATTATTTATATCATTACGATAAAGAAATGGTTGAAGAAGAATGGTACGAAACTACTAGAATGGTTCTGAAACACACCGAAAAACAAAACATAGAAAAAGTTTACTCGCATACTCACCCTTTTATAAGATATTTTATAAGACAAAGTATTAAAGGAGGAAGAGTTTCAGCTAACAGAAAATCATTTGAAACGAACAAAATGGATGAAATTTGTGATGTATTAAAGGAATACACAAAACTTGAAAGCAATAACATAATTGATTTATTTAAAGAATATAGTAAAAGTGATACAGATAAAACGGACGTTCACTCGAGACTTAAAAAAATAAAATGTACTAAACTGATGGCATTTGACGCCAAAGGTTTGTACGCTTCCGCTATGACAGAAGGTGAATATCCAAAAGCTGAAAGTGCAAGAGCGTTTCTACCAGAAGAAAATAGAAAATTTGTCAAGCTCTTTAATGAACAGAAATTCAGACCTAGAACTGCTATTTTAAAAGTCTGGTTTGAATATCCCAAAAACATGTTCTTCCAACCCATACCAGCTAAAGATAAAATCACTTTCACGAATAAAGAAGGTAAAAAGGAAACTGGCACTAAAATCAGATTCAGAAATGGTTTCTGTTCAGATGTTTTAACATCAGTCGATATTCAAGAAAAAGTGACATCCGGTGGACGAATTATTAAAATATTAGATGGTATAGTTTACGAAGAAAATTTTAAAAATCCACCCTATAGAGATTATATTTTGATTTTGAAGGAATTAAGGAGTAAATACAACAAGGAAGGAGATATGGTTGCCAGTAACTGCATGAAGTTGTTAGGTAATTCCTTATACGGTAAATCTATTCAGAGGGATAGAAATACCTCATTACACTTATGGAATGAAGAAACCTTTCGCCTTAATTACGACAAACACGTCAAGAAGTATGACAAAGTAAATGATAGTCAATACATTGTGGAGATTAATGACGAAGAAAAAGAGTTTGTTCCTCCAAAGGATTTTACGAGATTAACACCCACTCATTTAGGTACGTTTATATTATCACACAGTAAAAAAATAATGAATAATTTTATTCACGTAATAGATGGTTTTTATAAACCAGAAATATACTATACTGATACCGATAGTTTATACATTTCTTCTAGCAATTGGGATAAATTAAATGAAGCTGTGTTGGTGTCCGAAAATGAGTATTGTAAAGGAAAGAATGATTACGGTGATGGTGGAATTATATTTGGTTTATATTTAGCGCCAAAAGTTAAATACAATATCATTCTAACTTCCGACGGTGTTCTAAAAGAAAAGAAAACGTTTAAGGGTTACTCGAACTATAAGGTTAAGGTAGAGGATTATATTCAATTAGCTAGTGGACATGACGTAACGAATGAACTCGATAAACCATGGGGGAAGAGTTTTACTAATGGAATAGTTATTCCTAAAGAAAAACAAACTAAAAAATTTAAAAGTTATCTGAATCTCATAAAGAGAAAAGCACCGGACGATGAAGGAATCATGTATCCTTACAATGATAAAGAGGAGATGTCCTTGGATCAAAACTATGAATTTGATGACTTTGATTATCTAACTCTTCAAGAAGAATGTTAATTTTTTTGTTTTAAATGAAGTTGAATAACAATTTCCTCGTTACCAAAATCTATAAACCTATTTTTGCCATCTTTGATTTCCAGATTTATATCTTTGATCATAAAGGAATTAAGTGGTAAATACGTAGTTTGAAATGGTTTCTCTACAATTCTATATCCTATCGGTACAGTGAACGTTGGAAGACTGTAAATAATCTGACGTTTGTATTTATTGAAAAATCCACCGTTTATTAAATTGCAATGTATATTGATCACATCGACATCATTCTCGGTATTAGCTTTATGTGGTGCTATAGTTGATTGGGTGTATACTCGTTTATCAAATCCTAGTAACGTATTCAATGAATTTTCTACGTTGAAATCAACTTGACTATTATTTCTTAATATCAATTTCATTTTGTTCAGATTTAAATTACCTTCTAATTCAATATTGTTTTTACCATTGACACTTCCTGCGTATTCAGATAGGTATTCGTTAATGGCTATGTATTCGTAGCTTCCTGGTAGTAAACTTATGGTTTTGAATGTAGCTCCATTATCCGTCGATATTTTCAGTTGATTGTTTTTTTCGTTGATATTTCTAATGGAATTGTAAACAGAGAAATACTTTAATCCCAATTCATATTCTTGATTTCGATCTAGTTCATACTCATAATCTAGAGATAATTTAATGTCTGATTTATTTGAGGTGATGACGAATAGTTGACTCATTTTTAATAACACTTTTATAATCATTTTTATCTATGATACCTTTTTCTAGGAGTCTTTTTAATATACAATTTAATTCATTATATTGTCTGTGTGATTGATGTCCTTCCTTCATTGCCGCTAATATTATTTGTAATCTATTAAGCAATTCTTCGTTGTTGTCGGATAAAAAAATTACACCATCTCCTGTATGTCCCAAAAAGTCATCGATTTCTTCTATAATATCATCACTGTAGTTATCATCACTACCATCGGTGTTATCATCTAATTCTTTTTCCAGTCTTCTTAATCTTAAAGTTTTTGGTCCTCCTGTCCTTGTCGATGTAAGAATTTCCACGTATGAATTTAAATCTTTGAAATTATAATCTTTATCATACCCATTCAAAAGATTAATCATACCGGATGTTAAATCATATATACCGTCTATTCTGTCAATCTTAAATGTTGGGTTGAGTTGATTGAAACGTATCCTAAAACCGTTAAGAATCAATCCATCCTGATCAATTGTTGGCTTTATTGTTTTGGCTAGGGTTGGATTTGGATTTGAAAAATAACGTTTTATATCATCTAATGTCCTGATTACGATTCCATCATCTTCAATGGGATATTCTATTTGTGGAGGAGATGGTGGTTGTTGAATTTGTTGTTTAGGAGCTTCTAATTTATTCTTGATATCCTCTTGACTTTTTAATATTGGTTTAAATAAAGTTTGTAGATTTTCTGTTAATCCAAGTTGTTGTAATCTGTTATTTTCAACTTGGGTCTTTATTTTATTCTTAGCTTTGATATATTCTATATTTCTTTTTAAAATATTATTCCATTCCATTTTTAAAAAAAATAAAATTAACATATGTTGATCATTACTCTTTCACCCGCAGGTTTTCTGGTATTAACGAATACATATCCATGTTCCTCTGGATTTCTCCATTGAGCTTTACAAACCTTTTTAAACGAATCTCTGTCCATTCCGTGATTTATCGACTGTATGATTTGAGATAAATCTTTATCGTTTAATTCAAATAATAAAAAACAATAAGCATTTTTTCTAATAAACATAGAATCCATCCCGTAAAAAGATTGGGATTGGTATAAGCAGTGACAGTTGTGATGTCTTCCCTTCGTGAAGAATTCTTGTTGAACGGATTGATTTTTTTGCGCTACGCAGTCGTCAAACAATATTAAGTTCTTTCGTTTGCTATCAATATTAGACAAGTCCAGATCATTTACATTTTTTGTCAGAAACACTTTTATGTCAGTTGGTTTCTTGTCTTCCATATCTAAGATATCTTTTATTTCTATCTCATCGTTGTCCTCGTAAAATTGAAATAATTCTTGAACATATTTCTTTGGTAAATATTCTAAAGCTTTGAGAAATTGATAATACGATTGTTCTGGTGTCGTTGTGTAGATATACAAAGAATCGAAATCTAAAAGGTTGGGTGTTGTCACCATGTTAAAAGTGAGATGAGTTTTCCCAGAACCGGAACTACCGCATATACACATGAGCATTGGATTATTAGGAAATATTTCTGAATGATTAAATTTCTTTCCCATTTTTATGTACCAAAAATTACACCTTCTCCTTTATACTTTGAAAGATATATTCCTTCTCCAGTGTGTATATTTTTTAAAAATATTCCATTACCCTTATGTTTGACTTTGACTTCCCCTGTGTCAATACTATCCACTAATTTAGTTAATCCTTGTTTGACAGTTTTCTTAGTTTCTTCACTAAATCGATTTCCAAATTCTTTAACTGTACCTAATATGTCTGCTACTCCCGAACCTTTTGCTAACTTTTCCATTTCCAAATTATGTCTACGTTTTTCACTTTTTTCAGCTTCGGCTGCTTTCTTGGCATTGACGGCTTGAACTATTCCAGCTGTTCCCCCTGCTGTGGCACCGGCTGCGGCCAAACCTGCAAAGATCAAGGATAGGAAAGGTAAAAATCCACCTTACTTTATGTTCTTGTCAATTCTTTCCAAATCTAATCATCTCGTACTTTACAGTGTTTATATTTATCAATAAGTTTTTTAGTTATGCTGATTCTTTTAACATTGTAAGTAATTGTAGTTGGCTTTTCTGTTTCGATAGCATCTATTATTCTTTTTACTAAAGTTTCGGGCTTCATTTTTAAGGGAGTAATTTTTATATTTATTCTATACGAATCATCCGTCTGTCGGATATTTTCATTATATGTTTTGCTTCTTCCAATAATAAACAATAACCGGTTACATCTCCTTGTGTTTTTTCGATATGAATATTTATATTTACTCCTGTTTTGAAAAGATCTTCTTGATGAGCTGATAGATCAAAACAGAAGATTGGGTGATTAATTGCAAAATCTACATATTCAAACTGAGGTGGATTTCCAAATAATTCACACATATTTTTATAGTTTCTATACAATTCATTATAATCCTTTGTGGATGGATTAATAGTTAAAGGTTGGTTAGGATAATTATCGTTGTTTAATCTTACTTGAACTTTACGGATTATAGGATCTTGAGTTTGGTTCATTGCCACTCTAAAGATACTGTTGTTATTTGTCTGAGAATCTGGTAAGTTCTTGAAACCAACTATTAAATATCTTGCTGGTTTAATGCTGTTAGTGATTGGCCATGTTGTGGATTCTCCAGTTAAAGTCATGCTACCTACAGTGTTGCGACGAAGAAAAGCTATTTCAATGTCTTTAGTTAACGAGTTGAATATTCTCGTTTCTACTTCAATTGATGGTGTTATTACGGGTATGAAAAGTTGGAGATTTGTTATTTCTAATTTTGCATTTGAATTAGCTTCTCCAAAGAATATCTTATCGTCATTAATTTCTCTTTGTAAATGAATTTTATATGGTAAACCTATAGAAACTTTTCGATGTTCTAAAAGACCGAATAAAGGATATAATTTCCAATTTACGTAATTACCCCATCTATTATCCTCAACAACATTATTGTACTGATTTACTCGTTTGTCAAACCCATGGTTTACTGCTCTACCGATTCTCTCAATGCTATTTCTGGCAATGACTCTCATTCTAGCGTCATCAGCATCGTTAGCTACAGTTCTTACTGGTTCTTTTAAAACGTTTCCATCACCAACATCGGGTATCCAACCCGAGACTGAATCGTAGTTTTTGGGGTAAAGGACTGTTTTCAACATTGTGTCAAATTCTCCAGGGTGTTTGATGGTTTCTATGGGGTTTGATCCCGCTTCCAAAACCATTTCGCTAAATAAAGAAGGAAAGAAATTTTTTTCTAACGTTGTATTATTCTGTGGAACTCTATTTTCATTTGCGGTTCCGTCTTTGATTTTGAAATCTCATCTCAAGTAATAACCAATTTGACAGACTATTGATCTCGAAAGTGACCCTACCACCATCATTCAATTGTGATTTTGACCCCACAGATGGAGCAACAACAATGTAATCTTCTTTTTTTTATTAAATGAATAACGAATCGGATCGTATAATCTAAAAATCGGATCAAGAATTTTATTTGCCATTTTTAGAGGAAGGATTTTGGTAAAATACAATACATTTACTATATGCATATATAATGTTTAATAACAACATATAAATAAGTTCAATAATTTGTAGTAACAGCTTTTACTGTATTAATCAACTCCATGGTTTCAAGTATTATTATATAAATAACAATGTGTAAAGGGAGGTAACAACTTATACTGTATCAATCAACTCCTTGACTACGGATAAACACTGGTATCCAAGAACCGGTCTGAAGATAATCGCTCTATGGTTACAAGTATTATTTCTATAAACACATTGGTAACCAAGAGCCGTAACGCGTGGTGAATATCGATTATCAACATGTTGCATTACACAAAGAAAGTTGTTAAGGGTAAAATCAATAGTCCATTCAGACAGAGTCATAAACGAGTGAAGCATTGAATCAATATGTTCTGTATAATTTAGAAAACTCTATTACATGTGAATATTGCACAGTCATTATGAATCACGTTCCTTTCCAAAACCTTTGTTGTTCAGGACTGGTTTTTAATTCCTTGTTAATATCAGACATCCAATTAAGTAATTGAGAAATAGAAACTGAGACTGTTTTAAACTTTGGGTATTCTGTACAGAGTTTTGCAAGACGTCTTAGTTTTCTACAATGGCTTGGCGAAATACTTAAATTGGTTTTTACAAAATTACTAAATAAACCAAAATTTAATATAAAAAGTTTCTGGAGCCACTGTCCAAAAGTTACATAGACTTGAATAGTTTGCGCTGAGTTTTGTTTAATAAAAATATCACAATCCTTAACTATGTCTTTAACCGTGTTCTCCTCGTTTATACTATTGTCAAAATGTTTCAATTCCTGCGAATGGGGCAAATCACACACACTATTTTTGAGTTTTTTTTAACACTTCCTTATCTTTGGTAAAACTTTTGTTGAAAGTTAGAGGTTTTGGTTTTCTAATAAGTGTTTTTTTCATTTCAAAATGATAATATGCAACTGTTTCTGTACCTTCAAGTAGTATCTTTTCTCTTAATTCCATATAATGATCCAAATGCATCTGGTGATAATTTATATGAGCTTCAATATCAGTTGTATAAATCTGAACTGAAAATAAAAAAAAACATAGTGTTTTAACGAGGAAAACTATTTAACACGCTCGTACGCCAGCCAGCTATAAAATGACAGATAATTACATATTAAAATGCACTTACCTGTGTCTGAAATTTGAGATCCCACTGACATGCTTTCTTCTGACATGTTTCCCCTGTAGATGTGTCTGTCTCAAACAAAGAACGCAAACTGAATACTATTCCTAGAAATACACAATCTTTGTTCCATTTACCTGCAGTGAGCTCATAGTAATCAATGTATTGACGTTTATACATTCATACTATATTGATCTATAATAAAGAGCTTACATTATTAATAATGATATTGTAACATGGTTAAAGGAACACAAGTCTGTCGATCTTAATAAAAACCAGACCACAATAGATTTCTAAGATAAATACATTTTCAACTAGTGGGATAATATGTAATTTGAAGGTAATGTATGATAGAATTTGATGTATTTTATGATAGGTAGGGACTTGATGGAATGTAGGAAATTTATTGAAGGTGTTTGTTGTAAGAATTCTATGAAAAATGTAGGGTGTTTTATGAAATGTAGGATTCATTTTATTCACGGCTTAGCAAGGTGTTAAGGTGTGTTTTGGGTACTCTTAATTTGGTTGCATTTTTCCTGAAAATGGAATGAAAATTGAATGGGGAAATTTGCGACCAAATTGCGTTCATATACTACTGTGGTATCAAATTTTCGAAAACAGATTTTGGATTGCAATCGAAATATCTTTCCATCTGTAAATTTTCAGATCGATTGAAATAAAATTAGACTAGAATCGTGAGACGATACTGGGCAGTGCGCATCCGGTTTCGTCCATGGGTGAAAAATGGCGTTTTCAATCCATACTGCGAAATTTACAGAACATAAAAATCGGCATATAAATTTTTTATATTCGGGAGTGAAAAGTAAATAACTATTTCACGTTCAGTAGTGAAAAGTCATCTGATTAAAAAGTCGTTGTTTTTACTAATGTACATTTTTATACCATTGGAAGTGGAATACGCCATGCAGTGTGCAATGAGGGATATTTTGCCAGGACAGCGGCATTAGCCAGCTCTTATTTTCGATTTCCAACTGTCGAGGGGTTTTTAACGTGCACAGCCAATAGCGCACGGGACTTTGGTTTATTGTCCCATCCGAACGACTGGGCGCTTTTTCCATGTCAGCCCCTCCGACCTGCATCATTGAAAGGGTGAAACCGGGTTGAAAAATCCGAAGGCATGCGATCCATGCCGGAATTGAACCCTGGAACTTCAGCTTAGCGAGCAAGCGTCTAATTCACTGTGCCACCGCAACTCCCTACATGATAGAGCCAATTCTTGATCTGTCAATTAAATGACATCAGAATACTGAGTGTTAACCTCCATACATGAAAGTTCGCAGCACAGTTCGTAAATTGTCATTTTAACATAAACCTTGCCAAAAATCTATATTATTATTTTTTTAGAAAACATTTTAATGGTCAACGTTTTTAGACATGCAATTTTAATAAATGACAGAACCAGATTTTTAGAACGGATTTTCTTCTTTTGGCATTGGATCGTTATCTACTTCTTTTTGTTTATCTTTTTTAGTACATAATTTACAACGTTAAACATGCAAGTTACAATGAAAGAAAGTCATGTTAAGCATGGTGCAATTGTCAGTTGAAGGGAGAGAACTGTATTTAAACATACAGACAACAAACATTTTTCAGTTGAAGGGAGAAAACTGCATTTGAACATTTTAAAATACTACTCTGACCAGTGAGAAGCGTTAAAAGAAACACTATGGTAAATTGTAACTTTCTAAATGTTGGTATACTGACCATGAAACGTATGATGTGCTGAGCGAATAATACGTTGTAAAACAACAGCGTAGTCTCTCACATGTTAATAGATATAGTATCTAAAGTTGTTTCTCTCGAGGTGTGATACACCTAATTGAAGATTACAGGCAAATAATACTTCCTGGTCATTTAAACTAATAGATTTAGAAATATGAGCATTGAAAGTTACAGTCTGAATTAAAATTCTTGTTCCAGAAATATAAAGAAATCGAAATTAAAAAAATCAGTTGCCACAAGGTTGTTGGCCATCGACTAAGGATTTCATAGACACCGGTATTATGCAAATCAGATTATCCCCTGAGGTCCCATTTTGAGGTTTATAAAAATAAGTCACAACAACATGGCACCTGACATAGTACTTCCGGGTCGGATTTTATCATTTATATCTTTTCTGATGATCATTTCTAACATTATATAGATACAGCTTTATGGAACAACAATCACTGGTTAAAGTTTCATGCAACGTTTCGACGTGTTTCCCCCGTCGTCTTCAGGCATATAATGATAAAAGTGATAGGTAAAAGTATATATACATTCAGCTATTATCATAAAGAAAACACAGGACAAAAAAGTGGTTTATTAGTACATACATAACTTAAATTGATACAAAAACAGACATGATCACTAAAATAACATAATATACTAATGAAAAATGATTAATTTATTGTCCCTACATCTTAGTAAAAAAGTTAGATTGTATTGTGCTTACAATTGCTAAATGCCATTTAAAAACTGCGTCATTTAACCTCTAAGCCACAATGAGCAGCAGTTTATCGTGGGAAATCGTGTCAGATTGAGAGTGACAAGCTCCCTTCATACCGAAATAGCGAGACCAGAAAACGAAAAAAAAAAAAAAAAAAATAGTCAATTGCAAAACAATGCAGTGCGTTCGAGAATCGAACGCACTGCAAAAAAAAAACACGCACAGTTACAATGGAAATTTGCACAAAATGTTCAAATTTTAAATCGTGCAAATCTAATTAAAGTGTATATTGTCGTACATCATTGGAAAGAGCAAATTACGCATAATATGATTGTTAAATCATTTTTGACGTATTTACGCTAGGTCACGTGACAAAAATTACAGACCAGTATCCAATCTCAGTTTTGTCTCTAAAGTTCTTGAAAAATGTATTTCAATCCAATTAATTGATTATATATCAACTAATAATCTACTTAGTAATTATCAAAGTGCATATCGTAAATATCATAGCACAGAAACAGCACTTCTTAGAGTTCAAAACGATATATTATTGTCCATCGATCAACAACATTGTGTACTTCTTCTACTTTTAGACCTGTCTGCAGCATTTGATACCGTTGATCACAATGTGTTATTCAACCGTCTGTCTAATGATTTTAAAATTACAAATTCTGCTCTAGATTTGCTGAAATCATATTTAACAAATCGATCTCAATCAGTTATTGTGAACAATAAATCCTCTTCCAAAAAATGTTTATTGTATGGAGTGCCACAGGGGTCAGTATTGGGCCCAATTCTATTTAGCATATACACCACTCCACTCTCAAAATTAGTAAAAAGGCATGGTCTTGATTTTCATTTATATGCAGATGACACCCAGTTATATCTGTCTTTTAAACCTTCTGTTAATAATAGTTTTAATTTTTGTAAATCCAAGGTAGAATGTTGCATTGAAGATATCCGATCCTGGATGAATAATAATTTTCTTAAATTAAATGACGATAAAACAGAATACATCCTTCTTGGATCAAACAATCTCATATCTAAAATCAACCAAAATGTATCTTTATCAGTGGGTACTAATGTTATATCTCCAGTCCCGTCTGCTAGAAATATCGGAGTAATATTCGATCAACATTTGACCTTGGAACCTCATGTTAATAATGTGTGTAAACTGTGCTATTTTAACCTCCGCAATATAAGTAAAATTCGTAAAAACCTTTCTTTATCATCTGTTAAAACTCTAGTGCAAGCCCTGATTACCTCCCGTTTAGATAACTGTAACTCGTTATTAATTGGAACTCCACTACGCATCACCGATAAACTACAAAGGGTTCAAAATGCAGCAGCAAGGCTTATCTCTGGCAAAAAGTTTAATGAACACATCACACCAATTTTATTTGACCTTCACTGGCTACCTATTATTTACAGAATTCAATTTAAGATCCTTCTTTTAACTTTTAAATGTTTAAATGATATTGCACCTCATTACTTGTCTTCACTTTTAGAAGTATACACGCCCAGCCGCACTCTTCGTTCTTCTTCTGATAATTTTATACTTGTACATAAGTCATCCAGACTAAAAACTTTCGGTGAGCGTTCTTTTACCATCCAAGCACCCAAACTGTGGAATATTTTACCTTTTGATATTAGATGCTGCACTTCTTTACCAATTTTTAAATCCCGTATTAAGACATTTTTGTTTAAGATAGCTTTTAATTTATAGATTGTTACACGTATTTATATCTTTTCATTTTTACTTAATTGTTATTTTATCAGATGTCTATGCTTGTTATAAATTGTATTGTACAGCGCATCTGAGCACGTTTTGTGGAAGATTGCGCTATATAAATGTTTTAATAATAATAATAATAATAATGAATACAACATTGGATAGATTTCATCAAGGGCAATAACTTTTGTTCAGGTACCAAGGTCACCAAAGGTCAAGGTCAAAAGATATGAGCCTTGAAAGTCTTAGTAATTGCATAAAAAATTAAAACGAAAATAAAAAAAAATTGAAATCAAAATTCAAAAATCGGCGGCTAGACTTTTTTAGCTATCTATTGCAGTTTCCAAAAATACTAAAGTTACGGATGCCGCTCATAACCCTGTAGCCCCATTTTTAATTTTACAAAAGTTACTCATATCAAAATGGCGGATGATCTGTTACTTCCGGGTCGGATTTTTTTATTTCAAATTGTTGTTATAACAAATTTTAACACAATGAAAAAAACAAATTTGAAATATCTTCAAATTTCCGAAAGTTGAAAATTTAAATTTACAAGCTAATTACGTAAAAACCGGAAGTGGTATCAAAATTTTGAAAACTGCATTTTGTTTAGAATCAAAATGTCTATACACCTGCAAATTTGCAGATCGAACAAAATAAAATTGTAGAAGTTGAAAAAAACGCAAAAATTAAAATTAAGAAAATAGTCAACTCAAAGTCAAAATTGGAGAAGTTGAAAACTTTTATTTAGTAGCGCACAGTTATAGAAAAAAATAGAGCTGTGAGATTCAAAAAACCAAAATTGTGTTTTTTGTTCTAGCTCATTTCCGGTTTGTCAAAATGGCACCAATTTATATTTAATAGTTCATGGTCAACAATTTATCGTAGGGAATTGAACAAATCTGTATGTGGCATGTTGCCTTCTTACTAAAATAGCGAGTGTAAAATTCGAAAAAAAAAATTAGAGCCGTACCAAAACGGCGCTGGGCAGTGCGTCATCCTGGAAATCTTTCATAAATCAAAAGGCACTAAGCAAATGGCTATGAAAATATTAATATTAAAAAAGTTAGAAACATTTTTTCTAGTCTTGTTACAGCATGATAACTTTAATAAAGATTAACAATAAAAATAGTAGTTCTCTCCCTTCAACTGTTTTGACGATAATTGTAAGCGTTATTTAATCAAATGTGTTAGCGTTTTGGCGATAGTTTTTACTTTTTTGGTTAAGTATTGCCAAAACTCAAGTTAATTACAGGTTGAAGGGAGAGCACTATCATTTAACCATTTAGACAACAAACATATTATTTTAGTTAATTAGCCAATAACGTCAAAACCGGTAGTAATATCGAAATTTTGAAAATAGATTTGAGTTCGCAATCAAAATGCTTAGCTACCCACAAGTTTACAGAACATTTAAATAAAATTAAAACTAGAATCGTGAGACGATACTGGGCAGTGCGCATCCGGTTTCGTCCATGGGTGAAAAATGGCGTTTTCAATCCATACTGCGAAATTTACAGAACATAAAAATCGGCATATAAATTGTTTATATTCGGGAGTGAAAAGTAAATAACTATTTCACGTTCAGTAGTGAAAAGTCATCTGATTAAAAAGTCGTTGTTTTTACTAATGTAACATTTTTATACCATTGGAAGTGGAATACGCCATGCAGTGTGCAATGAGATTTTGCCAGGACAGCGGCATTAGCCAGCTGTTATTTTCGATTTCCAACTGTCGAGGGGTTTTTAACGTGCACAGCCAATAGCACACGGGACTTTGGTTTATTGTCCCATCCGAACGACTGGGCGCTTTTTCCATGTCAGCCCCTCCGACCTGCATCATTGAGAGGGTGA
This sequence comes from Lottia scabra, assembly GCA_029955415.1. Classification (NCBI taxonomy): domain Eukaryota; kingdom Metazoa; phylum Mollusca; class Gastropoda; family Lottiidae; genus Lottia; species Lottia scabra. The sequence goes on from JARJEI010000001.1 coordinate 19,201,210, forward strand.
AACCGGGTTGAAAAATCCGAAGGCATGCGATCTATGCCGGAATTGAACCCTGGAACTTCAGCTTAGCGAGCAAGCGTCTAATTCACTGTGCCACCGCAACTCCCTACATGATAGAGCCAAATCTTGAAATGTCAATTAAATGACATCAGAATACTGAGTGTTAACCTCCATACATGAAAGTTCGCAGCACAGTTCGTAAATTGACATTTTAACATAAACCTTGCAAAAAATCTATATTATTATTTTTTTAGAAAACATTTTAATGGTCAACGTTTTTAGACATGCAATTTTAATAAATGACAGAACCAGATTTTTAGAACGGATTTTCTTCTTTTGGCATTGGATCGTTATCTTCTTCTTTTTGTTTATCTTTTTTAGTACATAATTTACAACGTTAAACATGCAAGTTACAATGAAAGAAAGTCATGTTAAGCATGGTGCAATTGTCAGTTGAAGGGAGAGAACTGTATTTAAACATACAGACAACAAACATTTTTCAGTTGAAGGGAGAAAACTGCATTTGAACATTTTAAAATACTACTCTGACCAGTGAGAAGCGTTAAAAGAAACACTATGGTAAATTGTAACGTTCTAAATGTTGGTATACTGACCATGAAATGTATGATGTGCTGAGGGAATATTACGTTGTAATACAACAGCGCTGACTCTCACATGTTAATAGATGTAATATCTAAAGCTGTTTCTCTCGAAGTCTGATACAACTAATTGATGATTACAGGCAAATAATACTTCCTGGTCATTTGAACTAATAGATTTAGAAATATGAGCATTGAAAATTACAGTCTGAATTAAAATTCTTGTTCCAGAAATATAAAGAAATTGAAATTAAAAAATCAGTTGCCACAAGGTTGTTGGCCATGGACTAAGGATTTCATAGACACCGGTATTATGCAAATCAAATTATCCCCTGAGGTCCCATTTTGAGGTTTATAAAAATAAGTCACAACAACATGGCACCTGACATAATACTTCCGGGTCGGATTTTATCATTTATATCTTTTCTGATGATCATTTCTAACATGATGCAAAAAGAAACTTTCAAATAATTCGGGAACTCCAGAAGTTTACAAACAAATAACGTCAAAACCGGAAGTGATATCAAAATTTCTGAAATATTGTTTTGATCATTATCAAATTGTTTATCTACTTGTAAGTTTTCAGATCGATCGAAATCAAATTTCCAAAAAACAAGCACAGTTACAATGAAAATTGGCGCAAAATTTCCAAGTTTTAAAAAGCGCAATTTTGATTCAAATATTTTGTGTTATATATCATTAGAAAGAGCAGATTTAGCATAGTAAATATGTCTAAAAATTTGTGACGTACGTTTATTAGGTCACGTGACAAAGCTCTTTAAAGTTAAAAATTCCAATTTTCAAATGGCGATAAAACCGGAAGTTAAAATCAGAAATCGGAAATGAATATATCATTTGGTAGATCTCGTTAAGGGCAATAACTTTTGTACAGGTCAAAAGGTCATCAAAGGTCAAAGTCACTAGATATGGGCCTTGAAAGTTTCGGTCATTACTGAAATTATTTGTCCGGAAATAGAAAAAAGTCCAAATCGAAATTAAAAAATCCGCTGTCATAAGGTTGGTGGCAATCGACTAAGGATTTCATAGACACCAAAATTGTGCAAATCCGATTATCCCCTGAGGCCCCATTTTGAGTTTTATAAAAATTACTCACAACAACATGGCGCTTGACATATTACTTCCGGGTCAAATTTTATCATAAATATCTTTCATGATGACAGTTTCTAACATAATGCAAAAAGAAATTTTCAAATATCTTCAAAACTCCGGAAGTTGAAATTTGAAGTTTACAAGCAAATGACGTCAAAACCGGAAGTGATATCAACATTTTGAAAACACATTTTTGTTCGCAATAACAATGTCTATATGCCTAGAAGTTTTCATAGTGATCGAAATAAAACTGTGGAAGTTGAAAAAAACGTCAAAAAATAGTTTCAAAATTCAGGGTCAAAAGTCAACAATTATAAGTTTTTAAGTGGTTATCGTGTAGAAAAGACACAACGGAAATAAACAAAAAAATATTCATCAAAATCGGTTGAAAATTGTAAGTTAAAATGATAAAAAACCGAAAATACACGTTTTGTCATACCTCATTTCCGGTTGGACAAAACTGCGTCATTTAACCTCTAAGCCACAATGAGCAGCAGTTTATCGTGGGAAATCGTGTCAGATTGAGCGTGACAAGCTCCCTTCATACCGAAATAGCGAGACCAGAAAACGAAAAAAAAATAGTCAATTGCAAATCAATGCAGTGCGTTCGAGAATCGAACGCACTGCAAAAAAACACGCACAGTGACAATAGAACTTTGCACAAAACTTCCAAATATTATATCGCGCAATTTTCTTTAAAACATAAAGTGTTATATATCATTAAAAAAAAGAATAGATTAGGCACAATAAGAATATATAAGAATTTGTGACGTATGAAAGTTAAGTCACGTGACAGAGGTATTTAAAGTTAAAATCGCAAATTTCAAATGGCCATAGAACCGGAAGTAAACATCGGACAACTAAAATGGATACATCAGTACATAGATCTGGTCAAGGGCAATAACCTTTGTTAAGGTCACAAGGTCAAAAAAGTTCAAGGTCACGAGTTACAATTCTTTGAAATTTTGGCAATTACATTAAATACAATATACCGGAAATAACAAAAAAGCATCATTGAATATCAAAATCGAATCACGTACTTTTTGGGGCAATCGACTAAGCTGTTCAAAAATACTACAATTACGAATTCCGCTCATAACCCCGAGGCCCCATTTTGAGTTTTACAAAAGTTAGTCATATAAATATGGCGGCCGATCTATTACAATTGGGTCAAATTTCATTGATTGATTGTTTATATTATTTCAAATATATTGCAAACAAAAAAAATCATATATCTTCAAAATTCCGGAAGTAAGATTTTAGATTTAAAAAGCGAATAATGTCAAAACCGGAAGTGTTATCGAAATTTTGAAAACAGATTTGAGTTTGCAATCAAAATGTCTATCTACCAGGACGGTCAAAATAAAATTTGAAAAAACACGCACAGTAACAATGAAACTTTGCACAAAATTTTCAAATTTTAAATCCCGCAATTTTCATTCAAACATTAAGTGTTATTATCACTGGAAAGAGTAATATAAGCACACTAATAATATATAAAAGTTTGTGACGTATGTTAGTTGGGTCACGTGACAGACCTGTTTAAAGTTAAAAATCGCAAATTTCAAATGGATATAGAACCGGAAGTAAACATCGGACAACGAAAATGGATATTTCATTGGATAGATCAAGTTAAGGGCAATAACCTTTGTTCAGGTTACAAGGTCATAAAAGGTCAAGGTCACGAGTTACAATTCTTTGAAATTTTGGCAATTACTTTAAATGTTATACCGGAAATAACAAAAATGCAGTATTGAAAATCAAAAATCTAATAACGTACTTTTTTTGGCAATCGATTGGGCTGTCCTAAAATACTACTATTACGAATTCCGCCCATAACCCTGAGGCCCCATTTTGAGTTTTACAAAAGTTGGTCATATCAATATGGCGGCGTATTTGTTACTTCCGGGTCAATTTTTTTTAATTCATTTGTTTTTGAATTGTCATTTCAATCATATTTCAGAAAAAAAAATTCACATATTTTCAAAATTCCGGAAGTTGAAATCTTAAAATTTAAGAGCCATTTTCGTCAAAACCGGAAGTGATATCGAAATTTTGAAATTAGCATTATGTTCACAATCGAATTGCCTATATGCATTTTTATTTTCAGATTCATCGAATTAAAATTGTAGAATTTGAAATTTTTTTATAATTAAAACTAAAAAAAGTTATCGACAAAAGTAAAATTTTCAATTGCTTGAAGAAGCCGTATTTTAGACATTAGTTTAAAGAAGTGACCGAAAAAAATCCGAGTCAAATCGGAAGAAAAAATACGTCATTTCCGGTTAGACAAAAATGCATCAAATAACATTTAGAAAATTTAGTTTTTCGAGAAAAAAAAGCAAATCGCATCAGTGCATATGTGACATTTGCAGTTTTTGCTGGGTGCTCTGACCAGTATTTGAAGAAAGAAAAAAACCCAAAAAAACTAGAATCGTGAGACGATACTGGGCAGTGCGCATCCGGTTACGTCCATGGGTGAAAAATGGCGTTTTCAATCCATACTGCGAAATTTACAGAACATAAAAATCTGCATATAAATTGTTTATATTCGGGAGTGAAAAGTAGAATAACCAGTTCACGTTCGGTAGTGAAAAGTCATCTGATTAAAAAGTCGTTGTTTTTATTAATGTACATTTTTATACATCATTGGAAGTAGAATAGTTAAAGAATATTTATTAATATTATTCATATGCATTATCATACATATGAAAGAAATGAAATGATGCAGTTTTACGTCCGACTTTTCTGCACCTATATGGGCTGACTGAGGACGGGCAAACGCCATGCAGTGTGCAATGAGGTAAATTTTGCCAGGACAGCGGCATTAGCCTGCTCTTATTTTCGATTTCCAACTGTCGAGGGATTTTAACATGCACAGCCAATAGCGCACGGGCCTTGGTTTATTGTCCCATCAGAACGACTAGGCGCTTTTTCCATGTCAGCCCCTCCAACCTGCATCATTGAAAGGGTAAAAAATCCGAAGGCATCATCTCGACCAATGCCGGGATTGAACCCTGGACCTTTAGCGAGCAAAAGTCTAACTCACTGTGCCACCGCGGCTCCCTACATATGATAGAGCCAAATCTTGATACATATATATATGACATCAGAATACTGAGTGCTAACCTCCATACACGTACGTTCGCAGCACAGCTCGCAATTCATCACCTTAGCAAAAATTCTATATTATTATTTTTTTAGAAAACATTTTAATGGTAAACGTTTTTAGACATGCAATTTTAATAAATGACAGAACCAGATTTTTCAAACAGATTTTCTTCTTTTGGCATTGGGTCGTTATCTACTTCTTTTAGTCTTTTTGTTTATCTTTTTTAGTACATAATTTAAAACGTTAAAAATACAAGTTACAATGTAAGAAAGTCATGTTCAGCATGAGAGTGCAATTGTCAGTTGAAGGGAGAGAACTGCATTTAAACATACAGACAACAAACATTTTTCAGTTGAAGGGAGAAAACTGCATTTAAACATTTTAAAATACTACCTAAAACATTGACCAGTGAGAAGCGTTAAAAGAAACAATATGGTAAATTGTAACTTTCTAGATTTTGGTATACTGATCATGAATCGTATGATGTGTTGAGGGAATGATACGTTGTAATACAACAACGTAGACTCTCACATGTTGTCAGATATAGCAACAAAGGGTGATCCTCTCAAGGTGAATTACACCTAATTGTAGAAAACAGGCTAATAATACTTCCTGGTCATTTGAACTAACAGATGTAGAAATATGAGTCTTGAAAGTTTCAGTCTATACTAAAATTCTTGTTCCAGAAATATAAAGAAATCGAAATTAAAAAAATCAGTTGGCACAAGGTTGTTGGCCATCGACTAAGGATTTCTTAGACACCGATATTATGCAAATTAGATTATCCCCTGAGGTCCCATTTTGAGTTTTATAAGAATAAGTCACAACAACATGGCACCTGACATAGTACTTCCGGGTCGGATTTTATCATTTATATCTTTTCTGATGATCATTTCTAACATGATGCAAAAAGAAACTTTCAAATAATTCGGGAACTCCAGAAGTTAAATTTCAAGTTTACAAACAAATGACGTCAAAACCGGAAGTGATATCAAAATTTCAGAAATATTGTTTTGTTCATTATCAAATTGTTTATCTACTTGAAAGTTTTCAGATCGATCAAAATCAAATTTCAAAAAAACACGCACAGTTACAATGAAAATTGGCACAAAAGTTTTAAAAAGCGCAATTTTGATTCAAATATTTGGTGTTATATATCATTTGAAAGAGCAGATTTAGCATAGTAAATATATCTAAAAATTTGTGACGTATGTTTATTAGGTCACGTGAGAAATCTCTTTAAAGTTAAAAATTACAATTTTCAAATGGCGATAAAACCGGAAGTTAACATCAGAAATCGGAAATGAATAAATCATTTGATAGATCTCGTTAAGGGCAATAAATTTTGTACAGGTCAAAAGGTCATCAGAGGTCAAGGTCACTAGATATGAGCCTTGAAAGTTTCGGTCGTTACTGAAATTCTTTGTCCGGAAATAGAAAAAAGTCTAAATCGAAATTTAAAAATCCGCTGTCATAAGGTTGGTGGCAATCGACTAAGGATTTCATAGACACCAAAATTGTGCAAATCCGATTATCCCCTGAGGCCCTCACAACAACATGGCGCCTGACATATTACTTCCGGGTCAAATTTTATCATAAATATCTTTCATGATGACAGTTGGTAACATAATGCAAAAAGAAATTTTCAAATATCTTCAAAACTCCGGAAGTTGAAATTTGAAGTTTACAAGCAAATGACGTCAAAACCGGAAGTGATATCAAAATTTTGAAAACACGGTTTTGTTCGCAATAACAATGCCTATATTCCCAGAAGTTTTCATAGCGATCGAAATAAAACTGTGGAAGTTGAAAAAAACGTGAAAAAAGAGTTTCAAAATTCAGGGTCAAAAGTAAAAAATTATAAGTTTTTAAGTGGTTATCGTGTAGAAAAGACATAACTGAAATAAACAAAAAAATATCCATCAAAATCGGTTGAAAATTGTAAGTAAAAATGATTAAAAACCGAAAGTACACGTTTTGTCATACATCATTTCCGGTTGGTCAAAAGTGCGTCATTTTGCATTCACCTCAAAACAAGCAACTATTTAGTATGAGAAACCGTGTCAGATTAAGCGTGACAAGTTCCCTTCATACCAAAATAGCGAGACCAGAAAACGAAAAAAAAAAAAAAAAAAAATAGTCAATGCAGTGCGTTCGAGAATCGAACGCACTGCAAAAACATTATGAAAACAAAGCAGTGCGTTCGAAATCGAACGCACTGCAAAAAATAGCCGTTTGCAAAACAATGCAGTGCGTTCGATTATCGAACGCACTGCAAAAAACATATTGAAAACAAAGCAGTGCGTTCGAAATCGAACGCACTGCAAAAAAAAAAAAAAAAAATTCAATTGCAAAACAATGCAGTGCGTTCGAAGAATCGAACGCACTGCAAAAATTTCAAATTCGAAATTCAAAATTCTGTTCCAACAAACTGTGGACAAGGTTACAAGATTTTGATAGACACCAAAATCATAAAAATCGGATAACAAATAGAGGACTTATTGATTTTTTGCTTATGCATCACTTCCGGTTTGGATTTTTTTATGCTAAGTGCATTCTAATGGGAAACCCCCATATTTAGTTTCTGCCCTTGGCGCTCGGTGGCGCCACTGTCCTATCAGTCATAGTTCACATCCGGTTAATAATGGCGGCTTACGCTCGGATGACTGTTGCTCAGTTGAAAGTGGAACTTTTGAAGCGAAGTGCTATTACAGGCGGCAGAAAAACTGATCTTATTGACAGGTAAATTTTCTTTTCGTATTCTCAAGTAATTTTCGTTAATCGTGTAAGCCCTAGTTTATCCGACTCGCATTCTATATAGCGGCCTAGCCCTCATCTTGTTTTTTATTGTTTACATTAGATACACATACATACGGTAGGCCTACGTCCTTCGTGAAGAAATGACAGGTGTTGATTCGATTTAATTAGAAGTGAAATAGGAAGATATCATGTTCAATATGATAATGAAAGTCGCAAATTTACAAGATCTAACTGAAAATTCACAAATTCATGAATTGAAATGTTATTATATTATTAACCTCAGAATAACTCAGAGAGGCTTAGTAGAATTAGATTGACTTTGATTGTGTTGATGAAAATGACAACTGTTAAAAAAATATTTATTTGGAAATAAGATTTTACTTAACAGATGGAAAATTTCAGTCCGAAACGAGAGTCATTTCACATGAAATTTCTTGAAGGAAAGTGATCTTATTCTTTATTTTTATTTTCTAGGCTGGAATCTTATGATCAATGAAAATTTTCGAGGGCCTGCCATCATTCTACTAGAGCAGGTTTTAATAGAGTGGCCTGTTGAAGGCTTTAGGCAACTGACACCTGACCATAAAAGCTGGCTGCCAAAGTTGCATATCTCACATGTGGAGACCTATTTTGAACATAGACTGGCCATGGATAAACAGGCTATTGGTGACAGCAAGGCTATGAAGAAAGGTGAAGCCCTTCTACAAAGTAACAGAGTAGATGCTTGCAGTTTGTTGCTTAAGAACAACCAGGTTTACTTCACTGGCATAGTGAAAGCTGCGATGAAGAAAAAGGTAATTGTATTTTTTTTTTCATTCTTACTATTATTTTCCCTGTGTTGTTGTTGACTCACATCCCTTAAAAATTTAGCAAATTGTTGTCAATTTTGAAGATCAATTATGTCAGATTAAGATTACATGTTGTGTTATCTCTTAAAATATTGATTTCATAGGTTCCGTATAACTACAAGCTGAGTATTAAGGCTGACACTGCTGAAATTGTTAACACTCACTGTGAATGTCCAGCTGGGAAAGATCCTCATGGAACTTGCAAGCATTTGGCTTCGGATTTGCTCATGCTTTGCCATTTTATGGTAGAAGGTGTCCTTCTTGTTTCAAAAAGCTGCACAGAAATATCTCAGACATTTCATAAACCATCTCGACCTCATATTGGTAAACACAGTTCAGAATGTGAAATGATAATAGTGTTTACATTTGCCTGAATGTTTGCCTCTTGATATTGTTTGCTTGCTTCAATTTTAATTCCATACATAATTCTGTTTCAGATTATTATCATTTGTTAACTTTAATTGTTCACTTGTCTTTTTTTTTACTTTTCATGTTCAAATTTGTTTTTCTTTATCACTTTCTGTTTTCCAAAATGCCATCAAACTTAACTTAAAATGATTTAAAATTTTATTTTTAATGTTGTAATGAATACATAAGCTTAATTTACCGGTGTCATAGTTTCTCCGACAGAGTCCGACACACTCCGACACTCCGACAAGATATTTGAGACTTGATATTCGCGAATTGAAAAGCACGTTTTTATCACACTGGCTGCAATAAAAAGTTAGAATGTTTTATTACGTATGAAGAAACGACACAATAAATAAATCATTTTTCAACATCTTTCGTATGTCTTTTGACAGAAAATATTTAGCTATATCACTGTGGCGAGTTTTAACGGGAATAAAAGTAAAGGCGCCATGTATTTTTTATTTTACTTGTGAGTTGAGATTTACCATACGAATGTCGAATTCATATTTCCGAAGAATTGTATTTTATTCACTGGTCCTTATATCGATCAAATGTATGAGATAAATGATATTTCACAGACTGAAATAATAAACTGTTAGGACTAAAGGTGAGATAGCCTAGGCCTATATGACCTAAATGTAAATTTTCTCGAATCTTAAGTAGGTATATTGTAAAATTGCAATAAAAGTGGACTTTTCTCCGTGCTTTGAGAATAGTCCGAAACATACTATAGCCTACCTATGCCACCCATGGGCATAGCCACCCTTCTGAGTCATAAAAGGGGACATTCCTTACTTTGTTCGATGATCTGGTGGGTAATTTTACATAGGAAGGACGAGGGAATTCAGTTCAATTAACCTGGGGTCAATTTTACGTGGGGCATAATCTGGGGGTAGTTGTCCAGGGGGATATTGACATGGGGGCAATTGTCCAGGGGGTAGTTTTCCTGGGGGGTATTGTGCTGGGGTGGGGGGGGGGGGGCAATTGTCCAGGGGGCTATTGTCTCGGGGGCAATCGTCCAGGGGGGATTTTCTGGGGGGCAGTGGTCCAGGGGGTGATTGTCCACGGGGGAATTGTCTTGGGGGGCTTTTGCCTTGGGGGCATCTATCCAGGGGGGATTTGAGGGGGGCAATTGTCCGGGGGGCAACTGTCTGGGGGGAATTGTCCTGATACCGATGGTGGCGTATCCAGGGGAGACCTTGGACACTTCCCACCCCCCCCCCCTCCCCCGTCAGAAAACCTGGGGGGGGGGGGGGAGGCGCATGATATCCTGTTTTATCCCACAAATGGACAAGCTTTGCTGAGTAGAGTGTCTGTAATGGACGTAAAATAGGCACAATTTGGCATCAGAGAACATTAAAGTCCCGAAATGTTCCGGCTGTGGACATCCCCTCTCACAAAAGCATCGTCACCATGGGGCAAATTTTATCGTTCGCATATTTTCGCTGGAAATTTAAATTTATATAGGCTTATAGGCCTAGGCTATCTCACCTTTAGGCCTAACCGTTTATTATTTTAGTCTGTAATATATCATTTATCCTATACAACACTTGATCGACATGAGGACCAGTGTTTATAAAAAAAAATTCTGCGGAAATATGAAATAGTAAATTTGAAAATGCAGTCGGCGACAAAATCTCAACTCACAAGTAAAATCAAAAAAAAAAACATGACACGCTTACTTTTACTCCCGTTAAAACTCGCCACAGTGGGATAGCTGAATATTTTCTATCAAAAGACATACGATAGATGTTGAAAAATGATTTATTTGTTGTTTCGTTTCTTCATACGTAATAAAACATTCTAACTTTTTATTGCAGCCAGTGTGATAAAAACGTGCTTTTCAATTCGGGAATATTAAGTCTCAAATGTCTTGTCGGAGTGTCGGAGTGTGTCGGACTCTGTCGGAGAAACTATGACACCGTTAATTTACACAATTTATTTGGATAAATCATGTTCATAATTTTTTTTCTAGGAAAAATATATATGGTATATTCTCCTGTAATTAAGTGAAAGGTTTTATCTATGATACCTTATTCATTTTCTGTCTTGCCTTTTTTCAGGTTCTCCTATGAAATCTCAGGACTTGGGTGAAGTATATGGTCGGAAAAGATCTCTTTCTAGTGACCTCTTGTTTGATGATGACCCCCGACCAGCTAAATATCGAAATAATCCTGGATATGGAGACTGGGTGCGGAATCAAGTCCTCAATATGTGTTCCATCTCATCTATTGATGTTACCATGCGCTTTCTATATGAGAAAGCTGACACGAAGGCTGCAGTAATGGACCATGACTATTTACAACAACCATTTACAGAGTATTGGGTGGAAAAGGGGATTATGGTTAGTAATTATATAACAACTTTTCTTTTATTTCAGCTTGTCTTGTGGTCTGTCACTTGGGTTAAACCAGATAATTTGAAAGTCAGGATAGAATAAACATATTAGGAAAGAGATTTAACATGGCCTTGGAACAGAAGTACATAAGTAACAAAGGTCATTGCTTCTGGAAAAAAGATATCAATAAGTCAAATTTATTTTTTGGCCAATCTAGTTCCCTTATTTAAGTTAATATTTTTTCCACAGGTGAGTGCAGGAGATATAGAGAAGATAGAAAAGAATACTAGAGATCAGTCGAGATGTAAACAATGGTATGATGAACGTAGCTGGAGATTGACTCTGCGTCAACCTTTGGGTCAATTTGCAAGGCAACAGAGAGAAGGAATACAGAAAAACTTTGTCAAACTCTTTTATGTCCAGTTAATTTAACAGTACCAGCAATAATCCATGGTCGTATGTATGAACAAATTGCGATAGAGAAATTTGAAAATCAGGAGGGTCTTAAGGTACAGAAATGTGGGTTATTTGTTTCTTTGCAACATCCATATTTAGCGGCAACACCAGATGGCATTATTGATACAGAGAGTATCATTGAAATTAAATGTCCCTTTAAAGGGAAGGATGAAATGATTCAGCCAGGGACAAGTTTTCCGTTTCTGTATGAAAATAGTGATGGCCAAATATTATTATAAGAAAACAGTAATTATTATTTTCATGTACAAGGCCAACTATACATTTGTGAAAACAAGTTGTGTTATTTTGTTGTTTATTCTCACAAAGATTTATTTATCCAGAAAATTCATATTGATCATCAATATTGTGAAAGAAGTTTAGTTCCCAAGTTAACTCTTTTTTGGGAGAAGCATTTTAGACCCTATATTTCTGAAAATGCTTTAATCCATTAATGGCAATTATTGTAATGATTTCTGAAATTTGTATTTTCTTGTAACTTTCAAAAGAAATTAGTGATTAGTATAATATCAGATTTCAATGTAAATGTTAAATTGCATGCAATGTAATTAGTTATTTATATGCTTCCTTCCCACAATCCTGTAAAGTCTTAAGTATTCAATTTATTGTAACTTTCTATTTGACGTATCAGCAGTATACAGTGTTTATTATGGTTATTCCATTCAAATCAACAAGATATGAAAAATAAATAAGTTTGTATTCAGCATTCTGTAAATATTAAAATATGTACAATTAAAGTTCACATTCAACAATTTACTATTATTAGATTAATAATTAATGATAACAATGATAATATAAAGCTTATATCAAACACTGCAATGAAACATTTTAATAAAGGCAAACTATGTATTTCTCTGTTTAAACAGGAAGTTAGCTCAAGCAAGACGATTTACAATGGATTTTCTGAAATTAGACATGTAACATATATATATCCGAGAACCAAGATGAAGCTTGCTGTGAGAAAGAGTCTGTTTCAAAATTTTAAAAGTTTTTCCAAGTCCTATCACACGCTCAACATGCACCCTCTTTGAAGCCACTCTCCTGTCCTTTACATCTTCTGCACTTAACTGGCTCTTTCCTTTCAACATCGTGGGAGTGTTTACCATCACATCTTTGTTTGCAAATAAATCCTGTACCATTATACCCCTGTCTGCCATTAAACTGTCTTTCTTGTCCATCTTATCCTGTAGTAATAAATCTGATCTCTCAATAATTTGACGATCGCTTGTTGAACCACAACCAGGCATCACTAACATAAGTCACTAAACCACGTGGTGAACATCCTATCATAGCCTTAAGGGTGTTTCTGCTCTTATAATTTGAGTAGGTAACGGACTGAGCATTGACATGAGCTGGCTTTTGAATCGGTATTTCCGTTGCATCCAGAATAACTCTAGTGGAAGGGTACAAATTAGAAAATCCTTTTGGCATGGTATCTTTAATGGCTTTTTTGGAGAGCCAAATGTCAATTTCACGGAGCTGATAATATAAAAAGTTGATCCAAGTACCTAACAATCTCGAAACTGATGATTCACTGATATGAAACATGAGGGATAATCCAACATCATCATAGCCTTGACGTAACTTAATTAAAGTTAGAAATAACTGATCAGCAGGACTGAGGCGAGGACATTTGTAATTTAGGTCGGATGCAGCAGGACCAAGTATATTAAAGAAAAACATAAAATACTCAAAGTTGTAAAATCCAGTGTAATAATGCACAGCCTTTGGATTGCTTTTGAAATTATATATAGAAATCTTTCCAGAGTCATCTCTCAATAAAGAACATTGTACCTCTGCCTCCATTACTTCAGTGTCAATTTCTAGTGAGTGTAAATCATTATCTTCTTCTAAAAGCACACTATCTGACTGTTCTAATCCATACACTACCTCAGCAGCTACTCCCGGAATTTCCTCAATCTCAATGCTACTTGTATCACCAATCAAACTTCTATTTAGTGGCATCCTTGCTTTAGATAGAGAACGAAACGAAAAAACACTTGGCACTGAATTTGGTAACAATCTCTTCCTCTCCCCTGAAATAAATAAATAAATTAATGAATATCAATAAATTCATCCATCCATAAAAGTGTCATTCTGAGATAAATTATACCATAGGCCTATTACAAAACAGTGCAATTAATTTTCAACATGTTTTGAGATCAATATTTTAGTTGTCATTTGAAAAAAAATCTAGAAGCCAGGCAACAAAATCATATTTGGAATAGGCCTAAGCTTATGACTTGGATAATAAATAAACAAAGTAAATTTTAATATTATTGCTATTTGATTTTATTATTGTTGTTAATAATCTGTTTGGGGGTAAATACCAGATATAAGGGCATTACAAGACAGTAAAGAATTTTGATTTCAATTTAACTTATATTTAAAAAATCAGACTTGAAAAGAAATAAAGCAAGATACGAACCTAAAAGAGAATCAACTCGATAATCCTCACTTTTGAAATGGGCTTTACAAACTACATCCAGCCTTTTCGGAATCCATAATTTTTTGGTAGTAGGGTCAATTCTTTTTATGGCTACTCTCCATTTGAGTTTTAAATTAATATCTTTCGGAAACTGATGGCCTCCTGTTCCTCTACAGTCAGTGACACAGCAATATTGCGGCATTTCGGCACCGATATCAAACGTCAAAATAACCAGAATGTAAACAACATGACATCCGGAAGTTGGACTTGATAACTGATAGAACAGTGGCGCCACAAGGGAGATAACTCGTCGTGGATGTCTCCCATTATGACTGACAGACAATATATATAGTTTTTGTCAATATCTGAAATTTATACCGGAAGTGAGGCTGCTAGGCGTGATTTTGAAAAAACGGAAGTTCTCACGTCAAAACCGGAAGTAATAGAAACATTTTGATTGATTAATTTTATTTCTATGGTCATTCTGTACATGTCCTATGAATTTCAGGTTAATCGGATTAGTGGCTGAGTTAGAAATTTTAAGCTTTTTTGACAATTTTGGTTTCAATTTTTTTTTACAAAATACTTGATACTTCTTATTTCAATGAATATATTGAAGAAAATTTCAGCCAAATCGGTTCATAAATAAACCTTACAGACTAGGTGCAAAATAATTGCATATTATGCAATATCCCACTTCTGGTTTAGCAAAAACTGAGTTTTAGATATTCATTTTTGATACCAGGTCATTTAATAATGTTTGGTGGATACAATTTTGCTACACCATTTTCGATTTTCTCTAGAAAGTTTCAAAAAAAAATAAAAATAAAAATAAACATAACGAAAACAAAGCGTGACAAATCGAAAGATTTGCCACGCAATAAAATCTTTAATGAAAAGGGTGAAAATTAGGCCAAAATTATAACATGAACATTATAAAAATACCAATACAAACGAATACTAGAGCTGTGAACAGCACTGAGCGTGGCCCGTGATGCTTTGCCTGATAGCTGTAAGACTTTTTGAACTTCAAACCCCTAAAGTCTGGTGTTCACTCCCTCATTTTTAGTAAAAAGTTTTGTGAAAGGGTAGATTCAATCATATATATATTTTGTTGGAGTTATTGAATTATTTAGCCATGTTTCTGTTAAACAAATGATATCATCTAGCATTTTAATGTGTTTCTGTAGATCTTGTATTTGAATAGATAAACCCTGGACATTGTGTAAAATTATATTAGTATCAGTCGATGTGGTCCTATTTTCGGGCTGTAATTGCTCCTAATGCCGATTAAATTTTTTCATCACATATATGTTTTTTTCCGTAAAATCTTGTATTGTACGACCCTGTAATGTTTTAACTCTGCTTAACGCAACATAGGCTTGACCAGCTTGAAATATTTTACGAAGAGATATTACGCCTCTATCGAGACTAAGACCTTGTACTTTGTTAATAGTGACTGCATAGACGATATATTACAAATACAAATTACGAACAAATAAAACGGGGCCTCGGTACTCTCACAAATACATTCAACAATTAGGTACAAATAAAACAGGGCCTCGGTACACTCACAAATAAATTCATCTATTACGAAAAAATAAAATGAGGCCTCGGTACTTTCACAAATACATTCAACAATATTACGTACAAATAAATTGAGGCCTCCGTACACATAGATATTATACACCCAACAATTACTTACATTCACAAATACATCAATATAGGCCTACACAGGGATATTATATTCAACTATTACTTAAAAACGAGGCCTCAGTATACTCGTGCATACAGCCAAAAATTAAAATTGTGCTAGGAACACATGGATATTATATATTTAACAATTTCTCAATTAATTATTCAAGATAAAACGAGGCCCCGGTACACACAGAAATTACTCACAAATACATCTTACAATTATGATTTTTTGAAGTAAAAGGTCAATATAGGTCCCTGATAAATGGTCAAAATGGTCCTCAAAGAAGGTCAAAATGGTCCTTCCAAAAAGTCAAAATGGTCTCAAAATAATATTTTTATTTATGATGTTACAAAATAACAAAACATAAAGCGCTACATAATATATTTTTTGTATAATCTTTTTGAGAACTAGAACTGGAACAAATTAATATTTTAAGTATTAGAATGTCTTTGCTTTGATGAAAATATAAATAGGAACACAATTTGTCTTCAAAATTTGTTGT
Organism: Lottia scabra; assembly: GCA_029955415.1. NCBI lineage: Eukaryota > Metazoa > Mollusca > Gastropoda > Lottiidae > Lottia > Lottia scabra. The sequence continues at coordinate 19,217,488 of JARJEI010000001.1, forward strand.
TACAGAGTACAATTTTCAGTCAAAACTAGTGACCTTTTTTAGGGTTAAAATAGCTTCCAATTATTTCTTTTGATTATCATAATATAAGCTACAATTTATAAAAAAAAAATTAGGGACCATTTTGACTTTTATTTTTTTTGGCCATTTTGACCAATGAATTAGTTGAAATCAAAGAGGAAATTCAGAGGCCATTTTGACCAAAATAGGGGCCATGGTGACTGACCATTTTGACCAAATTTAACTTTTATAGCCATTTTGTCTAGGGGCCAATTTGGATAGGGGCCCAATTGACTATGGCAAGATTAAACATTTACTTTTTATTGCAACGGATTGGCGCAGACGCGTTGCCAGTTAAAGGGAGAGTTTGATTTTTTTTCGACGTAAAGAATAACGCTAATTTGGCATGAAACAATATCCATACCCTTTATATTGTTTATATAAATTTACCTGGGCACCGAGGAATCGTTTTGAACATCAAATTTGAAGTTCCATATTATAATTGACAAGAGGCCGGCGTTTTCTCATGAAAGTTTTGTTAGCGTCTGGGAAAGTAATTCCGAGACTACGGACATGCGCAGAAGGATTTGTTTACAAATGGCGACGAATTTTCGATCATAGATATAAATAATAACTTTGTTAGTGTACATTATACATTAAAATAATTTAAAGTATGAAAAAAAATTATTTAGATATAATTGTATGCTTCAAATAAATTCTATAAAGGTGTTATGAATGTTTATAGGCAATGCGTGTTCGGAAACATGTAAAACATGTGTAGTCAACGCTGATTGGATCAACTGGTCCAATCAAAATTGAGTTCTCATAATCACGGATATCTTAAAATAACACACTCACAATTGGCTAGTCGCTATTTTCCAGTACAATCAAAATGGAGGCCGCGAGATTTAAAAACCTTACGTAAACGTTAAAAACTTATTTTACGGATTGTGACTTAACGCTTGGATATTTTACGCTAAAACTTTCACGAAAGGTAAGGGGCATATTTCTCTACATGTTGGCATGAAGTATTATGCATTTCACGATTCAGACCACAAAAACTCATTGAGAAATTCAGACTGTCCCTTTAAATAATTTATTGCTGTCTGATAGATAGTTCTTCAAAATTTATTGTTACAGAGTACAATTTTCAGTCAAAATTAGTGACCCTTTTTAGGGTTAAAATAGCTTCCAATTATTCCTTTGATTATCATAATATAAGCTACAATTTATAAAAAAAAATCAGGGACCATTTTGACTTTTATTTTTTTGGCCTTTTTGACCAATGAATTGGTTGAAAAAAGAAAAAATCTGATATATCAAATATAGCAAACACTCGAAAAAACATGTTAATTTTTATAAAGTTAAAACAATGTGTAATGAGATTAATTTATTTTTTACCTATAATAATCTTAGCAGATGATAAAAAAAACAGTTTTAGCACTTACTCTGCTAGAGTCCAGCCCTAGAGTTAAAAGATTATGTAGTCTTACTAATTTGTTTATGACCTTTAATAACCTTAGCAGGCGACAAAAAGAAAATTGGTGTGTATCTTGTAGAAAGAGTTCTGTCAATGGTAGAGAAAAAATTCGAACAGGTTAATGTATCAAAAATTCACTGCTCTAAATGATTGTATGTAAAATTAATATAAAAGAAAATTTTGCAAAAAAAATGAATACATTTTTTATACTTTTTAGAGTGTTAAAAGATTACATAATCAGATTAATCTGTTTATGACCTAAAATACTTCACACCTCCATGTGAAAAGTTCATGTCGATAGTTTTATTACTATATTATATAACCTGCTATAACCCTGTCAATCATTTTAATCCTCTCTACTTTTTTTTTCTCAGAAAAGGGGTATTCTATGCTTATTTTCACTTTAATGGATTTTGTATTAAACTGCTCATGTCATATGTCGTTGAAAAGAGAAAATTTAGTACATACTGACTATACACACCATATTGCTATTAGATAATTGCATTGTAAGTTAGAACCCTCAGTCGAAAAAAAACGCAATATTTTGAAAACATATTTTAATGGGTTATTGTCATATATCGTTTAAAAGATAATCAAATCGGCATTACAAAATTGAAAAATTTAATTCTCTGCGCTGATTAGAGAATGCGATATAGATGTCCAAAGTTGACAAAAATGTCAATTTTCAAATGTCCATAAAACCAGAAGTTAATATTTTTCAATTAATATCAGCATACCTATGGATAGCTGAGGTCAAGGACATCCTTCATGGAATTTTCAAGGTCATCAAAGGTCAAGGTCACATAATATGGCCTTTTGAATTTTCAAAAAATGCAAACGAACATAAAAAAATTTCAAATTCGAAATTCAAAATTCTGTTTCAACAAACTGTAGACAAGGTTACAAGGTTTTGATAGACACCAAAATCATAAAAATCGGATAACAAATAGGGGACTTATTGATTTTTTGCTGAAATGTGTCAGTCTGTGACGGCAGCTTATGCATCACTTCCGGTTTGGATTTTTTATGCTAAGTGCATTCTAATTATGACTGACAGACAATATATATAGTTTTTGTCAATATCTGAAATTTATACCGAAAGTGAAGCTGCTAGGCGTGATTTTGAAAAACCGGAAGTTCTCACGTCAAAACCGGAAGTGATATAAAATTTTTGATTGATTAATTTTATTTCTATGGACATTCTGTACATGTCCTATGAATTTCAGGTCAATCGGATAATTAGCGGCTGAGTTAGAAATGTTGAGCTTTTTTGACAATTTTGGTATCAATTGTTTTTACAAAAATATTTAAAAATTGAAATTTTTGTAACCGCACTTGATACTTCTTATTTCAATGAATATATTGAAGAAAATTTCAGCCAAATCGGTTCATAAATAAACCTTACAGACTAGGTGCAAAATAATTGCATATTATGCAATAGCCCACTACAATAGTTCAGCAAAATTTTTTAGATATTCATTTTTGATTCCAGGTCATTTAATAATGTTTGGTGGATACATTTATGCTACACCATTTTCGATTTTCTCTAAAAAGTTTCCAAAAAAATAAAAAATAAAAAAAATAAAAATAATCATAACGAAAACAAAGCGTGACAAATCAAAAGATTTGCCACGCAAAAAAACTAATAATATGGACAATTAACAATACATGTATTAATAATGTTGCAGAAGGCTATATGCCAACAAATCGTATACAAGCTAGGCAGAAGGGATGCAAATATAAAAGACAAAACACAATATGATATATAGGTATATATAGTATATAGATGGATTTTTTAATTTACACATTGAGAAATATTCATTTTTAAATATTAAAGTGGGTGTTAATAAATTTTGTTACATTTGTTCTAAAACTTTTTATGTTGATAGAAAATCGTATAGAAAGAGGTAAAGAGTTCCACAGAGAGGGACCTTTATATCTTAGACTATTTTTGAAGAGATGGTTTTTAAGTTTTGGTATTTTACACCTTAAGTTTATTGAAGAGTATTTAGTATTTTTATATATTATGATATTATTCAGATAGGAAGGATATTTTTTGGTGGAAATTTTGTAAAGAAATACATATTTATTGAGAAGAAATCTTTTAGAAACAGTTAAAAGATTTAGAGTTTTAGCCAATGATTGATGTGTTGTGAACTTTTTTTTCTCGAAGTGGTGAAGTGTGTATTTGTTTAAAAGCAAGTTTTTGTAAATAATTGAGAGAAGCAATTGATTTTTGATAGCAAGTATCCCATATAGATGAGCAATAATCTAGATGAGACCTAAAATGTGAAGTATAAAATAGTTTAATCAAATCAGGAGGGAGAAGTAATTTTAATTTTCTCATTTGAAAGATTTTCTGTTTAAGGATTTTTGAAATATAATTGACATGCTCATTTCAATTTAGATGTTGATCAATTACAATGCCTAAGAGTTTGAATTTAGGGACGTTTTCAATTTCTGAATTGTTAATAGTGATTTTTAGTACATTTTCTGAAGATTTAAGTTTATATTTTGAGCCTAATAACATTATTTAGTTTTATTTTCATTAATTAGCATAGCATTTTTATGGCACCAATTGCTTACTTTGTTGGTTTCAGTTTGAAGCGTATTGTTTAATTCAGTTATGTCAGAAGAATAAGAGTAAATAGTTGTATCGTCGGCAAATAAATCACAATTACAAGATAAATTTAAAGGGAGATCATTAATAAAAAGATTAAATAATAAAGGTCCTAATACAGAACCTTGTGGAACACCAGAAGATATACACTTAAAAGATGATTTATTATTACCAACAGCAGAGCATTGTTCACGATTATATAAATAACTTCTAAAGTATGCCTATATGCCTATGCATTTTCTTGATTAAACTGAATTTGTTTTTAAAGGGTTAATTACAAACAGGGAGTAGGCCTACTTATTGTAAACTAAGCAGTTCGACCTAGTTTTTATGTATGGCTCGATATTTCTAACCGAAACCTTTACAATACATAGTCAAGACATTTCTTTACAGAAGAAGAAGAAGAAGAAAGAAGAAATATTTTTATTAATGTGTCACATACTAAATACATTTTAAAACCAAAAGTTATCAGACATTTAGAACAAATGTATGCAGTATCCGGCCTACAGGGCCTACGAGACACAGTGTTACTAAAAAAAATCACACACAAACATTCACACAAATAAAAAATCGTAGATAAAATGTAGCGCACGAAAGGTGCGTCAAATCATCAAAACTTTCTTAAATAATGTTAATTGATTTTCTACGGTTGAACATTTTATTACATGTTGCGGCTAGGACATGCACATGGGCCTCATTTCGAAATAAGTGAATAAACTGGTCGATGGGGGCCATAGTAGCAAAATCTGGATATAAAGTGACGGCTTGATTCCACAAATTTCCTCTAATGTCAGAGTAAAACTCACACTGAGTGACAAAATGAACTTCATCCTCTAAGGTTGAATGTGATTATGGAGTGGAGTGACTGGACGACTAAACCTTCCAGTTTCAATAGCCAATGGTAGTGAGCCACAGCGTAGCTTTCCTAACACACTACGCTGAGATCTATCTCTGATTTTCCTCACATAAGGCTCGACAGTTAACGAATTTTTGAATAAAGTTCTTAATTTATTACCATTCACTTGGTTTCTATCATTCCACAGAGCAACAGTCCACAGACTGAAGTCTTGTTCTATCAACGTTTGTTTGATAAATTAAAATTCATACTCGTTAACCGAATTGATATCTTGGACTGGAAGGTTCAACGTTTGCAGCCACTTACTGACCACATTAATCCACGATTTAAGAAACTTCCAAGACCAATCCTTAACTTTACAAATAATCCTTCCATCATCACGGGAATTAACAAATTTACAAAATCTCACAACTTCAATTTTTTGTTTAGTTAAACACGATAGCCAACCCATATCACCACGGACCGTCAAATTTGAGGTTTTAGAGCCCACGCCCAAGAAAAATCTGCAGGCCTTATTTTGAACATTATTTATACATCTGTACTCTCGATTACCCCAAATTGCGGATCCGTAAGTCAATATGGGTTTATTAACTAGGTTATTGTACAGTGTGTTAAAACATCATACGACATCCCACCCAAACATTTAAACTTACTTATAATGCTACACAATGCACGACTTCCGGATTTTGCGATTTCTTTAGCAGTATGGTTCAGATCCAAGGATTCATGCAGCCATAGACCCAGATATTTATATGCATGCACATACTCAATACAATTATTACCACATGTAAATAGACTTGGCTATAGAAGTGGGGCGATAATGCACTACTTTCGTTTTTCCAACATTAATTTGAAGCCTCCATTTTGAACACCATTCCCAAACACAGTTCAACATACGTTGCAAGGATGCTTCATCGGGTGCTAGTAAGGCTATATCATCAGCGTACAATAATAAGTTAACAGTGGATTCCTCGAGCTGTATACCACACTTAAAGTTATTGATATCATAAATTAGATCATTGATAAAGACAGAAAATAATGTAGGGGATAATACACAGCCTTGTTTTACCCCACTAGTTACATAAAATTCTTCTGTAAGATAATTATTAACTGAAACAAGTGAGCGAGTGTTATCATAGAGTGATTGTACAGCTTGATAAAATTGGCCCCTGTTGCGCCCATTGACTACAGTGGGTGAACTTAAGGGATTCGTTCCAGCCTAGCACTTCGATGAAGGGAATAAAAGACTATCGTATACAAAAATATATTTATTGTAATAAAAGCCAAATGAACAAATTAGCTGGCTCCAACTCAGTCCAAGACCTAACCAAAGTAAAAGTAATAATTAATCCAGGTTACCAGCAAGCCCTAAATAATGTTAAAAATAACCAGGGACAATACAATTTAAGTTTTGAGCTAAATCTAGCCCGAAAATATTAGGGACAAATACGGGCTGGCTGATATATCACCTGATAGATTGCTCAGATTAAGCAGGTACTAGGTGAGCTTGGTAGTCTCACTGGAGTTGTTCAAAGCAGTAACAAAAGGGTCACTCTGATGAGTGCCTAATTAACAAATAATTAGTTATCAATAAATAGGTAAAGATTATCAGTTAGTGATAAACCAATAAATTGCCTTAATCCTAAGCTAAGTGCTCACCTCCAGCCAAGTGCTCAAATCGGGCACTTAACTACAGCTGGTGCTAAGATTGAGCATCAAAAATTACAATGCTAGAAAATAGCCAAAATGCCTAAATATTAATGAAAAATGGTCGTAACTGAACCTACCATATCGGAAACTTAGCTAAAGGTACCAAGTGCCAAAACTGAGTCAGGTCCTTCCCTGTAGGAATCAAAACAAGACGTAAGTAAAAACTTAGCGTCTGCTTGTTTATATTATGATACTAAGAATAGCGCGTGCAATCCCCTGACGTCAATCACAACTGTCATGGCCGACTTTGACCGGAAGAGTGGTGAAACAAGGATCATTTCATGTGTTTCTAGCTAAATTAAGGTAAGTTACGTTCGTAAATTAATGAATAAAGGTAGAAAAAGGCAATTGGCATTAAGGATGGCAATTTGTGTGGCTTGTCACTTTACAATAATGCTAAAAGATTGGTTAAAAACGGTTGCAAAACCTCCAAATAAAAACACATGGAAATCAAAAGAGAATTCCGCTAAAGTTGACTCGAAACATTCGAAAGGGAACAATTAAGTGCAATAATGAAAATTACAATTATAAATTAGGGAATAACAGGCAACCAACCAATGTCTGGGTGCGAATCACAACATTGCCCCCCTCCCGGGTAGCATTCGTCCCGAATGTCTAAGACAAGATTAGTCAAAAATATTTCCCACTAGCTACTACATAACTTACCACAGAATATAACTATCTACTACTACTGTACTAATTAAAACTTATGTGCTGTAATCTATCCATCTCAAAGTACTTCGCCTCCTTTAACAATTCTTCGAGGTGGGTATATGAAGATGGAAGTATACGGGTGACTGGCTCTCTTCCCTGGTCTCTTAGGTAGTCCAGAATTATATTAAAGTGTTTTGGTGATCGGTCGATGTAGTAACTGGAGATGGTTGATGGTCCTACTTTGTCGACGTGGTACGGTTTAATTTTGTCCATTATGCTGAGCAGTAAATTCCCCTCTTCTTTTTGGATTGTTTCTTTAGTTGTTTCATACTTAACGCCACCAACGTTAACAATTATTCTTTTGATCTGGGCCCTGGCGAGTGAACATAGCTTTAACTGTTTTCTGCATGTTGGCAGGTAGCTTGGTGGTGGCTCAATAGGAGTGCACGTATACAATGGCTAGATGGGTGACGGTTTGTATTGATCTGTCGATTCATGTTGGTTACGGTTTGTTTCTGTTGTTGCTTGTTCGACATTTCTATTCTGTTTTCTCTATTCTTTTCTGTTGTTGCTTGTTTTACATTCTCTACTCCGTGTTCTCTGTTAGTTTCTGTTGTTGCTTGTTTCACATTATCTACTCCGTTTTCACTGTTAGTTTCTGTTGTTGCTTGTTTCACATTCTCTACTCCGTTTTCTCTGTTAGTTTCTGTTGTTGCTTGTTTCACATTCTCTACTCCGTTTTCTGTTAGTTTCTGTTGTTGCTTGTTTCACATTCTCTACTCCGTTTTCTCTGTTAGTTTCTGTTGTTGCTTGTTTCACATTCTCTACTCCGTTTTCTCTGTTAGTTTCTGTTGTTGCTTGTTTCACATTCTCTACTCCGTTTTCTCTGTTAGTTTCTGTTGTTGCTTGTTTCACATTCCCTACTCCATTTTCACTGTTAGTTTCTGTTGTTGCTTGTGTTACATGCTCTACTCCGTTTTCATAAATTACTGGCTCCTCCGGCAAAGAGTTCGATGAAGAAGACGAGGAGGACGAAGAGGAAGATGTGGATGAGGTGGAAAGGTTGAGGTCGATTTCAATTGGTTCAGTGGGTTTTGAATAATTGGGTATTGGGTGAGTTTCAAATTTCCTTTTGGAGGTCTTAATATTAACTTTTGGTGGCATGGCTGTACTTCTAAGGTTCGTGGATTTTCTTAGCATTGCAGTGATACTACTGTTGTTGTTGTTGTTTGTGTTTTCAGGGGTTTCTTCCTTGGCTTTCACCACATTTATGAGAGATGATTTCGTAGCCATGAATGCTTCATATTCTTGCATTTCCTCCTTCCCGAATCTCATATTGGTTCTCTTTACGAGACTATAACTAGAGCCTGGTGGGCAACTACCATGTTTCTGATCTGGTCTAGGACAAAGACGTTTACATCTATCACATCGATAGGAAAATCCAGAATGCACATTCAGAAGATGGTGTTCAAGGTATGAAAGCTTGCTGAATTTGACCGTCACACATAGTTTGCAGAAGTATTGATTAGCCTGAAATAACAAATCATGTTCATATAAATAACTTGTTTCAAAATGTATTGTAATAATAAGATATAACAATGTGTCGAGCTGTAAGCAACCATCGAGTTACTGAGGACTTTTGAAAGGCTTAAGTAAATTATGATGTACGGTTTTGACTTTTGAGTAAGTGTTATGTTTTATTTGGTATATCACATCATTAAGTCTTTTGTGTATTATGTTAGGCCCATCCCATGGACGTCTAAGTTTGGATCCTGGCCCCCTATGTTTCGGCTGATAAAGCCACACTTTATCACCCGCTTTGTATGTGTGGTAATTTGTGTTTTTGTCGTAATCCCGTTTCATGTTTTCAGATGAAATTGTAATTCGAGCCCTGGCAAATTCGTGTATGTTATTGATGGCAGTTTGTAATGTATGAAGATAATCATTTTGATTTTCTATTTTAGGTTCAACGTGGCCGAGGATAAGATCAACTGGCAGGATAATTTTCCGGCCGAAAAGCATTTCCGCTGGAGAGACCCCAGTTGTTTCATGTTTGGAGGAGCGATAGGCTAACATAAGTAAGTCAATAAATTCATCCCAGTCCCGCTTATTTTCGGACACATATGCAGAGAGCATGTTCTCAATGGTCTGGTTTGCCCTTTCGACCATTCCATCAGATATTGGATGGTATGGTGTGGTTCTGGTTTTGTCTATTCCCATAATACGACATACTTCCTTAAACACGTCTGACTCGAAGTTGCTACCTTGGTCAGAATGGATCTTCATTGGTACTCCATAAATACTAATGACGTGTTATCTAAGGGTTTGTGCTACTGTCGTGGCTTTCTGATTTGGCATTGGAACTGCAACGACCCATTTTGTAAAATAGTCAGCTGTCACAAGAAGGTATGAATTTCCTTTCCTTGTGGTAGGTAATGGCCCTACAACTTCCACTGCCCATCTCTCCATAGGAGCGCCTACATTATAAGTCTGGAGTGGTCCCCTGGCTTGCTTATGTGGGTGTTTTCTAGAGTTGCATTTAAGACATTTGTTACACCAACGTTTTACATCATTTGACATATGATTCCAGTAAAATCGTTCCCTAATTTTGGCAAGTGTTTTCTTTTGTCCCAAGTGTCCCCCAGTAATGCTATCGTGTGATTGGTATAAAGCAATATCTTTGAGAGTGTGCGGGAGTATTATTTGGTATATTGGAGGCTTCCCCTTGATAGGTGTCTCTCATTTGTGGCAAAGGATTCCATCAACTAATTCAAGTGATTCGAATCTAGCCCAATATAATTTAGTAATTTCATCCAAATGTGACATTCCCTGCCAGATAGGTCGTTTTCCGGCTTCAATCCACGATATCACATGTTTCAATGACTTATCGTTTTGTTGGGACTCTATTATGTTAATATTTGTTAATGATTGTGTATTTTCAGCTTTAGAAGTACTTGGATTGGACACTATTTGGTTTGTTACGGCACATAAGTTAAGGTTTTCTTTGTTCAAAGGGTTTGAATTTGGATTTTCAATAATATCCCCCTCAGAGTTTCTTTGTTCCGCCCTTATACAGTGTCCACAGGGAACATCGTAACATGGTCTCCTAGATAAGCTATCGGCGTTGCCATGTTTGAGCCCTGGTCTATGTATGATTTCAAACTGATAGGAGGCTAAAAGTTCAAACCAACTGGCTAATTGTCCTTCCGGGTTTTTTAAATTAATGAGCCAAGTAAGGGAGCCATGGTCTGTCCTTACTTGAACAGGTTGGCCATAGAGGTAGTGATGGAAGTTTTTGATGCCTGAAATTACTGCTAACAGTTCCCTGCGAGTGACACAATATTTTCTCTCGGATTTACTAAAGCTTTTGCTGTAATAGCTTATTACTTTCTCTACCCCGCATTGAACCTGGGATAGAACACAACCCATACCAATATTTGATGCGTCAGTATCAAGGATGAATTGGGCCCCAGGTACTGGTAGGGATAGGATTGGAGATGATGTTAGTGTTTTCTTTAAAGTGTCAAATGCGACCTGACAATCTTCACCCCAACGAAATGCAGTATTTTTCTCGGTTAGTTTGTGTAAGGGTTTTGCTATGTCTGAAATATTCCTAACAAATTTTCTGTAATAAGAACATAGTCCCAAAAATTGTCTTATTTCCTTCACATTTTTAGGTACAGGCCATTCAATTACTGCCTCTATTTTGCTAGGGTTAGTGGCTATACCATCTTTACTAATGATATGACCAAGGAAACAAACTTCCTTTTTGAACAATTGGCATTTTTTTGGACTCATTTTGAGATTTGCACTTAACAATCTTTCGAAGACAAGTCTTAAATTTTGTATGTGTTCATCAAATGTTTTGGAGTATATTATTATATCATCTAGATAAACCATGCATATTTTGAATGAGAGTCGTGTTAGAACTTTTTCCATAAGCCTTTCGAATGTTGCAGGGGCATTACATAGTCCGAATGGCATGGTTACATATTGCCACAACCTTCTGCCTGGAATTGAAAAGGCAGTTTTTGGCCGATCTTCAGGTGCAACCTTACCTGCCAATAACCACTTTTTAAATCCACTGTAGAGAAGTATTGTGACCCTATCAGAGCATCAAAATCTGTTCGGGGTAAAGGAAAACTATCTGGGATAGTGACAGAATTCAATTTAGGGTAGTCAATACAAAAACGAAGTTCCCCCGATTTTTTACGACACAAGACAACAGGTGAGCACCATGGAGACTCAGAGCGTTCAATCACGCCCTTGGCCTCCATATCTGCTATTTCCTGTTCAGCCTCCGCCATGCTTGCAAGAGGAATACGCCTTGGGGCTTGTTTGATTGGTCTTGAACCATTGGTCCGAATTTTGTGTTCTATAAGATCTGTCAGTCCCAAATCATTTGAGTGCTTAGAAAAGGCATTTTGAAAATCAATTAGTACTTCTTTTAAGCTTTGCCTCTGCTTCCGGTTCAGCCCTCGGCTCAATTCTTCGAAAAGGGTTTCGAGGTGTTTTGGGATTGCTTTGTTGTGTCCAGAAATTTTCGCGTGATTGATTTTGATTGAAGGTAGAGGCTCTAGGAATTTATCTACAGCACCTACAGTGGCTATAATTGAGTTTTTGTGACCTACAGTCCACGTTATTGCTGTTTAGCAGCCTTAATGGTACAGTACCATGCATTGGGTTGGCAATGGTTCTTGCCAATAAAACATCATGATTTTGCACAAATTTGGCTATAGGTTCCACTATGACTGCATCATGGAGTGGAACAGAATCCTTAATGGTCCCTGACACTATTATTTCGGTATTGGCAGGAATTACTATGTCTTCTGAGACAGTGACCCGACTACAGATAAATTCCCTATCATCTTGGTATCTAAAGCAAGGAACGGTTTCTCCCCCATGGTTACACAGTTATTTGCAAAAAGTACATTGACAGCATGCTGTGTCAAAAAGTCTATCCCTAGGATCCCCTCCTGTACTATGTCTGCGATGAGAAATTCATGATTGACTGTTTTAGTGCCCAATTTTATCTCGACTGTACACTTTCCACGAAAAGGTTTTGTTTCCCCCGTGGCAGTAACCATGTTATATGGTGCTGGCTCTAATTTTAAATTTAATGATGACTTTAATAATTGGTAGACATCGAGATTTAATATGCTAACGGATGCACCACAGTCAAGAAGCATTGGAATGTGGTGTGTTTTTATAGAAGAATTTACAAATAACCCTTTATTTTGATCATTAATACTCCTTATAACTATGGGTTTGGGTCTTCCAGAATTATCTGCTGTATTCCAACCCTCGAGTACAGCAGAGTCTAGTTTCCCAACGGCTCATAATCTCCAAAACTCTGGAGAGTACGAACATCTTGTGTAGCAGGTCCCCATTTGCCCTGTCCCTTTTGCAAATGTGACCTATTATCATTGTCATTACTATTGTTATTTCTAGGAGTCAAGGATTGATTATGGAATGCATTTCGTTGGCCATAGCCATTGCCATTAAAGTTAGGTGAGTTTCTGAAGGTATTTCTATTGTAATCATTTGAAGACTGTTGATATCCCCTGTCTTGATTTGGATTCCCATTCCAATATTTTCGTGGTTGTCCTCTTTGACCATTTCCTAAACTATTTTGGTTATTGTTCAATGTGTGGACTAACTGCTTTGTTGTCTTATCTAAATTGTTAATAGAATTGTTTAGGGTGCTTATGTTGATTTCGTTTGGCATGGTTTGAGCATGCTGAAAATGGTTAATGGCCTTGTCTTCATCTATTATATGAACTGGTCGGCCCCTTTGTTTATCTGCCAAACGATGGGCTTCCAACCTAAGCGCATGTGTTTCGGCTTCATTGACATTATATGGCTGCAACTCCCTAATACGAAGTCTCATTTCAGAATCATTAATGGAATCAATGAAGTAATCTAAAGACAGAGTATCAGTTACAGATCTATCAGCAGTAGGATAGGCTTGACGAGTAAGTTTTCTGATTGATTGGGCGAGTTCAGATATTGACTCGTTTTTGCCTCTGGTACGGGTTTGTAACCGTGCTCTGAACATTTCAGATCGCTCTATTGACCCAAACCTTATACTTAATATCTTAACTAATGTGTCATAATCCTGTCTCTCCCTAGGGGAAAGTTCAGTTAGAACAGTTCTAGCATTCCCATTTAAACAACTAGCCAAATATGATGACCTTTGCCAATAATCCCAATGATTCAATTGAGCAATAATCCCAAATTGAGCAATGTATTCTTCAAACTCTTCGTCCCCATTATAACTCTGTGGTCTTAATTTTACCCCATTTCGATTGTTAGTATTTGTGTAGTCAGAATTCTGTCTAGTCAACCTACGCATGGAAGGCTCAGAGTGGTTCTCGTTTATGTCTGCATGTGTGATTGGTGAAGAATGAGCATTGCCCCTTGTTAATGGGCTAGGTAGTGGAACATTGTTCTCTAAGGTGTAGACTTGTTCCTTAAGGGAATCAAAGCCTTTGTGTATATTATGGATATCTGTGTGTACATGAGCAAGTTTGTCCGTTATATCTTCCTTGAAATTGCTCAATTGTTGTGATAATGTATCTAATAAATCTAAATTCTTGTTTCTTATTTCAGATGCGTTGCCTACAACTGACATCTGACTAGAGTGCTCACCACTCTCAAGATCTGGGCTGGAGCTTTGTAACTTTGGAAATGTTACTTCAGAATCATCCATTGTTTAATGCTGATCTGATGAATTTTGTAGTCGTTTATTGACTTAATTAAGAATGTAAAATCTTAAATTCCTTTCATCCACTAGACACTGGAATAATAATAATATCCCACTTCTGACACCAATTGTTGCGCCCACTGACTACTGTGGGTGAACTTAAGGGATTCGTTCCAGCCTAGCACTTCGATGAAGGGAATAAAAGACTATCGTATACAAAAATATATTTATTGTAATAAAAGCCAAATGAACAAATTAGCTGGCTCCAACTCAGTCCAAGACCTAACCAAAGTAAAAGTAATAATTAATCCAGGTTACCAGCAAGCCCTAAATAATGTTAAAAATAACCAGGGACAATACAATTTAAGTTACGCTTTGAGCTAAATCTAGCCCGAAAATATTAGGGACAAATACGGGCTGGCTGATATATCACAATCCCCTGACGTCAATCACAACTGTCATGGCCGACTTTGACCGGAAGAGTGGTGAAACAAGGATCATTTCATGTGTTTCTAGCTAAATTAAGGTAAGTTACGTTCGTAAATTAATGAATAAAGGTAGAAAAAGGCAATTGGCATTAAGGATGGCAATTTGTGTGGCTTGTCACTTTACAATAATGCTAAAAGATTGGTTAAAAACGGTTGCAAAACCTCCAAATAAAAACACATGGAAATCAAAAGAGAATTCCGCTAAAGTTGACTCGAAACATTCGAAGGGAATAATTAAGTGCAATAATGAAAATTACAATTATAAATTAGGGAATAACAGGCAACCAACCAATGTCTGGGTGCGAATCACAACACCCCCCCCCCCCCCCCCACACCAAGCTTTAGTAGTTTGTACCATAGACAGTCTCGATTCACCCTATCAAAACATTTCATCATATCTATATAGCAAACGAAAGTCGATTTCTTACACAGCTTTCTATTATTGGCAATTGAATACAATGTATAATATATATATGTTCAATAGTGTTTCGTTGGGAACGAAAACCATTTTGTTCGTCTGCTAACATTTCATTGGATTCAAGCCATTTAGATAACCGTGAATTAAGAATATCTGAATATATTTTACATGGAATGGAAATCAATGATATACCACGGTATCCTAGTGGGTCTCGTAGATCTGAACCCGGTTTACAAATTGGCGATATTATACTTCTTTTCCAAACATCGGGACAAATGTTATTTTCAAAACAATAGTTAAACAATTTGTGAAGTATATTAATACATAAGATTTGAACGACATATAGAAGCGAGGAGCACATATAACAAAACACAAGACAATATTATGGAATATAACACACTTCTTTAATACGGATAAGCACATAACGTTTCAACACAATATACACGTGTCGTTATCAGATGTAAAGAAATCGCAAAATCCGGAAGTCGTGCATTGTGTAGCATTATAAGTAAGTTTAAATGTTTGGGTGGGATGTCGTATGATGTTTTTAACACACTGTACAATAACCTAGTTAAACCCATATTGACTTACGGATCCGCAATTTGGGGTAATCGAGAGTACAGATGTATAAATAATGTTCAAAATAAGGCCTGCAGATTTTTTCTTGGGTGTGGGCTCTAAAACCTCAAATTTGAAGTTGTGAGATTTTGTAAATTTGTTAATTCCCGTGATGATGGAAGGATTATTTGTAAAGTTAAGGATTGGTCTTGGAAGTTTCGTAAATCGTGGGTTAATGTGGTCAGTAAGTGGCTGCAAACGTTGAACCTTCCAGTCCAAGATATCAATTCGGTTAACGAGTATGAATTTTAATTTATCAAACAAACGTTGATAGAACAAGACTTCAGTCTTTGGACTGTTGCTCTGTAGGATGATAGAAACCAAGTGAATGGTAATAAATTAAGAACTTTATTCAAAAATTCGTTAACTGTCGAGCCTTATGTGAGGAAAATCAGTAGGGCTGCAACGATTCCTGAAGTGGCGATTCGATACGCTAAACGATACACATTCAACGATTCGATTTATTGCGATTACAAATCGCGATTCTTGAGTTTGAAATCGGAAAGAAAAAAAAACCTTTAATCATTAACATTTTAACACATTTTTGACATAATTTTCGTAACAAATTTATATGCTTAAGATCATCATCATTAATAACAAAGATTTAAGATGATAATAAACAAATTGATACGTAAAAAGCAATTTTCAAAAATTTCAATACGACATAAATTATAAAATGCATGAGGATTTCTTGTTCTCAGTCAATAAAAGAGTTAATTAAATGAATCAAAATCGGGGCCGATGAATCGCGATTATTTTTTTCTTACACGATGCATCGATAAGGAGGAACGAATCGCGATTCATCGATTCTACGATGAATCGTTGCAGCCCTAAAAATCAGAGATAGATCTCAGCGTAGTGTGTTAGGAAAGCTACGCTGTGGCTCACTACCATTGGCTATTGAAACTGGAAGGTTTAGTCGTCCAGTCACTCCACTCCATAATCACATTCAACCTTAGAGGATGAAGTTCATTTTGTCACTCAGTGTGAGTTTTACTCTGACATTAGAGGAAATTTGTGGAATCAAGCCGTCACTTTATATCCAGATTTTGCTACTATGGCCCCCATCGACCAGTTTATTCACTTATTTCGAAATGAGGCCTATGTGCATGTCCTAGCCGCAACATGTAATAAAATGTTCAACCGTAGAAAATCAATTAACATTATTTAAGAAAGTTTTGATGATTTGACGCACCTTTCGTGCGCTACATTTTATCTACGATTTTTTATTTGTGTGAATGTTTGTGTGTGATTTTTTTTAGTAACACTGTGTCTCGTAGGCCCTGGAGGCCGGATACTGCATACATTTGTTCTAAATGTCTGATAACTTTTGGTTTTAAAATGTATTTAGTATGTGACACATTAATAAAAATATTTCTTCTTTCTTCTTCTTCTTCTTCTGTAAAGAAATGTCTTGACTATGTATTGTAAAGGTTTCGGTTAGAAATATCGAGCCATACATAAAAACTAGGTCGAACTGCTTAGTTTACAATAAGTAGGCCTACTCCCTGTTTGTAATTAACACTTTAAAAACAAATTCAGTTTAATCAAGAAAATGCATAGGCATATAGGCATACTTTAGAAGTTATTTATATAATCGTGAACAATGCTCTGCTGTTGGTAATAATAAATCATCTTTTAAGTGTATATCTTCTGGTGTTCCACAAGGTTCTGTATTAGGACCTTTATTATTTAATCTTTTTATTAATGATCTCCCTTTAAATTTATCTTGTAATTGTGATTTATTTGCCGACGATACAACTATTTACTCTTATTCTTCTGACATAACTGAATTAAACAATACGCTTTTAAACTGAAACCAACAAAGTAAGCAATTGGTGCCATAAAAATGCTATGCTAATTAATGAAAATAAAACTAAATCAATGTTATTAGGCTCAAAATATAAACTTAAATCTTCAGAAAATGTACTAAAAATCACTATTAACAATTCAGAAATTGAAAACGTCCCTAAATTCAAACTCTTAGGCATTGTAATTGATCAACATCTAAATTGAAATGAGCATGTCAATTATATTTCAAAAATCCTTAAACAGAAAATCTTTCAAATGAGAAAATTAAAATTACTTCTCCCTCCTGATTTGATTAAACTATTTTATACTTCACATTTTAGGTCTCATCTAGATTATTGCTCATCTATATGGGATACTTGCTATCAAAAATCAATTGCTTCTCTCAATTATTTACAAAAACTTGCTTTTAAACAAATACACACTTCACCACTTCGAGAAAAAAAAGTTCACAACACATCAATCATTGGCTAAAACTCTAAATCTTTTAACTGTTTCTAAAAGATTTCTTCTCAATAAATATGTATTTCTTTACAAAATTTCCACCAAAAAATATCCTTCCTATCTGAACAATATCATAATATATAAAAAATACTAAATACTCTTCAATAAACTTAAGGTGTAAAATACCAAAACCTAAAAACCATCTCTTCAAAAATAGTCTAAGATATAAAGGTCCCTCTCTGTGGAACTCTTTACCTCTTTCTATACAATTTTCTACCAACATAAAAAGTTTTAGAACAAATGTAACAAAATTTATTAACACCCACTTTAATATTTAAAAATGAATATTTCTCAATGTGTAAATTAAAAAATCCATCTATATACTATATACACCTATATATCATATTGTGTTTTGTCTTTTATATTTGCATCCCTTCTGCCTAGCTTGTATACGATTTGTTGGCAAATAGTCTTCTGCAACATTATTAATACATGTATTGTTAATTGTCCATATTATTAGTTTTTTTGCGTGGCAAATCTTTCGATTTGTCACGCTTTGTTTTCGTTATGTTTTTTTATTTTTTCTTTTTTTGGAAACTTTTTAGAGAAAATCGAAAATGGTGTAGCATAAATGTATCCACCAAACATTATTAAATGACCTGGAATCAGAAATGAATATCTAAAAATTTTTGCTGAACCAGAAGTGGGCTATTGCATAATATGCAATTATTTTGCACCTAGTCTGTAAGGTTTATTTATGAACCGATTTGGCTGAAATTTTCTTCAATATATTCATTGAAATAAGAAGTATCAAGTGCGGTTACAAAAATTTCAATTTTTAAATATTTTTGTAAAAAAAATTGAAACCAAAATTGTCAAAAAATCTCAAAATTTCTAACTCAGCCGCTAATTATCCGATTGACCTGAAATTCATAGGACATGTACAGAATTTATTTTTAGGTCATAAACAGATTAATCTCATTATGTAATCTTTTAACACTCTAAAAAGTATAAAAAATATATTCATTTTTTATGCAAAATTTTCACTTATATTAATTTTACATACAATCATTTAGAGCAGTGAATTTTTGATACATTAACCTGTTCGAATTTTTTCTCTACCATTGACAGAACTCTTTCTACAAGATACACACACCAATTTTCTTTTTGTCGTCTGCTAAGGTTATTAAAGGTCATAAACAAATTAGTAGGACTACATAATCTTTTAACTCTAGGGCTGGACTCTAGCAGAGTAAGTGCTCAAACTGTTTTTTATCGTCTGCTAAGATTATTATAGGTCAAAAATAAATTAATCTCATTACACATTGTTTTAACTTTATAAAAATTAACATGTTTTTTCGAGTGTTTGCTATATTTGATATAATATCAGATTTTTTCTTTTTTCAACCAATTCATTGGTCAAAATGGCCAAAAAAATAAAAGTCAAAATGGTCCCTGATTTTTTTTTATAAATTGTAGCTTATATTATGATAATCAAAGGAATAATTGGAAGCTATTTTAACCCTAAAAAAGGTCAGTAATTTTGACTGAAAATTGTACTCTGTAACAACAAATTTTGAAGGACTATCTATCAGACAGCAATAAATTATTTATTACCTCGCCCGATGGACGCAACATTTGCTCCTCAGCATCTTCTGAAAGTTATCCGCTGTACATGCAAGGGAGAATGTGATACTAAGAAGTGTTCGTGTCGTCGTTATGGAATAGAATGTGTACACGCCATGTGCCGGATGAAGACGAGCTGGAAGAGCATGTCTGGATGGATATATAAAGAGACATTGACAATAGTTCTGAATTTTACCATTATATAACTGGATGTCATTGATGCAAAAGGCATAAAATATGTTGGTGCTCACTTGTATAAATATGTACAAAAGATATTAAACAAAAATCTTTCCATTAAAAAAATCGTTAAAAGCTTTCTTGTCGCTGATGTTAGATCTCAGGTGATAACTATGACGTCACAATGTCTTCCCTAATAGCGTATGACGTCATATAGACGTCCCAGGTAAATTTTGGCATCAGAAATAGAAAGTTTGGGGTCACTTTCCTATCTGCCCTTAATACATTTATAGGTTCTAAAATCGATGACAGCAAAGTTATTGGCATTTTTACTTATTTCAATGCAATTTGGCGGCCATTTTGGATTTATGCAAATTACGACCAAAACCCATGGGCCGAATTCGGCCGAATTCGAATATGATGATGTCAAATATATATCTAAACGATCCCAACTGCAGTTGTTTCTTTTGCAATTTTTTGGGGGTAAAAAGTTATTCCTCCCCGCCTATACCTGAAATACAAAAATGCAATACCGGTATAATTAATATCTAAAAAAATATAAACAAGAACAGTTATGGATAACCTCATTTTTGGCAATTGTATAGTTATCGGTAGATTAATTTTCAGTATTAGTGTTTCGCTATCACTGAAGGGACAGACTTCCACTATCGTTAGAACCTTGCTCCAGTTCAAGGGCGTGAATTTAGGGGGGACATGGGGGACGCTTCCTTCCTTGAACTAAGAAGTGGTGGACGAAAAAACCTGCTATTGAGACTAGCGTCTACTAAAGAATCTACTTAAACCATTCTGGTTTGTCCCCCAAATATTTTAGACAAATCCACACCTTGGAAATCTTGCAAAGGGGTAAGGGCAATTCTACCCCCTTTTACTATGAAAATGAGATTATATTTTCAACAACACTTACGAATGAATTTGCTCAATAACAACTACTGTACAAGCTGAATTTGGTGGCTGGGGCCACAAGCGCCTGGGTTGAACAAAATGTGCATTTCCCCACTTTGACATTTCCCTTCTACTAAGATCTGAAAAGGCACGAAAATCGCCATATTGGATTTTTATTTTTCCGTACACCGCCTCTCACAAAAGGCATTAAAAAGTATTTCATTACGTTTTTCTGCTTCATACACCACGATGCTTCAATTCTATATACTTTTTCCTACATGTGCATATGCATTAACACCCAAAATGTAATCATCTCCACTTAATGTACCAGCTGAAAGTTTTTAAAGGAATACAACCTCTTAGAATGAACAAAAAATCTAAATTTTCAAATTTGGTCAATAGGAGTTTATATTCATCAAGGGACTTGCCTGGTTGCATAACTATACAACAGATTACCTAAATAATCTGATAAATCCAGAAAACTTCTGATAAATCCAGAAAACTATGTATATATACAATAAATGAAAAACCCTTAATCAAATTTAAGGCGTTTATTAATTATAACCTGTTATTATATGGAAATTTACATAGTTTCATGGTTTTTTTGGTATTCTGTTTGTATACTTTGGACATCGTTGATGAATATATACTCTGATTGACCAAGTTTGAGAACTTAATTTGTTTGTTCATTCTAAGAGGTTGTATCGCTTTAAATTGACAGAAATAACCCAAATTCATCCTCGGCGGCCGGAAGTTGTAAAAAGAGTACAGAAGGGTATAATCTATGGGGAGGTCACTCTGGTTTGTTTACATTAGTTACCATAAGAAATTAATAATACATTTTTTATTTGGCTAATAATTAGTCATAGACCCTACAGTTTTTTTCTTAATTGAGTCAAAACATTTTATCTTATCATTTACATTAAAAGTAACTATTAAGAATTAATAATACATTTTTTATTTGGCTAACAATTAGTCATAGACCGTCAGGGGTTTTTTAACAATTGAGTCAAAACAACTTATTTATCGTTTACATTAAAAGTAACTATTAAGAATTAATAACACATTTTTTATTTGGCTTATAATTAGTCATAGACCTACAGTTTTTTTTTTCACAATCGAGTAAAAACATCTTATCTATCGTTTACATTAAAAGTAGCCTAACTATTAAAAATTAATAATAAATTTATTATTTGGCTAACAATTAGTCATAGACCTACAGTTTTTTTTTTCACAATTGAGTCAAAACATTTTTATCTTATCACTATTTTTAAGTTTTCAACAGAAAAATGAGCGATTTTGTCACACTGGACCAACAACAGGCCATAGACATTGTTTTAAACGGGCATAATTTAGTCCTCCTTGACCAAGGGGGAGTGGTAAAACTCACACTAAAGTTTTGGGTATCAAGATTGGTTGTCGTTTTATGCTATTATGTAATTTGAGTGAGATTCTAGTAAATGGGTTGCAGGGTACTGTTCTTGAGACAAAACCTGAAATCATTACTGTAGAGTTTAATATTAGTAATAACATAATTTCTGTTCCAATACAACTTTACAAAGTATGATCCTATAAACAAAACAACCCTGGCAAAAAGACTACAGTTCCCTCTTAAATTAGCATATGCAATCACAATACACAAATCTCAGGGTATGTCTCTGCAGCAGGTTCAGATTGATTGTACAGGTGCAACATACCCAGGTCAAATAGGTGTGCCAGTTGGCAGGTCAACATCTTCAGATGGTCTGAGTGTTTTAAATTACAAGCCTACTTTGTGAAGAGAACATCCACAAATTGTTTATAAATTTAATGACACTTGCAGGGTTAAAGAAATGAAAGAAACATTACATTGTGGTCGCTTTACTGATGTGATTGATACTGTAGATACACATGAAGTTGCCTGTTGTGTTGAAATATATGATGAATTTGACCTTTCTGATAATGATCTTGAAATATATGAAATTATTGATGCACCGCATTCAGATGAATCAAAGAGTGCCAGCCTCTGTGAAACACGTGAATCAGATTCTACTTTAAATATTTCAGAACAGAGTGAAGCAGTTGCTGCATTAGATCAAGCCTTAAATGATTTTCTTAATACACCTGAAGAACAAAATACTACTTTTTTTAAAACTGAAATGGTGAAGAAAAAAGAAAAATTATTTTACTCTTGGTATTTTGAACAAGTACATCAAGTTAAGAGACTTATTGATGACATTTCAAAACAATCTAAAGATAAAGACTTGAAAAATTCAGGCTTGAAAAATTGAAATTATACTGAATTTTATAATAAATTTAACACTTGCATGAATTCTGAAAAATATACAGAGTCAGTAAAAATTATCTCAAAAGATTTCAATGAAATAGGGTACACTGTGATGACAACTGTTTTATTTAACATTCGAAGTAAATTATGGAAGGAACTGGCAGATTCTGTTTCTACAGAGAACACAACAGTTACACTTAAATCTATTTTAGAACTTACTGATGCAGGGAAAGGTAAAACTCAATATGTGGGAGGGTATTGCATTGCTAAGCAGAAATATTACTTATCCAAATCCATCAAAAATACATTATTTGTCCCTGGTCTACGGTACGAGCTAGTAAAATTAAAGAAACGGAAAACAATTTTGGAATCATTGTGTGTGTCAAGCCGACACTAAATGAAACCCGTCGAAAAGAAAATTTAAATGAGGGGTTAACAAACATAACTGATGAGACATGATTTTTTTTTAAGTTTACAGTCTGAGAGAGAAACTATTATCTCATGAAAATCTATTAAGCCAAACTAGTAATTTGTTTTCATATTCAGAAGGTCAGCTTTTATCTTATCAAAAACTGAGTGATGAATGGTACAATTTGTGTTCGAAACCTTTTGTTTTGATCTTGCTGAGGTAAATGTACAACCTGACCTTGTGGTAAATGAAGAAATCAAAGTCCTTTTTCAAAAAATTATTAATCTTTTCTTAAAGGTTTCTAGAAGTCAATTTAGAAAGGACTATTTAGCTACAATAAAGAAAGAGAAAGGAAAAGCTTTGAGAAAAAAAGTAACGGAAAAGAAATCAAAATCTTCTGTACCGAAATGCGACTACAATTTTCTTTGTTCTGATTGTTCAGTAGGAAAGAATGTATCACGTTTCAGACAGAAATCTGAAGTGTTGAAAAACAGTCTTTCTTCATAGACAAACAGTTTACTAAAGCTGAAATTATAGAAATGTCTAAGTCATATGATTTGAAATTATCTCAATCTAAAACAGTATTAGTAGTATTTCGTTCATAATTTAATTACTTAAACATATTTTAAATAGATATCAATTATCAAATTAACCAAGATTGCTAATGACTCAATTAAAGTCTCAATGTTTGTTTGGTTGATATATTGAAAGGCTTAGTACCTGTAAACCCAGCATTTGATTTCCTTGACGCAGATGATTGTCCAAGAATAATACTGTTCATTGTTCTACAGTATGAAATGTATGGAGGGCTGGTGATGGCACCATTGTACAAACCCCGCTGTTGACAGAACACATTTTCAATAACGTCACTGTTTATCCTGCTTGGAATGATTGATGCATGAGATTTCTCTAATTGTATGTGACACAACTCTTGAAAACCTATGATAAGTGATGCAATGTCTTCCCTTGTCTGATATGATATCAACATTTTTGACGATTTTTCGCAAGATATTGAAGACTCCCAGGCTCTAAACCACTTCAAAACAGTTATGTTTTCAGACAGTCTTTTGTCATTTGTTGTGCAAATTGGTCTAGAGTCTCGAAAGTTTTTCACAAGAATACTTGTTTGCTGTAAAAAGTCAATCGAACCATCTTCACCTAAACTTTCTTTGTAACTTCATAAGGTGAAGCATTTCTTCATTCATGGTGTCTTCAGCAAACTTGTTGCGCATTTTAGATTCACTTGTCAAAAAAAATTGTTCTTGTGTAAGCTTTTGATATATTGGGAATGGATTACTTAGGAAATCCCACTGAAAGGCGTTAAACCAATGCTTCCAAAATATATTTTTTCCATTAACTGTTGGACGTCTCTTATGTTCTCTTTTATACCCACTTTTTAAAACATTATTTCTAATTTTTTTCAGAACATGAGAAAAATCCATTATTAACACAATAGGGGGCTTTAGAGGTGAAAACACATTTTGAACTTTCATTGACGGAATTGAGTTTGAATTAAAACTTTCAAAAACATTTTCATGAAGTCACGGTTTGTCTGAGCACCGTCCATACTAACATATGAAACTGTAAATCCAACTAATGAAAGAGTTTTAATTGTCTTCCAAAATGGGTGTGTAAAAAACGAAGACCCTAAGACCTAAAAAATAAAGACCATACGAGGTAAAAAACGAAGACCTAAAAAAGGAAGACCCCACGATGTAAAAACCGAAGACCTAAAAAAGGAAGACCCCCACGAGGTAAAAAAAACGAAGAACCCCACGAGGTAAAAAACGAAGACCCTGTGAAAAAATCCGACAAGACATAGAAATATTCCATTGAAATTTCACTCAAAGGTTAAGCCAGTCAATACGTCAATTTCCCTATGAAAGTCTATTATCAATAGCTTCCTTTATAGAAGAAGGATTGAAACTACACAATAACAAAAATATTTAAGCAAATCAGTAGAAATGTGTCTGGTTTTTGCCAAATAGCCATTGTAATAGTTAAGGTGTAAAATTGGTATTATCCACAGTATTCAAAATTATGAATTTACTTAGGAAACTCTGAAAATTTGTAATTTTTCAAGTAATACTGTTCATTCTTGTCACTCATAGTCAGAAATGGGTATTCATATGTAAATGGCGGTAGGTTTTTACCACAGATAGTTGGAATTTATACTTTAAAAGAAGATTTTGTCATGCATAATATGAAGTATCTGCCCATTGTCAGAATTCTAAATTGTTTAATGAGCATGGTTAGGAATATTGCATTGAAATTTCAATGAAATCGCCTGTGCATTCCGCACGCCTGCATTTATGTTGCATTTTAATTGGGGTGATGGATTTTGCTAATTTTCTTGGGAAATTGGCGTATTGTATTGACTGGCTTAACCTTCGAGTGGAATTTGAATGGAATATTCCTATGTCCCATATATGTTGATTCATCTGTTATTTCACAAAACCCTACCAATTCCATTTGATTACCCTTTTTACAAAACTGTAAATCCGACTCAATAGACATTTCATTCAGAGATAAACCACCACTATAGCCTTCAATAGGAAGGTTTTTGTGATTAGCTTCAGCTAGCATCCAGTGAAGGACTTTTTTGTTCACACCAGGAATTTGTTGGCAAGAATTTTTGTAATATTGTAACAGGCGCTGAGACGGAAGAACTACAAAACCACTGTTTCGTAAATCCTCATATCCTCTGGGGCTTCTACAATACAATGATAAACAAAGGCGACTAATCTGTTTGTCCCAGCGCCTACCCATATTTTGTCTTTCTTAAGACTGCTTTTGTGCTAGCAAGAATGTTGCTATATTTGGGGCACAATCAGGTATAACATTTTGTCATCATTGTCCCCCCCCCCCTTTTTGCACCAAATGATTGTGTTGTCTCCCTTGAACCAAATCATCGTGCGTCCTCTCTCCTTGGCTAATCCCATCTTGTTATCTTTATTTATTAATATATACAGTATTTATTTAATTATACAATTGTTATAAAATTTATACAATGGGTGAGGTCAAATCTCGTGTTAGTGTTCCGTGTTAGTGTTAACACCGACACGTAACACTACATTTGAACTCATTCTTCGTGTTAATATTGTATGTCTGGTGTTAACACGCTAATCTAATATTACATTTTCATTAACACCAAGTCTTACCATATAAACAATATTTCTAAAACGTTGTTCTTGCATTGTTTTGTTCGTTCAACTCACTCGATGAGGACAACGAGAGTAGTCGCTTTCGGAGCGGTGTCGGCGAGCGCAAAGTGCTGGGCGAGGGGTCCCCCTGTGCTAAGGGCGGTTAATTAGCCCGACGGGGTGTTCTGTGGGACCAACTCTCTCTGAAAGTTCGCTGTGAAATTATTTAACACCAGGCCAGATTGGGGATGCTTTTCAGTAGGAGGGATCCGTGTGAAAGCAAGGCCTATCGATCCTTTTGTGTCGCCCTGAGGGCGACGATGGGAGAGCTCTATTTTTACTGCTTCCCGCAAGAGGTATCAGAAAAGTTACCACAGGGATAACTGGCTTGTGGCAGCCAAGCGTTCTTACCGACGTTGCTTTTTGATCTTTCGATGTCGGCTCTTCCTATCATTGCGAAGCAGAATTCGCCAAGCGTTGGATTGTTCACCCACCAACAGGGAACGTGAGCTGGGTTTAGACCGTCGTGAGACAGGTTAGTTTTATCCTTTACGAACGAGCGGCTACTAGCGGGAAGGACTATCTTCTAAGAGTGGAATATTGGTTCGACTTTATGAAAAACGTGACGATTTTGATTTTCCTATTGTTAATCTTCAATTTATGTGCAGTAACATACCTCAATCACCAGTTTATGGCGTGTATGTTTCACAACTCATCCATTTAAGAAATTTTATGGTCGTTTTAAGGAACTTCTGGACAAATATAACAAAACTGTTTCTAGCATTTTGACTGATTTGTTTTGTTATCTGATCTGATTGTATCCCAAATATATATATATAGTTGTGGCGGGTGAAGCAGACCATGCTTACTCTTTTCGAAACATCTGATGGTACTTCTCTTTGAGGTAATCCACTACTATACTCCTATAACTCTCGATTTTGCCAGGTTTTTGGATGCGATTCTGAGATTGCGTTGTCCCTCGACCAAGAGATTAATCTGCAACAAGACGGACATAACTCTCTTATTTATTTTTCTCTTTAATTTGAGTGCTAAGCGAGTTTTAAATATACCTAATTTTACGAAACCATGGTCGATGTTTTGCACCTAAAATAGTTGAGACTACCCCAACCGCCCCCCACTCCCCCTCTTGTCGTCACTTTCGGGTCCTTCGCTCGTGAGCAATTTGTTGGTACATGACGGACAGAGAAGTGCCCTCTCGGATAGAATGACCAAAAATTAACACTCGGCGATCGTGTTGCCGTCAAAATGGGAGAAACTTTCCTGATATGTTAAGCAACATTTAAACATACCAAACTTGTTCAGACTGGACGTTGTTTTGGTATCTAACTCATAGGACTACTGAGAAAATTGATGTAAGCCTATATATCGGGTGCCGCAACAAAAACGTCCCTAAGTTTGACGGTAAGTATCTCAGCTGTTGGTCAACCCATCTCTTTCACAATTCTCTCAGATTTACTTCAACATGTCCTTGTCAGACCCTGAAAATATGAAAGTCATCAAATAAAAATTGTACAAGAGATCGGCTCATTAGTAGCCGAGATACTTTTCGTCAAAGTTGGGGACGTTTTTTTTGAGACACCCGATATATCTATATCTAAACCGTAACTTTATTGTTTTGGTACATATATTATTAAAATTAAGAGTTTCTTGTGGGCGTTCCCTTGGTAGAACGACAGGAAAATCTGGTAGAAAGTACATTTAAAACATCTCTATACTAATGGGCTTGATATGAAAACTATGAGCTTTTTCTACATCTTAACCGTAAATTGGTGTTTTGATATAGTAATAGCAATAATACAACCTAGGCTACAAACGATCCAAACCGCAAAATAACACACATTTGTTACCTTGCTGGGCATCCATATCTAAAAGCATAATACTCAGCCGAAAACACATCTTATTCACGTTTATTAAGCCGGATATGACGTTCAATCGGTTCTAAAGTTGTATCAGGATATCTTTCCAAATTTTAGCCTTTATTTTGCAACAATAGCTTGAGCAGTCGGTATAAAAATCATTTTAAATGAATTTAAATAACTGCTAACACCAACACTAAACTTGAACTCATGCTCGTGTTAATGCCCTAGAGATTAGTGTTAGCGCATAATTTCTAAATCCATTTTTAGGCTTATTTCAGACGGAAATCGATCAGAATTTGAGACCCGAATGTCAAACTGTAATATATAATCGATTGCCAAAAGAATTTGCATAATTATGTCATTTTCACCCTCTAATAATGTGTTAAAGTATTCCATGACATCTCATTTCCGATATTAACACTAACACGAAGGAGAAATCGTGTTAATACTATGCTTAACACCATGTTGATAGTTTTTATATCAGGGTTAACACGGAACACCAGTATGAGGTCAAGTCTTGCGGACTAACACCAAAATAAACCGGGCCAAGAAATAAAAAATACAGACAAATAAAGCTTAATATACTAGATCAAATCATCAAATATATTTTAGAAAATTTTAATAAAGGCTAAAAATCCATACAGATCGGCTCTGTGTAATATTTAAAAACCAAGAAATAATACCGATAGAAGGCTCGTGTTACACGCTCCGTGTTAATATCCAACTACGGAGTTAGTGTCCAAATTCGGTAGGCCTACTAACACCAGGGTTTTAACATAAATTTAACACAACATTTGAACTCATTTTTCGTGTTAATATAGTACTTTTTGGAAGTGAACATACGAAACCAGTATATCTTTTACATAATTAAGTGTTTCAATATCAATCAAATAAGGTAATATTTGTATTTGACCCAGTCCAAATTCTGTACTAACACCAGTGTTAACACTAACACGGAATTTGACCTCACCCATTGTACTATGGGTCAATGACCTTGAACACTGAATAAACTGATTATTATTATTATTTCCCTAGAAAATGAGCAAAATCCATCACGCCCTCCCTTTCCTACAGGGTGAAACATAAATGGCGGTCGTGCTGAATGCACGGTTGATTCCATTAATATATAGGAAAGTTTTTTATTCCCTTTTCGAACGCAACCAAAATGCTCACACGACACCAAGGGCATCACTTCACTGCCTTGCACGAGGTATTTTTTCATTCCATAATATAGTTAGCCCACTGTGATAAAATTTCAGAGGTAAAAAAGGAAGACCCCACGAGGTAAAAAACGAAGACCCTGTGAAAAAATCCGACAAGACATAGGAATATTGCATTGAAATTTCAATGGAATCGCCTATGCATTCTGCACGCCTGCATTTATGTTGCATTTTAATTGGGGTGATGAATTTTGCTAATTTTCTTGGGAAATTGGCGTATTGTATTGACTGGCTTAACCTTCGAGTGGAATTTGAATGGAATATTCCTATGTCCCATATAATAAATGTTGATTCATCTGTTATTTCACAAAACCCTACCAATTCCATTTGATTACCCTTTTTACAAAACTGTAAATCCGACTCAATAGACATTTCATTCAGAGATAAACCACCACTATAGCCTTCAATAGGAAGGTTTTTGTGATTAGCTTCACCAGGAATTTGTTGGCAAGAATTTTTGTAATATTGTAACAGGCGCTGAGACGGAAGAACTACAAAACCACTGTTTCGTAAATCCTCATATCCTCTGGGGATTCTACAATACAATGATAAACAAAGGCGACTAATCTGTTTGTCCCAGCGCCTACCCATATTTTGTCTTTCTTAAGACTGCTTTTGTGCTAGCAAGAATGTTGCTATATTTGGGGCACAATCAGGTATTACATTTTGTAATATTTTTAATAAGTCATCATTGTCACCTTTAGTAAGAGTTAAATTTGCATTTATGATAGGTAAGTAAGAAGTACGTGTTTTTAGTTCTGGTATGTTTGAATGTAAGTGTTCCTTTAAAACTTTCTTAGGAGGTCCTTCATCATGTTTTTTGTTTGATTTGTTTTGTGACCACTTGATGCCAGAAAATACTTGGATCTTTTTCCCCCAATTTTCCTTCAATCTCACACGCTTGGAGTTTGAAAAGGGAAATAATACTTTGAGTAATTGTGAAATAGTCACACCGGACACTTTCTCACTGTAATGATTTCTGATCTCATCCAAAGTTTCTTCACTATCTGCATCAATATTTTGCAACAACCTAGAAAATAAAAACCACCTTTTTAAAGTGAATTATTATTTCATCAAAGCAAAAACATTCTTAGACCAACAGTACTATTAAAAGCCTGCTATTCAAATTCTCAAAAATTAATCCCAGACAATTGACTAGTTGACATGTTACGAAAATCAGTCAAAAAATGCTAGTGCCATTATAAATCCTTGATACACCCCCACTTAAAATATGCAGCAACTGTTTGGCATCCTGTTAATAAAAAATACATCATAACTGTTGAGAATGTACAAAAACAAAGCTTATTCCAGAATTGAAATACTAATCATACCCAGATAGACTAAGAATATTAGGAAATCAGGGGAAACACCAAAAATCTTGCCAAAAAACACTTTTTCAATACCGGTATCAGAACAATTAATTTATGGAATTCCTTGCCAAACGTTGTATATAATAGAGAAACACTAAAACCAGTTCAAATCCAATATCAACAAGGCCTGGAAAACAGACGAAATGAAATTCACACCAAGTACCATGATATAAACTAAAACTAGAGCTGAGTACAGCACTATGCGTGGCAGCGACCTTAATGCCTGGGCTTCTGTCTTTTTGGGACTTTTTTTAGCTTTTCAAAATTCCCCCTCCCCCCCCCCCCCCCACATTCGAACTGTGTAAACGCCAATACTTTCCTCTAATATGCTGAGTTGAAACACTGTCTTTATTTCAATGGATTTGCGCAGGTGGTAGCCAGTTGAATTGCTGCCAG
Source organism: Lottia scabra (assembly GCA_029955415.1). Taxonomy (NCBI): domain Eukaryota; kingdom Metazoa; phylum Mollusca; class Gastropoda; family Lottiidae; genus Lottia; species Lottia scabra. Next base: position 19,248,678 of record JARJEI010000001.1, read on the forward strand.
ATTAGGTGCTGCAGGATAGATTCCCGCTAAGTAAGAAACATTCTGATTCCACGACCCACGTCCAGTGTTTTTGAGAGACAACCCGTTGTTTGCTTTCATCCCCTCAGCCTAACACCAATAACCAAAACTGTTGTGTGTATAATGCAGATATAGTTCTAATAATGGTACAGAGAAAATTCGAACTGGTAATTGTATCAAAAATTCACTGCTTTAAATAAGCGTTTGTTTAAATAATATAAGCGAAAATTTTGCAAAATTTAAAAATAAAAAATTAAAAGTTAGAAGATTGCATAATCAGATTAATCTGTTTATGGCCTGGGGTGAAAAGTTCAGGTCAACAGTGTTGATGTTCAATGTTGCATAACTTCTCTTAACACCTGTCAATAATTTTAAATCTGCAATCTTTATGACAAAGATGAGGCATTCGTAGTTTGAGATCTAATTAAGATATCAAAAAAAGTCCAACTGTAAATTAAATTGCAAAATCACATCTTTAATTCGAGATAGGTTAAAAATTAGTACGTAAATGTTTTGCAAAATAAATAGATTTTTTGAGGGTTAAAAAATTGCATAATCAGATTAAAGTCTTCTCTGGCTCAATGTTAAAAGTCAATAGTTTTATTATCAATGTAGTATAACCTCTTTTAACACCTGTCAATCATTTTAACACCCACAATTTAATTCATTTTATAGATTTTTTAATTCTATTATGCCTATTTTCACAAAATGAAGTTTGTATTAAACTACCCTTGTCACATATTGTTGAAAATGTAAAATTGATTACATCCTGAATAAACAAACCATATCACTATGAGATAATTACATTGTAAGTTAGAACCCTCAGTAGAAAAAAAGCACAATATTTTGAAAGCATATTCTAATGGATTATTGTCATATATCGTTAAAAAGATAATTAAATCAGCATTACAAAATTGAAATATTTAATTCTCTGTGTTAATTAGAGAAGGTGATACAGCCGTCCAAAGTTGTCAAAAATTTCAATTTTTGAATGTCTATAAAACCGGAAGTTAATATTTTTCAACTAATATCAGAACACCTATGGATAGCTGAGGTCAAGGGTATTCTACATTGAAAATTTCGGGGTCATTGAAGGCCAATGCCATATGGTATGGCCTTTTGAATTTTGAAAAAACGCTTCAAATTCGAAATTTAAAATTCTGTGCCTATAAGTTTTAGATAAAGTTACAAGTTTTGATAGACACCAAAATCATAAAAATCGGATAAAAAATGGAGGACTAATTAATTTTTTGCTAAAATGTGTCAGTCTGAGACGACAGCTTATGCATCACTTTCGGTTTGGATTTTTTCAGCTAAGTGCCTTCTAATTATGCCTGACATACAATATATATGGTTTTAGCCAACATCTGAAATTTACATCGGAAGTGGGGTCGCCAGACGTGATTTTGAAAAAACCAGAAGTCTTCACGCCAAAACCGGAAGTGATAGAAATGTTTTGGTTATCTTGTTTTATTTGTATGGACATTCTGTTTATGTCCTGTGAATTTCAGATCAATCGGATAATTAGCACTAATAATTTTTTGGGGTGCAGGACTATCAGTAGACAGAAAGATTAACTGCGGTAATACCAGCAGACAGACAAACGAAACAACTCTGTTTGACTATACCTGTGAAATGGAATTTTAAAACGCAGAATTATGATTCAATTACATAGTATTATATATTATTGGAAAGCGTTGATCAAGCATAATAAGAATCAAACATAATTTGTGTCGTATGCAAATTAGGTCACGTGACATAGCTTAACTAAATAAAAGGGGTGCAGTACTACCAGTAGACAGAAAGATTAACTAAAAGGAATGCGGTAATACCAGCAGACAGACAAACAAAAAAACTGTTTGACTATACCTGTGAAATTAATTTTGGAACAATTACTCACAGTAACAATGGAATTTATATATCAAGATAAATACACATACCAAGCTTCATTCAAATCGGATAAAAACGCTAGCTTTTATCACATACACAAGTTAATTTTACGTTTTCAAAGTCTAGGGCAATAACTCATAAACCGACGACTGGAAAAGCGCCAATTTTGAACTGATCCGAGATAGTATCAAGATGAATATACATACCAAGTTTCATTCAATTCGGATGAAAATTTTAGCTTCTATCGCGTACACAAGCTTTTTCCACTAAGTCAAGGGCAATAACTCTTAAACCGACGACTGGAATCGCGCCATTTTCGAACTTATCCGAGATATTATCAAGATAAATACATATACCAAGCTTCATTCAAATCGGATAAAAACTCTAGTCTCCCATATTTTCATGTGGGTGTATAAAAAGGCAGATAACATGGATTCAGAAATACCAGCAGACAGACTAAATAAAAGGGGTGCAGAACTACAAACAGTCAGACCAAATAAAAGGGGCGCACGGCTCAGTGGCGGGCAAGGCATTAAAAAAAAAATTTTAAACGGCCAAATTTTTATTTATTTTTTTTTTAATTTAAAAATGAAATCATATCTTTGCCCGAATATCCTATATTATAACTGTTTTTTTTTAAATTGATCGCCCTATTTTATTCTCAATTCATATTATTTTAGGATCGAAATCACTGCCCGAATGTCATTCCTATGATTATATTTTACATATTTCAAAAATTGAAATCGCAGCCCGAAAGTTGAGTTTTTTGCACAACCAAAAAAAAAATTGAAATCTCAGTGCCCGAAAGACAATTTGGTAAGGTTTCATTTAACAAGTTCCTTGGCTTACTTCCCTTGGAAAATATATCATTTAATTTTAATAATCACATTGTTTTGTTTTTTTTGTGTAAAAAGAAAAGAAGTTCTAAACTCTTATTCCACCAATAAAAGAAATGTAAAATAAATAAGTTTAATAAGGTCAACTAACAACACACGAGTTCCCTGGCTTACTTCCCTTGGAAAAAAGATCATAATAAAATCACATTGCTTTTTTGTGTAAAAAAAAAAGTTCTAAACTCTAATTCCACCAATAAGAAAAATGTAAAATAAATAAGTTTGATAAGGTTTCAACTAACAACACACGAGTTCCCTGGCTTACTTCCCTTGGTGTAGCAAAATTGTATCCACCAAACATTATTAAATGACCTGGTATCAAAAATGAATATCTAAAACTCAGTTTTTGCTAAACCGGAAGTGGGCTATTGCATAACATGCAATTATTTTGCACCTAGTCTGTAAGGTTTATTTATGAACCGATTTGGCTGAAATTTTCTTCAATATATTCTTTGAAATAAGAAGTATCAAGTGCGGTTACAAAAATTTCAATTTTTAAATATTTTTGTAAAAAAAAATTGAAACCAAAATTGTCAAAAAAGCTCAAAATTTCTAACTCAGCCGCTAATTATCCGTTTGACCTGACATTCATAGGACATGTACAGAATGTCCATAGAAATAAAATTAATCAATCAATTTTTCTATCACTATCTATCGGTTTTGACGTGAGAACTTCCGGTTTTTCAAAATCACGCCTAGCAGCCTCACTTCCGGTATAAATTTCAGATATTGATAAAAACTATATATATTGTCTGTCAGTCATAATTAGAATGCACTTAGCATAAAAAATCTAAACCGGAAGTGATGCATAAGCTGCCGTCACAGACTGACACATTTCAGCAAAAAATCAATAAGTCCTCTATTTGTTATCCGATTTTTATGATTTTGGTGTCTATCAAAACCTTGTAACCTTGTCTACAGTTTGTTGCAACAGAATTTTGAATTTCGAATTTGAAATTTTTTTATGTTCGTTTGAATTTTTTGAAAATTCAAAAGGCCATATTATGTGACCTTGACCTTTGATGACCTTGAAAATTCCAATGAAGGATGTCCTTGACCTCAGCTATCCATGGGTATGCTGATATTAATTGAAAAATATTAACTTCTGGTTTTATGGACATTTGAAAATTGACATTTTTGTCAACTTTGGACATCTATATCGCATTCTCTAATCAACGCAGAGAATTAAATTTTTCAATTTTGTAATGCCGATTTGATTATCTTTTAAACGATATATGACAATAACCCATTAAAATATGTTTTCAAAATATTGCATTTTTTTCGACTGAGGGTTCTAACTTACTATGCAATTATCTAATAGCAATATGGTGTGTATAGTCAGTATGTACTAAATTTTCTCTTTTCAACGACATATGACATGAGCTGTTTAATACAAAATCCATTAAAGTGAAAATAGGCATAGAATACCCCTTTTCTGAGAAAAAAAGTAGAGAGGATTAAAATGATTGACAGGGTTATAGCAGGTTATATAATATAGTAATAAAACTACCGACATGAACTTTTCACATGGGGGTGTGAAGTATTTTAGGTCATAAACAGATTAATCTGATTATGTAATCTTTTAACACTCTAAAAAGTATAAAAAATGTATTAATTTTTTTTGCAAAATTTTCACTTATATTAATTTTACATACAATTATTTAGAGCAGTGAATTTTTGATACATTAACCTGTTCGAATTTTTTCTCTACCATTGACAGAACTCTTTCTACAAGATACACACACCAATTAACACCAATTTTCTTTTTGTCGTCTGCTAAGGTTATTAAAGGTCATAAACAAATTAGTCAGACTACATAGTCTTTTAACTCTAAGGCTGGACTCTAGCAGACAGCAATTAAAACTGTTTACGCGTCTGCGCTAATCCGTTGCAATAAAAAGTAAGTGCTCAAACTGTTTTTTATCGTCTGCTAAGATTATTATAGGTCAAAAATAAATTAATCTCATTACACATTGTTTTAACTTTATAAAAATTAACATGTTTTTTCGAGTGTTTGCTATATTTGATATAATATCAGATTTTTTCTTAATTTGAGGGTGATTCTTACCCACGGCACTTAATTGACTAACATACATCAATTCAATTGGCTACTGACTGCTCCAATCCATTGAAACAAAAGACAGTATTTCAACTCAGCATTAAAGGAAAATATTGACGTTTACACAGTTCGAATGTTGGGGAAGGGGGTATATCCCCTATACAAAATGGCCTCTAGTCAAAATGGCCATAACAGTTAAATTTGGTCAAAAGGGCCATTCACCATGGCCCCTATTTTGGTCAAAATGGACCGGTCACCATGGCCCCTATTTTGGTCAAAATGGACTCTGTATTTATTCTTTGATTTCAACCAATTCTTTGGTCAAAATGACCTTTTTTAAGAACAATGGTGTAGCATAATTGTATCCACCAAAGATTATTAAATGACCTGGAATCAAAAATGAATATCTAAAACTCAATTTGAGCTATACCAGAAGTGGGCTATTGCATAATATGCAATTATTTTGCACCTAATCTAAAGGGTTTATTTATGAACCGATTTAGCTGAAATTTTCTTTAATATATTCATTGTAATGAGAAGTATCAGGTGAGGCTACACAAATTGCAATTTTTAAAGACAGGGTCCAGCGCTAAACGATATGGTACCACAATGATGTGTTTACCTATCAATAACATAACAAAAAAAAAATTAGGTGAATCGGTTGAACCATTCTCCTGTTATTAGCAAATAACTCCAAAACTCACCTTTATCAATTCGACAAAAAGTCAAAAATTTGACCTTTGACCGATGACGTCAGTTGTGTGAGACGTAACACTGAGCTTATGAGTTCTACTGCAGTAACTACATGAAGCCGACGAATTCACTGTCGATAAGACAATGAAAACATGATCATAAATCGGTATCAAAGGCGTGATTTTTGCCATAGATTAAATTTTAGTGCAGTGGGTATGCATTTCATTTAATATAAACTTATTTACTAGCAATATAGTTGCGATTTTATTCGATTGGAGTCTAGAGATGGTCTAAAACTAAAGTCAAAGTAAAATGGCGAGATCGCTACTTTACCATCACGTAATTTAAAACTCCTACTTTTAATCCAAACATTCTCATAAAAGCATGTTACTGATCATAAAAGGGGAAATGAATCAGCTATTTAGAGATATTTTCAAATATTTTTATCTGAACGCATTGTCGAGATTTTTCAGTTTGAAGTTGACATTTCGCTTGCCGCATGTCATTCCATTTTTCTCCCTCGTTTTCGATTTCCCGGTGCCTGCCGGTTGATATACTGAAGTCGAACTGTAAAAACAAAATGCTAATTCTAAAGAATTTTTCTGGATACATATTCCACTAAGCCTACGGATCTTTCATGTGAAATTTGTGAAAATAGCGTGGAATATCTACGGCCTTTCCCGCTTCGGTAATTTAGGCGGCCTACATTGAAATGAGTCTAGTTCGCTAAATATTTCAATATGTCAAGGCACTATAAGATATTGTTGCACTGAAATTATAATCCTGGTATACTTGCAGAATTGACCTTTAATTTTTAAAACATTCGTTCAGCAAAATCGCGAGAAAAAATTGATATGTGTAAAAAACTTTCCCGTAAAAAAGTGAACAAACTTGAGGTGCCATCTTGCCTCAATGTTTATGTAATGTGTTTCTTGATCAACAAGACGTAAGTCAATAAGCCGACAGCGATGATAGATGTCTGGATGTTTCTGTCTACGCACTCTGACATCGGTAATGAAATGACCGACTGCCGAAAATTCGACTTCAAATTGCCGTTTCTCGGAAACACATGCCTATAAAAATTATTCATAGATATCGGTAAAAAGCTGATTTAATTCCGCTTTTAACGATGTATGACCTGGTTTGATGTGAATTTTATGGATTCTGGTATGAGACGTGAAGGTTGAGAGGCCGGCCTATCATCATACTCTATGACTATGTAATGTAGGTCAATCAACACTACGACTTTCCATGTGTTTTTCTCCTCAATCGGGGTCTAAATTAAATAAGTATGATGTTGGTATGGTTAAATGCCTCTATCTTTTATATTCTACATCTCAATATATGTTAAAAAAAAATACATGGCCTATTGAGAATTAATTTATGTCAATATGAAAACAGCCTTCTTACCGCTTCAATATAGACGTCATTGACGATGTGTTCCACAAGTGACGTCACACGTGGATTTTAACTAAAACCGGATATTAGTTTTTCTCAGGCAGGTGAAAATGGACACTTTGAGGAACGATTTCTCAAAAACTACTGGATGGATTTTCATGAATTTTTTTTTAATGTCTTCTAAATTGTCCAATGCTTTACAGTTAAAAAAATCGTTGAGCGCTGGACCCTGTCTTTAAATATTTTTGTCAAAATAATTTAAAACCAAAATTGTCAAAAAAGCTCAAAATTTCTAACTCAGCCGCTAATTATCCGATTGACCTGAAATTTACAGGACTTATACAGAATGTCCATAGAAATAAAACTTTTTTTAATCACTTCCGGTTTTGACGTGAGAACTTACGGTTTTTCAAAATGTCAAAATGGCCTCTGAATTTCCTCTTTGATTTCAACCAATTCATTGGTCAAAATGGCCGAAAAAAGAAAAGTCAAAATGGTTCCTGATTTTTTTTTTTTTAAATTGTAGCTTATATGATGATAATCAAAGGAATAATTGGAAGCTATTTTAACCCTAAAAAAGGTAACTAATTTTGACTGAAAATTGTACTCTGTAACAACAAATTATGAAGACATAAATTGTGTTCCTATTTATATTTTCATCAAAGACTTACAAGATTAATTTGAAGTTACAATTCCAGTTCTCAAAATGATTATACAAAAAATATATTATGTAGCGCTTTATGTTTTGTTAATTTGTAACATCATAAATAAAAATATTATTTTGAGACCATTTTGACTTTTTCGAGGGACCATTTTGACCAAACGAGGGGCCATTTGGATAGGGGCCCAATTGACTATAACCCGTTTTTATCGTCTGCTCGATAGACGCGTAATATCTCTTCGTAAAATATTTCAAGCTGGTCAAGCCTATGTTGCGTTAAGCAGAGTTAAAACATTACAGGGTCTTACAATACAAGATTTTATGGAAAAAAACATATGTGATGAAAAAATTTAATCGACATTAAGAGCAATTACAGCCCGAAAATAGGACCATATCGACTGATACCAATATAATTTTACACAATGTTCAGGGTTTATATCTATTCACATACAAGATCTACAGAAACACATTAAAATGCTAGATGATATCATTTGTTTAACAGAAACATGGCTAAATAATTCAATAACTCCAACAAAACTCAAGTTAAATCGTTTCCGTCTTTACCACCAACCTCGAAGCAGCAGCTATGATGACACTAAAGATTTCAATTTTTTAAAATAAAAGGGGCATTGAGGATTAGGAATATATTTTAAAGAAGAAAAAAATGTCAATATCTTAAATTTGGGAGTTTTAAAAATAGAACACATTGTCATTGCTTTGAATATTCTGGATAAGAATATTAACGTAATTGTGATCTATAGACCACCTGTTTATCGATTAGAATTATTTCTCCCAATGTTAGAAAGATGACTAGTTGAATTACAAGATTGATATATGATTGAATCTACCCTTTCACAAAACTTTTTACTAAAAATAAGGGAGTGAACACCAGACTTTAGGGGTTTGAAGTTCAAAAAATCTTACAGCTATCAGGCAAAGCATCACGGGCCACGCTCAGTGCTGTTCACAGCTCTAGTTATCATTATAATCACATAACATTGCGTGTCGTCTAGCTGAGATCATTTCAGAGTGAACTTTCGTTAGAATAACACCTGTTCGGTCGTCCATTGATCATCGATCATCGATAAACACGCACTTAAAATTTTTCAAAAAGTGTTCAAAAATAATTTTGTCTTATTTTGACTTTTGTCCAGTATTGTTTGTTCTGATTATAACTTGCACTTTAGCAAATTGACACAGAAATCAAAACAATGTCTTCTACACGCAAACGATTATATCGACAACGGGTTGCATGCGATGCATGCGGCAAGGAACTGGATTCTGATTATAAAGAAAGTCACGTAAAACGCTTACACTTGGGGGATGCTATTACTTTTACACCCATTCAACAAAAAACTGATAAATCTCAGCCACAATTAGGTAGTTTTTTCGGGAAAACACATACTATTACATCTTCAGAGAGTAATCAGAATGTATGTGAAGTAATTAGTAGCGAGCATAGTGAAGTGGAAACGCATCTAATTGATGATTGTGATCCTTCTTCCGAATCTGATAATGTATCCGGAGGCACAGTCCATGAATGTTACGTTGAACCAACTTGTTCCAACACACCTGCTATAAGTGAAACTAATATCCAGGAAAGTCCATAAGAATGTTCATCTGTTTTTGAGAAACTACTGTAAGGCTAGAAATTAATGCGTCAACAAATTAATGCGACATGGGGTATACAGACTAAAACGCGAGTACAAATTAATGCGATCAGCGATAGGTGTCGCATTTTTTAATATCACAAAAAAAAAATGGAAGTTTGACGGCTAGTGCTGTATTCACCTCTAATCTTATCAATTAAGGGTTCTTTTCATTAAAACTCAAGCCATGATCAACGAGTTTGATTACTAATCAGCTTCAAATTTAGAGATTACCTAATTACTTAATCCAGCCCGGTCTCAATTTAAATACTTGACCTATATTACCATTTGTCCATATAATTCACTTGGAAATATGTGTTTTAAAATGCGGATACAAATTAATGCGATTGCGGATAGGTCGCATTTAACGCATTAATTTCTATCTCGCAATAATTTGTAGCCTTACAGTAATTGATTTGACATGTAAATATCCATCAGATCCTTGGCTCTTCAAGGATTCTAAAATCACTGATTCATTGGTGCGAGCAATAATAGAAATAGGTGCTTGTCAACCAGGATGTTATGATGACTTTGATGATTTCCAAATCGACAAAGACGGGAGACGTTTTCACGTGGAATGGTATCAGAAGACAATGGAAAACAGAGCAAAATCCCATAGACAATGGCTTTGTTACTCTCCAGAAACACATAAAATGTACTGTCTGTCTTGTTGGCTCTTTGCAGAAAAAAATAAATTTTCATTTGAACGCACATTCGCAGATCCAAATGCTGGATGTTCTAATTTTAAAAAAGGAATTGAGAAAATTCGAATTCACGAGGATTCTGAAATTCACAAAAGTTCTATGAGAGTTTTAATTGTCACTTAAGTTTCGATTACGGAGTGACCAGACAGTCTATCAAAATTTGATGAAAGCCAAAAATGCCGAAATCGAACGAAATCGGCAAGTTATGAAGCGTCTGGTAGATGCGATACTTTTTCTGGGAAAACAGGGGTCACAGAGAACATGCGGGATTAAGTCAAGACTGTAACGAGGGAAATTTTCTGGAACTTGTTAAATTCATTTCAAAATATGATCAAATTCTAGCCGACCACCTGATAAGTGCTAAAAGGAATGAAACTTATTTAAGTCATCACATACAGAATGACATCATTGAATCCATTGCCAATGAAGTTCTTCAGGGAATTCTATTTGAAGTTCGTTATGCTAAATATTATGCTATTATTCTAGATTCAACTATAGATATCAGTAGAATTGATCAATGCTCGTTTTCTCTCCGTTACGTCACCAAGACGGGAGATATCGTTGAGCGGTTCATCATGTTCGACGAATTGGATGGTGCAAGCGCCGAAGATTTCAAGAACTTATTAGATAAGATGCTCGAAAAATGTTCTTTAAAGTTCTCGGAATGTAGAGGTCAGGCATATGATGGCGCTTCTACCATGTCAGGTGACATTTCTGGGCTTCAACGAAGAGTAAAAATTGAAGAGCCTACCGCAATTTATGTTCACTGTTGTGCCCACAATTTGAATCTTGTAATAGGTGACTCTTCGTTTTGTGTACAAGCTAAACTTTTCTTAGGCACTCTAGAAAATATCTACAGTTTTATGACAAGTTCTCTTCCAAGACTGAAACTGTTAGATTCCGAAATTAAGCTACTGGATATAGCAACTTTGAAATTGAAAAGGCACTGTGACACACGTTGGCATAGCCACAAAGACTCAGTGAAAGCTGTGATAAGCTGCATTCCAGCTCTCGTGAAAGCTCTTGAACAAATTGCTAGTGGTGTATTACGAAATACAACACCGAAGGCACTTGCTGATGGTAATGGTATACTGGCAACAATTACTAAGTTCGAATTTATTGTATTATTAGTTGTTTGGGATACGATACTAGCATGCACAAATATACTCTCATGTTATTTACAAGAGTCTGATATTGATATTATGACTGCATCTTCACTTGTTCAGTCCACTCGATTGCAGTTAGTCGAATTACGATCAGACGACGTTTTCAATGATGTTGAAACTGAAGCAAGAGATATCGCGTCAATGTGTGAAGTCGTTCCGGTGTATAAAGAGTCCCGAAATCGAAAAGTAAAGTTAATGTCAGGTGAACAAGCATGGGATGACGCCGCTGGTGATGGTCGTACCAGATTTCTTCGAGATACCTATTATGTTATCGTAGATACTTTGACATTTCAGATGAATGAACGATTCTCGGATTTTACTGAAATTGCTACTAAATTTTCTGCCTTAGGTCCTAAATATTTCTCAGATAAAAACAGTGAAACAAAGTTGATTGAACTTGGAAAGTTTTATAGTAAAGATGTCAATACTGCCGAACTAATAGATGAATATAGACATTTTAAAATAGTTTTAGAAGATATATTTACACCCCCTTCCTCGGTACTTTTAAAAGTCAAAGATGTTTTACCCTTCATTATACAAAATACTATGGAAACTGCCTTTCCGAATTTGACGATTTTGTATAAAATATTTTTGACAATCCCCGTATCCAGTGCTGCCAGTGAGAGAAGCTTTAGTAGATTGAAACTAATAAAAAACTAGAGCCGTACCAAAACGGCGCTGGGCAGTGCGTCATCCTGGAAATCTTTCATAATTCACAAGGCACTAAGCAAATGGTTATGAAAATATTAATATCAAAAAAGTTAGAAACATTTTTTCTAGTCTTGTTACAGCATGATAGCTTTAATAAAGGTTAACAATAAAAAAATAGTAGTTCTCTCCCTTCAACTGTTTTGACGATAATTGTAAGCGTTATTAAATCAAATGTGTTAGCGTTTTGGCGATAGTTTTTACTTTTTTGGTTTAGTATTGCCAAAACTCAAGTTAATTACAAGTTGAAGGGAGAGCACTATCATTTAACCATTTAGACAACAAACATATTATTTTAGTTAATTAGCCAATAACGTCAAAACCGGTAGTAATATCGAAATTTTGAAAATATATTTGAGATCGCAATCAAAATGCTTAGCTACCCACAAGTTTTCAGAATATTCAAATAAAATTTTAAAAAAACCCGCACAGTGACAATAGAACTTTGCACAAAACTTTCAAATATTATATCGCGCTATTTTATTTAAAACATAAAGTGTCATATATCATTAAAAAGAATAGATTAGGCACAATAAGAATATATAAGAATGTGTGACGTATTAAAGTTAAGTCACGTGACAGAGGTATTTAAAGTTAAAAATCGTAAATATCAAATGGCCATAGAACCGGAAGTAAACATCGGACAACTAAAATGGATACATCAATACATAGATCTGGTCAAGGGCAATAACCTTTGTTAAGGTCACAAGGTAAAAAAGTTCAAGGTCACGAGTTACAATTCTTTGAAATTTTGGCAATTACATTAAATACAATATACCGGAAATAACAAAAAAGCATCATCGAATATCAAAATCGAATAACGTATTTTTTGGGGCAATCGACTAAGCTGTCTAAAAATACTACAATTACGAATTCCGCTCATAACCCCGAGGCCCCATTTTGAGTTTTACACAAGTTAGTCATATAAATATGGCGGCCGATCTATTACAACTGGGTCAAATTTCATTGATTGATTGTTTATATAGCATCATTTCAAATATATTGCAAACAAAAAAAAACATATAACTTGAAAATTCCGGAAGTTAGATTTTAGATTTAAAAAGCGAATAACATCAAAACCGGAAGTGTTATCGAAATTTTGAAAACAGATTTGGGTTAGCAATCAAAATGTCTATCTACCTGTAAGTTTTCAGGACGGTCAAAATAAAATTTGAAAAAAAACACGCACAGTTACAATGAAACTTTGCACAGAATTTTCAAATTTTAAATCGCGCAATTGTCATTCAAACATAAAGTGTTATATATCACTGGAAAGAGTAAAATAAGCACACTAATAATATATAAGAGTTTGTGACGTATGTTAGTTGGGTCACGTGACAGAGCTGTTTAAAGTTAAAAATCGCAAATTTCAAATGGCAATAGAACCGGAAGTAAACATCGGACAACGGAAATGGATATTTCATTGGATAGATCTAGTCAAGGGCAATAACCTTTGTTCAGGTTGCAAGGTCATAAAAGGTCAAGGTCACGAGTTACAAGTTTTTGAAATTTTCGCAATTACTTTAAACGTTATACCGGAAATAACAAAAAGGCAGTATTAAAAATCAAAAATCTAATAACGTACTTTTTTTAACAATAGACTGGGCTGTCCTAAAATACTACTATTACGAATTCCGCTCATAACCCTGAGGCCCCATTTTGAGTTTTACAAAAGTTGGTCATATCAATATGGCGGCTTATTTGTAACTTCCGGGTCAATTTTTTTTCATTCATTGTTTTCGAATTGTCATTGCAATCATATTTCCCAAAAAAAATTTCACATATCTTCGAAATTCCGGAAGTTGAAATCTAAAAATTTTCGTCAAAACCGGAAGTGATATCGAAATTTTGAAATTAATATTATGTTCACAATCGAATTGCCTATGTGCATTTTTATTTTCAGATTCTTCGAATTAAAATTGTAGAATTTGAAAAAATTTTATAATTAAAACTAAAAAAAGTTATCGACAAAATAAATTTTTTAAATTGCTTGAAGAAGCCGTATTGTAGACATTAGTTCAAAGAAGTAACCTAAACAAATCCGAGTCAAATCGGATAAAAAATAGAGCCGTGAAATGGAAAATTCTAAAAAACCACTTTTTGTCCTACGTCATTTCCGGTTAGACAAAAATGCATCAAATAACATTTAAAAAATTTAGTTTTTCGAGAAAAAAAAGCAAATCGCATCAGTGCATGTGTGACATTAGCAGTTTTTGCTGGGTGCTCTGACCAGTATTTGAAGAAAAAAAAAAAAAAAACTAGAACTGTTCAGATAACAGTACTGATGCAGGGCTTGTTACGACACAAAGGTACGACCGGTGCGGCAATATCTCTTGTGCATGCCTGTACTCATACTCTTATAGCACATGCGACACAAACAAATTTTGAAGGAATTTGGGTAAGAAATAAGAAAGTTGGCGATGCGCATGCGCACAACTCAAATTCAATATATTCATGATATATCAGATCTAATTATACACATACATGTCAATTTTGAAGATATTCAGATAAGAAATAAGGAAGTTGGCGATGCGCATGCGCACTACACAAATTCAATATAATGTTGATATATCGGATCTAATTATACCTATACATGTCAATTTTAAAGAAATTCGGATAAGAAATAAGAAAGTTGGCGATGCGCATGCGCACTACCAAATTCAATATATCCATGATATTTCGGATCTAATTATACACATACATGTCAATTTTGAAGAAATTTCGATAAGAAATAAGAAAGTTGGCGATGCGCATGCGCATTACACAAATTCAATATATCCATGATATTTCAAATCTAATTATACACATACATGCCAATTTTGAAGAAATTCGGATAAGAAATAAGAAAGTTGGCGATGCGCATGCGCACTACACAAATTCAATATATCCATGATATTTCAAATCTGATTATGCACATATATGTCAATTTTGAAGAAATTTGGATGAGAATTAAGAAAGTTGATAATGCGCATGCGCAGAACCTAAATCTAACATTTCCCCTGAATTCGCAATCCGATCATGCATATACGTACCAAGTTTCATAAAATTCGGATAAGAAATAAAAAAGTTAGTAAATTAAGTGGAAATGTACCTTTAAATGTAGTTCCGTATGCATAAATTACAGCATGACGCTGTTCAATCCAACCTAGAGTGTTCTTATATGTTATAACTGGACACAAGAAATAGTTATCAGAAAACAGTGTGAACATAGCTTTAAATTAACACCCTAAACTTTGATTTATATCTGTGTTGACAGGGTCACTGACACTAATTAACCGAAATACCTCTATTAAATACATTGCACGTTGGTATTTTTTGCCAATTTTGAATAATATGCTTGAAAGGTATGCATATTATACATCATTGGATGCGTCTTGATGCGTAGATTACGAATATGCAAAAATGATGATATTTGCACAAAAAGGGTAGCTGCTAGAGCCATTTAAGACAAATTTTAAACTTTTTTCAATCGCTTATAAAACCGAAAGTTACGGTCAAAAACAAAAAATGAAAATACCAGGGGATAGATATTGTCGAGAACTTCGTGTCATGAGAAATTCAAGGTCATGGGCGGTCAAGGTCACAAGAAAAATGACTTCTAATATTAAGCAATCTAAAAAAAATTCAATTAAAAATTACAAGAAAGCAAAATAAAATTTCAAAATTCGGATCCCTACACAATGGTCTTAAACGACTAACGTTTCGATGAGTACCAGAATCATGAAAATCGGATAATAATTGAGAGACAAGTAGCAATTTAAAGAAATGTTACTACTATCCAAGATGGCGGAAGATTTGACGTTTCCGGTCTATTTTTTTTTGCTAAATCTGTGTCTAATGATATGTCTAGTTATATGCATGTATTTATTTCTGTGCATCTGTGATAGGTAAAAAGTTGAATATCGAACTTTAAGTGCAATTTTTGCAAAAACCAGAAAAGTTGCACAATTTCTGAAAACAGATTTAGGTTTATCATTATGATAGTATTATATACTTTGAATTTCAGATCGATAGCATTATAAGTAAACATTTTAGAACAGTGCTACAATAGTTTTGCTACAAAAAGGTGCAAATATTTTTGCAAATTGAGATTTTTTATAAATCGATACTATGTTGTTAAATACGTATAATACAATACAGGAAACTCTATGCAAATCAAAGTGTAAATACGACTCCCAGTACTGTCCGAAATATTTCATGGGTGCATAATTTATGCATAACCATATTTGAATAACTGTTCCGTAATACATTTAAAATCTAATGACCGCGGAGTACAAATACGACATGGTACGAGCATTACTGTACTATGTGCTGTTTCGTCCCTGTACTCTGTCAAGAAATCAAAAAAAAAAAAAAAAAAAAAAGAACTAGAACTGTTCAGATAACAGTACTGATGCAGGGCTTGTTACGACACAAAGGTACGACCGGTGCGGCAATATTTCTTGTGCATGCCCTGTACTCATACTCTTATAGCACATGCGACACAAACAGATTTTGAAGGAATTCGGGTAAGAAATAAGAAAGTTGGCGATGCGCATGCGCACAACTCAAATTCAATATATTCATGATATATCGGATCTAATTATACACATACATGACAATTTTGAAGAAATTCGGATAAGAAATAAGGAAGTTAGCGATGCGCATGCGCACTACACAAATTCAATATATTCATGATATATCGGATCTAATTATACACATGTATGTTAATTTTGAAAAAATTCGGATAAGAAATAAGAAAGTTGGCGATGCGCATGCGCACTACACAATTTCAATATATCCGTGATATTTCGAATCTGATTATGCACTTACATGTCAATTTTGAAGAAATTTGGATGAGAATTGACAAAGTTGATAATGCGCATGCGCAGAACCTAAATCTAACATTTCTCCTGAATTCGCAATCCAATCATGCATATACGTACCAAGTTTCAGATAATTCCGATGAGAAATAAAAAAGTTGGAAAATTAAGTGGAAATGTACCTTTAAATGTGGTTCCGTGTGCATAAATTACAGCATTACGCTGTTCAATGCAACCTAGAGTGTTCTTATTTTGTTATAACTGGACATATGAAATAGTTATTAAAAAACAGTGTGAACATAGCTTTAACACCCTTAACTTTGATTTATATCTGTGTTGACAGGGTCACTGACACTAATTAACCGAAATACCTCTATTAAATACATTGCACATATAGAGTTTTGAATAATATGCTTGAAAGGTATGCATATTATACATCATTGGATGCGTCTTGATGCGTAGATTACGAATATGCAAAAATTATGATATTTGCAAAAAAAGGGTAGCTGCTAGAGCCATTTAAAACAAATTTTAAACTTTTTTCAATCGCTTATAAAATCGAAAGTTACGGTCAAAAACAAAAAATGAAAATACCAGTGGATAGATATTGTCGAGAACTTGGTGTTATGAGAAATTCAAGGTCATGGGAGGTCAAGGTCACGAGAAAAATGACTTCTAATATTGAGCAATTATATAATAATTTTAATTAAAAATTACAAGAAAGCAAAATGAAATTTCAAAATTCGGGTACCTACAAAATGGTCTTAAACGACTAACGTTTCGATGAGTACCAGAATCATGAAAATCGGATAATAATTGAGAGACAAGTAGCAATTTAAAGAAATGTTACTATTATCCAAGATGGCGGAAGATTTGACGTTTCCGGTCTATTTTTTTTTGCTAAATCTGTGTCTAATGATATGTCTAGTTACATGCATGTACTTATTTCTGTGCATCTGTGATAGGTAAAAAGTTGAATATCGAACTTTAAGTGCAATTTTTGCAAAAACCAGAAAAGTTGCACAATTTCTGAAAACGGATTTAGGTTTATCATTATGATAGTATTATATACTTTGAATTTCAGATCGATTGCATAATAAGTAAACATTTTAGAACAGTGCTAAAATAGTTTTGCTACAAAAAGGTGCAAATATTTTTGCAAATTGACATTTTTTATAAATCGATACTATGTTGTTAAATACATACAATACAATACAGGAAACTCTATGCAAATCTAAGTGTAAATACGACTCCCAGTACTGTCCGAAATATTTCATTGATGCATAATTTATGCATAACCATATTTGCATAACTGTTCCGTAATACATTTAAAATCTAATGACCGCGGAGTACAAATACGACATGGTACGAGCATTACTGTACTATGTGCTGTTTCGTCCCTGTACTCTGTCAAGAAATCAAAAAAAAAAAAAAAAAAAAAAAAAAAAAAGAATAATCATTTGCAAAACAAAGCAGGGCGTACTTGTAAAGTACGCCCTGCAATAATCATTTGCAAAACAAAGCAGGGCGTACTTGTAAAGTACGCCCTGCAAAAAAAACATTATGAAAACAAAGCAGTGCGTTCGAAATCGAACGCACTGCAATTATCTGAGATCAACAATGACTGAAGACAGGCTCTCAAATATATCTTTGATAAATATAGAAAGGAATTTTGCCAAATATGTTGATTTTGACAAAGTCATTCAGACGTTTTCAATGATGAAAAAAAGGAGAATGAGAATGACTAAAGTTGATATTGAAATTAAAAAAAAAAGTCGAAATAATAAAATTCATACAAACACAACAAATCCATCCCGTAAATTAAACTGAATACGTGTGGATTTCCTAAGGGGGGTAGTACCATGTGTTCTAGAAAGAGTGAAAATACTCTGCCAATAACAATAGTGTTTCTCCCAGGAAGGTTTGTAAAACTCGCATACCCAAGTTAGAAATTCGGGCAACCTCAGATATCTCGCCCCCCCCCCCCCCCTCCTGGGACCTAAACCTGGCTCCGCCACTGGCACGGCTACCAGTATACAGGCAGGTTAACTAAAAGGGACGCGGGAATACCAGCAGACAGACAAACGAAACACGGACAGTTAAAATGGAATTCGGCATAATATTTTCAAATTCTAAAACGCGGAATTATGATTCAAGTACATAGTGTCATATATCATTGGAAAGCGTAGATCAAGCATAATACGAATCAAAAATAATTTGTGTCGTATGTAAATAAGGTCAAAAAAATTGCAATTTTCTGATGGCCATAAAACCGGAAGTAAACATTGGGAATCTAAAACGATTACATCATTGGATAGATCTTGTTAAGGGCAACAATTTTTGTTCAGGTCACTCAAGGTCAAGGTCACAAGATATGAGCCTTAAAAGCTTTGACTATTAGGGAACATTTTTAACTGGAAATAAAAAAAAAATACGAATCGAAATTCAAAAATAGGCTTCCTAAGTTTTGTTAGCAATCGATTAATAAATCCATAGACATATTTTTTATTCAAATCCGAGGATTCTCTGATTCTGAATTTCGATTTAAAGAAAATTCAGTCATTTCGAGATGGCGGCTAATATGAAATATCTGGGTCAGATTTTATCACTTCATATTTTGTCAATGGTTATTTCTAGCACATAGCAAAAAGATTTTTTTGAATATCTGCGTTATCCCGGAAGTTAAAATTTCAACTTTGCAAGCGAATGACGTCAAAACCGGAAGTGATATAAAATTTTGAAAATACCATTTTGTTCGCAATCAAAATGTCTATGAACATGAAAGTTTTCAGATTGCTCAGAATAAAATTGCAAAAGTTAAAAAAAATTGTCAAAAAAAAGTGCTCCAAAAGTTCTTAAAGTGCATGTTTTGAAACTTTTATCTGAAAACAAATCGATTAACGAAATAAACAAAATAAAATCCCATCAAAATCAGTTGAAAAAAAGAGGTGATAATGGCAAAAATCTTAAAAGATATTTGTTTTCATACGTCATTTCCGGTTATGTGAAAATGCGTCATTTTACATTCATTCACTAACGAGCACATATTTATCGTGGGAAATCTTGTCAGATTATGTGTGACATGCGCAGTTTTGGCAGTTGTGGCGATAGATTTGCCACTCAATAAAATTATATTATCAATTAATGTGTAATAAGTGACGTTTGATGCTCATCTAAAAAAAAGTTATAATCGAGGTTGTCTAAGAAGCAATTTAGCTTTATCATTATTATCAACAAAGACAGAATGAGAAAACAGTATAACAGGATAACCAAACCCAATTCAAATTTAACCTAAACAAGGCATAATATACTACAACTTAAAAATATGAACAGTATGAATCTAGAAAAATATATGCTTACCAAGAAACCAAATAATTTTCCTATGGCTTTGCCATGTTTCAAATATTATTTACAGTGAAAAAAAATACAACTAAATGTAAACAAACCAGAGTGACCTCCCCATAGATTAGTACGGTGGCCCATATACGACATTCCTTTTTTTTTAGTTTTCAGTTAAAAAAAAAATTCTGAAGGCTGGGTGAAAACCTAAAAAATAAAAACCTAAAACTTATTTGGGGTTTTGGGTTTTTATTTTGAGTTTTCACCCGGGTGAAAACAGTTTTCACCCAGGTGGAAACTCATTTAGTTTCTAGTTTTTATTTTTATGTTTTCGGTTTTTATTTTTAGGTTTTCAGTTTTTATTTTTTTGTTTTCGGTTTTTTTTTTTTTAGTTTTCAGAAAAAAAAAATTCTGAAGGCTGGGTGAAAACCTAAAAAATAAAAACCTAAAACTTACTTGGGGTTTTGGGTTTTTATTTTGAGTTTTCACCCAGGTGGAAACTCATTTAGTTTTTATTTTTTATTTTTATGTTTTCTGTTTTTATTTTTTAGGTTTTCACCCAGCCTTCAGAATTTTTTTTTTTCTGAAAACTAAAAAAAAAAAAAAAACGAAAACCTAAAAATAAAAACTGAAAACCTAAAAATAAAAACCGAAAACATAAAAATAAAAACTAAATGAGTTTCCACCTGGGTGAAAACTGTTTTCACCCGGGTGAAAACTCAAAATAAAAACCCAAAACCCCAAATAAGTTTTAGGTTTTTATTTTTTAGGTTTTCACCCAGCCTTCAGAATTTTTTTTTTTTCTGAAAACTAAAAAAAAAAAAAAAACCGAAAACATAAAAATAAAAACTGAAAACCTAAAAATAAAAACCGAAAACATAAAAATAAAAACTAAAAACTAAATGAGTTTCCACCTGGGTGAAAACTGTTTTCACCCGGGTGAAAACTCAAAATAAAAACCCAAAACCCCAAATAAGTTTTAGGTTTTTATTTTTTAGGTTTTCACCCAGCCTTCAGAATTTTTTTTTTAACTGAAAACTAAAAAAAAAGGGAATGTCGTATATGGGCCACCGTAGATTAGACCCTTTTGTACTCTTTTTAGAAGAGTTCTATCATCATCCGGCCGTCGAGAATGAATTCGGGTTATTTCTGTCAATTTAAAAACTTTCAGCTGGTACATTAAGTGGAGATGATTACATTTTGGGTGTTAATGCATATGCACATGTAGGAAAAAGTATATAGAATTGAAGCATGTGGTGTATGAAGCAGAAAAACGTAACGAAAATACTTTTTTTAATGTCTTTTGTGAGAGGCGGTGTACGAAAAAATAAAAATCCAATATGGCGACTTTCGTGCCTTTTCTGATCTTAGTAGAAGGGAAATGTCAAAGTGGGGAAATGTACATTTTTTTCAACCCAGGCGCCTGTGGCTGGGGCTGATCTGAATTGTAAATGTCTTCTTGTATTGACGCCGTTTCTGAAAAACTAGTGGATCCTTGACTGTTCTTTGTGTTTCTCTTTGACTTCTTTTTGTGGGATGTGAAGACTTGGTACCTGATGAAGGGTTGTACGTCCTTCTCCTCTCGGAAAATGATCCGAACAAACTGACGTATACGTTGATGGTTCAAAGTTTTTTCGACTGATTGCACGTAGCCATGATGAGCGTATGGTTCCTTCTTTTGGTATTCTATGCAATTTGACCGTTCTACCAAATCTCCCCTTGTCTCCGGACTTATTATGACAGTTTTTGATGGCACAGTAATTAGGCTTTCCCGTTTTGTTTAATAATAATAATAATAATAATAATATATTTATTTCGTACAATAAGTACACATTACAAAGAATAGGAAAAAATAAACATACAGATTATTTACATTAAATAATAAATACTCTATTGAGTGGATAAATAGCTAATGTAATTTCATTTAAATTATTTTTATCAGTATTATGCATACTGTAGTCTCTGAGGACAATCATATCACTAATAATGGTCGCAGTTTTTATTACATCATCGTCAACAATATCTGCAGTTTGTAATTTATTCAGAATAGTTTGGACACCTAGTTTACTAACGTCAAATTTGTTGATATTGTATTCATATGACATGAGATTTAAATTATTACATGCTGAGGTCAAACTACCATTCAGGACTAACTGCCCACAAATAAATGTAACCTGATTCTTACTTCTTAAAACTGTATGGATAAACTTTACAAAGCGTTTTAATAACTGAATTTCTATAGAATGATCCGAACAGATCAAATTCAACAAATTACTGTGAGCCTGTCGAGGCAAATCCCATAACCGCCGTATGCATTTTCTCCATGCACAAAACAATTTCTTTATGGACTTATGAGAATAATCTAGTAATTGAGACCCATATAAAGGCATGCAATATGTTTTAAATAATCTGTATTTAAGATATGAATATGCAAATTGAAATTCACTTAGAGTTATATTCACTCGTAATAAAAGATTATTGATACATCTACTGACTTGTGATTCCTTTGTATCATGTTCTAGTAAATTACCCAGGTGAATTTAAGACTTGACAAATTCTATATATTTATCAATAAATAATACTTTAGAAATATTAATATCATTATTTCTGGTTCTGTCATGATTTAAGAAAACAAGTTTACTCTTATCCGGGTTGAAATTTACATCATACTCTCTTGCATAATCGTTTACTATCTTTAGTAGTTTTGTAAGAACTTTCTTCAAAACACTACCCTCCAAAATTAGATAACTGCCGTGGTTAATTTGACTGTTTCTCTGATTTAACTTACTAGTTGTGATAGCTTGCCTTTGGGTCGTTTCTTTAAACCCTGATTCTGTGCACCATAGAACTTGCTTCCGTGGTTAAATTGATTGTTTATGATCAGGAGGTGAACACTGTTTCCTTTACTTTCTTTACTAAACTCATTGAATTTACTGCAGTGGTTAAATTGATTGTTTATGATCAGGAGGTGAGGGCTTTCTTCGCTACACTGAATCCTTTACTTTCTATACTAAACTCATTGAATTTACTGCCGTTGTTAAATTGATTGTTTATGATCAGGAGGTGAGGGCTTTCTTCGCTACACTGTACCATTTACTTTCTATACTAAACTCATTACATTAGAATTTATTGCCGTTGTTAAAATGAATGTTTATGATCAGGAGGTGAGGGCTTTCTTCGCTACACTGTATCCTTTACTTTCTATAATAAACTCTTTAAATTAGAATTTACTGTCGTGGGTAACTTGATCGTTTCTCTGATTTAAGTAATGGGTTTGTAGATGCTGTGCCTTTAAGTCGTTTCTTTCAGACCTGGTTCTATGCCCTTTAAAATTAGATTTTACAGCCGTGGTTTTATTGATCGTGTTTACAGTTGTATTTGTAAATTTTCTTCTTACAGTTGTGGTGACTCTACTTTTGAATTCCAGTAGAGATCTCAACGAGAATATTTATTAATAGTTTTCTTTACTCTCAGAGCTATAGTGCATGTTTACTTGAAGCAGTGCAGTTCTTCTTCTGTTCTGATATCTTTACTTTTAGATTGCAGTAGACTTTCATCAACAATATATTTTAATAATAGTTATCTTGCCTCTTACATTCAATTCAAGTAGTTCTATTCATAGCGTTGCATGGAATGTCTGCTCATAAATACTTACTAATGGTTTACCTGTCTCTTGCAGTTGTGGTGTCTTTACTTTTTAGACTGCTGAAGACTTCTCATCGTCAATATTTAATAAGAGTTATCTTGCCTTTTACAGTTGAAGTAGTTCTACTCAGAGTTGCAAAGGATATCGGAACTAAAATACTAACTAACGGTTAACTTTCTTCTTTCAGTTATAGTTTAGGTGGAATAGATGTCTGGACGAAGTACTTACTTATAGTCCTGTCTCTTGCAATTGTATTTTGGCTGTTTCATCTCTTACAGATATATTACAGTTTGACATAACATATTTTTATTACTTCCCTTCCAGGTTTTCTATTTGGCATTATCATTTTTGGCAAACAATTCACACTTTTGGCAAATCTAAATTCATAACACACTGTCAGGGGATGAGTAAACATCCTTCAAGCTGGTCTTGAGCATGGATAAATCCTACCTCCCCCTCCAATTTAGAATAAGAACATTAATGGAGTAGGGTTGGGTAGCCCGCTCGCAGCACTTACTTGGACTGACCTTTGGCTTCACAAATTTAATGATTTTATTAGTTTATTATTATTATTATTATTAGACGGTTTGACAAGTGTTACGTCATCAGCATAAGCAAGAGCTCCGGTATAAACATGACCGACATGACATCCAATCTTACTATTTCTTAATCGTGTTAATAATTCATCAAAATAAATACTAAATAAAATTGGGGAAAGAACCCCACCTTGTTTCACACCATTTGATACACTAAAGGGTTGTAATGTACACTGGGCCCAACGTATTTGTACGTTTTGGTTTGTATTTAGATTTAACAAAAAACGAGCAGTTAAAGGACATATTCCTCTATTGACAAGCAATCTAAATAACTTTATAAAATTCAAACGGTCGAAAGCACGGCTTGCGTCCAAAAAGCAGACAAACACATCTGATTTTAGGTTGTGATAATACCTAATTACCTCATTTAACACAAATGAACAATGTATGGTAGAATGACGTGGCTTAAAACCATATTGTAAATCCGAGGAGACCATAACATCCTGGTTTCTGTTAAGGATAATCCAGTCTAAAATTTTACCAACAATGCTACTTAGAGCTTTTCCTCGGTAGTTATCAGAGTTATCCAATGACTTTTTACTATTTTTTGGAATTGATATTATCGTAGATAAAACAAGTGATGATGGACTGTATCCATGGCACAAGAGTGCTGATAAAACTAATGATAAGTGTACATGAAACAATTGAGGGGCATGAATGATATGGTCGGTGGAATGGCCGAAATTTCCGTCATTTTTATCATATTTTAGATGCTTTATCGCATTGATGACTTCATCCACTGAAATTTTGTGGGAATCTGTACAAGAACACTTGTGATACACTTGTAATACCGGAAGTGAAATGGCACCAGATAGCAAGAAAAGATAACTCCATCAACGAACGATAACTCTAGGTACCGCAAACGGGGAATAGCACCGTGGTTAGCGCGTCGTTCTTGACAAGCATGACGTCATTGCTTGGATACGAGAAAATGAAGGTCGTTATGTTTGAGAGTTCGGTTCTCGATCAGGGTGTGAAAGTCCGATGACCTTGAATAAGTTATCTTCACTCATAATTCCAGCCCACCCAGCTGTAAATGGGTACGGATAATCCGGGAAAGATCAATGCCAAGAGGTTTGGCCAAGAACCAGCTGGGAGAAAGGATCCGCAAGGAACCTTAGTTGTTATCCTTGTAAAATATAGATGTTTCTCCTTTTTTTCCGTGCAATGGTGAATTTGCGGACGTTGAGCTCGGGGAAGTATGTATTTGATCCATACTGATACGAAGATGTTTAAAACATCCGCCAATTCTTCCTGGATGGACGTCATACGTAGATAAGTCCTCATTGCCGTAGAAACATACTTGGCATACATGACACATACCTCGATAATATCTCGCTTGATGTATCTTTGCTTCCCAAACAGTCATCGGATAATTAACGGGAGCGTCGTATACTGGCGTGGCGTGTACGACAAGGTTAGGGATCATGTTAGAGTGGCTGAGTGGTTATTATGAAAGGAATTGTAATTGCTACAATTCATTAACGCTTTGACAGTCCACAAAGAAACATCGCTTCTGAGAATTATTTACAATATGCAAATGAAAAAGAAACCTTTCCCTGAAATTTAATTGTGCTCCTTTTTATACGCCCACATGAATATGTCCGTCGGTCCGTCCGCCCGTCCGTCAACATTTCTTGTGAGCACAATAGACACTACAGTTTTCATCTGATGTTGATGAAACTTGCTATGATTCTTTGGATTGATAAGATCTCGGCCAAGTTCGAATTTGACGTATTTTCGATGAAAAGTTTTTGAGTTATTGCCCTTGACTTTGCAAAAATGCGTCAAATTTTGTTTGTGAGCACTCTAGAGACTACGGTTTTTATACGCCCACACATTAATGTGGGCGTATATTGTAGTCGCCCCTGTCTGTCTGTCCGTCTGTCCGTCCGTCTGTCTGTCGGTCTGCCTGTCCACAATTGTTGTGGACACGATAGAGAGCTGGTTTCTTGATGGATTTTGATGAAACTTGCTGTGAGTTTTTGTAATCACCCAAGGATGAACCCTATTGAAAATCAGACGAATCGAAAAATATTTCATGGGTTATTGCCCTTGCTTTTGAAAATATGTTGTGGACACCATAGAGAGCTGGTTTCTTGATGGATTTTGATGAAACTTGGTATGAGTGTTTGTATTGACATTGGGATAAACCCTATTGAATATCAGAAACATCGAAAAAATATTTTATGAGTTATTGCCCTTGTTCTTTAAAACGCGTTAATTTTCCAGCCGTTACACTCTCAAAGTTGTGGACACGATAGAGAGCTGGTTTCTTGGTGGATTTTTATGAAACTTGCTGTGAGTGTTTGTAATCACCCAAGGATGAACCCTATTGCAAATCAGACGAATCGAAAAATATTTCCTGGGTTATTGCCCTTGCTTTTCAAAATATGTTGTGGACACGATAGTGAGCTGGTTTCTTGATGGATTTTGATGAAACTTGGTATGAGAGTTTGTACTGACATTAGGATAAACCCTATTGAATATCAGAAACATCGAAAAAATATTTTATGAGTTATTGCCCCTTGTTCTTTAAAACATGTTAATTTTTCAGCCGTTACACTCTGAGTTGTGAAAACAATAGAGAGCTGGTTTCGTGGTGGATTTTTATGAAACTGGCTGTTGGTGTTTGTATTGACCTTCAGATACACCTTATTGAAAATCAGAAACATCATCAACCATGTGACTGCTCTTAATCATTTTAAGATGGAACCTAAACGTTGGTTGCCCTTGTTTTATGCATATTTCAGTGACATATTTGTTTTTTCCAGGAAACTTGAACCCATGGTTTTACTCTTGTAAAAAGAGAAAATGTAATTCTCAGAATCTTTCATTTACTGATCACTCTTGTCAACCCCCGGACGAATTGGCTGCCATTATAAAAGTGGGCGTATTACGATGGCCATCGCTATTTTCATCTGATTTTGATGAAACTTGCTACGATTCTTTGGATTGATAAGATCTCCGTCAAGTTTGAATTTGACGTATTTCCGATGAACGATTTTTGAGTTATTGCCCTTGACTTTGCAAAAATGCGTCAAAATTTTGTTTGTGAGCACTCTAGAGACTACAGTTTTCATCTGATTTTGATGAAACTTGCTATGATCCTTTAGATTGATAAGATCTTGGTCAAGTTTGAATTTGACGTATTTTCGATGAACGGTTTTTAAGTTATTGCCCTCGACTTTGAAAAAATGCGTCAAATTTGGTTAGTGAGCACTCAAGAGACTACAGTTTTTATCTGATTTTGATAAAACTTGTTTTGATCCTTTGGATTGATAAGATCTGGGTTAAGTTTGAATTTGACGAATTTTAGATGAACGGTTTTTAAGTTATTGCCCTTGACTTTGTAAAAACGTGTCAAATTTGATTCGTGAGCACTCTAAGAGACTACAGTTTTCATCTTATTTTGATGAAACTTGGTATGCTCCTTGAGATTAATAAGATCTCGGTCAAGTTCGAATTTGACGTAGTTTTGATGAACAGATTTTGAGTTATTGCCCTTGACTTTCATAAAACACGTAAAAAATTGTTCGTTAACACAATAGAAGCTTCAGTTTTTATCCAATTTTATTAAAAATTGTTGTGATCATTGGAATTGATAAGATCTGAGACAAGTTCTAACTTGACACAATTTTAATGAATGGATTTTGAGGTATTGCCCTTGACTTTGTCAAAATGCGTCAAAAATGGTTTGTGAGCAGGATTGAAGCTACAATTTTGAACTGATTCTAATGAAACTTGTTGTGATCATTGCAATTGATAAGATCCTGAACAAGTTCTAACTTGATGCATTTTCGATGAACAGTTTTTGAGTTTTGTCCTTGACTTTTATAATAAAATTTGTATTATTAAAATATGATCATTTCCGACAGCTGCCAGTGGGCGTATGTTACCTTGCCTGGCAAGCCCTGGTATATATTTTGCACAAAACACCCACAGGACACCCTACCTTTTACCTTGCTTTCTACCCAATAAGTCCCTCAATACCATATATAACTCGCCAATTGGTACCTCATTACCCTAGCTGCCATGTCATGGAGCTTCCCCGACTCATCCGCTGCGCAGCCCTGTCAGATCCTGCGTATGCACTACGTACTGTACGGCTAAGCCGTATAAGTCCATTTTGGTGATTTTTCACTTTTTATACTCAATGTATAGAATAAAGCATTCTTCATATTATGATAATATTCGCTTGACCTTAATCCCTTTAAAAAGGGGAGATAATCGCTATAATCCATTTGGTTTATCTCCAGAAGTCTGATATCTTAAAGCACAAATAGAATATGTCCTGACATATACGCTTTGTGCACAAAATATTTAACTTTGTTTAATTCTATTGGTGGACATATTCCATTTTCGCATCAAAAAGCACATGGTTGAGAAAGTTTTTGGAGCATCAAATTTGAAAACAAAAACAAGGTTAGTGTTTTTTTTGTCATTTTAGTTCTTCAATATTAGACTACACAATTTCAATGAAGTCAAGGCACATTGTTGATACACATTGTTGTTAAAGTTTGGGCACATGTGATTTTTTGATAAGCAAAAGTCAGGTCGCAAGTGAAATTACCCAGGTCACATGTGAAGAGCCTTGTTATAGCCTGAAATCAATGCGATTTCTTTTTCTGTATTGCAGACATGGATAAACTCTTTACAATTGACTCAGTGTTAAATATTTTAGATGAAAATACTCCACAAAGTGATGGTATCACTGAAAGTGATCAGTTCTGGCCGGATGAAATACAGAATGAAGTAGAAGTTGAAGCAAAATCGGTAGATCAAGTCATAGTAGAGAGTCTTAAACTGATCAATGGAAATGTAGATCCGAAATCAGATGAAGATTTTTCTTGTCAAGATGATGACGTTGATGACAGAGCAGATGAGACATACATTCCTGAATCAGAAACCTCTGATAGCGATAGTGGTGAAAAACATGTGTCATTTCAAAATGATCTTGTTCCTCAAGAAGTTCCAATAGATGTCCCCTGTGATCAAGACACACGAAGATCTAGAAAAAGAAAGCGAGACCCTTCTCAGTGGCAACGAAATGTTCGACATCGCAGAAGAGTTAAAGGCGAGTCATATGTAACGCGTAAAGGGAAACGGGTACCACAAAAAGGACCAAAGCCAGTAAACTGTCTGAACTGCCGTTTCAAGTGTAGTACGTTGTTTAATGAAGATGAACGAAAATGCATTTGTGGGGAATATTATGCTTTGGCTGATAATGCAAGACAGAAATATTTTTTATGTAAACGTGTGAAAGTTTCAAAGGTCCATCGACATCGCAGTAGGCATAACAAGAGCAAGAAGAACAAATCTTGTGAATACTCATTTGTGAAACACTGTAGCGAATATCGAGTCTGTAAAAAGTTTTTTCAGAGTACTTTAAATATAGGCCATTCAGCAATCACTACAGCAATCACATCCATTGATTCCTCTGGCAATTATTCTAGTGATGATGGCACACCAGCAAAAACACCAGGGAACAAGATCAAGCCCGAAAGGATCGCAAATGTTAAGACCCACATCACATCCTTTGAACCTGTTGAATCCCACTACTGTCGGAAACAGACAAAGGCTCATTATCTTCAGAGTGATTTGACCATCAGTAAAATATATGATTTCTATGTCAACGATTTTTGTCCAAGAATGTCGATAAATGATCCTGTCTCAAGTAGCAAGTATAGAGAGGTTTTTCCCAATGATTTCAACTTGAGATTCTTCAGATCTAAAAAGGATTAATATTCCATATGCAATGGCTATTATAATGCTGTAGGTGATGATAAAGAAAGTCTTAAATCAGATTGGGAAGAGCATAAAAGTCGTGAAAATGAGGCCTTAGACGAAAAAAGACACGATAAAGAACAAGCCAAATTAGATAAATCCTTCCGTTCGATATCATTTGATTTACAGGCTGTTCTCAATTTACCACATGCTGAAGCCGCACAAATTTACTACAAGCGAAAACTCTCAGTGTATAACTTTACAATTTATGAGGCCCACTCTTCCGATGGAATTTGCTATCTCTGGAATGAATGTGAAGGGCAACGGGGCTCCTCAGAAATAAGCACATCACTTTTGCATTATTTTCAAAATCTGCCAGATAACGTCACCATGTTGCTTCATTTTCTGATACCTGTTGAGGTCAAAACCGAAATCAGTATGTCGCATCAGCCATGCTTTATGCAGTTCAGAGTTTAAAAACGCTCGAGACCATTGACTTAAAGTTCATGGAATCCGGCCACAGTTATATGGAAGTGGACTCCATGCACTCTGTAATTGAAAGGGCCACAAAACATGTGCCTTTATATACAGACAGTGAATGGGTGGCTGCGATTCGGGGTGCAAGGCGTAATCCAAGGCCTTATATTGTTAACCATGTACAACATCCATACTTTTATAACATGAAAGAATTGTTGGCACTTCATGTCATGAAAAACAGGACCAAAAACACAGCTGGAGACAAAGTTAACTGGATGAATATAAAGTGGATGAGATTTACTAAAAGTAACCCAGGAATAATCAACTATAAGTATAACATCAGTGATGGAGAATTCCTCAGTCTTGATACAGGAAAGGGTAATTCAAAAATAAATCTTTCGAAAGCATATACGAAAATGTTGCCCATTTCCAATGCTAAGATATCAGATCTTATGAGTTTACTGTCATCGAGAGTGATTCCACCCAATTACTAAGTTTTATTCTGATCTCCCAGCTTCCAGACGGTTGACAAGTGTCACTGATAATGATGATATTGAATGACAATACTATTCTTGCAAGTATTGTGTGATGAATTGTTTAATTCGGTTGGTTCTATTATGCTGTTAATCAATTGTTGTGCTATTAGCAATAAAATGTTATATTTAATTCATATTATTATTATCACCAAATAAAAATAGAAATAAGCAAATTGAATGTTAAAATGTCCTTCCCTTTTACAACGTAATAGTAAAATGAATGAAGTTAAATGGAATTACTTGGTCTAGTCTGCTTGTAGTAGTTTCTGATAGAGATTAAGCAATTTTACTGATTGTAAAAAGCAGAAACTATATCCCTTTGAGATTCTAAGTTAAGATAGAAAACTGAATCTCTTTGATTTTCATGAAATATTCAGTGTTATATGCATTTATGGAGCAGACAAAATGGGATAAGTCCATAGGTTTTACGAATTATTCAGTACACAATCGGAATATGTCCAATTAAGTGTCCCCACCTTCTCAAAAAATAATTTCAGTAAAATTTAGTTTGCAAAACTTAAACAGTTTGCCATGTGCATTGTATTATCAAAATACTGTGAACCTCTCTCTAAATATGTGCTGGTACGAATTGTTTCAAACTTTAAAATGCGAATATCTCAAAACAAGAAACAAGTGGTTGCCTAGCAATATACGCCCACTTACACTACATAAATTGTCAATATATCAAAGAATGTTACTATCTTAATTTTTGTTGGATGGTGTTCAGATTTGAATTCATCCAATATCTTGTTAATATAAAACATCTAATTTCATAACTAATAAAACTCCGTAAATATTTGTCAAATCGATCTGGAATTCAAACTTGTCCAAGATTTTATGGATATTATCCTACACACAAAAGTTTATGAAATTCCTACCACAACTGTGGTCTCTATCATGTTCACAAGTCATTTTTAACATATTTTAGGTGTAAAACTCCGTAAATATTTCTTGAATCGATCCGGAATTCGGACTTGTCCAAGATCTTATGGATATAATCCTACACACAAAATTTTATTCAAATCCAACCAAAACTGTGGACTCTATCGCGTTCACAAGCCATTTTTAACGTATTTTGGGTGTAAAACTCCATTAATTTTTGTCGAATCGAACCCAAATTTGAACTTCTTCGAGGTCTTTTGCATATAATCCTACACATAAATTGTATTCAAATTCAAGCAAAACTGTGGTCTCTATTGCGTTCACAAGCCATTTTTAACACATTTTGGGTGTAAAGCTCCATGAATTTTTGACAAATCGAACCCAAATTCGAACTTGTCCGAGATCTTATAAATATAATCCTACATACAAAATTTTATTCAAATCCAACCAAAACTGTGGTCTCTATCGCGTTCACAACTCATTTTTAACATATTTTGGGTGTAAATTCCGTGAATTTTTGTCGAATCAAACCCAAATTTGAACTTGTCCGAGATCTTATGAATATAATCCTACATACAAAATTTTATTCAAATCCAACCAAAACTGTGGTCTCTATTGCGTTCACAAGCCAATTGTGGACGGACGGACAGGGGCGACGGCAATATACGACCACATTTCAATGTGGGCGTATAAAAAGGACTTATACGATTTGTGCTCTTAGCCATCGATATGGATACTTTATATATGCTTGACCTGATTTTTGAGTAATATGGACTGCATACTCTTGATCTTAAGTCAGAGGACGTCTGATTCTTCAATTACCTACACCATGCGTATCCTTTTAAATAAAATAAAAATTAACCTACATTTAAATCAACGTATCTTATTCTACAATTCATACATTTTATCCAATTTAGATTATTGCAGCATTGTATGGGGGAATGCGTTTCAAAATAAACTTGTCTCTCTATTTAAACTTCAAAAACGCGCGGCGCGAAGTATCCTTGACGCGAACTTTGATGCAAGATCGGCAGACTTGTTTTCTCAACTAAATTGGCTTACTCTCGAACAACGTATTAAATATAACACTGGGATACTGACATACAAAATTATGAATGGAAAATGTGCAGATTATTTTCAAAATTATTTATGTTTACAATCTTCAATTTCAACTACAACTCTCTGTCTACGTTCGGAAATCAACAATTCATTGCATATTCCAAAATGCCGTCTCGAGGCAATGAAACGAACGTTTAAATATAGAGCAAGTTCACTTTGGAATTCGTTACCCCAATCTCTTAAATTGTCTATAGAATTACGTCAATTTAAGGAAGGACTAAAGGGGGAACTGATGTCAAATACTAACTAAATTTTGATTCACTGTTACTGTTATTGTATTACACTGTTTTTATAATTATGACTTATATAGCTTTCTAGTCATTTCCTTTTTATTTCCATTTATTTTATTTGTTTCCATCCTAAAATTCATATTATTTTGTATCTTTTTCAATATTTGGTATCATTTTTGCCATGCTTTTTAATTATTTTCTTATACCCTGTTTTATATCACTAATGCTCATCTATGTATATATGTTATTTGTAGTTAGTAACTAGATTCCAGGGAAGATTACCTTTGGTAACTGGATCTCTAATAAAGATTTTATTATTATTATTATCACCCTTTTAAAGTGTTAATGGGAGAGATTATAGGTTTTTCGTATAGTGTGTATTTTCATTATTTGTGTCTGTTTAAAGAACAACAGAGGTCACATGTTAGGTGTTAACGTTTAAAGCAAAATATAAAAAACGTATGGTGAAGTCGCTATTATCCAAAATCGACGAATCAGAATCTGCGAGTGAACTTTGTAGGAAGGTTAACATGTTAGATGTCGTACACTGGGTATCATCATCGTGGGAAGATACAACAGAATTAACAATCCAGAAGTGTTTTGCCGTTGGTGGTTTCCCCCATCTGTATCTGTTTCTGAAAGTGATAGTGACGACGAAGAAGATGACCTACATTACGACAATTGACTCTTACGGCAGTGCCTCGTCAAAGGAATTGTTACTGGGCGGCAGTTAATTGAACAGAAGTT
The DNA here is from genome assembly GCA_029955415.1 of Lottia scabra. NCBI lineage: Eukaryota > Metazoa > Mollusca > Gastropoda > Lottiidae > Lottia > Lottia scabra. The sequence goes on from JARJEI010000001.1 coordinate 19,282,618, forward strand.
GAAAACTAGATCGCCGGAAATGCAATCAGTAAAACAGACATTAAATAGTCTCTATGAAATGCTGCGATATTTGATATTTATTTGAAACTAAACACGGCGAAAAAAACAACAGAAGAATTATTCCGAAACATTTATTCACGTCATCACAAATCTCAGATGTTCAAATGTTCAGCTTAGAAATTATGTTCTAACGAAAAGAACTACCTCACAAATTATCTGTCTTGGTAGAGTCCCGTGTCCGACAGGCGCATCCTGCGCTCTTTCCTGTTCAGGAAAGTGTGCACTGCTGGTCCTGGATTGAAATTGGCGGTTCCGGTTGAATTCAGACTAAGCGGCAACATCCAGTTTGACTATTCAGACTTGACCTTTTATCACTCTTAATTTCTGTGTAAGACGAAATCACGCGTTCCGTAATCATACTATGAGGGGACAGGTGCCGATTTTAGCTTGTGTCAGTTTGCTCAGTAAGCTATTCGTGGTTGACCGTTTCAGTATTTCATATAATTTGGCATTGTCTGAATCGTTACGCGTAAAGCTATTGGGATTATCCGTTGCAAAATATCCAATGGCGTCGTTGGCAAATTCCGATAGCGATGTAATATAGGACTGCCGACCGGGACTGACTTTTGTGTTCACTGGGCGGCAGAGCTGCCGCCTAGTCACAGTGTTAGTCAAGGCACTGTCCAACGGACATTGACATTGACATGGACATCGACAGTCTCTTACCGACAGAGGACGACAGTGACGACTGCGAAGGACTTATTGTTCAATTCGTAATGGACAATGATGCTAATGGCGATGACGACGATGACAACGACGACGACATAGAAATATACGAGGCCCACATTAGTTCAGCCGAAGCAGCTAAAATGTCCCGTCAATTACATATGTTTATGTCATCAAATATTCCAGAATACGCTTGTCAAACACACGCTATAACTTCAGCAATTGAATCTTATATTGTTAAAAAAAAGTGTACGCAGAAAAATATCAACGAATATTTCCATAAAGTTTAAAAACGATGTTAAATTGTTGAATTGTTATGTTGTTATGATGTTGAATAAATTACATATTTGATGTAATGATCGTTTATTTTTCATCTGATCCTCTCTCATGATCAATATGGAAGGGAACTCTATTTTTACTATCTAAAGTTACAGTAAATCAGCCACTCCTCAAAAGCGGCCAAATCAATCGGTTTCGTGCATTGCCGATTTTCAGGAGTTTCATTGTACTATTTTACAGATTGACAGGTTGATTGCCTATTAGAATTTTTAAAAAATATACTAGATAACAAGGGTTTAAGTAACCGCTTAACTTAATGTTGCTTTTCTCTCAAATAAACATAATAATAATGCTTATCTATTTTATCAATAAGGAATGGTTTAAGCCCTGGGTTTTCAACTGGTATCCTCAAATTTCCCCGATTACGCACAAGAAAATGACCATGTCCCCTGAATTGTCTGCTAAATTCAAAAACATGCAATTTCTAAGCATGCTAAAATTAAAGTATTTTGATTGTGACCCAGAATTGTTGCAGGCAGAGGACACTATACAAAATAATTTTTAGTTCTATAACTCAGTTTGTGTCCCCTGGAAAATTTTAATATGTCCTCAGTGTGGGACATGTCCCCTAAGTTGAAAACCCAGGGTTTAAACGAGGGGTTTCATATTTACCAATTCAGTATAAGGCGGTATGTTTTTATCCATAACGGTCATGACACATATTAAGTAAGACGCAAAAACTATTTAACCGCATTTCAAAATGTCATGGCATAAATGATGTTAAACCAAATGGATGATGATTATACCATATATTATGACTTGATAAACACACTGTCACATAATTCACATCTTTCAACAGCAGGAAGTGAAATTCTACTCTTCTTTTTTTTTATCAAAATGTAGTATACTTGTACTCTCGAATTAGGTTTTCTAGTCTCTTTATGTGTTTCAGTAAGGCTTAGTGCTTTAAGTTATATCATTCCGTGGTCCTCGGTATTTCAGTACACTTGAACAGGTTTTGACGTCATCATTTTCAGAATCATTTAAGCAAAATTGGATGCATCGATAAAATTTATCAAACGTTCAGTGTTCTGTGTTATTTTTTTACTTATTGAAGGAACTCTCACATTTTTAAACTTTTAAAGAGCCGGAATAATGACTAGTGCAGTTAGTATTACAATGAAGCAAGACGTCTTCTTTGTAGTGTTATTTCATGAATATCAGAAGAAAATTCAGTACCAAATTAATACAAACATAAATTCTTTAAGTCATGTCTACTTTATTTACCTTTCGAAATAAAATTTTGTTGGGCTCGTTCTGCTGAACGGTTTTCCACCTGTTCCTAAACTACCGCCTTAGAGTTAAAAATTAGTTGATATCGAGATCTACCAACCTATTTAGGTTGAGAGAATTGAAAAACCCTTAATCAAATTTAAGGCGTTTATCAATTGTAACCTGTTATTATATGGAAATTTACATAGTTTCATGGTTTTGTTGCATTCTGTTTGTATACTTTGGACATTGTTGATGAATATAATACTCTGATTGACCAAGTTTGAGAACTTAATTTTTTTGTTCATTTTAAGATTCATATCGCTTTGACAGAATAAGGTCACTGCATCCTGTTATGTTATGTTATGAATCTCACGCAGTGAAGAGTACAAGTAAACGGGTTTAGGGATGATGCATTTTTCTATACTTATGGAACACCAGGATGCTGTACAAACCTATATAAACGAATGTTCTTACAATGGTAATACTATATTTGTCGACTGTCAAAATGAATACGTATGTAGTTGTGTGTCTCTTAGTTATTGTCTGTTGTCAAATAAACCTAGGTAAGTCACTTACTACTACTTTTTATTATCATCTCGGGGAAAATCCTTTTAGAGAAGATAGCTTGCCAGGCAAGGTAATATACGCCCACTGGCAGCTTTGTTTGAAAAAGTAAATTTGGCAGAAAACCGCAACCATCACAATCATGAAATATTCAACCTGTAGTCATAAACATACATTTCAATCAGACCTCATTCATCAAGTTTAGCCTTGTATGAACGTATTTGGAAGAAGAAGGACAATAATTCAAATCAAATATTATTCGATTCTTTTGATTTTATATAGGGTTCATCCTTGGGTGATAATAAACAATTTCAGCAAGTTTTGTCAAAATCTGTAAAGAATTGTGACTTGTAGAGAGTTAACAAGCTAAAAATCGAACTCGTTTTAAAGAACAAGGGCAATAATTCATATTAAATATTTTTCGAATCTTTGGATTTTAAATAGGGTTCATCCTTGGGTGATAATAAACAATTTCAGCAAGTTTCGTCAAAATCGGTAAAGAATTGTGACTTTTAGAGTGTTAACAAGCTAAAAATCAAACGCGTTTAAAAGAACAAGGGCAATAATTCATATCAAATATTTACCGATTCTTGCGATTTTAAATAGGGTTCATCCGTGGGTGATAATAAACAATTTCAGCACGTTTCGTCAAAATCTGTAAAGAATTGTGACTTGTAGAGTGTTAACGAGCTAAAAATCGAACGCGTTTTAAAGAACAAGGGCAATAATTCATATTAAATATTTTCCGATTCTTGCGATTTTAAATAGGGTTTATCCTTGGGTGATAATAAACAATTTCAGCAAGTTTCGTCAAAATCCGTAAAGAATTGTGACTTGTAGAGAGTTAACGAGCTAAAAATCGAACGCGTTTTAAAGAACAAGGGCAATAATTCATATTAAATATTTTTCGATTCTTTTGATTTTAAATAGGGTTCATCCTTGGGTGATAATAAACAATTTCAGCAAGTTTCGTCAACATCGGTAAAGAATTGTGACTTGTAGAGTGTTAACAAGCTAAAAATCGAACGCGTTTTAAAGAACAAGGGCAATAATTCATATTAAATATTTTCCGATTCTTTTGATTTTAAATAGGGTCATCCTTGGGTGATAATAAACAATTTCAGCAAGTTTCGTCAAAATCCGTAAAGAATTGTGACTTGTAGAGTGTTAACAAGCAATTGTGGACGGACGGACGGACCGACGGACGGACGGACATGGGTGACGGCAATATACGCTCCACATTTCATGTGGGCGTATAAAAAGACGTTTGAAACATCATTTTATTAAAACACAACTATTTATTCAACGAAATCATAAAAAAGTAAACAAAGTAATCAATCTGTAATTTATTTAAATTCACCTCCACGGAAACTGCCGATATTTGCATAATGACTGAACGAATGACAATAATTTACGCTACCGGTACATGTTATTATGAGTAAGTGATAACCTCTGTGACAAAATTTTGTGTATTCAACCAGATGTCCGATGTAAATAATAATGTCTTGCCTATTACTATATCATGCGTTTCAAAAGTATTAATTCATCTGTAATATAATAACTAATGCATATAAACGAAATGTATTTATTGAATTGAAATAATAATAAATTCATTCGTATATGAATATTAACATAACATAATTATAACCAGTTTATTTTTCAAGGGACTTCAAGGGCTTTAATCTATTGATTATTATCGTGATCATTGTGTGTTTTGTTTTCATCTTGAGCATTTTACAGTCGTGTGAAATAAACACGAGACGGGGACGTGTGCAATCGCATTATAACAGTGGTGAAATCCGAGTAAGATCGCCCTGACAACGCCATAGTGACTCAGAACACGTAGTAGAGTCGTATCAGAAACCCGAGGGTCGTGGTGAGGACGCCTTGAAGTCGCCGTTTCAAGTGTTACCGTTTTCGCAGCGTCTTTGCCACGCGTGTACTGCGCTTATACTACGTTCATGGAGATGTATTGACGTTTGTCTCGCGATCCCACCGAGTTCTCAACGCGTTCCAGGACCGATCGCGTTCGTAGTTTAAAATACAGATCGTGATATATTATTTTGATACACCCACATGAAATGGGGAGCGTATATTGGCGTCATCCATGTCCGTCGGTCCATTCACAATTGGTCGTAAACACTCTACATGGCATAATTCTTGACGGATTTTAATGAAACTTACTGATAATGTATATTACCACTCAAAGATGAACCCTATTGAAAATCAGAAAAATCGAAAAATATTTACTATGATTTATTTCCCTTTTTATTAAAAACGCGTTCAATTATGGCTCGTAAACACTCTACAGGTCAAAATTCTTAAAGGATTTTGACGAATCTTACTGATAATGTTTATTACCACCCAAGTATAAACCCTATTGAATATCAGCAAAATCGAAAAAAATTACTATGAATTATTTCCCTTAATTAAAAACGCGTTCGATTTTTGGCCGTTAACACTCTACAGGTCACCATTCTTGACGATTTTGACGAAACTTACTAATAATGTTTATTTAGATCCAAGGATGAACCCTAATGAAAATTGAAAATATTTACTGTGAATTATTTTCCTTGTTCTTTAAAATGCATTAAATTTTTGGCTTGTTAACACTCTAGAAGACATAATCCTTGATGGATTTTGATAATATTGTTCAGTATTATCACAAAAAAATCAAAAGAGGTGTATGACTGACGTTGAATATGTTTTCCTGTAACTGTCAAATATATTTGTTTAAAGTCAAACCTGTCAGTGGGCGTATATTACCTTGTCTGGCAAGCTATCTTATACTTTATTCTGAAAAAAATATATATGAATGTTTCTTAGACAATATCAGTAAATTTTCAATGGTTAACGTTTAGATCATCGCACATTAAATGCAATTTTTAAAACTTTTTTTAATAAATAACAGAACAAGATTTTTTAGAAAGGAATCTCTTCTTTTGGAAATGTATCGGATACTACATTTAGAATTTATGAAAAAAAATATTACCTTAATTTAAACCTTAAAAAACGCGCACAATTGAATGCAAGAAAGTAAAATAATAACATACGTATCCGGAAATAAAGATAATTATATCACAATATACACAAATTGACTTCCCATGTTTTGTTAGCAATCGATTGGAGGTTCCATAGACACAAGGTTATGCAAATGCCATAATGCCCTTTAAAAGCCTTATTTCGTGTTTTATAAAAAAAAATTTTTTTCAAGATTGCGACTGATCCGTTACATTGGGGTCATATTTCATCTTTTAAATGTTTTTGTGTCTACATAACAAACATACTGCAAAAAGAATTATTCGAATATCTTCAAAATTCCGAAAGTTGATATTTCAAATTTAAGAGCGAATGACGTCAAAACCGGAAGTGATATCGAAATTGTTAATTATTTGCAATCAAAATGGTTATATATATATAAGTTTTCAGGTTGATCAATGGAAAATTGCAAAAGTTGCCATGAAAAGGTGCTCCAAAAGTCAGCAAAACAGTTCTCAAAATGATGTTGTTCTTATACCTTCTTCCGCGAGAGAGGCTCTTAATATATTATTATTATACCTTGGCTAACCACCGTACTTGGCCCATTTCTTACTGTTTTGCATCAGCTTGTGAGTACGGTTAAACAAAGCCTAATATAATATGTTCTTTTTACACTCTTTGTAGCAATTGGTAATAGATGTACAAATAAAGGTGGAAGATGTCAGAGTACCAGATATCGGTGTTCTGGAGGACATTATGAGAGAAATCTGTGTCCAGGAGGATATGGTACAAGGTGTTGTGTGTCAGGTGGAACTAGAGGAGGTAAATTGTCATTTTACATTTCTATCCCCTAGAATTTCGGTCCACAATTGAAAAACAAAATAATAAAAGCCTAAAAGAAAATAGATATATAGATATAAGATAGTAGACCACAGCCATATACGTCCAACGAAAAAGCCTTAAATTTAATCAGGAGTAAACTAAACTTTCTCAAACCTTTCAATTTAGGTCCAATAACATCCATTTTAAGTTTCATCAAAATTGGTTGAAAACTAAGATAGTAATAGCATATTCAAGACTTTGGGGCAAGGGCAATAACTCTGCTTCTAACGGTCGAAAATAGCTCAAATTCAAACTTGATCTTCATTTTCTGAATATGTATACAAATATCAAATTTCATTTGATTCCATAAAAAAATCTAGTTTTTAAAAGCGTTGTTGATAGAAGCACTTACTGTATAGAGGTTAAGGGGCGATAACTCCTCAAAAGTGATGAAAGAGACCTAAATCTTGAAAAAGCCTTAATTTCAATCCGGAGTAAACTAAACTTTCTCAAACCTTTTGATTTAGGTCCAATAGCATCCATTTAAAGTTTCATCAAATCGGTTGAAAACTAAGAGAGTAATAGCATAATCAAGATTTTGGGGCAAGGGCAATAACTCTGCTTCTAATGATCGAAAATAGCTCAAATTCGGACTTGATCTTCGTTTTATGAATATGTATACACATATCAAATTTCATATGATTCCATCAAAACCTCATGTTGCAAATGTTGACGGATGGACCGACGAGGGCGTATAAAAATTGTTTTATCAGATTAGTTCCAATTATCTATGCTCTTGCTCATTATTTAACACCTCAATAATGTTTCTTATGCCCTCACTCCACACACGCTACGAATCACGCGAATAGCCACGAATAGATTAATCGTAGGATTCGTACTATTTCGCAAAGTTCTTAATAGGTTAGTATATATTCGTAGTAGTTCTTTTAATTCTTGTGCTATCGGGAATTCGTCGCAAAAATTTTGAGCTGTGAATTTGATCATATTTTGGATTCGTAATTACTTCGGGAAATTCTTAACAGATTGATATGTATTCGTAGTCAGTTCGTCCAATTCTTGAGTCATCTGAAATTCGTACACATTTTGTGCCCGCCCAAAGTTTTGACCACAAATTCCCCGATTCCAAAATCCTAGTTAGTTCTTAACTATTTAGTGGTGCATTCTTGTGCATCTTAATATAATCGTAGGCTTATCGGCTAGGAATCCGTCACGAATCCCACGAATAGACACCGAAACAGATACGAAGCAAGTAAGAACTTCACGAAAGTCTTAAAACGTTCTTGAAGTATTTGTAATCGATTTTTGTAAAACGCAGTGCATTCTTGACAATATTTTAACGATTGGAACCGAATCGCACGAATATTCTTAACTCTATCGTACCAGAATCGTAGAACGTGACGATTTTTAGAATTAATTTTCGAATCTTCACGAATTTCCACGAATTGCCACGTATTCCCAAGAATCCTACGATTCATCAATTCGTAGCTATTCGTGGAAATTCGTAGCGTGCGTGGAGTGGAGGCATTAGCTATGCATTGTTTTGGGGACGCAATGGCTCAGTGAGTTAGAAAAGCCTAACGAAAATTCCATGTCATTTCATTTCATTTCTGAATTGTTTTGTGAACACAGTGCCGACATCGTTTTATTTTCTCTGCAGGTTCGTGTAGTGGTCGAATAAATGCTTGCCGAGTTCTGGCTCATCACAATGCAGGACGTTTAACATTAGCTAACAGACATCCTTCTGGAGTACCTGATGATGCCCATCCGTTACGAAACATACAGGATGCATGTAACGGTAGACAAGTCTTAAGATCAAGGTTAGAATTGAATTTCCTTAAAATCATACAGGGTTGAGCGAGAACATGACATGATTTATATCCTTTCTAAATGTATGGTTCGTCCAGACAATATTTTGACTTACCCACAACCCAACAGGGGGGCAAATCGACTTATTGCCCGAATTTTGATGATATTTTGCCCGATTTTGTGGATTTTTTGCCCGAAACTTAATATTTGCCTGCCCCCCTGTCTCCTACGGCTATGCTTACACATCCGGAGAATTCATGAAGACTTGGTTAAAGGGATATGTTCACTAACTATTCGAATCTGGAATTTTTTAGCTTATCTAATCTGTAATATTGTTCACAACTGTCCTAAGAAATTTAAACCTTCAAACCTTCAAACATACATGTACCCATTAATATTGGCGTTTGAAAGACAAAATTACGATTCGCCGTTTAATAAGACTGAGTTATATAGAAAACACATATACAGAAAATGAAGGATAGGAAAGGATATAATTGAAGGAATTATATGATTTCTGTGCATTACTAGTACTTCTGAAGGCTATTTGCATATATTCAAGGTCCAAATCGACCCTAAAAAATGCTGAACATTCCCCTTTAACTATATGATAGCAGATTCCGGGCACTTTTTCTCGATCAGATTCCGGGCACTTTTTCTCGATAGCCTATTCAAGATAAATCAATATTTTGCTAAAAAACGTAATTGGATAATAAAATCAAATTTAGTGATATGGACATAATAAAGGATCCCTGGTCTATGGCGCTGTATTTACAGGATCAATTCATTCTATTAAAACTTATGACTTCTCTACTTTATATACAACTATTTCTCATTCAAAATTAAAATCCAGATTAAAGGTTATAATATACCCAGTCTAATTAAAATAAGACCCAAATTTCGTTAAAAAAACGTATTAAAAAAAAAACGAAACGAATTTTGTGTCTTATTTCAATTAAACTGATATTATACCAGGACTTTCTTGTACAAACACATTATTGTTAATTACAACTCTACTTATTTTGTCAAAAGTCACTCTGAAGCTACAAACAAGTATACAGAAGAGGATGTTGTAAAAATATTATTATTTCAGCAAGTAATTGGTATTCCTATGGGCTTAAGCAGGGTTACTTGACACATAAACTTCAAACTTCATTTGGGAAATTTCATGGTCGTTATAACGAACTTCTGGAAATATATAACAAATCTGTTTCTTGCATTTTGACTGATTTGTTTAGTCTTTCATAAATTGATCTAATTGTATCTTATTATATTGACCTATATAGTAGTGACGGGTGTCGCGCGCAAAGCATACCATTCTTACTATTTACGAAACATCTGATAGTACTTCTCTTTGAGGTAGTTATTATACTACTATTACTCTTGATTTTGCCATGTTTTAGATGCTATCTGAATCTGAATGGTTACGTCGCAGGGCCTGTTACAGCATGTACGCGACGGGGAAAGAGTGCTTAGGTCCTTAAGGTAGAGCTGTTTTGAAGCTCTCCTTTGTTGGTGCGAACACTGTACTGTTATCCAGGTGGTTCCAAACGGTAATTGTCTTTGGGAAAAATGATGTTTATAAAATTCAGTTTTACAATGACCTTGTTTAAAGCATTAAGAATTGTTTGTCACTTGATTGTCGATAATGTTTTTCGAGATAAAGTCTGAATTATGTTTCGCTTTAATTCGATGTTTTGATCTGATTGGGGTTAAATAGTCATGGTAAGTGAAAGATGGCACCTTCCCCTCAACTACCTTGTAGAAGAAAGTGAGACAAATCATCTTCCGTCTGTCTTGTAGCGATAATAAAAATTAGATTACATTTCGTTGTAATTTAACAAGGTTTATCAGGCGAACGTGTTCTGGTGACGAAATAATCTTTTTATAGCACGTGCCACCCTTCCACCAATCAGAACAACATTTACTAGAACGTTTCGTATTACGTCATTATTTGGACTGCCGTGTCGTTTTACTTTCTGTTTCGTCTTCCCACAATGCATATCAACGCATAGAAGGTCGAGAGAACTAGTGCTAGGTAGGCGGATCTTCTGCACGATTTGGGACAGTAGTTAAGGTTGCACTTCAGGAACCGAACTGAAGAATTCGCCTTCTTGACAAATCTAGTTATGAGAGCGTCCCACTTCAGGTTTTCAGAGAGTGTAACTCCCAGGTACGGACTTTCTTTCAGGGTATAAAAGATGGATGACTTGATGTTAATGCTCATGATGAAACATTTCTTGGCGTTAAACCTCATACCCCAGGTGTTTGCTAATGATTCAAGAGCTGAGAGGTCATCTTGGAGGGTTTGATGATCATGACGAGATTTGATGGTACGGTAGTGTAGGCAAAGAGTCTAACTTGGGATTTCAGAGTTTCTGGAAGGTTGTTTATATGGCATATTGTTACCCTTTAAAATGCAATTGTTTTCGTCAACTTAATTGATTTGAAGGCAAATGTCTTTTCTTATAAAAGTCTTATTTGAACTGTGATTTTAATTCCAGTGTCTATGGGTTCATTTAGTTATCAAATCTTCCATTATCACTCTTAGAATCATAATAATCCCGAATTTTAGACAATTCAGTTTTTTGCCTCAGGAATTTTTCTTATAGATAAATGTAATTCCTCCTGAAAATTGATTCCAAAGATTATTGTTTCTCGTTTATCCTCTTCAGTCCATTATAAATCAGCTGAAATAAATCCATTGTAAATAATCCGTTGCACTTATGGCATTTCCCTAGCACAATAAAAATTCAAATAACTTTACGCGCGTGTAGAAGGCGGTCACGTGTTCAAAAGAAACAATTTGATTGGCTACTAAATATCTTGATTAATCTTCCGCATAACAACCAAGTCTTAATAGGAGTCGCACACGTATCCGTTTATTAGCAACGTCTCTGGCCCGGTCATCTGTTGGCCCGGAGTGTCGCGGACGCTTCCGTTTGTTGAAAAAATATGTATAGCTCTCCCGTAGGTTGCCCGTCTTTGGCCAGGAAGTCACCCGGAATAGAAATGACTCGCCGCATCAAAACCGGCCTTTTATATGCCCGGAGCTCGTTGGACGCTCTCCCGCTCGGCTGTTTCCGTGACACATCCGGGTGACTTCATGGCCACGTCAGGGCGAGGTTCGCGCGAGATCGCCCGGTTTCTTATGAACGGGCGAGATCCGAGCGAGATCCGAGCAAAGACCGGAAGACATCCGGAGCGGTCCAAGGTCCGCTTGACGTCAGGACCGGATTTGAAGCGGACTTGGCGCCACGCTCATGGGGACATCTCGCGCAGCCTTCGACCGCCCCAGTTTTTTGAACATGTTCAAAACTCGCGCGGAAATGAAAATTAGGCTAATGACCGCTTGTGGACCTCTTGAGGATCTCCAGCGGACCCCTCACGGACCCCCCAAAAATGACCGGGCGAGCTTTTTTGGGCAGAAACGGATACGTGTGCGACTCCTATAATCCCTGTAATTAGTTAAGAAAAACACGTGACTGAATCTACTAAGTGTATGTGCGCGAATGCATTTTAAGTAAATAACTTACGGTCCTAGCTAGGGACATTCGTGAAGTTATTGAACGTCACTCGGCAATTAACCTATACGTAATCACATGAAATGGGGGGGGGGGGGGCGTATATTGTCGTCACCCATATGTCCGTAGATAGGACCGTCCGTCCGTCCATCCACAATTGCTCGTAAACACTCTACATTGCACAATTCTTGACGGATTTTGACGAAACTTACTGGTAATGTTCATTACCACCCAAGGATGAAAATCAACAAAATCGAACAATATTTTATGTGAATTATTGCCCTTGTTCTTGAAAACGTGTTCAGTTTGCTAGCTATTCTAACCAACGATATATAAAAATTGCAAGAATTGCAAAAAATTGAAATAAATAGCTACCTACCTTTCAATAGTTGAACAAATTGATAAAATTGCAAGAAATTGAAATAAATAGCTACCTACCTTTCAATAGTTGAAATAATTGACAAAATTGCAATAATTGAAAGAAATAGCTAGCTACCTTTCAATTATTGAACAATTGAAAGAATTGCAGCAATTTGTTGCAATTATTGAAAAAATGGGTAAAAACTCAGATCCTGCACCTTCATGACAAAACACCCCCATATTATTTTTCATCATAGTGTCTCTTTAAACTTCACCACAATGCTATAGAAATATTGTTACAATGTATATCAATTAGTTATACAATGTTATGGGTCAAACGTTATGAGTTGTGAGTTATATGATTTATCTCACAGACAAAATGCACCCTACAGGGCAATATGGAACACACGGTTCAATAAAATGAACTCAACTGAGAAATATGAAAGACATAGGTCAATAAAGTACATTTCTCCAAAATGCACATTTTTCAAAATTGAACTACATGTTCAACCTGATAAACATGCTTTGAATTCATTGCAAACTAGTTAGAAGCCGTTTCCTGGTTGTTTTTCTGGTCGGTTCACGTTTTCTTTGGTCGTTTCCTGGTCGGTTCCTAATCGGTTCATGTTTTAGTAAGTACGCAGTTCAAGTACTTTGAAGGTTATTTACATGTATTCAAGACCCTAAGATATCCTCGAAAATGCTGAATTATTTGATTATGGGAAAATCTATTACCATTGATTTTTGTATTACAGCTACGTCTGCAGTGAATGTTATAGAGGTGCTCCCGGTGGCTATGTGTGTTTAACATCGAAACTTCTTCAATATATCAGTAATTTAACAAAATTCGGAAATGTCTATGTAAGTATAGAACAATATTTACACCAAAATATGACTGTGCCTTTATGACATCGGGGGTAATATTTCAGTTAGTAAACACTTTGTTGATCAAATCTACCTTGGAGAGTTGAAAATGAAAGACACCACCGACACTACAGCCTTATACTTGGATTTGTTACTAGAAATTGTCAAAAATCTGCTTAGAGTTTCGACTTTGAAATTGTTTAAAGGAATAGAAACCTCTTTGAATGAACTAAAAATCTAAATTTTTAAACTTGGTCAATAAGAGTATTTATTTATCAGGAGACTTACTTGGTGGCAAAACTATACAACAGATTACCTAATTAATCTGATAAATCCAGAAAAATATTTTAAGCGTTTTTCAATTATAACCTGTTATTGTATGGAAATTTACATAGGTTTATGGTTTATTTGATTCTGTTTGTATACTTTTGACACCGTTGATGTACATGTATATATACTCTTATAAGAGGTGGTATCGCTTAAATCAATGTTACTTGACACATAAACTTCATTTAGGAAATTTCAGTCGTTTTAGCAACTTCTGGACAAATATGACACTACAGTTCTGTTTCTTGGTTGATCTGTTTAGTCGGGCATTCTGATACCATATCATGATGTTAACCTCTATATTAATGGTGGGTGTCTCAGACCAGGCTTTCACTACCGTTTTCTCTCGATATGGCCATGATTTGGATGAAATTTGGACTAACGAATTGTTATGTTTGTACGGATTTTTATTTCATACCTCATTGGTCCATATCGGCATTATATATTGGTGTTTATCAATTACATGTAGTGATGCACAGTGTTTCATAACATTGTGTTATTTGAATTACCACAGTAAATGCAGGGGCCGCGGAGCGTTCTTGGATGTGTTTGGGCCCATGGTTCGAAAAATCGAACAGATCCCACCTCAAACCTTACCCCCATACCGAAACTCTGCAGATTTCGATTTTCAAATTCAGGAAATGATCCAATGAAGATGACCAAAATAAAAATAATAATGTTGATGAAATTTTTTTTCTACCTTCTTTTCAGATTACATCCATTGCCGGAGCTTGTCACAGCTGTAATTCAAGACATTATCGTGGATTGGCCGTAGATTTGAGCAGAACAGGAAGATATTCATCATATTTGAGTGAATGTAGGAAGCTAGGTGGCGTGGCTATTGATGAAAGAAGTCACATTCACTGCCAATTTTAGATTTAATAAAAATATTTTAATATTTAAACAGTTAATGTTTCTTTATAACATATACATATACATAAATTTTCAGTTTGGATCAAGTCGAGTACTAGTAATTCTTGTTGGACTTCATTAATATTCCATATTCTTATGGATACAATGGAGTTCATGTTCTACCATTTTACTCTCAATTGGAATAATGAAGGTTGTCATGCCATTAGGGTTTGTACCCGGGATTCCCGCTCCCGAGAATTCCCGGGATTTCCTAAGTTTCTGGCGAGTACTCATTCTCGGGAATAGCTCTCCGTTCCCGGGAATAGGAACATAGATTTTTTTTTGCGTTTATTTCACCATTGGCAGTGGCAAATCCTGTCATCTGGAGGGACAAAAATCACCGATATTTCCCCACATCCAAGTCCCTGAGGCTTAATCCGCCCCTGACCGCAGTGATGATGGTGAGTGATACCCGAGACAACTGTTGAAATGCTTTTGGAATAAGAACTTAAAAAAACTATGGACGAGGAACTCAAGCAATGTCAGAAAGAGAATATTACCACTTTCATTTGGGAATTTAGGTCATTCGAGCAAACAAAGATTAAGACATTGAGGTCAATAAAGTCGTCATCAGTCGCAGAGGAACAAGCTTTTCTGTTGCAGGCAATTTTGCGACGAAGATAAGATCTCGCCTTGGGGTGGAATCTTTGTGCGCGTTGGTTCTCCTGCAGCATTGGTTTCGGAAGATAGTATCGTCGGTAGCATAACCCACTTCCACTGCCACTAATCAATACTAAAACTTATTTGCAAACAGACATTTAGGGTTCAAAAAATGTTCTAAAATATGGCTAATAATCTGAAAAATGAAACTACATAAATGTCTTTAGTTATTATGTCCTATATTTTGGTAACGGTTGCTAGTTTGAGTAGCTCTTATAAGCTGAAATTGATTCCCGGGAATAGCATTAATTCATGTAGGGTTTGCAGCATTCCCGGATATTCCAGGGAAAGGGAATGAAAGTTATGCTATTCCCGGGATTACCGGGAATCAATTTCAACTTATAAGAGCTACTCAAACTATCAACCGTTACCAAAATATAGGACATCAGTGTAGTTTCATATCAAATTTATTTTCATATAATTCGCAATATTAAAGAACAACTTTTGAACCCAAAATGTCTCTTTGCAAATAGGTTTTAGTATTGATTAGTGGCAGTGGAAGTGGATTATGTTACCGACGAATCTAACCAATGCTTCGGGAAGACCAACGCACACAAAGATTTCACCCCTAGGCGAGATCTTATCTTCGTCGCAAAATTGACTGCAACGGAAAAGCTTGTTTCGCTGCGACTGATGTCGGATTGAATGACATCAGAGCATTTCAGCATTATATATGAATTCCAGAATCCCAGTCTTTATTTGCTCAAATGACCTAAATTCCCAAATGGAAGTGGTAATAATATTCTCTTTCTGACATTGCTCGAGTTCCTCGTCGATAGTTTTTATAAGTTCTTTTCTACAGATGTCTCGGGTATCACCACAATCACTGCCGTCTGGGGAGGATTAGATCTCGGGGGCTTGGATGGGGGACATTTCGATGATTTTATCCCTCCAGGTGACATGATTTACCACTGTCAATGGTGAAATAAACTTGAAAAAAAATCTATGTTCCCTTTCCCCGGAACAGAGAGCTGTTCCCAGGAATAAGTACTAGTTAGAAAATCCGTGAATCCCGGCTACAAACCCCAATACCATGTAGTATAAAACTGTGACTTCAAACCGCACCTTCCCCGAATTAAAATATATCCCATTGGAAAGTGTTTCTCAGTTTTCATATTCACACCGAAACATGCTTGGATATCTTCAAAGGAAACACTTGCAACACTGGCTGAAATATAAAACATTTAAATTACAGGTGTGAAGACTAGACATTTGATTTGGCTCTTAGACTGTATGATAGTATGGTTGTCCCTGTTTTTATGCCCCTCTTGCTACACCACTGATTATAAATATATTATTATCATATTAGCGTGGTTTTATGTCTCCAATCGCCAGCTTTATTCCATTTAAACTTGACGGATCGAGCAACTCAAGAAGGCACGATGTTCAAACATAAGTAAAACAAAAGTCAAAAAAGAGGCACACAATTAATAGATCTTAATTTCCAATCCAATCCTCAACGAGCCGCTGAGGGTAAAATTAGTAGAGTTTTTACTCAGTTTTGAACTGATATACAACCAGTTCCTATATGTAAACAAGTGTCAGTTAAAACTTAAACATATATCATATCCGACAATATTTACGTAATGAACCAATCAGTAATACAAATCACATACGACCTTCGAAGATGAGGGTTGAAAGTCCGAAAAACTATGTCCTCGCCATATATATTTTAATACAACATGTATTGGTATTTAATTTCAAGTTATAACCGTTTCATTGTTGTTTATAGTAAAATAATGGACATTCCCTTTACTTCATGAAATTCAATGTTCAATAATTTTTCCAGAAATTTCGTTGAAAACTAATCAACGTCTCCTCAAAACAAAATTATATTAACAAGGACAATTTTGAATTAAGCAAATCGAATGCAAAGCACTGCCAGATATAAACACCACAATGTAGGCTAACG
This sequence comes from Lottia scabra, assembly GCA_029955415.1. NCBI lineage: Eukaryota > Metazoa > Mollusca > Gastropoda > Lottiidae > Lottia > Lottia scabra. The sequence continues at coordinate 19,299,646 of JARJEI010000001.1, forward strand.
ACTATTTTCACACTTATTCATCCGCATAAACATTTTATTTTATTCTAAACCCAAGACCAAAAATTGGCATGCAAAAGGTCAAAAAAAGGTGACAGAAGTGGATGTCGAAAAATACGACGTACTACTTTTTGCATAAAATGTTTATGTGGGATGAGTTCTCAAAATTACTCGTGAATTATTTCCCTTTAACCATGTACATATATTGGTATATGGACTGGATTGTGTCGTACTACTGGACAGGGTAGAATTTCTTGCCGTTTAGGTTGGTATTTTGATATTTGTCTTTATTTCGTTGCCTACTAAATACAGTATATAACAATTATAATTGTCTAAAAAAAAATTCTACTAATGTACACTACAAGTTCAGTTGGAGTAGTTTCACTTTAGTATAAAAAGGTTTTATTTTTTTTATTTCCGATGAAAATTAAGAACGATTCCATGTGTCGAAGGACAGGAGGTTTAGTAAACTGGATTGTTTCTGATTTCTGTGTACATTATAGTTACCACATAATCTGCATAATACGGAAAACATGAAATACAAATAAATCAGAGAAGAATGCTATTATGCTGTAAGTTATTGCAAACGTTCTTTTAAGTGAAACTACTCCAACTGAACTAGTTTGCACTAGTAAAAATTAGTAGGCAATTGTTTTGTTCAATATACTGCTGAGCTGGCAATTAATTAAAATTTCAGAGCGCCTCTTATATGACTCCTTATGTTTCGAATTCAGAAATTGAAATGTGTTTTGTTTGACATAAGATGCCTACTTTAAAAAGACGCGTGGCGTGGGGAGGTGTGTTGATTTTTACAATGGCCCATTTCCTTTTCAATTTTGCCTTTTTAAAATGTATTTTCTTCGTCCATTCTTGTCATATAAATGAAGGTTATTTTGTATTGTTTCCTATTTTATTTCAATTTAGGATACAACCTGTTCAATATAGCCTCGACTTTTCCTTCCTTTATTACAATACTCACTTCGAATTACAATATCATGTTCATAGATAGATATCATGTTCATTGTTAATTATCAGATACCACATATATCCGGTGAACGTAATAACCATAATACAACTAAAATATAACTATTAGTACCGGTACACGCATCACAGATACATGTGCATGCCAACTCCAGAAATGTGTAAATTTATATCAAGCGGTTTATAGACGCAAAGTAAAACTAAACACTTCGTACAATGCCATCAGGAGCCAGCACGACCCATAACCAAAATCACAAATACGAGCAACCTTGAATAAGTCATCTTCACTCATAATTCCAGTCAACCCAGCTGTAAATGGGTACGGATAATCCGGGAAAGATCAATGCCAAGAGGTTTGGCTAAGGACCAGCTGGGAGAAAGGATCCGTTAGGAACCTAAGTTGTTATCCTTGTAAAATATAGATGTTTCTTTCCTTTCTACTTATTTCAAACATTGTGTAGCGGCCCTCATAAATGGCGGTCCGCTGGTTAATCCGCCCTCGACGCCATTGAAAGTGGCCCGCAGACATTCCTACAAAAAATAAAAAGATGTATTGAAAGAAAGATCTTATTCAATGCTTTTTTGGTGCAAGATTTTTGCCAAAACTCTAATTGGCCATTTTATTTCATCCATAATATTATTTAGTTGGCCCTTTTCCAAAATTAATTGAGAAAGCCTGGTGTAGCATATCGTATTTGTACAGGACATATGTAATTCCTATCAGTACTGCCGATCTGTATAGCGTTCACATTTGAAATATTTTCTTTGCATCTTCGCCTGTTCAACAGATGCAAATATGTAAATGGATATGTTCGGTTGTAATCTCTCGGAGACAGGCGTATCCATAGGAATAAAATTAGGTTAAATAACATTAAGGTATTTTTTACAACAATATCATGAACGATAATAGAAAGATTAACTTCATAAATCATTTAATATTACTTACCAAAACGTAAATTTTACATTCACAAATTCACGAAAGATCCTTAAATGTTGCTCCTTTTTATACGCCCGAATTATAATAAGCTCGAATTTGACGATTTTTTAGTTATCGCCCTTGACTTAGTCAAAACGAGTCAAAATTAGCTTGTGGAGGTTATAAAGATTACAGTTTTCATCTGATTCGAATGAAATTTGGTGGTATTCGTGGACAGGTTGGAATTTGACGATTTTTTCAATGAACGGTTTTTGAGTTATCACCCGTGAATTAGTCAAAATTGGCTTGTCAACACGATAGAGACTACAGTTTTCATCTGATTTGAATAAAAATTTGTGGGATTATTTATTTTGATCATTTCTTTTCATGAAATCTTGGATAAGTTAGAATTTGATGATTTTGGATAAACGTTTTTTGGGTACCCGCCCTTGACTTAGTCAAAATGCATAAAAATTGACCTGTGAACGGGATAGCGACTACAGTTTTCATCTGATTTGAATAAAATTTTGTGGGATTATTTATTTTGATGAGCACTTGGACAAGTTAGAAATGGACGATTTTTTGATAATGGGTTTTGAGTAATTGCCCTTGACGCTTCGAAATTGACAATTTAAGTTTAAAAATATTATATAATTTTGTATACTAAAAATTTATCAGGGACGTATCTTGCTAGGCAACAACTTGTTTAATTTTTTAATCATGAAACAGCCAACTTAAAATTAAATTAAGATAATGATTTTTAAAATGACGAATGGCAAAGATTGATTTAAACACCACATCTTTATAAAGCTTTGACAGACATGCGAAAAACAATATTTTGATTAAAGACAACTTGTCCTTGAGCTACCTTTTACCTATCTTATTTAATTATTACTTATTACGATACATATATTATTTAGTAACTTATTTTTATACCAACTTATAGTTAATGTAATGTTTCGAATCTTGCATAGTCTGAATAATCCCATATTCGGAGGAATTTTTTTATATATATTATTAGATACGCTCCTTGGGATCATCTGAGGTGGCTATATAGTCAAACCTCACTCCAGTATCAGCGCTGCACTGATGATGCCCAGAAGGCCGAAACAGTACTGTTTGCAGTTAGATACGCTCCTAGGCTCATACCTTGTTGAGCACTCTATCTGGAGTGTACCATTGTCGTTAGCGTTATGCGTAGCCCACTCAGGCATGGTATCATCTGAGGTGGCTATATAGTCAAACCTCAACTCCAGTATCAGCACTGCACTGATGAGGCCCAGATGGTCGAAACAGTACTGTTTGCAGTTATATTATTATATACATATTAATTTGTCAGATCCTTCGTATATTGTTATTTTTTTCTCTGATCAAATCAAAATTTACAATATATTATATTATTCTGTAAAATAGACATATTTAACCCAAAAAAAGGAATTAAATTACAATTTCGAAGTTAAAACCTATTTAAAAACAGTAAAACATATTTATCATTTGTTTCAGATTGAACAAAGTAACTGATTATCAATGAAATTTGAATTATTTGGTGTATCATAGTATTATTATGTTACTTACTACCACTGAATTAGTATATCATATAATAATTATGTTGAAGGACCCCTTTAATGAATTAAAAAAAACAGTGAATTTATTTAAACTGAAATACGAGTATGATACTTATGTACCATTATGAATTAAATTCATTAAAATATATGAGTAGGAGGAAGGTATAATAAGTTTATATACCTACAGTAGTTTAAGGTGAAAGGTTAATTGACCTATTGACATCAATTTTCATTTTCATGCTTTAAGTGGTTAGAAATTAGGTCATTTTTAAATTTTGAAACTTAACATAATACCAATTAAATTTTGTTAGGTTTTTTTTTTGCGTCTTTTCAAGTCAGTGAGATCTTGAAACATAATCCATATTAGGATCTGCATCTCGAATATGACAAAAAAAAAAACACAGACTAAGTGTCAAAATAATTATATGACAAACGTGATGATTTTGATCTCCCAATCGTTAATTTTTATTTTATGTGCAGAACATTCCACATTCGCCAGCATATGGAGTACATGTATATGTATCTCAACTGGTTCGATTCGCTAGAGTTTGTTCCTTTTACACTTAGCTAGATCGAAACATTTGACATTTAAGCTACAACTAAAGGGTATTTACCAACCAATTCGACTAAAAACTACTCTTTATACATTTTACGGTCGTCATCAAGACCTTGTCGAAAATTATAACATGTCTGTTTCTGATATTATCTCGGATATTTTTGTTTAAACATTATGATAAACATGTCACTACAAACTTCTTATACTTTATATTTTCATAACCATAATTCAAGTTGTCACTAGATATTCATATAGTTTTACAGAGCACTATGGTTGTTTTAACCTTCATATTTTATGTAAAATAATATGCTTACTCTTCTTTTACTACTTTTCATAATGCAATACTTCCTCATTTATAATCGATATATTTTCTAGTACTGCTGCTACCAATGTATTGACAAAAGGTGACTTTAAATTCCTCATTCCTACATATGGGCACTGGTGACATGACTAGAGGCTTATTTGACCAGTGGCGTTTCTACGGGGAGTCGGGGGGGGGGGGGGCGCTGTCCTGGTTTTGGCCCCCTCACTTTGAAATTTCGTATAATGTTAAAGGGACAGTCTGAATTTTGTTTAGATCAAAAACGTTTTTTGCTCAAATTTGTGAAAACTTTACACCAAAATCTGTAACTATGTGCCCTTTAATGTATCTGAAAGTTTTAACTAAAAAAATCCAGCCGTTAATTTTTAAACGCTAAAAACATGCTAAATTTTTTAGTAAGGTTTTTAAGTGTGTTATGTTTTATGGACGCTGATAGCAAACTACTGAACGGATTTGAGTAAAATGAACGCCTAATTGAAGAGGAATGTCCCTCTTGTGTATTTAAAAGGTTTCAGCTAGAAATATTGAGCCATTTAAAGGGCAAACACCAAAACTAGGTTGTGAATAATTCACACTTTTGGCAAATCTAAATTCATAACATACTGTCAGCAGGGGATGAGTAAACATCCTTCAAGCTGGTCTTGAGCATGGATAAATCCTACCTCCCCCTCCAATTTAGAATAAGAACATGAATGGAGTAGGGTTGGGTAGCCCGCTCGCAGCACTTGCACTGACCTTTGGCTTCACAAATGTAATGAATTCTTTGTTTTTTGGGTTTTTTTTCTTTTACAATTTGTCGCAATGTACCTAATCACTTGAGGATAATATGTCCATTTAATACACATGTACTTGACGTATATTGCTATATTGTATATCTTAAAAAAATATCCAATAGCCTGTGGTCATGTACTTGATCTCTAAATCATCAAACTCTGTACATTAATCTTTTTTTTTTTTTTTTTTTTGTTGTCTTTATGTTGTATATTGTATCTATGTTTGTCCCCATGGGCTGGGTGTGAGACAGGACTGTTATCACTCGTGGTATTGGGCCTAATGCTGACCCATGTAAAATAAAGAGTTTATTATTATTAATAACGTTAGAGGGCTGGTTTCTTGATGGATTTTGATAAAAATTTATTGTGAGTGTTCGTAATCAGCAAAAAATTAAACCTATTGAAACTCAGACAAATCGGATAATATTTGATGGGTTATTGCCCTTGTTTATGAAAATATGTTGTGAACACGATAGAGAACCGGATTTTGATGAAACTTGGTGTGAATGTTTCTTATGATCTAGAGATAAACCGTTTTGAAAATCGGAACCTTAAAAAGATATTTTATGTTATTGACCTTCTTTTTTAAAACGTGTTAATTTTTTAGTCTGTAACACTCTCAAAGTTGTGAACATGGATTTTGATCAAACCTGTGTGTTCGTAATCACACAAGAATGAACCCTTTTGAAAATCAGGCAAATCAAAGAATATTTGATAGGTTATTGCCCTTGTTTTAGAAAATATGTTGTGGACATGATAGAGAGCTGATTTCTTCTTGGATTTTGATGAGTGTGAGTGTTCCTAATCATTTTAGGATGGAAGCTATTAAAAATCGGTAAAATCTAAAGCTATTTATTAAATTCAGTTATTTTCCTTGTTTCGTTCATATTTCAGTGACTTAGCACAATGAAGCTTGACATGTTTAAGTTTTTTAAGTTTATTAACATAAAGAAAAAGAAGATAAAACTCCTGTCATAAACGATTACCGAGTTTCCGCCGCCATTTTCTGTGGGTAGCAAACTCGACCTTGACCTTAGTCAAACGCCATTAGATTACACCGTCAACAAGTCTTTTGTTCCCGTTTCGTCCGCTATTATTCATTTAATATTAATCAAAAATTAAATTCTACCCTACCCGTTTGTGTATAAGGATTGAAATATTATAATTTCAATAAAAAAAACACCTTTGCAGATTACAGAAAATAATAAAAACGTACTATTAGACTTGACACCGTTTGAAGCTCTCACTACTTTTACTTTCACTAACTAGTTACGATGACTTATTTCGTTGGGGAGTTAGCCGTCTAAAATATTGTTTTATTATCTGGGGGATAAGCTGAACTAGTTGCCAGTGCATTTTCTGTAGCAGAAATGAGCTTGGCAGTTAAATTATCCAGCCATTGAGGAGAGAACAAAACTTTGACATAGGTCTACTGAATATGAAAAAATACCCAATAACACAACTTGAGTGGACTCCTAAAAATTCATATGGACCCACAATTAATTTAGGAAATATTTTTGGGTATATTTTAAATGTCAGGCATTTTAATACTGTAGGCAAATATAAAGATCATAAAGAGTATAGTTATTTTGACAGTTATTTATTAACTTTATTATGAAAGTCCCAAGTAGGAGGATTGATATCAAGATTTCTTGTTTGATTGTTTGATTGAATATATTTTAATTTGTTAATTTACAGGCCATAATAGCTGGTAATTTCTAGAATTAGGCCTACAGTGATAACTCCAGCCTAAAAAAAGAACATATTTTGCTATATACATTGTTTTAATGAAGACCCCATGAGAAATAAGCAGGGAAGAACTGGTAAACATGAGACATGCCGCACAGATTTTTTAATAAATGAAATAAAATGGTGTTTTACGTCTATTGGGCTAATGAGGACGAGGACGGGCAAACGCCATATAGAATGCAATGTGGGAAATTAGCCTACTCTTATTTTCGATTTACCAACTGTCGAGTGAATCGCAGTCTATTGATCCATTTGAATGACAAGACACTTTTTCCATGTAGCCCCTTTGACCTGCATCGCAAACAGAGGGAAACCGGGTTGAAAAATATGAAAATTTCATCTAAACTCATGCCAGTTGAGCCCTAGACTCTCAGGTTAGCGAGAACACCTCTAACTCCAAAAAGGTATTTGAAAACAATGATTTGTATTCAAATTTTATTATTATTATAATTTAATTATTATGCACATACTTTGATAGTGTCAAAAATACTGTAAAATATTTCAATTACAGCAAACTATAATTATAACTGGCTTAGTAAAAAGTAAAAAATGACAATGCAAAGTGAACTTTTTGATAATTCAAATTCAAATTCAAGTCTCATGTTCACATTGATTCATTTTTAGTAAAACTGACTTCCACTATCAACTCACATCGCCTAATGTTATATGTAGCAATTATTTATTTTTTTCTAAGCTATCACTGTAATTCTGCAGCTGTTATGGCCTGTAAATTAACAAATTAAAAAATTAAAATATATTAAATCAAACAAGAAATCTTGATATCAATCCTCCTACTTGGGACTTTCATAATAAAGTTAATAAATAGCTGTCAAAATAACTATACTCTTTATGATCTTTGTATTTGCCTACAGTATTAAAATGCCTGACATTTAAAATATATCCAAAAATATTTCCTAAATTAATTGTGGTCCATATGAATTTTTAGGAGTCCACTCAAGTTGTGTTATTGCGTGGCAAATCTATCGATTTGTCACGCTTTGTTTTCGTTATGATTATTTTTTTTTATTTATTTTTTTTCCAAATTCTGGTCAGCGTCTGTAGAGAAAACTGAAAATGGTATAGAAATTCTGGTTTGATCAGCTATTTTCACTCGAGGGAAATTTTCCCTTAAATATAAAACGGCACATTTTTGCGGAACCAGAAGTGGGCTATTACATAATGTGCAATATTTTTTCATCGAGTCTGTAGGACTTATTTATGAACCGATTAACCTGAAATTTCCTTTATTACGTTAATTGTTAAAAGAAGTATCTGGTGCATCTTCAAAAATTTCAATTTTTAAATATTTTTGTAAAAAAAAATTGAAACCAAAATTTTCAAAAAAAAATCAAAATTTTTTTCTCAGCCGCTAATTATCCGATTGATCTGAAATTTACAGGACATAAACAGAATGTCGATACAAATAATACAAGATAATTAAACTATTTCTATCACTTCCGGTTTTGGCGTGAAGACTTCCGGTTTTTCAAAATTACGTCTGGCGACCCCACTTCCGGTGTAAATTTCAGATGTTGGCTAAAACCATATATATTGTATGTCAGGCATAATTAGAAGGTACTTAGCAGAAAAAATCCAAACCGGAAGTGATACATAAGCTGTCGTCACAGACTGACACATTTCAGCAAAAAATTAATTAGTCCTCCATTTTTTATCCGATTTTTATCAAAACATTGTAACTTTATCTAAAACTTGTAGGCACAGAAGTTTTTATTTTGGTTTGAATTTTTTGAAAATTCAAAAGGCCATACCATGTGACCTTGACCTTCAATGACCCTGAAATTTTCAATGTAGAATGTCCTTGACCTCAGCTATCCATAGGTGTTTTGATTTTAGTTAACTTCCGGTTTTATAAACATTCAAAAATTGACATTTTTGACAACTGTGTCACCTTCTCTAATTCACACAAAGAATTAATCATTTCAATTTTGTAATGCTGATTTGATTATCTTTTTAACGATATATGACGATAATACCTTAAAATATGTTTTCAAAATATTGCGTTTTTTTTTCGACTGAGAGTTCTAACTTACAATGTAATTATCTAATAGCAATATGGATTGTTTAATGATGATGTACACAATTTTCTCTTTTCAACGATATGTGACATGAGTAGTTAAATACAAAATCCATCAAAGTGAAATAGGCATAAGATACCCCTTTCTGAGAAAAAAAAGAAAGAGAGGATTAAAATGATTGACAGGAGTTATAACAGGTTATATAATATGGTAATAAAACTACCCACATGAACTTTTGACATGCAGGTGTTAAGTATTTCAGGTCATAAACAGATTAATCTGATTATGTTATCTTTTAACACTCTAAAAAATAATATTTTTTATTCATCTTTTTTGCAAAATTTTCACTCACATTAATTTAACATACAATCATTTAGAGCGGTGAATTTTGGATACATTAACCTGTTCGAATGTTTTCTGTACTATTGACTTAACTCATTCTACACACCAATTAATTGATTAACCTTTAGCATGCGTTGTATTATTTAAGTCTTTTTTGTATGTAATTTAAGGTGTGATAATTTAATGTGACATTATGTTTAAACTATGTAAAGTAAATTGAACTATATTTTTATTCTAATCATTATTATTTGAATTGATAATTGAAATGTATGCTCTCTTCTTGTGACCTTGACCAGTGCTTCTATAGAAGAGTATCTTCTGTAACACCCAATACCAATTTTTGTTTTTGTCGTCTGGTAAGCTTATTATAGGTCATAAACAAATTAGTCAGAGTACATAATCTGTAGTGCTGGACTATCTAGCAGACAGCAATAAATAATTTAACTGGCAACGTGTCTGCGCTAATCCGTTGCAATAAAAAGTAAGTGTTTAATCTTGCCATAGTCAATTGGGCCCCTATCCAAATTGGCCCCTAGTCAAAATGGCCATAAAAGTTAAATTTGGTCAAAATGGCCAGTCACCATGGCCCATATTTTGGTCAAAATGGCCTTTTCCTCTTTAATTTCAACCAATTCAAAAGTCAAAATGGTCCCTGATTTTTTTTATTATAAATTGTAGCTTATATGATGATAATCAAAGGAATAATTGGAAGCTATTTTAACCCTAGAAAAGGTCACTAATTTTGACTGAAAATTGTACTCTGTAACAACAAATTTTGAAGACATAAATTGTGTTCCTATTTATATTTTCATCAAAGCAAAGACATTCTAAGACTTACAATATTAATTTGAAGTTACTATTCCAGTTCTCAAAAAGATTATACAAAAAATATGTTATGTAGCGCTTTATGTTTTGTTAATTTGTAACATCATAAATAAAAAAATATTTTGAGACCATTTTGACTGTTTGGAAGGACCATTTTGACCTTTTTTGAGGACCATTTTGACCATTTATCAGGGACCATTTTGACCAAACGAGGGGCCATTTTGGATAGGGCCCAATTGACTATAACCCGTTTTTATCGTCTGCTAAGCTTATTATAGGTCAAAGATAAATTGCAAACTACGAACAATAGTTATGGTTTTAAGAGTTATGCGGTTAAAGCTACAATCAGACCTTCTCTCGAAAACACTTTACACGGCGCCAATTCATTGGATTTCAATTTTTTAAAAGAAAAGGGGCATTGAGGATTAGGAATATATTTTAAAGAAGAAAAAAATGTCAATGTCTTAAATTTGGGAGTTTTAAAAATAGAACACATTGCTTTGTATATTCTGGATAAGAATATTAACGTAATTGTTATCTATAGACCACCTGTTTATCGATTAGAATTATTTCTCCCAATGTTAGAAAGATAACTAGTTGAATTACAAGATTGATATATGATTGAATCTACCCTTTCACAAAACTTTTTACTAAAAATGAGGGAGTGAACACCATACTTTAGGGGTTTGAAGTTAAAAAAAAGTCTTACAGCTATCAGGCAAAGCATCACGGGCCACGCTCAGTGCTGTTCACAGCTCTAGTTGAGTATGTTTTCATATTCAGTAGGCCTATGTCAAAGTTTTGTTCTCTCCTCAATGGCTGGATAATTTAACTGCCAAGCTCATTTCTGCTACAGAAAATGCACTGGCAACTAGTTCAGCTTATCCCCCAGATAATAAAACAATATTTTAGACGGCTAACTCCCAAACGAAATAAGTCATCGTAACTAGTTAGTGAAAGTAAAAGTAGTGAGAGCTTCAAACGGTGTCAAGTCTAATAGTACGTTTTTATTATTTTCTGTAACCTGCAAAGGTGTTTTTTTTATTGAAATTATAATATTTCAATCCTTATACACAAACGGGTAGGGTCGAATTTAATTGCTAGCGAACGCACTGCTTTGTTTTGCAAATGTCTTTTTTGCAGTGCGTTCGATTTCGAACGCACTGCTTTGTTTTCATAATGATTTTTTTTTTTTTTTCGAATTCTTCCCATCTCGCCCAGCCAAAACTACGCATGCTACGTACTCACTGATGCGACTTCCTATTCACTAGTGGTGGCCACCGTTACATGAATATAAATTGATCCATTTTAGTCTCACCGGAAATGACGTACGACGCAAAAACGTATTTTAGGGTTTTTGAATTTACGTCTGTAATTTTTGTCCGATTTTGATCGGATTTTTTGGGTTAATATCTATAATATAACAGCTACAAGATGAGTTCTTACTAAAATTCAAAAATTTAATTTTGACACTGACTTTTTCATTTGAAATTTTTTGAATTTTTCAAGTTCTACAATTTTATTTTGTTCGATTTGAAAATTTACATGCAGATAGACATTTTAATTCTAAATACAACCCTGTCATTAAAATTTCGATATCACTTCCGGTTTTGATGTCAATCGCTCTCAAAGTTCAAATTTCCACTTCCGGAATTTTGAAGAGATTCGAAAAATTCTTTTTGCAGTATGTTTATTATGTAGACACAAAAGTATACAAATGATAAAATTTGACCCGGATGTAACAGATCAGTCGCCACCTTGAAATGGTATATTTTCATAAAACGCAAAATGGGGCCTCAGGGTGTTATGGAATTTGTATAATTTTGATGTTTATACAATCTACAGTCGATTGTTACCAAAACATGGGAAGCCGATTTTTGAATTTCAATTCTGAATTTTTCTTATTTCCGGTTAAAATAAATCCGTAATTGTCAAAACTTTCAAGGCCCATATTTCGTGACCTTGACCTTTTGTGACTTAGTAACCTATACAAAAGTTATTGCCCTTGATGAGATGTATCCAATGACATATTGTTTTTCAGATGCCCAATGGTTACTTCCGGTTTAATAGCTGTTTGAAAATTGCAATTTTTAACTTTAAACGGCCATACCACGTGACCTTATTTACATATGTCTTATTTTCTTTCACCTTCTTACTATGCTCTGTCTGCTCTTTCCAATGATATACAACACAAAACATTTGAATTAGAATTCCGCCTTTTAAAGTTTGACAAAATTGTGCCAATTTCCATTGAAACTGTGCGTGTTTTTTTCAAATTTTATTTCGATCGTTCTGAAAACTTACAGATAGATAGACAAATTGATGGCGAACAAGAATATGTTTTCAAAGTTTCGATGTCACTTCCGGTTTTGACGTCATCGGCTCTCAAGTTGAAATTTCAACTTCCGGAAGTTTGAAGTTATTCGAAAAATACTTTTTGCAGTATGTTTGTTATGTGGACACAAAAGTATACAAATGATAAAATTTGAACCGAATGTAACAGATCAGTCGCCATCTCGAAATGGTATATTTTTTTAAACGTAAAATGGGGCCTCAGGGTGCTATGGAATTTGCATAATTTAGATGTCTATGCAATCTACAGTCGATTGCTACCAAACCAGGGGAAGCCGATTTTTTTATTTCAATTCTGAATTGTTCTTATTTCCGGTTAAAATGAATCAGTAATTGTCTAAACTTTCAAGGACCCTATTTCGTGACCTTGACCTTTCCTGACTTATTGACCTGTACAAAAATTATTGCCATTGATGAGATGTAGCCAATAATATAATTTTTTCAGATGCCCAACGTTTACTTCCGGTTTCAAAGCCGTTTGAAAATTGCAAATTTTAACTTTAAACAGCTCTGTCGCGTGACATAATTTGTCCAAACACATGCTATTGTCAAAACAGTTGAAGGGAGAGAACTAACAAATCGTAAATCTTTTAATTATTCAGACCATAAAAAGTTACCATTCATCTAAATAAGCAAATCTCAATTTAACTTTTCTAATGATCATTTTTCATAATCATTTGGTTAATGCCTTATGATTGATGAAAAAAATTCAGGATGACGCACTGCTCAGCGCCGTTTTGGTACGGCTCTAGTTTTTTTTTCCCGTTTTCTGGTCAGAGCGCCCAGCCAAAACTATGCATGCTACACACCATCTCTCAAGATTTCCCACGATAATCTACTGCTCGGTATTGTTTAAATGTAAAATGACGCATGCCCTACCAACCGGAAATGAGGTATGCGAACATATGGGTTTTGATGTTTTGGCCATTATCTCCTTTATTTTTCAACCGATTTTGATCGGACTGACTTTGCATATTTCTCTAATCGATTGTCCACGAGACAAAAGTTTAACAATATCATTTTGAGAAAAATCTTGCTGACTTTTGGACCCTTTTTTCTTGACCACTTTTTCAACTTTTGCAATGTTATATTGATCAACCTGAAAACTTACATATTTATAGACATTTTGATTGCAAGCAATTAGCAATTTTCAAAATTTCGATATCACTTCCGGTTTTGACGTCATTCGCTCTCAAAGTTGAAATTTCAACTTCCGGAATTTTGAAGATATTCGAAAAATTCTTTTTGCAATATGTTTGTTATGTAGACTCAAAATTATACAAATCATAAAATTTGACCCGGATGTAACAGATCAGGCGCCATCTTGAAATGGTATATTTTCATAAAACGCAAAATGGGGCCTCAGGGTGTTATGGAATTTGCATAATTTTTATGTCTATGTAATCAACAGTCGACTGCGACCAAAACATGGGAAGCCGATTTTTGAATTTCAATTCTGAATTTTTCTGATTTCCGGTAAAAAATAAGTCAGTAATTGTCAAAACTTTCAAGGCCCATATTTTGTGACCTTGACCTTTTGTGACTTTGTGATCTGTACAAAAGTTATTGCCCTTGATTAGATGTATCCAATGACATATTTTTTTCAGATGCCCAATGGTTACTTCCGGTTTTATAGCCGTTTGAAAATTGCAATTTTCAACTTTAAACAGCCCTACCACGTGACCTAATTTACATATGTCTTATTTTCTTTAACCGTCGTACTATGCTATGTCTGCTCTTTCCAATGATATACAACACAATATATTTGAATCAAAATTCCGCCTTTTAAAGTTTGAAAAATTTGTGTCAATTTCCATTGAAACTGTGCGTGTTTTTTTCAATTTTTATTTCGATCGTTCTGAAAACTTACAGGTAGATAGACATTTTGATGGCGAACAAAAATATGTTTTCAAAATTTTTGTATCACTTCCGGTTTTGAAGTTATTGGCTCTCAAAGTCGAAATTTCAACTTCCGGAATTTTGAAGATATTTGAAAAATTCTTTTTGCAGTATGTATGTAATATAGACACAAAAGTATACAAATAATAAAATTTGACCCGGATGTAACAGATCAGTCGCCATCATGAAATGGTATATTTTCATAAAACGCAAAATGGGGCCTCAGGGTGTAATGAAATTTGCATAATTCTGATGTTTTTGGAATCTACAGTCGATTGCTACCAAAACATGAGACGCCGATTTTTGAATTTCAATTCTGATTTATTTTGATTTCCGGTTAAGATAAATCAGTAATTGTCAAAACTTTAAGGGCTTATATCTTGTGACCTTGACCTCTGGTGACCAAGTGACCTGAAACAAATTCATTGCCATTGACGATACTTATGATTTAAAGGGCTCTGACACGTGACCTAATTCATGTACGTCACAAATTCTTTCACAATCTAATTATGCTAAATCTACTTTTTCAATTATATACAACACAATATTTTAAAATCAAAATAGCGCCTTTTGAATTTTGAAAATTAGTTATTCCATCTGCTTGTAAGATATTAAATTCAAATTTCAGTTGAAGGGAGAGTACTACATTTTGACATAAAGCTGCGTTTGGGCGATCGTCCTCTCCCATTAACTTGCGTTTGGGCGATACGTTATCATTAATGCACTTTTTGTTACATTGTAACTGTTTAAAAGAAACATTAAGATATATTTTCTTTGAATGAAATATGTATTGATAAAATTCGATCTGTATTTCAAACTATGAAGTATGAATACTGTGCAGTCCGTTTCTAAATTGAGATTTGGCTCTTTCATGAGTCCTTTCTTGCACTTTAGAACTTATTTACAAATCTTAGAAATTTTGTGATATGCGTTTTCCACTGATGTATATCAAACTATGATTACGCCTTTTTTAATCAGATGACTTTTCACTACCGAACATGAAATGTTTATTTCACTTTTGACTACCGTGTGTGAACTGGTTTTTCTACTTTTCACTACCGAATTGAAAATTGTGCGTTTTGAAATTTTGTACCTTCTGTATTTTAATGTAAAACAATCTTTCTTCTGTAAACCTGACATCATGGATTGAAAGATGTCACTTTTCACCAATGGACGAAACCGGATGCGCACTGCATGGTACCATTCATGGTTCTAGTTTTTGATTAATATTAAATGAATAATAGCGGACGAAACGGGAACGAAAGACTTGTTGACAGTGTAATCTAATGGCGTTTGACTAAGGTCAAGGTCGAGTTTGCTACCCACAGAAAATGGCGGCGGAAACTCGGTAATCGTTAACTGACAACTCTTGTCAACCTCCCGGATGAATTGGCTGTCATTACAAAAGTGGGCGTATTACGATGGCCATCGCTATTTTTTAATATATTTGGGGATTTTTCTGATTTGCGATAGTGTTCATTTTTTTGGGTACTAATAAACAATTTCACCAAATTTCATCAAATCTATTTACTCATACAATTTGGCTCACACCGTGTCCCTTTCCTTAAATTTTATTCCTATCTATAAAGCTTGACAAATCAAGAAATAAAATCTCTCACATAAAAGATATAAATTTCTCATCATAAGGTACTTATTTATTAATCTCCTCACTGTAAAAACTGGATGTAAAATTACACCATTTTCTAATGTAAAAATACATATTGATTTTTGTTGATTAACATGGTTTGTATTTTTACATCAAAATCAGTGTATTTTATTATGACAACATCATTAATGTAAAATTACATAAAATATATGATTAAAATACATCAACATGTTATTTTACAGAATTATAGTTGCAAAAAAACAAATAAATCACATTAAAATGTAATTTTACATCCAAAAGGTTTTTTTACAAATTCTAGTTGTAAAATAACAAGTAAATCACATTAAAATGTAATCTTACATCCAAATAGTTATTTTACAAATGCTAGTTGTAAAATAACAAGTAAATCACATTAAATGTAATTTTACATCCAAATGTAAAATTGCTGTAAAATTGAAAAATAAAGAGTCGCCATTGGTTATTTTTTTTTTCTTCGTGTCTCTCTCTATTCTGATGAATATATCTATTGCTATAAAGGGCTTGTTAAGAGATTTGCTAGCCTTTTTGTGTGTACCTGGGACACTTCTGCATAGAACTTCTGCAGTTCTGCTCTTGAGCCATACAAACTTTTCGCCCGAATCCCGTGGTTCCTATAATTCCAGAAAAAAACGGATATGGCGCAGACAGCTGTGGACTGTTCCAAAAAAGTAGTTGCAGGCAGAATTAAAAATGTGGATAAATTTTGAATGGAACAGATACGGTTCTAGTACCGAACTCTCCAATCGAGCGCTACCGGCATGTGTTAGGTCCCGAACACGTTTGAACATTTTTATTTTAGTCATTTGCTTTCTATTATTAATTATATTAGTAAACAATATTTTGGGACAGTCTTTCGGACTATGTTAACTTGAGAACAGTTTATCGGATTATATTTACGTCATTTCCGCCCAACACTTCTCGAACCTTTTTGAATTGAAGATCTTCGAAATGCTTGAAATTGATCGAAACCGTGGTAGTAAACAAAATTCGGTAACTATATTTGTATTTATTAGTTATTTGTGTATTGATTGATAATTTGCATTGTGAATATCGATAGATAATAAGCTTTTATTTGATCTTTGCTAGACCTCATGCGAATTTTTCCCCCCTTTGACTTTATGACGTCACGCAATATGGCAGCGCCCATATCATTCATATCCATGCTTGATTTATTTTACTGATATTTATAGTAGTCTCTCAAGCTATATGGAAGTATTGTACCGTTAATTAAGTAGAAATATTACTTATTTCATGTTTAGTTAAAAGTATACAGTACACCAGCATAATATTATCATTTCATTCTTTCAACTCTGGCATATTTTATCGTATTTGTTTATGTATGTCATGTGACTTGGATTATTCTGTCATCTGCTTTGCCCTTTCTCTTAAATTATTGTATTAAGGATTGCTATTTATATTTTCAGTTAGTCATCCATCCATCCTGACTGAGACTCCCCATTGGTCAGATTCCTGACTTAATTGCTGTAACGTGGCAACCTTACACTTAAACATACATGCCTGACAAAAGACTGTTAATCATGTTAGTCATGTAGTAGGATCCAGGCTATAATGTCACCAGATTTTAGTTTTTAGATTGTAATTGACATCTATTATTTTCTATCTAATGGGTAAATATTCTAAAATTATGCTTAAAAATCATGCTTCAACAAGAAAACATCTTAGAGGGAAGGAAATGTTACTTACCTTGTAAGCTCTGTTAGAATTTTAATATAATCTATTGTTTAAATTTTTGTTGCAATTTTAATATTGTGTTTTTATTAATGAAAGTATTATTTTATTGCTCATACATGTTATGCTAATTGGAATTTAAATTGGAAAAACTTTTTTATATTTTAGATTGTGAAAATATAACAAACACAAGACAATATTTTGGGATATTACACACTTCTTAACTAGACCAGGTACATAATTTTCAACAAAATTTACATGTATCATCATCTGATGCAGACAAGTGTAAGTTGTTTTGATAATGTAATTGATGATGATATGTGTATATTGTGTTGAAACATTATGAACCTGATCTTATTAAGAAGTGTGTAATATCCCATAATATAATATTGTATTGTATTGTTATGTGCTGCTCGCTTCTAAATGTTGTTGAAATCTGATAGATACATTAATTTTATATTAAAAGATTTTCAGTATTAAATCTTTTTTTTTCCATCATCAATTTTTTTATTCCATAGAATGAAGGATTTCAATAGAACAGTCATATAGTCACTTCTTTTATGTGAGGAAGGCTTCCAGCAAAATACATTTAAACATGTAGTAAATTTACATGAAAGTGTAAAATTTCAAAGTGGCCATGTGGACTATATGAATGTAAAATAACCTACACAGCTAGGTCAATTTACCATGTTTTGACTGGCAGAAAAGTTGCCACTCCAAATGCTGTAAAATAACATATGTCTTGTTAAATGACATGAAATGTTGAATTACATGAAAGGTCAATTTACCATTTTTTGACTGGCAGAAAAGTTGCCACTTCAAATACTGTAAAATAACATATGTCTTGTTAAATTACACGAAATGTTGAATTACATGAAATGTTAATTTACTATTTTGTAAAAATACCATGAATGTAAATTTACTTGCTATGTAAATATCTTCCTGTAGATTTACATAGTGTTGTGTGAAATAACATTGAATGTTAAATTACAGTTAATATAGTGGCAACTTTTCTGCCAGTCAAATAAGGGTAAATTTACATAATTTTTTTTTACAGTGTACCTTATTTTCTGACCTACTACTTCCATTACTTCAATATTAACATGTGTCAGAATCGTTCAACTTATTACCAGACAACATTCTCTTTACCCTATACTCCCTTTCAAAATATCGAATCCAGACCTTTTGGAAAGCGGTGATCAAATATATATGGCTCTTGGTATTATTTTATACTGTAGAAAAGCGATTCTTGAAAAGTAAAACCTCTTTATAATCTATATAAACCTATGGCGGCACATTTCTTTGATGTTTCAGGTTGCTTCAAATCCCGTAATAACCTCTGAACACGTGAGAGGTTCTTTATTCGAAAGTGCAGGGTTTAGATACAAGTCTTACTTTTGAAGGACAAGTTTTACTTTTGAGGGAAGGAGTTGTAAGAATTGCTATACTTTCTTATGTTAAAAGTTTGAAGTGCTTAGTGCAGTAGAAGTTTATTTCAGGAACAATTTTAATTTTCAAATCCATTACTCCATACAACTTCTTGTCACATAAAGTGATATATGGCCGTATGTTTCTTTAAAAGAAAATTTCACTGGTCAACATTTAGTCGAAATACACAGTACATTATATACTTTTTTAAAGGAATATGTTTGACCAAAAAAACTTATAGTCTCAGGACCTAGAATTTTTTAGATAATCTCATCCGTAATAATGTTCCAAACTCTCCCTTAAAATTTAAGCCTTCAAATCCTCGTGTATCCATAAATATTCACATTTGATTGTCACGCGCTACAGTGAACCCTTGTGAAAATTTTGCATTCATTTACCGATGAACGCAAAATTCTAGAGTGATCTCCCGTGACGTCGCTAAACAAAATCTTCCCTGACAACGTAGATTGTGGCGTATGAATACACACCATCATTATTTTAAGAATAGACAAATGATGGATAAAAAATCGGCCTGGATACTTTATGAAATCGAAAAATAAGATATTTTGAACTTATTTGATATGAAATAAAGTCTCATTTTGGACAAACAATGAATATAAAAATCGTAAATGTCGACTATTTGAGTGATCTGCCTTGACGATCTCCCTTTTTGACGTCATCCAAGTTTTGACGTCATGTTAATTGACAGGCGTTCTGTTGCCGATTTCGTTCCCAATTTTCTTTCAATTTTAACTACATTATAGCCATTAAAGCTATAATTTTACCACTAAAATATGGTAAAAGATACATGAACTCTACCGAATGTAAATATAAGGATTGAATGCAGATTTTTTTGCGTTCATTGGGTGATGAACGCCGAATTTTCACATGTTAAACCTGACATGAATGGCTTCGCCATTCATTCGATTTAACACGTGAAAATTCTGCGTTCATCACCCAATGAACGCAAAAAAATCTGCATTCAATCCTTAAATATCAACGAGTAAGACTATGACTTAAATAGAAAACACATGTACACTAAATCATAGATATCTGTTAAGGTACGGGTATAACTGAAGGGATTTGTCGATTTTTGGGCAGTTCCAGTAAATCTGAAGGCTTATTACATAAATTCAAGACCCAAATCGAACCTCGAAAATGCTGAACATTCCCATTTAATTGATTTTAAAAATTACAAAACTAAATTGTTATTATTAGATTTGTTTTAACTGTATCATATAAGCATTTATATTTTTTCAAATGTTGGATTTAATATTCCAACTATTTTTGAAAATTCCTGAAAACGCCTGCTAAATCTTCTGCTATTTTTAAATTTTTGATTTTGATAATCGGAAGAATTATAAAGTTTATCGAAGAATCAAGAGTATTAAATTATCAACATAAAAGTTCCTGGTATATACTTATTTTTCTAAATCCGCTTTCTACTAACAAGTGATAATCCCTGTGAATACATTCCTTTATCGTAATACCATTGACTTAAGATCAGCCCTATTAGTCCATCTGAAACTTAAGTTGAGTGTAAAGATGTTCATGTAAAGATAGGCTCAATCTTTAAATTTCACTTCCGTTTGTACTCGAATCTCTCCCTTTCATTATGATACATAGATAACTTTCATATCCGGAGTGTTACAAAGTATTGAATTGTATATAATTTAATGCTATGATATGTAAATTAGACCAAATATTCGTGTTCTAAAAGTCATTTGGCGTCGAAATTATTCTTAAATGACATGCGCATATAACAATAGTCTATAAACAAATTTCACGAATAAAGGATATACTATATATCTAACCGGACACGACATTTACTAATTTTGTTGCTCAGCACCAAAGATGGTAAGAACATTTTTTTTCAATTGGCCTATTGTGTTTGAAATTTTTTATTATTTATAAACTATATTTTCTAAAATAAAATGTAATTTGTTACTTCATCATGTTTTGTTACAGAATTCTACGCTATTTTCCGCTTGTTCTTCATATATAGGAAATAAGACTTTATAATAGTTCTGGGGTTTTGTAATCGAGGATTTCCTAAATGGCAGTATTCCGGTCTAATGTCGGCTAGGGCCTTTATACATGTTACCAACACATGCCGTCTTCAGTCTAAACAGTTCCACATTTTCACTACACTCAACAATTTGTCAAAATTTTACAGTAAATGTTAATGGACGAGAAAAACTCTTGATGGTTCAACGATCACCAAACTATATTTTTATGCCTTTTAAATTGGATTGTACCTGTCCTTAGTTTTCTTTTATTTAGACCAGCCAATATGCACATACTTTTTACAATTGAACAATGATTTAAAAAAAAGAAATAATTATTGGTAATAATTCTAAATATATGATGGTATTGGTGTAAAGTTATATTTGTATCGTTGCGCTGGCAACAAAAAGCCACAGATTTCACACTAAACTAGTCATTTTTAAATTAGTGTAATTACGATATAATCAATTTGTCAACAGTATCTTTAGTCTCTGGAACTAGAATTCATTTTATGTAGCTAAACAGAAATAGTGTTCACCACTCACCGTCGAAATTCGTGTGTAACCGTAATTACCAGCGTATATATCACTAAAAGATCTACTAAAACACATATATACAGAAATTTAAAGACAACTGTTGGTTTTGAGGTATATTAGAAGGGATTATGTGATTTTCGTGCTATTTACATTATCTAAGACTCCAATCGATGAACCCCTTTAAATAATAAAAATTTCATGCTTCTGTTCGACCACTGAAGTTTTAACATTGCATTTTATTAATTATGTTTTGACTTAAAAAAAAACTAATTAAGATCGGTTTTTGACTTTGAATTAATAAAAGAAAATTATCGTTAAGAAATGATATTGCAATTTGGGGGAATGTGTATTTCATATTCTAAAGTCATCATCTCTTTTAATTTGAATTATTCAAACATATTCTGCGACAAATGATATACCTTTTACATTTTGCATTTTGAATATTTGTGAAAAAATTCAATTCAGAATCCACAGATGTAGGATATTATGAACAAAAATGTTAACAAAGATTTAAGATTTTTCTTTAAATCACCTGACATTATTTAAGTAAAGTATTTTTGTTATGTTTTGTTGGTTTGGACCTTTTTTTTTCTTTTCTAAAATTTGAGGTAATCCAACTTTAAATAAGTCATACATTCATAAATTTTTATTAAGAAAAAGACACATATTAGCTTTAGGTTGCCATAGTTTTAAATGAATACCATATGAAATACATAAACATAAAAATTCCGTATACAAAGACTAAGAGAACAACCTTCTAACATAATTCTACTATTATAAAAATTGACAAGTGGCTTTTAGGAACAAAAATATCACTGTGGCAAGTCCATCAAAAGCCGAAACAATGAAATAATATTCCCGAATATCAATCCTGGAAACTATGTTCTATTATGTTATTTTAAGAAACGAAGTACAGTATATTCTAGAAATGGTATGCTTGCTTTTTGTCGACATAACTTATATTAAAGTGAGTCAATGTAATACATGTATTGCACTTTTTTTTTACTATGACTTAAATAATGATTATGGAATCGCTCTGAAATGCAAGAAAAATTTCTATGTAGACTGATTTCAAGTTTGTAAACACGTATTGTATAATGTACAGGCAGGGAAATCATACATCAAATCTACCGTGCATCAATTTCATCCCAACTTATAATAATTTTCCATTCAAAAAGATGCGAGCATAACTGTTCTCAATAAAAACTGTTACAAATATAGCACATAATGTAAAAATGAAACAAATTAATTCACACTAATACACAATAATGTTAGTTCTGGATGTTTAATCTAATTAGTAAATTACATTACATAATTATTCATTTATACATATAATATTATGAAGAGAATGAGATCGGTAGGCAATATTGTCTTTCGAACACAGAGAAAACCAATCGAGATCATGAAAATCTGCCCACGTTATTATATAAAATGTGCGACAAATAAAGACAAAACACAGGATATCGACTGTGTTATACACAGTTGTTTTGATCAATGTGTGAAGTCAGAAATAACGAAAATAGAACTAAATAGTAAAAAGAAAAATTAAATGTTTCCCGGAAGATTCACAGGTAAAGCGACGGTAAAGGAAAATAGTGTAGTCTATACCATCCAAAAACAAGATATAATATTGTTCTTTCTGTAAATAATAAATGATAACAACAATATGTCAAAGACAAAGTATTTCTATTGACACTTACATTTGCAGCCATTACCATGTAGTGAGCTATTCCGACTTGCGTCATTGACACGGAGCGACCCTCAACTGAGCAATGATCGCTCATCTGACTGCAAGGTTATCGCTTAGCGTGTAACTGGGATTATATGGGATGAGTTTTAGTCAAATTAAAATTCCTATAGTTCAAAATTTTTAATGATAATATTTCTAAATTGCAGGATGAACAGGAAAAGGCCATAGCAGTAATTGAAAATGTATCATATGAAGAAACAGAAAGAGAGGAAAGTCCAACATTAGTTCAGGCAGTCGAATCAATTGAATGTAGCTCCCCTTATGTGGTAGATAATATACATTCCTCTATAGTACATACCATTCCCAATAATTCCAGTATCAAAAGTGAGCCAGGCCTAAATTGTTCCACTGTTTGGTCACCATACATAAATTCCACAACTGGGACCCAGTTGAATAGCTTTCAAGACGTTACCAACTCATACTATATCAACTCAGGAACGGGGTATTCAAGTCAGGCTGTACAGTTCACAACAGATTCTGCAGCTGTAAATTATTCCAACTTGTCAACGATTGGTGCCTCACCTGTGATTGATCCTATGATGCCACAACCCTCAGAAACCGAAGATTTATCCACATACGATTCCTCGGCGTTGTTAAGTTCGGCTAATTCGGTTATAAGTTACCCAGACTTACAATCAAGAACTTCAACATACCAATTGCAGCAAGCGTCTTCATCGCCAAGCCAATATCGAGAACATTCCCGAAAAATACATTCATCTCTTATCCACGAATCACCATCAGCTATACAGATATCTGATGTTAGTAGTAATTCAACAGAGCAGCATCTAAATATTCAGCAATATATGTCCAATTATAATATACCAGTGCCAGTTAGTCAACATCAACATGAAGAACATCAACATCAAGAAGATCAACAACAGCATAATATACAAGATATAAAAGAAGAAGAGGAAGTAAGAGTACCCACCAGTAAGTTTATTATTGTACATTAATCGCTTGCTTGTTGTTGGATTTCAGTTTTTTATACTGCTGATTTTTTCTAACTACTTCCTTACTCGTACCGATAATTCAAATTATGTGAATTATTTTGGAGTATCAGCAACTCGAAGTCAATTTCGGCTTTAATGAATCTGGTATACCATTACACAAAACTTTTTTTTTTGCTTTCACGAGTGTGTGGACTGCTGGTTTATATAATTTTTGACATTTTGCTGATTTGTTTAAATTTGTTTTTTTTTATTGATTCTGTCACTTTGGCAGAAAAGAAAATAACCAAAAATAAAACAAATCAGGAAATAGCAATGATGTGTTTGTCCGTCGAATTGATGGTTGGAATACAAAATGTTGATAATTTAAAATACAAGATGTCTTCAATGAACTTTTTGCATACACAACGTGGCATTCGACCGTAGGTGATTGCAAAAATATCCGGTAATTTTGCCGGCAATGACATGACAATGACTGACATATGAAATATTATACCTCTTGGCCCAGTTTCACAAAATTTGAACTAAGATAAAATACAGATTTTAAGAAATACAGTAATCCGATTGGATAATAAAACAATATTTACAATAGTTTTTAGATTATTGGAACAATAAAATCATCTCAAGTTGGGATTTTGTAATACTGGCCACTGACTTGTATATAGCCGAGGCATAACGCCTGGATTTTGATAATAGAATATATAAACTTGTGATATCATCATTCCAGCCTAATCAAGTGACTAAAAGAGGTTCAGTGACGAAGTGGGAATGTTTTCGTGGGGGGGGGGGGGGGGGAGGGGTGGTAAGTGTCAGGAAAATACTCAATTTTTTTTATTTTTAAGTGAAAATATAACAAAATATTTTTCGAGCGGAGTCGTGGGCTTGAAGACGTTTGGGATACATTATGCAAATATTACACTCGTCCATCTCATATTATGACTAAAAACCATTCAAAGATTTATTAATTTTGGACTTTAATTGTTTAATACAACTTTAGATCTTAGATTGATAAATGATTTTTTTCATTTAAATATTCAAATATAATTTTCTAAAATTCTAATATTATTTTCAAGACTTGCTTCGATAAACAAAACATTATTTATAATATTAATATTCAAGCGCAAATCGTATTCAATTTATGTTTTATTATGCTTATTTTATTTTTGTGGGTTGTATTGACGACTCGGTTTGTTCCCTTTTATATCTGCTATAAGTTAACAGAGTAACAATTTTTTTTATATAAGCCAAATTAATATTTCCTCTGTCTGAATATCCGTTGAAAGGAGTAGAAATAGGATTAAGTGTGCATTAAAAATTCCGTTCTACAATTATATAAAACTTTTAATTTATAGAAAATCTTTAGACATTATTTTAAATAAAGAGGTTGTTATCAGTGATCATTTGGTATTTTCCATCGCATACTTCATACCCAAACAACCATAGGCCTACTGTTGACATTTGTGAATTAATATGGACACTTCTAATAATATTCCAGAACATAAATGATAGTACATAAATATCTTAATTATATTTCTTTCAGATTTGGAACTTCTGTTACGTATCGAATAAGAATTATGATTATTTATTAAATTTAAGGAACCATTTAAATAAAAACTTTATTTTAAGATATAATTTTATAATGCTATAGTAATTTTAGGTGATAATTATGAAGTACATGTATAGAGAATTTAAACTATATAACGCTATTAGAATATACATAAATGAACATGAAAAAAAAAGGGTGAGATTTAATAGAAGAAAATACATATTAACAATCGTTTATTATAGAATTAATATTTAATCCCAGGAATTTTAATAAAGTCTTTTCGAAAGCAGAAACTAATTGTTTTAAATTTTAATAAGGTTATACAGATTTTTCTTTTAAAAAAAAAAATAATTGTTCTATGCAATTAAGTCATTTAAGATTTGTATCAAACTTAAGCTTAATGGTAAATAAGACATGATTCGATCAAGAAATGCAGTGCTTGAAATGATTTTGATTGGAATGAATATTTCAAAAAAGCACATTCGTAAATCATACTCATCATACACACTCATTAAAATTATTCAAATCACTGTCATTTAAAATGAGGTCATTAAATTCATGAGTAATTATACAGTCATAGCCCGTGTCATTATATATAATTATTATTATATACTGTTGTTTATCGTTCTCAATTCAGTTCTTAGAAATGATAACGATGTAAAATATGGTCAGTGAAGATAATAATTTTCATAGTCGAAATTTGTCGTGTCTTTATAGAGATAAGAAAGTCATTATGTGGCAACCAGGACCTCTTCACTTCAGTGGAATCTTAAATCCGTCTATTGCTAAGTGCATGTTGTCGAAAAGTAACAATTTATCACGTTAGCCTTTAAGAATATGTAGATTTGTATATTAGTTTTATGTTTGGGTATTTAAAACAATTAAAAAATGTATGCAAGAAATCGGACTTGGATCGATGCAAACATTACATTAATAATGCCGTTTTGATTTTACGTATACATGTACATGTACATTATTTTCCATCCAATGTTTAAACCTACAAGAATATTGTAATCTATTTTTCGATTTTATTTTGTAATATATTTATTGTATCAAAATTGAAAATCTTTTAAGAAACGTTAGTAAAACTACGATAAATGTAAAACTGTTCAATTTTATATTTGCTGTGATATTTGGAATTATTTTAGGGTAGGAATAGAGTTTAGACATATTAATTGTTTTCAATTTTTCATGATATTGTTTTGTTTACAAGTATATCGAGAGTCCATTAGTTTCTACACATGTGAAAAGGGCTTTCAGATTTGCCGTAAATGTAGACAGAAATAATATGTACATATGTATTTTCTATATATTGTTTATTTAGTGTCAATTACAATTTTAATATAGGTTTAAGGCAAGGGTACCATCTGGGACGTTTGTTTTTCTTATTTTTGACTATAATTATAATGTAATCGCGTTGAGTAGTAATTGTGTTCGTATTTTCAACTGATTAAAAAGTCTTCAACTCAGGTACAAACATGTGGATATGTTTTTTAGGAAATGAATTACAAATAAATTCAACGTGAATATTATAGTGCAGTCACCTCACATTGATAACCAAAGATGGCTTGCTCGACAAAGTAACATCTGCCCACACAACAATGTCATACATTGCCATTTTCTTTAAAACTTCAATGAAATTCGGAAGCTCGTACCTCTTACAATAATAAAAAAATTAAACTGCAACTGATAACATAAACTCTTTGTGAATAAAATATTGTGTGATATTTAACCAGATAGTGGGCATACATTGAAATTGCCAACTATAATAAGAATAGAGGTTAGGTGTGATTTGCAGATGCTATTCAAGGGCAATACGATTTGCAGATTTTCATCGTGTTTGTTTTATAACCATCCTCATTTTGAAAGAATTTTATATGAAAACAATCAATCCTCTCATAACCTGAATTTTTCTTAGCTAAGCTAACCACAACTCTCCCCTGGAATTTCAGCCTTTTAATCCCTGCGTAGCCATAATTATGAGCGTTTGCATGTCGTATTTTTTATGTTGGGATATAATGAAAGGGAATATGCGATTTTCGTGCAGTATTCAAGGCCCAAATCTTCTCTCGAAAATGCTGAACATACCCTTTTAACATTAAATTTAGTGCAAAATACTGATTAAGCCCGAAGAAATGATTGTTCTAAGACAACAAAATAACAATAAGTTAAATTAAAACTAAATACATGTATTATTATTATGTATAATTTTATTGGCATTTTGAAGCTAATCATTGTAAAACAGTTGTTTAACACATTTGAGTAAAACATTGACTTAATGAAGCATGGGGTTCAATACACTGTGTTTCACAAAACATCGCCAAAAATAAAAACTTATCATCCAGTAGGCTAAAGTATTTTTTTGCAAGAAAACGTACCGATGTTTTCAACGATTAATATTCGAATTTCAAATTACGCACCCAAACACGCAAATGTTTGTAACAAAATGTGTTGATATTAGATGCACGTTGTATCTGACAACAATATGATAGGTACCTCGACTAGTTATTTATTCAACTTGAGAGAGGAAATATTTTCTTTCTGTTTTCAATTCACATGTTTACATACAGTCAGAAATTCAACAGTCTCCAAATGGAACTCTTGGCCACAAGTTTTGTTTTGACAAGAGATGTCTTACATTAGCGAATTAAATTGGATACAATAAGAGAATAGAAAATATGTCGATTCGATGTTAGCACATGACAGTGTCGTTTGCTCCCGAATAAAAAACATCATCATCCATTGTGAAAAGAAATCGGATGTATCAATCAGTACTAAATATATATTTTTATAGAGGTAATTTTTATGACTATTTTTGCATGAGTTATTATATTGACAGTAATGTTTTTCATTAATATTAATACAGATTTTTTATAAATATTGTTATTTAATGATACGAAATAATCTTTACAATTTACAAATAACTTTACAATTAACTATGACATAATACGTAAGTTATTTCTTGAAAAATTACAAATTTAATTTGCATATCAGTTTTACATCCAACTTTTCTGTTGGCAACAGTATTTAGTGAGTTTCAGGAAAGTTTTCCACGAGATCGATATTAGGGATTTTCAGCTATAAAGCCATATTTGTTTTAAATATGAGGGCGTAGAATTAACTCCCCTTATTACTGACAAAGAAGAACCCGTTAGGCAACTAAGGAATAGCAAGTATCTAACGTAATTATGTGATTAAATGTTTATTTCTTCCACAAGATATTTAACAAGCTCAATAGATTATATTGTAATTGATAAATAAATACTAAAATCATTATTTTGATAAATGCGTTGTAAAATAAAATTTCTTAGCACATAAACTATTATAGAAACGATAAATCTTCTATAAGGATGCAAGTCATTAATATTTTTTTTTCTTTTTGGGTGTCTATATGTTGTATATTGTATCTATGTTTGTCCCCATGGGCTGGGTGTGAGACAGGACCGTTATCACTCGTGGTATTGGGCCTAATTCTGACCCATGTAAAATAAAGAGTTTATTATTATTATTATTATTATTAGTCGAGATTGGATTAAACAAATATATTGAAATAGCATTTTTTAGGGAAACATTATTGCAATGATGTATATCCACTTATATATAATACATCAATAATATTAGTAGGCTCCAAACTATCAAACCTGTTTTTCAGCTTTAAAAGTATGTCATGTTTTGATGGTTGGTTAAAAGCCTCAAATTCGACATTTAAATTAAAATAGTTCTGTACAGGCTATCCAGCACTGTTTTACAAAAAATAAGGGCTAATTTAAGCGCTAAAATTTTCAGATTTTAGGGCTATATTTACAAATTTTATATCAAATTCCTTAGGTTTAGATATTTATATCAAAATATCTTTGCCTAATTGACAATAAAGAACTCACATCAACTACTTTAAGTACAGGAACGGCGTCTTTCAGGGTACGATTGTCCCAACTATTATTTTCTATAACCTGAATTGGCTTGATATTCACATTTTTGTCTCAAAGTCACCAACGTTAACCAAGCTTTGATACATGGATCCACTGGTCGACTGTCGACTTCCAAAATTGAAAGAAAAGAAATAGGAATTTTTGTGAAAAAATTTTTTTTTTTAGGATTTCCCCTTGAATTCAGAATTTTTTAAAGGGATTTTCAACAAATTATAAAAAAAGTAGTATTTTTTAAGAACTTAAGGGTCGCTGGGCAGCCAGTAGTACTGTCAATTTTTAATTAACCCCTAGAATATTAATCATTTCATGTTACGAACTCGTATTTATCTCAGTGACTTGTGTTGTTGAAAATAAATTGTCTACGAGGGAATCAAAGTCCTCTCAAATCTTGAAAATCGAATTAATGCTATAAATATACCACCTTTTAGAAAACAGTACCTTTATAACAATATAAACGTTATGTTTAAATAATATGTTCTAAAATAATTCCCGAGGGAAGATACCATACCGGGAACTATTTGTTATAACCCGCCTTTTTTCTTTACAACAAGATGTAACGTTTTGCACATGGGGGACATATGTGACGATAGGAATACATAAATGAATTAGTACCTCACAATATATATTCTAGTATTCTAGTTTTTTGCATTATATTGTAGCATAGTTTTGTAAAACGACTTTTATTGCAGTGCGTTCTAGCGAACGCACTGCTTTGTTTTCATAATGACTTTTTTTTTTTTTTTTTTTTTTTTGTCTACTTCTGGTCACGCTAATTCGGTATGAAGGGAGCATGCCACACATTATCTCACATGTTTTCCTACAATAACTAACTGCTCGGTGTTGCTTAAATGTAAAATGGCGTTTTTTTGTCTAACCGGAAATGACATATGACAGAAAAACCCATTTTATGTTTTTTACCTTTTTTACCTCTGTTTTTGAACCGATTTTGATAAAACTTTTTTTGTTTGTTTCATTATCCTAATGTCTACATAATAGCTTTCAACATAAATGCACTTTTAGACATTCTCTGCTGACTTTTTGGAGCACTTTTTTAACCGTTTTTTTAACTTTTGCAATTTTATTTCGATCTATTTGAAAACTTACAGGTGTATAAACATTTTGATTTCTAACTAAATGGTATTTTCAAAATTTTTATATCACTTCCGGTTTTGACGTCATTCGCTTGTAAAGTTGAAATTTCAACTTCCGGAATAATTAAGATATTCAAAAAAATCTTTTTGAGATGTGCTAGAAATAACCATTGACTAAATATGAAATGAAAAAATCTGACCCAGATATTTCATGTCAGTCGCCATCTTGAAATGACTGATTTTTCTTTAAATCGAAATTCAGAATCAGGGAATCATTCGATTTGAATAAAAATGATGTCTATGGAATCTACAGTCGATTGCTAACAAAACATGGGAAGTCGATTTTTGAATTTCGATTCAGAATTTTTTTTATTTCCGGTTTAGAATTTTCGGAAATAGTCAAAACTTTTTAGGCTCATATCTTGTGACCTTGACCTTGAGTGACCTTGAGACTTAAACAAAAGTTGTTACCCTTGACGAGATTTATCCAATGGCATGAACATTTTAGATGCTCAATGTTTACTTCCGGTTTTATGGCCGTCAGAAAATTGCATTTTTTAACTTTAAACAGCTCTGTCACGTGACCTAATTTACATACGTCATAAATTTTGTTTCGGTGTTACTATGCTTGATCTACTCTATCCAATGATATATGACACAATGTATTTGAATCATAATTCCGCGTTCTAGAATTTGAAAATATTCTGCCAAATTCCATTGTAACTGTTCGTGTTTCGTTTGTCTGTCTGCTGGTATTCCCGCGTCCCTTTTAGTTAACCTGCTTGTATTCTGATAGCTGTGCGCCCCTTTTATTTGGTATGACTGCTTGTAGTTCTGCACCTCTTTTATTTAGTCTGTCTGCTGGTATTTCTGATTCCATTTTATCTGCCTTTATATACACCCACATGAAAATATGGACGTATATTGCCGTCACCCCAGTCCATCCGTCGGTCCGTTCGTCCTTCAACAATTTCTTGTACACGCAATAGCGACTAGAGTTTTTATCCGATTTGAATGAAGCTTGGTATGTATAATTATCGTGATACTATCTCGGATCCTTTCATAATTGGAGTTATTCCAATCGTCGGTTTATGAGTTATTGCCTTTGACTTAGTGAAAACGTTAAAATTAACTTGTGTATGTGATAAAAGCTAGAGTTTTTATTCGATTTGAATGACCTAATTTACATACGACACAAATTATTTTTGATTCGTATTATGCTTTATCTACGCTTTCCAATGATATATGACACTATGTATTTGAATCATAATTCCTCGTTTTAAAATTTGAAAATATTCTGCCAAATTCCATTGTAACTTTTCGTGTTTCGTTTGTCTGTCTGCTGGTATTCCCGCGTCCCTTTTAGTTAACCTGCTTGTATTCTGATAGCTGTGCGCCCCTTTTATTTGGTATGACTGATTGTAGTTCTGCACCTCTTTTATTTAGTCTGTCTGTTGGTATTTCTGATTCCATTTTATCTGCCTTTATATACACCCACATGAAAATATGGTCGTATATTGCCGTCACCCCAGTCCATCCGTCGGTTCGTTCGTCATTCAACAATTTCTTGTACACGCAATAGCGACTAGAGTTTTTATCCGATTTGAATGAAGCTTGGTATGTATAATTATCGTGATACTATCTCGGATCATTTCATAATTGGAGCTATTCCAGTCGTCGGTTTACGAGTTATTGCCTTTGACTTAGTGAAAACGTTAAAATTAACTTGTGTATGTGATAAAAGCTAGAGTTTTTATTCGATTTGAATGACCTAATTTACTTACGACACAAATTATTTTTGATTCGTATTATGCTTTATCTACGCTTTCCAATGATATATTATGACACTATGTATTTGAATCATAATTCCTCGTTTTAAAATTTGAAAATATTCTGCCAAATTCCATTGTAACTTTTCGTGTTTCGTTTGTCTGTGTGCTGGTATTCCCGCGTCCCTTTTAGTTAACCTGCTTGTATTCTGATAGCCGTGCGCCCCTTTTATTTGGTATGACTGCTTGTAGTTCTGCACCTCTTTTTGTTTGCTGGTATTTCTGAATCCATTTTATCTGCCTTTTTATACGCCCACATTAAAATATGGATGTATATTGTTCGTCGGTCCGTCCGTCAACAATTTCTTGACACGCGATAGAGACTAGAGTTTTTATCCGATTTGAATGAAGCTCTGGTATATGTATTTATCTTGATAATATCACGGATGATTTCGAAACTGGCGCTATTCCAGTAGTCGGCTTAAAAGTTATTGCCCTTGACTTAGTGAAAACATTAAAATTAGTTTGTGTATATGATAAAAGATAGAGTTTTTATTCGATTTGAATGAAGCTTGGTATGTGTATTTATCTTGATAAATTCCATTGTTACTGTGAGTGCTTTTTTTCAAAATTCTTTAAAAACAAATTATGTCAAGTGACCTAATTTACATATTATTTATATGACACAATGTATTTGAATCATAATTCCGCGTTTTAGAATTTGAAAGTAATATGCCGAATTCCATTGTAACTATACGTGTTTCGTTTGTCTGTCTGCTGGTATTCCCGCATCCCTTTTAGTTAGTATACTGGTAGCCGTGCACCCCTTTTATTTGGTTTGACTGCTTGTAGTTCTGCACCCTTTTAATGTCTGCTGGTATTTCTGAATTCATTTTATCTGCCTCTTTATACACCCACGTGAAAATATGGACGTATATTGCCGTCACCCTGTCTGTCCGTCGGTCCGTCCGTCAACAATTTCTTGTACACGCGATAGAGACTAGAGTTTTTGGCCGATTTGAATGAAGCTTGGTATATGTATTTATCTTGATAATATATCGGATGAGTTCGAGAAGCTAAAGTTTTCATAGTTAATCTTTCTGTTTACTTCTTGTAGTTTTACATCCATTTTATTATCCCTGCAAACATATCTTGCAGTGCACTTTCTACTGACACACAAAAGAGAGGGAGTAATTTGACAAGTACGCTTTTATATTATTATGTAAAACTCTTATCATTGGTTGAAAATGTGACATTTCATCCATGTATCGGGTGGGTTGCGCACTGCTCGGTACCGTCTTCACGGTTCTAGTTTTTAAGTTTCCATTCATGTGCAGTAACATCATAATCACCAGCTTTGGGTGTGTACGTAGGTTTTAATTGTCAGTTCATCTTATCTCTAGACATTTATACATTTCGGAAAAAACCAAAGACAAATGACACGAAACGTCTTGAAATTTACACTATTTCTTCTGTCATTTGATTTTTGTCATATCCCCTTTTTTACGACTAATAAGTGACAGTCACCAACAGGTACAATTATTTTTTGATCTGATTGTTATATGTCATATTTGAGGCCCGTTCGCCCTATTACTCGTACGCTCTGGGTCCATTGGCCTGGGTCCGATCGTTCGTTGGTCATTTTCCGTTCGCTCTTGGTCATTTCCCGTTCGCCCCCCCCCCCCCCTCCGTCCCCATATTTACATGACATGAAGGAAATAAATATAGAAGTGATGACTAACATGTGTTTATAAAGTCTTTAACTATGGTCAATTTGCTATCAAAACTTAAGATTTATCCACTAACTCTATTATATTGGTATGAATTATTTTAAAGGAGAATCTTCAGCATTTTCTGAGATTGAGATGAGATGTTTTATGCATTATGCAAATCGATAGGATATAGACATTATATGGGGGTGTCCGCTGTAGTGGTTGTCTAGCCTTTTTTATGTGTATCGGGGACACATATAAGATATCCAGATGATACATAAAAGTAAAAGAAAACTATGTTGAATGCAATACTAGTTTATGAAATTTACTTCCAAGGTTTATTAAAATACATAAACGTAATGTTTAATATGTTACCTAGTCATTCATTCTTCTTGCTTATACCATCATGGAAATGCAGATTCATACAGAAAAGAGTAATATATTGTATCTGCATTTGTTAGGTCATATATTGGGTGTCTCTAACAGATTTACTTCAACATGTCAGACCCTGAAAATTGTACAAGTGGTGCCACAAACATAATAGCATGTCAAAAATATCAGAGCAAAATATTTCAACCTGTGTCTATTGTGCTTTCACCATATCGACCACCAATATTATTCATTTTTATACGCCCACATGAAAATGTGGACGTATATTGCCGTCACCCCTGTCCGTCCGTCCGTCCGTCCGTCCGTCGGTCCGTCAACAATTTCTTGTGTACACGATAGAAGCTAGAGTTTTTATCCGATTTGAATGAAACTTGGTATGTGTATTCATCTTGATAATATCTCGGTTAAGTTCGAAAATGGCGCAATTCCAGTAGTCGGTTTATGAGTTATTGCCCTTGACTTAGTGAAAAAACGTTAAAATTAACTTGTGTACGCGATAGAAGCTAGAGTTTTTATCCGATTTGAATGAAACTTGGTATGTGTATTCATCTTGATAATATCTCGGATAAGTTCGAAAATGGCGCAATTCCAGTAGTTAGTTTATGAGTTATTGCCCTTGACTTAGTGAAAAAACGTTAAAATTAACTTGTGTACGCGATAGAAGCTAGAGTTCTTATCCGATTTGAATGAAACTTGGTATGTGTATTCATCTTGATAATATCTCGGATTAGTTCGAAAATGGTGCAATTCCAGTAGTCGGTTTATGAGTTATTGCCCTTGACTTAGTGAAAAAACGTTAAAATTAACATGTGTACGCGATAGAAGCTAGAGTTTTTATCCGATTCGAATGAAACTTGGTATGTGTATTCATCTTGATAATATCTCGGATAAGTTCGAAAATGGCGCAATTCCAGTAGTTAGTTTATGAGTTATTGCCATTGACTTAGTGAAAAAACATTAAAATTAACTTGTGTACGCGATAGAAGCTAGAGTTCTTATCCGATTTGAATGAAACTTGGTATGTGTATTCATCTAGATAATATCTTGGATAAGTTCGAAAATGGCGCAATTCCAGTCGTCGGTTTATGAGTTATTGCCCTTGATAAAGGCAAGAGTTTTCATTTGAATTGATTCATCTAAATATCAGCTCAAATAAGTGCGATGGTGCAATCAACTTTTTTAAATATTCAAATTTGCTGAAGTGGGCGTATGTTACCTTGCCTGGCAAGCTATCTTTCATCTTGAAATGATCTCACCGATCTCATCTTAAGATATTTTCTCCCAAAAAGCAACCTTCCTGCCTTTCTGTTCCTGTTCATCCAGTTTGTTCCAGTTTGTGGGATTCTCTTAAGAAACAGGTGTACTGCACTTAGGTTAGAGATTAGGGTGATTGAAAAGCAACAAGTTGCTATTCAAATAGAAGGCACTGGCACAGGGTTAATGTTATGTTTACAAACTTTGTGATGCTAATATGCAATAAACAAAATCAAAGAAGAAAATTATAAATGGTTGTCCTATAAATCTTCTTGAACCTAATAAATAAATTTAAAATACTGATTATTACTGTTATAGCTAAAACATTGTTGAAGCAATTCACTGTGGACAAAATAATATTAGGCTGATTTTGAGCCAGATTCTCTAGAATAAGAAAGAAATCGATTAATAACTATAGAAAATACATGTTTCATATCAATAAATAAGATATAACGGCAGTAATATTCAATTAATTTCAACTTAAATCGTCGATTGGGTCAAGCCGTTCATGAACAAGTATATCATGTAGGTTTTTATTTTTGGAATAAGCACAGACTAATTTTTTGCAGAAAATGGTTGGAAATTTAATTTGTAACTCTGTGTAGTATCTTTTGATAATTCGGGATGCTTGGCAAGAAATATTATTGAATGGAGTAACAAATGGGATTAGTTGAGAATCGAACTGTATGTTAAGTCCAGAAGGTGAAATAGTTTTAAGCTGATCCATCCAAAAGCTCTCCCTGTATAGTCTTGAAGTTTTAGGGTTGGTGTCTTCTTGAGATATGACTTGTTCTATTGGTGTCACCTTCATATCTGCGAGGGAGTGGTTGATGAGGTTGAAGTGGTTCCCAATCGGTTTATCTAGATGATAGGAGATGTCGAAACGATGGCCGACCATTCTTTCCCGCAAAGAATTTTTGGTTTCGCCTACGTATTGTAAAGGACATTTGTCGCATGCAATTAGGTAAATAATATTTTTACTGGTACACGAAAGCTGAAGGGACACACTGAAATGCTGGATGGTCGCTACTCGAGTGTACATTTAGATGGGATCCGTGAGAGTTTATCAGGATGAAAAATGGTTGATATTGGAACTTTCTCAAACCTTTCGATTTAGGTCCAATAACATCCTTTTTAAGTTTCAAGAAAATTGGTTGAAAACTTAGATAGTAATAGCATATTCAAGACTTTGAGGCAAGGGCAATAACTCTGCTACTAACGGTCGAAATAAGCTCAAATTCGAACTTGATCTTTGTTTTCTGAATATGTGTATACAAACCGAATTTCATTAGATTCCATCGAAAATTCTAGTTTTTAGAGAGTTTACAAGCAATTGATGTTGATAGAAGCACTTACTGTATAGAGGTTAAAGGGCGAAAACTCCTCAAAACTGATGAAAGAGGCCTAAATCTTGAAAAAGCTTTTATTTTAATCAGGAGAAAACTAACCTTTCTCAAACCTTTTGATTTAGATCCATTTTAAGTTGAAAACTAAGAGAGTAATAGCATATTTAAGATTTGGGGCAAGGGCAATAACTCCGCTTTTAATGATCGAAAATAGCTCAAATTCGAACTTGATCTTAGTTTAATGAATATTTATGCACATATCAAATTTCATTTGATTCCGTCAAGAACTCTAGTTTTTAGAGCGTTTACAAGCAAATGTTGATGGACAGACCGACAGATTTGGGGCAAGGGCAATAACTCTGCTTGTAGCGATCGAAAATAGCTCAAATTCGAACTTGATCTTCGTTTTATGAATATGTATACACATATCAAATTTCATTTGATTCCGTCAAAAACGAGCAAATGTTGACCGACGG
The DNA here is from genome assembly GCA_029955415.1 of Lottia scabra. NCBI lineage: Eukaryota > Metazoa > Mollusca > Gastropoda > Lottiidae > Lottia > Lottia scabra. Next base: position 19,337,474 of record JARJEI010000001.1, read on the forward strand.
ACGGTGGGACAGGGGTGCCGACAATATACGTCCTCATAGAGAGATGAGGGCGTATAAAAATGGTGTTTATGTGGAAATAATTATATAAAGATTAAAACACGAAGCTATAACGATGGAACAGATGTGCGAATTCTGTTCGAAAAGGCATCAGATGCAAGGAACTCCCTCCAACGAGATCAGGAAATTCTATTTTTCAAGATTTTCGTAGGGTTCAATCTGTCCAAATCGCTTGCTGTTCGAAAAGGCCCGATTGCAAGGAAATCATATCAAATTTTCAAATTCTCTTGTGATACAATGCCCCAAACGATGGAACTAGATGTGAAAATGCTGTTCAAAAAGGCATCAGATGCAAGAAACTTTTACCGAATTTTCAAAATTTCTAGGAGAGGGGTAATCTAGGCTCAGCCTGTTCCCCAATCCTTTTCATAATGTATTGGATATTTTATGAATAAAATATTGTTTACAAAAAAAAAAAAATTCTTGGAGTACAATGCCTCCAAACCCTCTTCAATTGGGAAGTCGTTCTTTAAGAAGATTCTGTTCGGAAAGGCATCAGATGCAAGGAAATGTACCTTTATTTTCAAAATTTTCTAGTGATACAATGCCTATTCACGAGGTGTGCGTACTCACGAGAATTCTGTTCGGAAAGGCATCAGATGCAAGGAACTCAGACCTAATTTTCAAAATTTTCTTGGAGTAGGCCTACAATGCCTCCAAACCCTATTCAAATGTGAGGTCGTTCTCTAAGAGAATTCTGTTCGAAAAGGCACCAGATGCAAAGAAATCAACCTGATTTTCAAATTTTTCAAACCCCTTCAAATCTAAGCTCCCCCCCCCCCCCCCCCTAGTTTTCATTTGCTTCCTATCGCCCCGTGTATATATTATTTAGTGCCAGTTGCGTTTTTGTCCTCTGAAAACAACTTGATCGTCGGTAAAACATGGATCTTATCTCTCTCCCCCCCCCCCCCCCCATTCAAATTGCTCACGCTACGCCCCTGAAGCTTTTGTTCTAACCCTTCCTAACTGCCTTCCTAACATGGCAAACGGCTAGTTCGCAGAAACTATTTTGCTTTATGTCGGGTTTCCCCACGGTTAACACAGGGCAAATTTGGGAATTATACTTAAACTTATAATTAAACTTGATAACAGTTGTTGACTAATCCTAATTTACCGACCGACTCTGTGGAATATTAGGCTAAAAAGAATAACATTGTACATCGAGGACAACAGCTTTGTTCTTCTATCGTCACATTTTTTCCTATGCTTCAAATCTTGTGCACTTTCACTATGCAACGTCAAGAGGTTAAGGCAATAGTAGTTCCAACCTGTGAGATCGCGGGGTTAAGATCTTCTGATTTCTATATGTGCTTTCTATATAAGGCATTGTTTCACTAAATACGAGTCGTATTTTTGACATTTCAAACGCTGATTATTATGGATACTGTACATGATTTTGGATAGAATTTCGAGATATTATTGGTCGAACAAGTGGTGAACGTTCCACTTTAATTGACTAGAGATCTTACGAGAGAATACGAACTGAGATTCTTCATGGTTAATTACATTGTCCGTGACAGACCGATAGGTGTGGGTCTATCATTGATTCATTTTGCTGCTTCCCGGTCTGATGATATCTCTCACATTGTTCACGTGAGAATGGAATAACCTGTCAATAGATATAAAACATGCACTTCATTGTACCCTATTCATGTTACTTTGGCTCTCGCAAAAATCAAATATTAAATTCTCGTCTTCGTCTTTCTTGCAGCGATTTAAATGGACATACATTTCAACGATACATTTCGGACAACCCTACTTGCCTTTGTGGTCTACAATTCGAAGATCATACACACTACATACTATCTACTCCATTGTCTGATACATTCGGATGCACGAAAAACTACTCTCTTTCTACTTCAACCTACAGATAAATATTCTTTTATACGGAACAGCATGTCATGATTCAACAATAACCATTTTCCTGCAAGTTCATGATTTCATTCAGTCAAGCAAAAGATTCTACATTACCTAGCCTTCAACCAATATCACCAGCACTGACGTGTAGTTATCTCACATGTAAATATGTTTAGTTAATTTCAAATAAGATTATTATGTTTTATTTTATTATGTTCGCATATATATTGTAATGTTTTTTCGGGAGAGGGGTAATATAGGCGAAAGCCTGTTCCCCAATCCATTTCTATATGAATAAAATATTGTTTACAAAAAAAAAAAAAAATTGTTCACGTCTTCATCCAGGTCTTATGCGTCTGTCAACTAAAATTTTACGTCATTTTCGGAAAGCCCATGGTCAATTTCCTATTTGCTAATAATAATACATTTATGTGGTCTAAATTGAATATTAAGAGAGTTACAAACCGTTTTTATACGCCCTCATCTCTCTATGAGGACGTATATTGTAGTCACCCCTGTCCGTCCGTCGGTCCGTCCGTCCGTCCGTCGGTCCGTCCGTCCGTCCGTCGGTCCGTCCGTCCGTCGGTCCGTCCGTCAACATTTGCTCGTAAACGCTCTAAAAACTAGAGTTTTTGACGGAATCAAATGAAATTTGATATGTGTTTACATATTTATAAAACGAAGATCAAGTTCGAATTTGAGCTATTTTCGATCGTTAGAAGCAGAGTTATTGCCCTTGCCCCAAATCCGTCGGTCCGTCCATCAACATTTGCTTGTAAACGCTCTAAAAACTAGAGTTTTTGACGGAATCAAATGAAATTTGATGTGTGTATACATATTCATAAAACGAAGATCAAGTTCGAATTTGAGCTATTTTCGATCGTTACAAGCAGAGTTATTGCCCTTGCCCCAAATCTTAAATATGCTATTACTCTCTTAGTTTTCAACCGATTTTGATGAAACTTTAAATGGATGTTATTGGACCTAAATCGAAAGGTTTGAGAAAGTTTAGTTTTCTCCTGATTAAATTTTTTCCAATTTCGACTTTTTCGTTAGGCGTATATGGCCGTGGTCCACTATCTTTGATTATGTTAATGCGATTTGGCGGCCATCTTGGATTTTATACAAATTAATGCTGTTCACATGGACGGATTTTGATGGATTTTCATTTTTGGCCTAAGGAAATCATATTTAAACATATTTTACAATAAAACCTTCTAAAGCAATTTGTTTTGTGTTAATCTCTATTTTGACTAGTCTATTATGCTTTGTAACTCTTTAAATCACACTTTGATAAGCTTTGATACGATTATGACGCTTTTAATCACGCTTTGATACGATTATTAAGCTCTGTTCTGCATTGTTAAGCTCTATTGCGCATTGGGTCCCCGTTTTGAATAAAGCTCTGTTAAGCTTTCCTAACGGTCTGCTGAACTTTGTTTCGCTCTCGGCGAAAAATCGATTCGTGACAGAGCGCCCAAAATTTCAAACAGTCTAAAAAAAAAAATTGGCGCTCTTGCCGAATGTCCTTCTTTGCTCAAATCTTTCCCACAATCTATTACGACCGTGCCGCTTTGGTGCCGCTTTGGTGCCGCTTTGGTGCCGCTTTGTACACCACTTTAATGCGCTATCAAAGTGTGTGATTTATGCATCACCACTTGACACGCTTTGTTAAGATGTCTCAAGATATGCTGTTGATCAACAGATGCGTAACAGAGCTTAACACATCATCACAATGTCATACCTTTCTCCTTTACTATGTACGTCAAAAGCCATGACCGATAATAGTACTAGAAATACGGACAAATTTGATTGGCGACAATATTCGTCACGTCCCAATGAAAACCTCTGTCACAAATAACCGACCTTTACGCATGCAAGCTATTTATTTCTTATCATCCAGCCGTAGAATAAATTGCAAATTTTATTCATTGGTTAACCAAGACTACGTTGTAATAGTCGCCATATATAACTCTATGGCCATAACTCGATACTACAGTACATTTGATTGGTTGCTATTAATAGTTACACTGTAATGGATGACAACTGTCCGAGATTCACTCGGGGTTATCTGTCAAGGTATTAGATGCACGGTAGTTAAAGAGAATAACTTGACCACGGGAAGATGAGCTTAACAATGCACAAAAAAGCTTAATAATCGTATCAGAGCGTAACAAGGCCTGGTCAAATCGGGAAATAATTCGTCCCCAAAGCGTAACCAATTCGTTTCAGAGCTTATCATAGCGTAGCATTAATTAGGACATCGTGATATTTTTGGAAAAGTAATGGCGCTTGCTCGCCGATTTGAAGCGCGGCATTCGCCGTTGGTGTGAACTATGCATAACAAAACTTGAAAGTGGTCCGTTGTGGAACGGGAATCGAACATATTCCCCAGCTGCCGTGACAAATTTGTTGAAAGTTTATTTCTGTCCTGCATCCACGGCAGTCACGTTTACCTATCATGTTGCCTCACGTTCATCTCATTGTCTCCACGGTGTCCGTGATTACCGTGGCCGCCGGGAACATAGTGTAAACCTAGCATAATTCTAGCGAACGCACTGCTTTGTTTTCATAATGACTATTTTTTTTGCAGTGCGTTCTAGCGAACGCACTGCTTTGTTTTCATAGTGTATGTTTTTTTTTTTTGTCTACTTCTGGTCACGCTAATTCGGTATGAAGGGAGCATGCCACACATTATCTCATATATTTTTTTACTATGCCTAACTGCACGGTATTAGGTGAAAATAAAATGATGCATTTTCTTCCAACAGGAAATGACGTATGGCCAATAAGCCCAATTTAATGTTTTTACCATTTTCATCTCTGATTTTCAACCGATTTTGATGGAATTTTTTTTTTTATTTTATTAACCGATTGTCTTCAAATTGGGGGTTTAAAAACATGCATTTTTAAAACTTTGTCGCTGACTTTTTGAAGCACTTTTTTGACAATTTTTTCAACTTTTGCAATTTTATTTTGATCAATATGAAAACTTACATATACATAGACATTTTGATGATAAACAAAATGATCTTTTCAAAAATGTTATATCACTTCCGGTTTTGACGTCATTCGCTTGTAAAGTTGAAATGTCAACTTCCGGAATAATGAAAATATTCTAAAAAATCTTTTTGCAATGTGCTAGTAATCATTATTCACAAAATATAAAATGATAAAATCTGACCCAGCTGTTTCATATCGGCCGCCACTTTGGCTGACTTTACTTTAAATCGATATTCAGAATCAGGGAATCATCCGATTTGAATAAAAATGATGTGTATGGAATCTACAGTCGATTGCTAACAAAACATGGAAAGCCGATTTTTGAATTTCGATTCAGTTTTTTTTATTTCCGGTAAACAATTTTCAGTAATAGTCAAAACTTTTAAGGCTCATATCTTGTGACCTTGACCTTGAGTGACCTGAACAAAAGTCATTGCCCTTGATGAGATCTATCAACTGATGTATTCATTTTTGCTGTCCGATGTCTACTTCCGGTTTTATAGCCATTTGAAAATGTCGAGTTTTGACTTTAAACAGCTGTCACGTGATCTAATTCATGTACGTCACAAATTATCTTTTATTATTATCACGCTTTATCTCCTGTTTCCAAAAATGTATAACACTAGATATTTCGATCAAAATTGCTTTTTCGAATTTTGTTCTTTGTTCTATAGTAACTTTTTTTTTTTGGCGGGAAAAAACACGTGTTATCTTAATTACGGATTTCATAAGATAGGTAACAATTTCTTCTTAAGATATGAAAGAACATGACTAACAAAGAAAAAAATATGACAAAATCGTAACCGGAAGTAACACGTTGGCCTCCATCTTGAAATGAACATGTTTCTTTAAATCGACATCCGATTTATATAATTTTGATGTTTATGGCATTTTCAATCTATTGCCAACAAAATGAGGCAGCTGAATTGCTAATTTCGATTATGGTGTTTGTCTATTTCCGGTATAAGATATTCAGCAATTATTGTAACACTTTTAAAGCTCATAACTTGTGACCTTGCCATTTGTTGACCTTATGATCCGAACAAAAGTTATTGCCGGAAATGAGATCTATCCAATGGTGAATTCATTTTTGTTGTCCAATATTTACTTCTTGTTTTATAGCCAAATGAAAATTGTCAGTTTGAACTTAATTCACGTACGTCACAAAAAATCGTCTTTTCTTATTATGCTTTATCTCCGCTTGATATATAATAGATATTTTAATCATTTTGCTTTTTTTTTAATTTGGAAATTTTGTTCATTGTTTTAAAGTAACTGCGTGGCTTTTTTGGCGCGAACAAACACGTGGTTCCTAAATTGTGGATTTTTAAAGAGAGTCGACACATTCTTTTGAAGATATAAAATGACATAACATTCATAGAAAAAAAAAGAATAAAATTGGACCCGGAAGTAACTAGTAGACCACCATCTTGAAATGACCAACTTTTCTTTAAATCGATATAAGTGATCAGGATATCATCCGATTTACATAATGTTGATGTCTATGGCATCTCTAATATATTACTAACAAAATTGTGACAGCCGATTTCCTAATTTCGATTAAAAGTTTTGTCTATTTCCGGTTAAAGAAATTCAGCAATAGCAACACTTTCAAAGCTCAAAACTCGTAACCTTGACGTTTGATGACCTTTTGATCTGAACCAAAGCTATTGCCCTCGATAAAATCTATCAAATGATGTTTTACCTTGTGTTTTCCGAAGTTTACTTCCGGTTTAATAGCCGATTGAAAATTGAGATTTTTAACTATAAACAGCTCTGTCACATGACCTAATTTATATGCAGGACTAAAATGCAACCGTTCAAGGATGTTTAAATTGCGCACTGCTCAGTACCGTTATCACGGTTCTAGTTTTCTTCGTTTTTTTTTTTCATACATGCCATTCACTTATCGTCATTGTCGCATCCTCATCTGAGTACACCACAATATTTGTCACGGTGATTGTTCTGTCTCGCTGACTGGCACGATGCCGCGGAGGTCTTATTCGTCCAGAAAGCTGCCCAGATAGTTTACGCACTCTTCTTAGAACACATGGAAAACAATAGTCTTGATGGTTTAAATATGGTTATTATTTTGACAACATGTATTAATAATAGGATGCGGTAAAAAACTTTGTTCAGCCAAAATCCCTGTCTTCCTCAAATTTCAAATTTTGTCCGTTGTTTACGTTTAAATACGTCAAGGCTAATCGAGACTACGCCAAAATGTACCCAATAAGACAGAGATTTTAGCAGAACTAAAACGTAACTAATTATGAACGTCACACTCCCCACTTAAAAGACACCGGTCTTTTACTCTTTCAAACCGATAAGTTCATTATTACGAGATCGGAAAAGGAACATCAATTCACTGACTGGTCTCTTGATTGTTTTGTATCGTCCGTTTAATTTTGGTTCTTGGGGATTGTCATCGAAATACACCATAATGACAGCTTCTCTAACAACACCATCATCATCGCCGACTTTGGTTTCTGTAACTCGACGTTTGCTCCATAAACCGCGTACAGACTGGTTGTCTCTGATAAGTTCACTTCTATATTGGTTGATTTCTTCAACCATTATAAACGTTGCTGAAGACTTTGGACGTATTCTCTTCTCCATCTTATCCAAAATTGATTTATCAGGTACTGGGCTCTGCGCCATTGTCTTCGGCAATATTGGTCTGGTTTGGTAAATTCTACCGGTACTGGTAAATATGCTCTTGATTTGAAAGTCAGAATGTTGCTTGGTGACAGTACATCTGGACAGTCAGGATTTCGAAATTGCTGATTCTTGCGAAAGCCCTCATCCATGATCGACAAAAAGAGTTTATCTTCTTGGGACATTCCAGCCTGATTGTCTTCTCTCGTGGTATAGAACTCATCTTGATGAAATATTTCAGTCGGTGCTATAATTTTTTCTCGGCAGGTCATCTGGTTCTCGCATGACTCAAACGCTTGCTCGACTGCTGTTCTTCTTGAAATAAGGACTCTTCCGTCTTGACGATCCAGACATAAATCTCCAGATACTGTCCATCCGAGGTCTAAACGTTGTGCCCATGCAGCTCCCTTAGGGCCGTTTATGGATTCTCGAACTTTAAGTAGATCTGACGCATCCCTCCCTATTATGAGCGTAACCTTTGCCTTGTTGTCTAGTTGAGGAAGTAACCTTGCGATTGATTTAAGGTGTGGTATTTTTTCAATGACTTGTGGTATTGGTATTTCGGACTTGTCTTCCGGTATGTTGTTCGACTCAATAACTGTGGGAAGAGGAAATACTTCTCCATTGAGGTTTCTTATAATTAAATTGTTAGCCCTTCTTCCATAGCAGGTTTCTTTACCATGGCAAGTTTCTAGCGTATACGGTTCGTCTTCACCTTCTAGTCGCAGTTTCTCGAAGAGTTCTGTTGAGCCAAGGGTGTGATTCGATTGGTCGTCGACGGTTACATATGTGCGGAGCGGTTTTGTCGGTTGGTTCTTGTGGAAGATGTCGACCAGTACTGTTTTTCCACAGGATTTTCCTTTGACAGCATTTCCGCAGATTTTTGTACAAGTTGATACTACGCTCTCCCCACTATGCATCGATTGTTCCTTGGTTTCCATGTCATCTCTATGCATGACCTGTTGATGCCTCATGTTGCAAGTTGGACACCTTACTTCTTCTGTGCATGATTTTGCGAAATGTTTTCCTTTCAGACATCTGAAGCAAAGTTTGGCGTCTCGTACTATTCCAACCTTTTCTTCGTATGTGACTCATTCTCATTTAGATCAGTAATGTGCAGTCTCCTACATGTAATGTTCAGTAGTATAAATTGATAAAGATTTATTCTGTATAATTGTATATAATATTAATAAACAATATATTGGTTGTATCTAGAACCCAAAACATTGTTCAGAATACACATATATTAAAAAAATATCGCCTCTCCAAACCATCATAGTTATCTAAAAATGCATGTCGCCAACGGGAAAATCTGTTTTCACTGGTTGAAAATACACATGTTAGTATCTATTATTCGTTTGAAAAGTACTTTTTCAAAATGATTATAATGTTATGTTTCTATAAAGTGCAAAATTAACCAAAACATTTATGCCATCTAATTCATCATAAATATTTTATCTTCGTCGCCAAATTTCAGTAATTTACGAGCCCATTTCCTAAATGAACCATCATAACATAATTTACTTAACGAATGGAAGCTAAACATGCAGTATGTAAGGGCAATTGTGAATTAGACATGAGTATAATATACAATTTATTAAAAAACTATAAGTTATACTCAAAATTACGTCATTTAGTATCCCTTTCTGAGCGTAATTTTAAGATGGTAATTTACGAGACCGCAATATAAAAGTTATTAACAGCTCAATGTGTAACAACGGTATATACATGAATTGAGGCTGGATAAGAGAGTATAAGACAGTAAAACATTCGGTTCCATAGAGTCACATTTAGCTTTTCGTCTCGAATCTCTCCTTAATGTAAGATACGGGACGTAATTTACGAGTCAATAGATTTTTAGTTCTCACTCAGCATTCGATTAGTGGCTATTATATTCGATGATTTTATCCCAGTATGCTTAGCACATGTCGGTTTAGCGCCAAAATAGGCCACGTTATATCTTAAGCCTGTGTAAACAAACGTAAAACCTTTTCAAATTCAGGTGAGTTTAATTTCCTCGTTTTTCCATGTCCTTTACCTGTCCTTTTTTGTATTCGGTCGCCTTCGGAGATTGTTTTGAACATGATTAATTGGAATATTACAAGAAATTCACTTAAATTCATTATACAGCCATGGTTGATGTGATAGGTTATGTCCCGTAAATTACACAGTTTTCGTCCCGTAAATTACATAAGTTTTCGGTGTTATATTTCAAGTTTTCATCATTTTTCATTTAAATTCAAATTAAATTGGAATATTTATTTAAGATACAAATGCGAAAAATGTGTGTTACACATGTTTAGTACATTTCTTATCTGGTTTTTCATATATCTGTCCCGTAAATTACATTTTCCCAATCATGGTTAATTAGTTCCTATCGATTACTAAAATTTATAACATTTCGTTTTCAGGATGGCAAAATCTAAATCACAAAGGATGAAAGAATATAGAGCCAGAAAGAAAGCCACTCTTGGAGATGATTGGCTGTCAAAGGAATCGGAACGGGTAAAGAAATATTATACGCCGACTAGTGAACTCTCTAAGTCAGATAAGACCAACAGAAGAAACAAAACTAGAAAGTATGTGTATGACCATAGAAAAAGACAACACACAGCACCTACTGGGGAAGAAGTCGCTCGTCAGATGCCTTCAACTCATGAGCATTTGAGTGAAGACGAAAATGGTGTTTCCTCAACATCGGCACCTTGTCAACCAAAAGAACCACTAATTGTTAAACTGCCACTTTCATCTTCTCATAAATCGGCAGGGAAGAAACGTGTATCTAGAGCGTTGGCAAAGGCTTACAGAGAAATTGACAATTACAAAACTAAAAATGAAAACTTGAAAAGATCTTCGAAGAAAGTCCAAAAGAGATTAGAGAGAATGAGAAAGAAAGTTACATCATCAAATAATACACCAAACAGCAAAGTAAACCAATTGCTAAAAAATTCTGGGTTAAGTCTGAAAAAAGCTGAACCAATTAGAAAGAAACTATTATTTGCTGAATGTTTAACCGAAGAAGTTAAAATTTCCTCTATTCAACACAAAAATTCATGTAATTCTAGAAATATTTGCAAAATAGTATCAGGTAGAATCATGAAGAAATATAAGATGTTAAATACTCTGCGTAAAAGAACGAAAGTCGTCCAAAATAACTTTAAGATAACCGAAGGAGACAAAACTATTTCTTTTGTAAAAAGAATACGCGAACGAAGAAATTTGGTAGTAGAAGTCGGAAAGTTTCTGAATAGAGATGATAACTCAAGAATATTACCTGGCAAGGCTGACGCGGTTAAGACTGGATTAAAGCAAAAAACTCAAAAGAGGGTTTTGAACGATTACCTTCATAACTTATATCTGAAATTTACATCCGAAACCAGTAATGTCATATCTTTTGCATCTTTTTGTAGATACAGACCTAAGTACATCTACCTGGTCAATTTTTCGTCTCGGAGCATATGTCTCTGTTCAAAACATCAAAATTTCGCCATGAAATTAAAATGTTTAAAACACCTGAATATTACGTCAATTTGCAGTCCCGATAAATTTGTAGAAAATCACAGAGAAAATGGTATTGGTGGAATGCTTAACAACATTAATTCTGAGATAGTATCATTCAAAGAATGGAAGAAAGTTCCGATACAGGGTGGGTTTGAACGTTTAAAAATTGTAGATACGGAGATTAAAAGAGAAGATTTCATTGCTGTCATGAAAGAAGAGTTTGATAACTTCACTCGGCACGTGGATAAAATTCGGTGTCAATTTCAAGCTTTCAAATATATGAAAGAAAACCTCCCTAATAATCATATTCTTATCCATATGGATTTCTCTGAAAACTATACCTGCCAGAACTTAGAGGAAATTCAGTCTGCATATTTTAATACCACCCAGGTAACATTACATCCTACTGTGCTATATTTTAGAAATGAAGATTCAATCCTTAATCATTCAAGCATGGTTTTCGTTTCCGACGTTACTCGTCATAATGCATCGATGGTCATTTGCATTATCCAGAAAATTATCACTGCCGTGAAGGATTTTGCGCCAGATGTAACCAATGTACACTTTTGGACTGACTCTCCGACATCTCAATATCGCAACAAGACCATTTTTGATTTAATAAGCAGATTTCCTGAACTATTTAATATTAGAGCTTCCTGGAACTATTTCGAAGCAGGTCATGGCAAAGGTGCATGCGATGGTATCGGAGGCACTGCGAAACGAAATGCTGATATGGCAGTCAAGCTTGGGGTTGCTGTTATTCAGGATGCTACTGATTTCTATGCCTGGGCTATATCGAACCAAAGCAAAATCAAATATATATTTGTAACTCATGAAGAGTATGATAATTGTAAGAAAGATGTTGACGATAGATTGCAGAAGGTAAAACCAGTAAAAGGTACCATGGAAATCCACTCGGCAGTTTGCGTGGAAATTGGACAAATAGCAACTCGGTCAACTACCTGTATTTGCACCAATTGTTTTGGTATTTCGGGTTTAACTGGAAATCTTGATTGCGGTTGGAAACTTAATTCTCTCTTAAAAAAGGATTCAATTCCTTCGTCTACAGAAGAACAAAATTTATACACCAAAGGGTCTTTTGTCGTCGCCACGTATGATAGCAAGTATTTTATTGGTAAAGTAGTTGATGTAGATGTAGAATGTGGAGAGTTGGAAGTTACGTTCATGCAGGCAAGTGAAAAGCAGAAAGGGAAGTTTAAATGGCCCCTTAGAGAAGATATAATTTGGATACCTATCAAGAACGTAAAATGCTCTATGATCGACCCCAAACCAACAGGTAAAACTGAAAGACTCTTTACTGTCAGTGAAGACGTTATGAAATTGGTTTGTCGTTGAATTTTGACGAACTTTGTAATTTACGGGACGTTGAAGCCTATAGTATGAACTTTAAATTTTGATAAATTTGTTGTTGTATTTTACCTTTTAATGAACTTATTTTGATTCTTTGAAATCTGATTATGTTTTATTCCAAAATTATGGAAATTTTAATTTTGTATTTTACGAGACAAATGAAATGTATTTTACGGGACATACTTCAAGTTGATATTGCTGATTGTATAAATGTTAAAATTAAAAGTTCTGAACAGTTAATTCAATAAAATTTGTTAAGATTTAGTAAAGTTATTGTTACTTGTATTTTTTATTGTCCTGTCCAGTTTTTAGTGAAATTCAAAGCAATTGTTTCAAATTCCATGAGTTGTGATTTTTATACATCAATCCATTTTTATCTGTGAGTTGCTTCATATCCATTATTAGAATCGGGTTTGCTCAGTAAATTTGAGGACCAATTCCTTTGGTTTATTTCTGATACAACATTGATGGCGTACATTTGATAGAATACTTCAATTTAGTGATTTATGTTAGATGGGTAGGACTCGTAAATTACAATTACAGAAAAATGTGGGCTCTGTGTTATCATCTGTAAAAATTGACACGTTACAACAAGGCTGGTAAAAATTTACATTTATTACCCCAATATAATATAGATTCATAACAAATATGAAATTTTCCATAAAACTGATGTTAAGTTTCTCATAATTTTTCTCACAACTTTACTACCTTAGTTGAGAATGAGTCATGTCTTTTCGGCAAAAACTCGACAATCTTGAAGGGTGTGTTGCCGTTTTGATTCGAGGTGTAGTGGACATTTGGCTTCCTCCCCACTGTAAATCTCGGTTTTCAGGGTTTTCATAGTTGACCTGCTCCATTCTCCGTCGTTATCTCGATCTGGTGTCGCTTTCAGTACCCATGTAGTCTGAGTCTTTATTTGGATTGACTTTGACAATTGCTGGATGGTTTTTCCTAATAGAGATATCTCTTACTGTCTCCACAAACAAGGAAACGGAGGGTAATCTTCGTGTAAGTGTGATATCATGTACTTTGAGACCCGGTTCTCCCATCTCTCTTGGATTGGCCTTGGAAGTTTCTCTGTAAGAATCTTCATAAAGTATGACGTATTAAGAACTTGTAGGCCTTTAAGGTAGGGTATTTGAGATTTTAGATCTTCACATAAGTCGTAAAATGTTTGTAGTGATTCTCGATCATCAGCTTTAAAGGTAGATGCTCTCATAAAATTCTCAATAAGTGAATTCGTAACTTCAGAGTTGTGTCCGAAACGTTCCTCCAATGTTGACCATAATTCCCTCAATTTTACAATTGAATCCGGATGGGCTCTCTTTCTGAAGGAGTTGACTAAATCCTTTGGTTTACCGCTGGTGTATTTCAAAAGATAGGTTAGCTCTTGATCAGGTGATGCATCGGCTTCTGCGATTAGATTCTTAAAGGAAATCTTCCAAGGAAGGAATAGTGCAGCATTACCCGCAAACTCATCGGGCTCGCATTTTGGTAGAGATTGCTTGGCTAGTGATGCTACCAATTTCTTGTTGATTTCCTGTTGTTGTAACTCAAAGTCGAAGGGTGGTTGAGGAAAATTGAATTCTCTTTGGTTTGACATAACATTATCTGTTATTGCTTGGTGATCAGTAGCTGGTGCGTTCAGTGGAGTCGATAAATTCGATCTAGTCTCAAATCTTGGTAGAAGCATCTCTGGCTTAATTGGAGATTCTTCAACTAATGTAGAATTGACCTGTCTTGTTGGATTTCCTGACATCTTAGGCTGATCGTGTAATCTTGGCGTTTCCTGTATGTTGACCCAGTTTTGAGTTGACTGAATAGGATCTAAGGGTGTATCGAGCCCCGATTTGAAATCCTCATCTATGGTGATCAGATCAGATTCATCGTCGTAGACACTGGCCATCGCTTCAGCTACTGCTAGTTTTTTTTCTACTCTTCAATAGATCTAATTTTGCCTCGTTTTCTGCTTGCTGAACTTTTCGGGCTAACTCAAGCTTTCTGATCTCTTCATCGTGTTTAAATTCTTCTCTAGGTACTCTTAATTTTGATTCGACTGACATTTGTGTTTTAGTTTTCGTTGATCTTGATCTGGCGTGGGACGATGATTTATGTAGACTGGTCTGACATGGTGGCTGTACTTGGTTTGTAGAATGCCGTCCGCTCTCATGGTTTGTTGTACTCTCTTCTAGGTGGACATTGAACGTGATCAATACCTTTGAGTCGTCAAATCCATTCAATTTAGTGGCTGAACTAGAATTATGATGATCCATGTGTAGTTTTAGGTTGCTATTTTTAGGATAACACTAAGTTTAAGGCTCGATTTAAGTTTAACAAACTCGGCCCTTCTTGAATCTTCGAACGTGGAACTTTCTAGAAATTAATGTTAATAAAGTCTACAAAGTCAAATGATCACTATTTTCAAATAATTTGATAAAAATTTCTTCTGAAAGGAAAACGATTTCCTTCTCAATAATTGATGCTACTCACTTCTATGGAAACTCGGGTGGGACGTCGTGGTCGAAAGTTTTTTACTGTTCTGTCTCGCTGACTGGCACGATGCCGCGGAGGCCTTATTCGTCCAGAAAGCTGCCCAGATAGTTTACGCGCTCTTCTTAGAACACATGGAAAACAATAGTCTTGATGGTATAAATATGGTTATTATTTATTATTTACTAGGATGCGGTAAAAAACTTTGTTCAGCCAAAATCCCTGTCTTCCTCAAATTTCAAATTTTGTCCGTTGTTTACGTTTAAATACGTCAAGGCTAATCGAGACTACGTCAAAATGTACCCAATAAGACAGAGATTTTAGCAGAACTAAAACGTAACTAATTATGAACGTCACAGTGATAATGATTACCTCGGTCTATTTCGAGATACATTTGAAATAACTAATTTACAAATTATTACATGTTATTGTTTTTGCTGAAAATAAAGCATTTACTATTACCTACGGAATGCTAAATATTTTTTCATAAACTATCTTGCCAGTCAAATTTTATCATAAAACCGTTAAATTCCCTTTATAATTATTTTTCCCCAAGCGGAGCATGACCCCGAACCTCAATAGAGTGTAAATTCGCTTTCTTTCTTTAAAAAAAAAAAGAGATATTGGCAGTGTCCCATTCCTTTTGGTATGCAGCCGTCATCGATGGGCAGATCTACACGTACTCAAACTTAACTTTTGCATTTCTTCAATTTTTTCTTATTCAAAGCACAACATATATAAACAGGGGTGAAAAATTAAATGAATTACCGTCGCATACATAAGCAAAATAAACAAATATATCAAAGCTAAAGCTAGACGCTAGCTAGTATATATTTTAAAATAAGCTATAAGCTCAGACTGACAGTAGTTAATCAATGTTTCATTTGTTATATTTCCATTCGCGAATGTTGGTTGTAGTGAATATTTCATCATCTAAAATTGGATCATTCAGTGCACTTTCTTTATTCATTTCATAGAAATCATAATTTTATCTCTTGATGAATAACACGGTGTATAGAAAGAAAACCGTTGAAATTGATAAAGATCTTCTTTTTTTATTCAAAACGTAATTGCATATATTTTTGAAAGGTTAATAAAACACTTTTAGGTTTTTCTTTCTAATATCATTCAATAAATTACCTTGCTTATGTTTATAGATTTAAATTTCCTACTTACGTGTGTAAGAAAGAAACAGAAACTTAAAGACACAATGTAAGGCTAATTTACAAATATATTTTGAAATATGTATGTTTTATTTGTAATGAGAAGTTGAACATACAATTAATGGAGACGCAAGCAAAATTCATTTTTGTTTTTTAATTTTATAACAAACCTTTTTTTTTTACAGAAGATAATAACTGATACAAATATGAATGACGCTCATAAATTATTTTTGGCATGAAAATGTTAAAACTTCAAGCAAATTATCGCTTAATTAATTTGACGGCTATGTTGAAACTAAAGAAAAGAGAGAATTTATAACTGTTACTACCTGCTAAGAGATATTGGGTAAAAGCAAAATTTACCGATTGTAGGTGAATATCATGTGGAGAAGTGATTAACTGAACATAATAAAAACAATAGGTCTCCACGGTAAAGCTGTCCTGGGTGGGCGTTAATAAAATTAGCACTTCCGCCGCAAACACTGGCATGCCATACCTGAACAAATTAACAGACATCATCCTGGGATGAAATAGTCATGGTGACAGATTCTCATTAAAGCTTAAAGGTGTGAACAACATTAATATTCATATTTAAGCCAAAAATGTTGATGTTGCGTTTCATTTTGATGCGGGAGTTGTTATATTAATAAATATTTGCGTTATAGTAAGTTATACATGTAGTAAGGTTTACACATCCTTGTAAAATATAATTGTTTGGTGCCGCTTGCTTGATTTGATGTTGTCTTTCAGATTTTAATTTAATTTTATTTTTGTTGTTGTTATCATTATTTATGTCAATATGGTAAAGTCTTAATTTTGGTCTCGGTATTATTTCATGTTTTCATGACTACTTTCTGGTAAATGAAAAGGATCTACAAGTTGGCACGATTACCAGGCATCGTGACTTCAAACTTCAATATTCCTCATCCTGTGGAGAAATTCTAATTCATAGCAACCAAGATAATCAACATTTTTTTTTTTTTTATATCTTATTTTGCAACTTCATTTTAAGTAGTTTTTTACTTATCTTCTTTCAGAAATTAACCTGTGGACCAGGGCGCATGTTCAACAGTGGTTACATTGGGCAATAAAACAATATTCTTTACGAGACATAAATACATCACAGTTTTTGAGTACTGACGGGGTGAAACTTTCTCAAATGAGCAAAGAAGACTTTCACGAAAAAATGTCTCCGTATAATGCTGATATTCTAATGAAACATTTGGGATACCTGCGTCAAAGTAAGTTAGCCTTAATGAGAAAAAGTCTTTTAGGCAGTTTTTGCGAATGTCTACTAAGGCTTAAAAAGTTTAAAAAGTTAACTCTCTTTCCGTTCTAACGACAAATCCAGCAGTGCCTGTAAAAATGTTTGTAAAATATAGATTGGGTCATGAAACTCTTATCATGCTGTCAGTAGTTGTTTCCCTTGAATAGAAAATACAAAAAGTTGTTGCTTGGAAATTCAGACGTCTCGCCTAATAGCAATACATGTATTATAGTGTATATTATTTGAATCTAGACGTTATTTCACAGGGTATTAGCTTTGAAACAATTACTTGGATTTAAAATTTCTATTTTAGATGGTAACCCAAGAGATCATTCCGAACAACATATACCAATGAATAACTGTTCTCCCGTTTCCTATACAGATTCAAATCATAATTCAGCTTATTATGTTCCCAAAACTGGTAAGTAGACTAATCTCAATCTCACACTAAAGATAATTAGATTTGGATCGTTTAATTATGGCACACCCTGTTTGTCAAGGTTAAATAGAAAAACTCATTGAATATTAAAACAATTGTTCTTATTTATTTAACCGATTCTTGACAGAATTGAAGCTAGGTGATTTGTTTGAAAATGCTGACAACTGTATATAACTAAATTAATTTTCAAAGATAACCACTTTTAATGAAATGAAAATCGTCAATGTCGTGAAATAATCACAAGAGTTTCTGACAAAGATTCAATCAAATCATAGTGACGAAAATAATAACGGATTTTTCTTCTATTCACATTTAATGTTCCATGAGAGTGATTTTATTTTAAAAATTGCTATGATGAGTTTAGAAGTAGTTAAATTAAAACCTAGCAATGTAACTTCAGAGAACTGGATAGAAAATAATGGTGCGTGACAAGTGATTGGAAGTAAAATACAATAGTATCCATAGCCTACTTTTGTTATCACTATCAAAGAACGGTGATTTTAAATTGTTTTCCTTAATTGTGATAGTTAACATGTAGGAAACGAACAAGTAATTTCGTTTTCCTGCTGTACAATGGTTGAGCAAACAAAACGCTAAAAAGCATTTCACTCTCGAACAAATAATCAGGAAATACGGTAAATATTTATCTATCATCAATCCATGGCGTAATTGTGAAATAATTTCAGAAATGAAAGAAGATTCATTTGCATTTGCCTTTAGTACTTGGACAGACGGCGTCATAAAATCAAAACTGACGTCCAATTATAGTCGAGTTCATGTAAGGGGATAAATTGTGGTCAGAAGTAGAGTCCATAAAGTTAATAATTTTCCACGAGCAATATTATTTACTTATAGCCGTCTCAGTTTTAATCAGTCCTGTTCATATACCATATCTCCCCCCAATTTAAACCTCTTCAGAACTCTTTAGCGATGAAATAATCTAAGAGACGACCCTTTCTGACAAGCAAGTTTCGTGTAAACAGTTACACGTGGTTCGTATGATTTACATGAAAGACAACTTAGAAATTGTATTGATTATAGTATATAGAGTTGTTAAGATTAGCCGTCACATTGGACGATCAACTCATTCTTTCATCTCGCTCAATTCATTGGCTGGTTGTTGCAAATTGCAGTTATTGTATTTGATAGAAGTCGCATATAAAACTCGAAACGGGAAATGAGCTCCTGCGAGATGGTTTGTTGTCAATGGAGGTTTGAGTGACGACTTCCTATTATTGATGCTAACTACGGAACTGTTGAAGTGATTTTGCGTGATTTTGCATTACTGTCTGTCTTTGTAACATTTATTGTTCGGTCATCAGTGCTCGGCTGTTGTCCTGGCAAGGATCTTCTTTCTGTATGTGGAGTCTTCGATTTGACAAATTTAAATTTACAAAAAGTGAACTTTTTATTTGGAATTAGAGTATTTTATTCAATGCAGACTTTAAAACGTCAGGATTTATTTCGACCATGTTCTTTTGCTGGACTTCCAAGCTTTCTATTCACAGGTACAGACAAAGAGGCACGTGTTTGATTAAAGCACGAATAATATAATTCATTTTGTATCGTAAAGGGTATCCTGGACAAACCACGAAAACTTTGCAATAACACATAAGCTTATATTAATGTTGATTAAAGTGAAATAATTTAACTTCACATTTGATTATTCTACTCTTACTAAATTTACGATATATTTATGAGAGTGAATACTTATTGTAATATTTATTTCTTATCAATTCAGAACCACCGTTTTCCAAGAGTCCCTGGCCTCCGGCGTCTCCTGCACCTAGCCAAGGTAAGAGTCTTATTTACAACATTTTCTCCTTTTATTAAAGTATTTATCAACTTCTTGAAAACTATTTTCTTAACTTCCTGACCCAGTCATAAACTGTAACTGTAAAAAATATTATAACCTGAACGCATATATTACATTTATATTTTTGTGATGAAATATTAAATTTTATTTTTTAAATACTTAATATACTGTTCTTCAAATATTTGTGCTTTATCGAAATCGTCATCTTTTGAAGGTTATGGTGCCTCTAGTTTTTCCGGTATCAAATCAAGTTATGGCTCCCCCACTCCACAATGGAGGGCTACGCAAGGTACGTAATTTGAATTATTTAATTTTTCATATTAGAAACATGAATATTAATAAATGTTTTAAGTGAAATATATAGACACAAATTATTTGAAATGCTTTGTCTAAACGGTATTATATGGTTCAGAATGCTTAAAATACCTTACAGAAACGTACTTAGTTATCTGTATTACTTTTTGAGTGGAATTCTGTAAGATATTTTAATGAGCCTATAACCGGAATTATGGAATGACGAAACCTCATAATTTATGAAAGTTTATACTGTGACACATACGACAGAATAGGCTAAGTTTAAGCAGTGTTTAATTATAAATATTCTGTTCAATTTTTTAACTATATTGAGATATGTATAATATGACAGAATGATCCCAACACGCTATAGTCCTATAGATTTATTTATGTTTGATACTTAATTACTTACTTCCGTGTACAGTATAACAAAAATTTACAAATTATAAACTTATTTTAAGACAAGTGTATTTGTGAAGATTAAACTCGTAGAATATAATTCCATTATTAGACTCACAAATACCTATCATCAATATCGAATACCTATTACTTAAAATATGATCGAACCTTGGATTCATTACTTTTCATCTATCATTTAACTTTAACTACATCAAGATTATACGCCCAGCAAAAACTGTACAATGGTGTTAAACACGGTTCCTCCAAAATCTCATTAATAATCATTTTCATAGTCTTCAAAATTACACGTGACGAAGAGAGTCGTATACAATGTACATTGAGACTCATCATTGTACAGTTTAATAAGGTAAAGTACATTGCTGTCATTAAAAACATAAAGATACTAGTCCGAGAGATAAAGTAAATAAATAGAAATCGATTTATGGTCCTGGTGAATTAACAAATTCAATGCTTTGAACGATTATTTTCATATCAATCCAAAACCGGGTTTACGATATGGCTCAAACGAAATCCTCTCTAATTTCTAAATAAAAAATCTAGTCTTAATGATATTCAAATGATTGTAAATGGATTTATTCCAGATTTTTGAAAAGGTAGACGTTAATCAGGCCTTTAAAATCATCATAATTTCAGTCTCAGTCTTTCCTGTCAGGAATACTTAAATACAATGACAAAAAGTTTCATGGCTTCTCAAAGATTTCCTTATCAGACAATAGCAGAGCCTAAATTTCTTGAAATAAGTCAGTTGACAAGGCAGCTACAAGATTTCCGACCGGTATTGACGAAGCCTTTCCAGTGTTTCCGATCTTGATTCAATCTAACCAACTGCATTAGCAAGGCTTTCTTTAATATTATTGGACATATTTTCTTAATAGAAAATTTTCTCGCTCATTGTTGTTTACGTCTACTAGAACGTGAAGGAACAAGTTGAAAATAATAAATATTTTAATTTTCGTATTATCGTAATGTGAAATATACATACATGTATTATTTGAAAATTTAAAATGGAAAAAAATATAACAAGACTAAAAAAAATCAGTGTATTTAATAAAGATTTGGTAAAAACTGAACTATTGTTTTCTTAATATATATTGTTTGTTTGTTTGATGATTTGATTACCAAAAGCGAAAATATCCAACAGGTCCATTGCATTAACACACCCATTTAACTATATATTTTAACTGTCATTATAATAAAATATAAGAATAATTATTTAAATAAAAAAAAATTCACGAATAATGTCAATAATTTCATGTCGTGCTTTTGTCGAAACACAAATTTACATATTTTTATGAACTATATTCGTTTTGAGCACTGATTTTTTTGTGTAAACCGTTAAACAAAATGTCTCGTTTATTTTGTATGGACTATATTGGTCGTTAAACCATAATGGAATGAGGCGTTATCTTTCAAAATTCGCAATAATTTGCAGGAGATCGTTAATGTTCTTCTAGAAACATAAGTTTAAGTGAAATTTAGTGAAATGAACGTACGATCTTTTAAGTCCTTTTATTTTACATCAGAGTCGATTGTTGTACAGGACATCAGTTACATCGATATTCCTCATTACTAATACTGATATGATTTTAATAGAATTATATGTGTTATGTTCTCACATTATTTCTTAATGACCAGGTGAAATTTCGGACATACTAAATAGTTGAAGTGGACATTGTCCTGATCTATTGAAATCTTCGTAGCGTTGTACACGTGTCAGTATTTGACAGAAGTGTGCTAGTGTATTATCTCTTGTATATCGAATGAAAATGTCAATGGTACCTTTATTCTTCTTTTTCGGTAAATACTTAAGCTAATGAAGCGAATATTTTAATTGGCTATTATCTATTTCACTCTGTTTATATTTCGTGAAATTTGACATCACGTGATCCGTTACCTGACCAGTCATTATATGTTGTAAAATCAATATATTACACACTGTGAAAAAGATTGAATATATTATACACCCTTCAACTTTTGTTTTAACATATGAACTCTAGTTACTTTGTTGAATTATCAAAGATGAGATCATTCTTTTTAAAATATGGTTTGAAAAGTGTAGAAGTTTCAAACTTGAAAATAAGGATCATTTTGCCAAAACCCCCTACCCCAACCCATATTCTCAAGATACAAGCATTCTTTATGAAAAGAAACTCAGCATAATTTTCGAATTAATAATATTGGTGGACAAAAGTTATTCGAATAATAAAATGTGACAAGAGATGTGTTTGTAGTAGCGGACTTGATGAGAAACATTTTCATCGATTTGAACGTGTGTGCTACAGAATGAGAAATTGTAGCGGAAATTGTCATTGAAAGAAGATTGGTAACTTTTCCATTATACTCATAGATTACTTGAAAGTGGTACTGCGCCTCACTGAATTCTTAAATGTAGTCGAAGCTTGAGAGCTTTGAACCAGTCGAAAAATGATGATCACGTTTACTGCAAAAAGCAAACAAGAGAAAAAATAGTCCTGTTTTCAAATTGTTTTTAATGAATGCTGAATTTCAAAAATGATTTGTTGTCAACAGATGTCTGAGCCATCTTGAACTTCTTGAATAATCTAAGTGAGTTGTAGAATAATATAAGATCAATCCAGTACTGTTGGTGGCAGTTACATGTACATATATTGTTATATTATATACCTCAAGTAATTGCTAACTGAGAGTCCGGGTTTTTTTCCCAGTATATTGGATTGCATCTTCAGAATTTGTCACGTCTTTTTACCGCATCTATGAACATGGAAGTGTCCTATTTGGACTTGCTACTCGAAATTATCAACAATCACAATCTTGGTGTTCGACCTTATGACAAACGTGACGACTTTGATTTTTCTATTGTAAATGTCCCATTCATGTGCAGTAACATACCTCAATCACCAGCGTATGGCGTGTATGCAAAGGCTTGTTCAATTTATGAAGACTTTCTGACTAGAGGTGAAGACTTTCTGATTAGAGGTAGAGTTTTGACTTCGAAATTACTTAAGCAGGATTACTAAACACATAGACTTCAAACTTAATTCAGGAAATTTGATGGTCGTTATAACGAACTTGTAGAAAAATATAATAAATCTGTCTCATGCATCTTGATTGATTTGTTGATACTGCGTTCACACGACTAAAGTTAAGCCAGCTTAACTTCTAACCGTTCTTCGAGCCTGGTTTACGTTTTTTCTGGCGGGTGTCGCGCGCGAAACAGACAATTCTTACTCTTTTCGAAATACCTGGTGGTACTTCTCTTTGGAGTAGTCCACTACTATATATAACTCTCGATTTTGTCATGATTTTGGATGCGATTTTGATTAACGGAATTGTTCTGCTTGTACGGATTTTCACCCCTAAATCATTGAAAATCGGAAAACAGTAGACTATTGCTGCTTTAATCGTGATTATAGTATTGCACTATGTTTTCGGAATAAAGAGAGCGGATGCAAAAACTAAAGTCTAATTGTTTATTTAATTTTCCCTACAGATGGTTTTTCAATTAAGATAGATAGTAATATGAACTAACTGCGTCTTTAATATCACACCATTAAAAGTATGGAGTTTTCTAACATAACAGAGAAAATAACTTTTTCCGTGTCTGTCTCTTGGTTTGTTAGATTGATATCTAAATGAGATTTGACGATGATAGTTAGGTTTTGGTGACAAGTTAGTTAATGTTTGAGAAATAGCTATGAATTGGTACATTAATGTAGAAATGTGTTTAAGCCATGCTTGACTGCCCTCTCTAAACGTTTTCTGATTACATTCTAGCTAGAACATTACTGGCAATTGTTGACGGATATTGAATACAATGAAATGAAGTCAAAACTTAATGTGGGTATTTTTCTCCTCCTGCCTATTCAGATTTTTCCAGAAAACAATCTTCTGGCCTAACCCTTAAATTTCTCTATTTGAATTCATCTAGACTTGGAACTTATTTGATCAAACTAACGTTTATTGATTATTTTTTTCTCTTTTTAGACCCCTATCAATTATTTGGTCCCATGTCAAGCAAACTGTCCAGTACAGGTAAATATACCTTTCACAAACACAAGAGTACATTGTTGAGAGTTTTGTTTTAATTAATTTGCTTTCTACATTCCATTTTACAAATCAAACTGTTATAAAATGTAATCATAAACTAGTAAATTGTAATCTTAAAGTAGTGATAACATATATTGTAATCTTAAAATAATTATTACTTTTCACATTGTAATCTTAAAGTAATTATAACATATCACATTGTAATCTTAAAGTAATCATAACTGTAATCACACTGTTATCTTAATGCCGTTATAACCAATCGCATTGTAATCGTAAAAATACCACATTGTACTCCTAAAGTCATTATTACACATCACATTGTAATCTTCGAGCAGTTATAACTTAGTACATTGTAATCTTCAAATAGTTTTACCAACGATATTGTAATTGTAATTATAAAGTAGTTATAACACATCGCATTGTAATCTTGAAATAAATATTACACATAACATTGTAATCTTAAAGTAATTATTACACATTACATCTTGAAGCACTTATAACTTATCACATTGTAATCTTAAAATAGTTTGACCTATTACATTGCAATCTTAAAGCATTTATAATTTATCACATTGTATTCTTAAAATAGTTTGACCTATTACATTGTAATCTTGAATAGATTTTCCTATCACATTGTAATAAAAAAAATAGTCATTATCTACCATATTGTAATCTTACCTACTTCTAAATTAGAACGTATCACATTGCAATCTTAAAACAGTTATAACTTATCACATTGTTATCTTAAAATACTAGCTTTACCTATTACATTGTAATCTTCAAATAGATTTTTCTATCACACTGTAATCTAAAAAATAGTCATTATTTACCATATTGTAATCTTACCTACTTCTAAATTAGAACGTATCACATTGCAATCTTAAAGCTGTCATATTGTAACTTTAAAATTCGAATAGATTTTCTTATCAAATTTTAATCTTAAAATAGTCATTATCGTACCATTCATATTGACATCTTATTTACTTCTTAATTAGAACTTATCACATTGTAATCTTAGAATGTATTTACCTATTACATTGTAATCTTAAATCAGTTACAACTTATCACATTGCAATCTTAGAATACATTACATCACACTGTAATATTTAAATAAACATTACCTATCACATTGTAATCTTGAAATAGCTTTACCTTCAAATAGATTTTCCTATCAAATTTTAATCTTAAAATAGTCATTATCTTATCATCCATATTGTAATCTTATTTACTTCTTAATTAGAACTTATCACATTGTTATCTTAAAGCAGTTATAACTTATTACTGCTATCACACTGTATTATCAAAATAAATCATACCTATTGTAATCTTAAAATAGTTTTACTTATTACATTCCAATCTTAGAATACATTTACCTATCACACTGTAATATTAAAATAAATAATACCTATTGTAATCTTAAAATAGTCATAATTTATCATATTGTAATCTTTCAGTACTTATAACATATCACATTGTAATCTTAAAGAAAATATAATCTACTTCATTGTAAAAAATTGTCATTATCTAACTTATCACATTGTAATCTTAAAGCCATTATAACTTATCACATTACATACCACATTGTAATCTTAAAGTAATAATAACATATAGATTTGTAATCTTGAAATAATTATTATTATGTCACATTGTAATCTTAAAAACTTATCACATTACATATCACATTGTAATCTTAAAGTAATAATAACATAGATTTATAATCTTGAAATAATTATTACATGTCACATTGTAATTAGGGTTTGCGGCATTCCCGGATATCTCATTCCCGGGAACAGGAATGAAATTAATGCTATTCCCGGGATTTCCGGGTATCAATTTCAACTTATAAGAACTACTCAAACTAGCAACCGTTACCAAAATATAGGACATAATGACTAACATTTATGTAGTTTCATTTTTCAGATAATTCGCCATATTTTAGAAATTTTTTTGAACCCTAAATGTCTGTTTGCAAATAGGTTTTAGTATTAATTATTGGCAGTGGAAGTGGGTTATGCTACCAACGATACTATCTTCCGAAACCAATGCTTCACGAAGGCCAACGCGCACACAAATTCCACCCCGGGGCGCGATCTATTCTTCGTCGCAAAATTGCCTGCAACAGAAAAGCTTGTTCCACTGCTTTGTTTGCTCGAATGACCTAAATTCCCAAATGAAAGTGGTAATATTCTCTTTCTGACATTGCTTGAGTTCCTTGTTCATAGTTGTTTCAAGTTCTTATTCCAAAAACATTTCAACAGTTGTCTCGGGTATCACCATCATCACTGCTGTCAGGGGCGGAGTAAGGCTCAGGGACTTGGATGGGGGAAATTTCGGTGATTTTTGTCCCTCCAGGTAACAGGATTTGCCACTGTCAATGGTGAAATAAACGTGAAAAAAATCTATGTTTCCATTCCCGGGAACGGGGAACTATTCCCGGGAATGAGTACTCGCCAGAAACACCCGGTACAAACCCTAATTGTAATCTTAATGTAGGAAATTTGTAGAGAAGAATCGGATATTGAATTAAATGTCTATACTTGAATTGATGGTTTATATAATTATTTGACTATATTTACAGGAAGTGGTCAGATACAGTTATGGCAGTTTTTACTAGAATTGTTATCTGATAGTGGAAATGCGGCATGTATAACATGGGAAGGGACAAATGGAGAGTTTAAATTAGTCGATCCAGATGAAGTGGCAAGAAGATGGGGAAAAAGAAAAAGCAAACCAAATATGAACTACGATAAACTTAGTCGTGCTCTTAGATATTACTACGATAAAAACATTATGACCAAAGTACATGGAAAACGCTATGCGTATAAATTTGACTTTGCCGGGTTGGCACAAAACCTCCATTCCAATTGTAATGATTCTTCGTCGTTACGCTATCAACAGGACATGTTTTCTTATCCAAGTCCTAACTATTTGCCAACTCATCCATCAATGCCACATAGTGGAACAGGATTTTTTGGATCGACGACTCCGTATTGGCCAACAACGAATAGCAATATTTTCACCGGCATTCCCGGTCATGTGATGCCACATCACCCAGGTCATCTACCATCACATCTTGGATCTTACTATGCATAGGATCACACTTATTAATGTACAAATGTGCAGATACAAAAACACATTGCTCCACTTTTAATGGTTTACTTTCTCATGCGTATTGACATACAGATATAGACTTTGTAATCCGTTAAGATTACCAACATTATACGTTTATTATCCTTGTCCACACGAGTCCGTATGCAACTCTGATCTTTTGCTTAAGCTAGGCTTATGTCGGCTTGCGACGCTCCTCGACTGTCGGCATCTAGCTGGATCTGATAATTCGGAGCGCTCAGGTCGGATGCGACGGATCTCGACGGATCTCGACGGATACAGCGGCAACTGGTTTTCGCTTATCGTAAAGAGCGCTCATGTCGGCTGCAACTGTCTACGGCTCGTTCAATTTTCGAGGGACATGTGATACATTTCAATATGGCGGCGCCCATGAACCTTCACGTTGTAAGTTTTTGTGTGTGCATTTTTAATTTTTTTTTAAGTTTTGCAACGCTTTCGTGGTACTTCGCCTAACTGTAGTCATATTTTAACCCCATATTTCAGTGTTGATATGATTATTTCACTCAATTCTCATGAAAAACTCGTACAAACTAAGAAAAACAACTTCATGAAATACGGTACTACACATATAATCTATGAAAGATTAATTCGGGGTCATTGTCAAATATTTCTTTTTTCAGACTCAGGATTATTTGAACACGGTGATCAAATATGACTTCAGACTTGAGATACTAACGCCACCAAGCAGGGACTAAAATAAGCGCGCGTTGATTGGCTAATATCTACGACTCAGTTGCGTCGCGGAGTAGGTTTGACTCAGGTCGCTACGATCGCTTACGATCGCTTACGATCGTCGGCAACTACCTGGATCTCGTAGGCCAGAGTAGAACATGTGCGACTCACTGGATCTGGCTGGATCTCAGTTGCCGACAGTCGCAAGGAGCCTAGTTGCGTCGTAAGCCAACTCAGGTCGGCAGAAACTGTCAGCCTACCGTAGGCCGACAGTTGCGGCAACTGACTGGATCTGCCAGTTGCCGACAATCGAGGAGCGTCGCAAGCCGACATAAGCCTAGCTTTGTAGACATGGGGGAATTACTGTAGACAATCATAGTTGGCGTGTACTATGCACGTGATTGATTCATTACTAGTGGTATTGAACGAGACAACGACAACTTTGTTAAACAATGACATGATAATCCATATATTATGTATATATATTATATACTAAAAGTCAAAACAAACGTCATGTGGATGTATCATATATAAGGTTACATCATTAAAGTATTAATTGGAATTTCAGACTACAAAAGAGGGGAAGTAGAACTTTATACTATTTTATTGACCACATAACATGTAACTGCCCATGTCTTAGTTTTATCAGTATTTTTGAAAGAGTAGTGTTTCTTTTGTATTTCAGTATATATGTTTTCTGCTATGTGGGCGTATAACTCATTTACATTTTCAATGTAAATGACGGTTTTCATAATGTCACGATATATAGATATATGATGACTTAGTTTTTACGTAAATAAACTTCTGAATTGAAAACAATATTCCAATTCAATGCCCTGAAAAGTTCTGTAATATAATTCCCATTATTCTATATACTAATATTGCTCTTAAGTAACGTTATTTCGCTAAAAGAAAATGTGTGTGTATTTTGTTCAAAACATTTCACTAATACATTTCTTGGTTTAAATTATTTATATAGTTTTATTTGTTATCTCTTGTTGTATTTATTGATTTTAACATAATATTTTACAGTGTATTGCAGAAAATGCAATTATATTTTTACGTTACGAAAAAGTAACTGAGTCAATCGTATTAGAATAATTACTCGACACATGTCCAAATTTAACTGATGATTTGAATATAAATTATTGAAACATGAAAGGTAAATGATTATTATTGACAGTATTTAAATGTCAGTGGCAAATAACAGGTGAAATAACACGTATAAAGTACGCTTTTTTATTTATTGTCAATAAATGAAATTCCCGAAGCAATTACAGTATATGTGTACCTCAGTCTTAAAGTACTTTTGTGTGTGCATGATTGTAAAAAGTTATTATACTCGTGTAAAAGATTGGTGTATATAAATACATATAGAAGAAAATTTAGGAATAATGATGTAATATGAAATGTTTAATAAATTATCATTAAAACAACGATTTGAATTTTTTTTTTAATAATATCTTATCATGGCGAAATTTTTTTGGGTACGAGCAAATGGTGGTCGTTGTGTTTGAGAGTTCTGTTCCCGAACAGGATGTGAAAGCCCGATGACATTGAATCAGTGGCGGATGCAGGTCTCTATTTTTTTTAACTATAGTGGGTGGGTCGGAGGGGGGTATTTTGGGGTTGCCGTTTTAGAATTGGCACTCTTCTTGTGAAAGGTTTCAAATATTCTCTTCAAAGGAAATTTTGAAAATTCGGGTTGATTTCATCATGTTCGAGATCTTTACAAAACATATTTCTCGTTGATAACTCACACATCTTGAAATGAGTTTTGGGGACATTTTACCCCAAAAGTTTTCGGATTGCATGTTTTGCATCTCCGGCCTGTTCTGATATACTCGTTGTCAGTGCTCACCTCTTGACGACGGTTTGGGTTGATATACCTCTTGCAAATTTTGAACATTAGAGTAAGTTTCTTTATATCTTAGGCCCTTTGTACAGCTTTCTCGTTGACAGAGCTTGTATCCCAAGAACATTTTGAAAAATAAAATTGATTTGCTTGCATCTCAGACCTTACTTGACTTCTTTCTCGTTGAATAATCTTTAGTAACTGATTGATATTTTTTTACTGTGACAAGATTTTTCATGCATCCCATTTCCATTGGATGAATTTTCGATTGGCCAATGCCAGCCTATTTTGCGGTTAATCCGCCTCTGCATTGAATAAGTCATCTTCTCATGTAATTCCGGTCAACCCAGTTGTAAGTTGTGATGCACCATGATTTCAATATTTTTCAGATGATTTTGACTTTCAGAATACATCGTCAAATTCTCTTTGAATAATTCTAAATATTTACATTTCTATGATTACTTCCTTCAATGAACCAGTTCAGAAAACTGGCGTTTATTTAAGGATTGAATGCAGATTTTTTTTGCGTTCATTGGTCCAGTGGGATCCTTTTATGAAAGAGACTACCAGCTCACATCAAGCTTGGCAAGAATACTAAAAACATTTACCATAGCTTGACAGGCAAGGTAATTTACGCCCACTGGCTTTGACTTTAAACAAATATATTTGACAGTTACAAGAAAAGTGATTAAGAACATTCACATCAAGTTTCTTCAAAATCTGCCCAGTATTGTGCCTCCTATAGTGTTTATGAGCTAAAAATTGAACATGTTTTCAAGAACAAGCATTTTTCGATTTTGAACAGGGTTCATCCTAGACTGCTAATAAACATTATCAGTAAGTTTTCTCAAAATCTGTTACGAATTGTGACCTGTATAGTGTTTACGAGCCAAAAATCGAACGCGTTTTCAAGAAGAAGGGAAATAATTCATAGTAAATATTTTTCGATTTTGCTGATTTTCAATAGGGTTCATACTTAGGTGGTAATAAACATTATCAGTAAGTTTCGTCAAAATCCATTAAAAATTGTGACCTGTAGAGTGTTTACAAGCCAAAAATCGAACGCGTTTTTAAGAACAAGGGCAATAATTCATAGTAAATATTTTTCGTTTTTTGTGATTTTCAATAGGGTTCATCTTTTGGGTGGTAATAAACATTACCAGTAAGTTTCGTCAAAATCCGTCAAGAATTGTGACCTGTAGAGTGTTTACGAGCAATTGTCAAAATCCGTCAAGAATTGTGAATTGTGACCTGTAGAGTGTTTACGAGCAATTGTGGACGGTTCGTCGGACATAAAAACTAGGCCACAAAAACTTTTCCACACCTTGCGCGTGCAGCATTCAATTGCGTTAGACAGATATTATTTCTCGGGCAAATAACTTTGATGAACGCGCATACATGGTCTGTAAGGTGTAGGGGGATAATGATGGTATGATTAAACTACAAAATCATCCATCTTTCCAAATATATCAAAGTTTTTTGAATTCAAGGTAAATAAACACGTTTTAAACCCCCGCGGAAAATCGCAAGTTTTTGGGGCCTCATTCGAGACTATATTAAACAAAAATTTGCTTTTTTTGGTAATTTATTATTATTCATTCTTTGGTTAAAACAAACACTCACATCAAATCAAAAACCATTAAAATAATGCCTTCAACTGAGTACTAATATCTAAAATTTGAACCTGTTCTCAAGTACAAGGGCAATATTTCGTAACAAAAAAAAAATTCAGATTATTCAAAATCAAATTAAAAAACAAGGGCAATAACTCTTGGATGATAATAAACAACTTCAGTATAAATCTGTAAAGAACTGACTTCTAGAGTGTTTACGAGCTAAAAATCGAACACGTTTTGAAGAACAAGGACAATAACTCATATCAAATATTTTTCGATTTTCACGATTTTCAATAGGGTTCATCCTTGGGTGATAATAAACAACTTCAGCAAGTTTCGTCAAAATTCGTAAAGAACTGTGACTTGTAGAGTGTTTATGAGCAATTGTGGACGGACGGACCGACGGACGTGGGTGACGACAATATACGCCCCCCCCCCCCAATTTCATGTGGGCGTATAAAAATTATCAGACTTATACATCACATATAAATGGAGACTTAAAGCATCATTAAAATTAATAATAAACAAATCCATTAAAAACTTTTTACTTGTACTTTGTAAGAATATTTCTTTGAGCAACTTTTAAATTTTTGTGGTGATGAGTTCCAATCTTTTATTCCATTATAGAAAAAAACTTGTCGATTCACGCCCTTTAATTCACGGTATATAAAAATTCTTATTACTTAGTCTCGTCTTAAAAGATATTTTATACAAAATTGGTATGCAAATAGTTTGGGCAGTTATTGTTATAATATTGAACAAATGATTGAGTTTCAGTTGTTTGACTCTAAAACTAAAAACCAGTTTTTCAAATTCAATGCATGCCACACTTTTTCTAGGATGTAATTGTAGAATAAATCTCACAATTTTATTTTGTGCCACTTGAAGTTTATTCTTCATTTTTTTTTATATACCTTCCTTCATTACAGCATGTATAAGCATATGTACACCATTGTTCATGAGACATGCCGGGCTATTTATACCGCCTTGCTCACAAATCATCTAAAGGCATAAATGACATAACAGTTGTTAATTAATATTTCATTTATTCAGTTCCGCAGGGTTCTGTCCTAGGACCATTACTATTTTTAATTTATATCAACGATATTGTCAACAACATACAATCTAATATACGTTTATTTGCTGACGACACTAGTCTTTACCTTAAAATTGATGACCCGATTGCATCCGCTGACGTTTTAAATCATGATCTAGAGACCATTAACAATTGTATTTTATTAAAAACTGGTAGGCTCATCAACTGTCTCAGGGGTCTCAAGTATCATTTAAGTAGAAAATCTCTCCAAGCTATATATACCTCTTACATTCTGTCGCATTTTGATTACTGTGATATTATATGGGATGGGTGCACTATCGAACTAACAACTGCATTAGAAAATCTTCAGTTAGATGCACTCAGAACTATATGCGGCGCTATTAAGGGAACTAGCCATGCTTTACTCTGCAAGGAAACAGGTTTCATCACACTGCAGGAAAGACGACGTCGGCATAAGCTGACTATAATGTACAAAATCCTGAACAATTTGACTCCAAATTACCTATCAGATCTCCTTCCCACCAGAAACATTAATTATAACCTCAGAAATAACAGCAATTTACCATCTATGAACTGCAGAACTAAACTATTTTATGATTCTTTTTTTGCCGTCAACGATCAGAGAGTGGAATAATCTTACCATATTCTCAAAAACTACACCTTTCAATTTCATCCTCAAAACATCTCTTAAATCAAATGACCATTATCCACCTGACACGTATAGCTTTGGCATTCGAAAAAATAAAATTTACCACTGTCGTCTTCGTCTTTCCTGCAGTGACCTTAATGGTCATAAATTTCTTAGACATGTTAGTGATAATCCTGTGTGCTTTTGTGGTCATCAATTTGAAGATGCAGAACACTTCCTTTTGAACTGTCCCTTACATTCAGATGCACGAGACAGATCTATAAACACTCTACCAACTGGCCTTAAAAATATAACATATCTTCTAAACGGTGTAATAAATGACCCTGATCAATCAATACTAATTTTTGAAAAAGTTCACAACTTTCTATTTTTATCTAAACGTTTTTAGAATCCGATTTATTCTTATATATACTTTCGATATCTACTATGGATGTAACGACGTCTGTATATACGTTACTTATTTTAACGTTATTGTACTGTACATATGAACATTTTGTATTAGGAGAGTGGTTATATAGGCGAAATCCTGTTCCCCAATCCTTTTCGTATTTATGTGAATAAAATATTGTTAAAAAAAAAAAAAAATTTATTCAGTATATTTTAACAAAATGTCTACAAGTTCCCTTTAGTAGGGGAGCCAGCAAAAACGTAACTCACATCTTAAGTACAAAAGGTTTGACCCATGGGACTTATAGGATAGTGTTTGCCTAGCAATATACGCCCACCTTCCTTATAAATTTTTAGTATATCAAGAGCATTCCCAAATTGGTGTCAAATCGTATAAAAGATAGCTTGCCAGGCAAGGTAACATACGCCCACTTCAGCTAATTTGAATATTTGAAAAAGTTGATTGCACCACCGCACTTATTTGAGCTGATATTTAGATGAATCAATTCGAATGAAAACTCTAGCCTTTATCAAGGGCAATACCGACGAATTGCATTGCGCCAATTTCGAATTCATCCGAGATATTATCAGGATGAATACACATACCAAGTTTCATTCAAATCGGTTAAAAACTTTAGCTTCTATCGCGTACACAAGTTAATTTTAACGTTTTTTCACTAAGTCAAGGGCAATAACTCATAAACCGACGACTGGAATGGCGCCAATTTAAAACTCATTCGAGATATTATCAAGATGAATACACATACCAAATTTCATTCAAATCGGATAAAAACTCTAGCTTCAATCGCGTACACAAGTTAATTTTAACGTTTTTACACTAAGTCAAGGGCAATAACTCATAAACCGATTACTGGAATGGCGCCATTTTCTAACTCATCCAAGATATTATCAAGATGAATACACATACCAAGTTTCATTCAAATCGGATAAAAAATCTAGCTTCTATCGCGTACACAAGTTAATTTTAACGTTTTTTCACTAAGTCAAAGGCAATAACTCAGAAACCAACGACTGGAATTGCGCCATTTTCGAACTTATCCGAGATATTATCAAGATGAATACACATACCAAGTTTCATTCAAATAGGATAAAAACTCTAGCTTCTATCGCGTACACAAGTTAATTTTAACGTTTTTTCACTAAGTCAAGGGCAATAACTCAAAAACCGACGACTGGAATTGCGCCACTTTCGAACTTATCCGAGATATTATCAAGATGAATACACATACCAAGTTTCATTCAAATCAGATAAAAACTCTGGTTTCTATCGCGTACACAAGAAATTCTTGACGGACCGACGGACGGACGGACCAATATACGTCCACATTTTCATGTGGGCGTATAAAAATATAACCTGTCAAAAATATAGTTTATATCTTTTGAACACAAAATTAAATAAAATTCTGAATTAAACTTTCAATCTTGAAGAATTTGACTTGACTAAGTCGAAATCCAATCAATGTAAAATTGTCTGATTAAAACTTCTCCAAGTTCTCAGGAATATATATGATTACGTAAAATTTCAATGAAATCAGATGAAAACTGTAGTCTGTGTTGCATTCACAAGCCTATTTCGGCGTGTTTTGAATAAGTCAAGGGCAATAACTCAAAAAACGTTCATTGAAAAATAGCCAAATTCAAAGGTTCAAACCAAATTTCATTCAAATCAGGTGAAAACTGTAGTCTCTATCGCGTTTACAAGCCAAGGGCAATAACTCAATCTCTATCGCGTTCACAAGTCAATATCGACGTGTTTTGACTAAGTCAAGGGCAATAACTCAAAATCCGTAAATCATAAAATTCGAACTTGTCCGAGATCTTATGAATACAAATGTTCACATCAAATTTCATTCCAATCAGGGGAAAGCTCAGTCTCTATCGCGTTCACAAGTAAATTTCGATGCGTTTTGACTAAGTCAAGGGCAATAACTCAAAAACTATTCATCGAAAAGTCGTCAAATTCCAACTTATCCGAGATCTCATGAATACAAATATTCACATCAAATTTAATTCAAATCAGGTGAAAACTGTAGTCTCTATCGCGTTCACAAGCCATTTTTAACGTATTTTGGGTGTAAAACTCAGTGAATTTTTGTCGAATCAAACTGAAATTCGAACATAGCCAAGATCTTATGAATATAATCCTACACACAAAATTTAATACAGATCAAACCAAAACTGTAGTCTCTATCGCATTCACAAGCCATTTTTAACACATTTTGGGTGTAAAACTCATGAATACAAATATTAACATCAAATTTAATTCAAATCAGGTGAAAACTGTAGTCTCTATCGCGTTCACAAGCCATTTTTAACGTATTTTGGGTGTAAAACTCAGTGAATATTTGTCGAATCGAACCCACATTCAAACTTGTCCGAGATCTTATGAATATAATCCTACATACACAATTTTATTCAAATCCAACCAAAACTGTGGCCTCTATCGCGTTCACAAGCCATTTTTCACATATTTTGGGTGTAAAACTCCGTGAATTTTAGTCGAATCAAACCCAAATTCGAACTTGTCCGAGATCTTATGAATATAATCCTACATACAAAATTTTATTCAAATCCAACCAAAACTGTAAACTCTATCGCGTCCACAAGCCATTTTTAACGTATTTTGGGTGTAAAACTCCGTGAATTTTTGTCGAATCGAACCCGAATTCGAACTTGTCCGAGATCTTTTGAATATAATCCTACACATAAAATTGTATTCAAATTCAAGCAAAACTGTTGTCTCTATTGCGTTCACAAACCAATTGTGGACCGACGGACGGACGGACATTTCAATGTGGGCGTATACAAATGCAACTCTTAAAGCGATACAAATTAAATTCTCAAACTTAGTCAATAAGGGTATATATTCATCAACGATGTCCAAAGTATACAAACAGAATGCAAACAAACCCATGAAACTATGTAAATTTCTAGGTAAATTGGAATAAGGGTTTTCAATTATTGTATATAAACATTGTTTTCTGGATTTATTAGATTATTTAGGTAATCTGTTGTATAGTTATGCCACCAGGCAGGTCCCCTGATGAATATAAACTCCTATTGACCAAATTTTAAAAATTCAGATTTTTTGTTCATTCTAAGAGGTAGTATTCCTTTAGGTGCCTCCCTGCCTCCATATGGATCAATTTGAGTAGCAACTTTTGTGGGAATTTACCTCTTTCTGAGTAGGTCAAAGGTAGCCACACCCACTTATCGATATAATACACATAATATCATGTACATGCTCAAAATCTATGCTGAAATGTTCTTGAGTGTAATCTTTATCATTCTGACGCCGAATTGAACAATCATGAACAAACTCATACCATATAAAGTACTAGGCACCAAGATCTACACTATTCTAACTAAAGTAAAACCTTTCTTGTTCCTTGGCGTAACGTCATACATCCTTTCATGTGGCGGCGAGTTGTAGTTTGAATCTTTTGTCGAGCAAAGTCATGAATACTAGCTAGACGTTTAGACAGAAAGAAAGCGTAGTCAGATTTATAGCACGGTATAGAGGAATATGGTTTCATATCATCAAACACTAGATCTATTGGTAGCTGAAGATTTCTTCCCAACCTATTGTCCGATTCATTCCATCATACCGTCCGCCTGAGGACGGTATGCATTGTAGTGGTTTTCTTCGACCCAACAGTTCGCAAACTTCTCTGAATAACTAAGACGTAAAATTGGATCCTTGATCAGTAAGTGCAATCATGGATAGGCCTACCCCAAATACACTTATAAATAAACTAAACACAAATAAATAAAGCTTAGAGGCTAATGGATAAGCGTCTGTCCACTTTGTAAAATAATCACAATTTATACCATAAGAAGGAATCCAAGTTCGTCTAACGCTATTCGCACCATAGGTGCGCCTACCTGATTGTCACAAAGTAGGTTCTAGAAATAGGTCGTGTGATCCCAGTCATTAAAAACACATTAGGCATATTTAACAACTTCATAAATCGATTTAGATTTCGAAACCGATTTCGATGACGTTACATTCGATTTAGTCCAAATTCAAATCGATTTGCTATGTTTGAAAAATACGTGTTTTAAGAATCCAAAATGGAGGACGATTCGAACAATTTTTTCTTGACTATTGCTTTGGAACTTTCTAAAGAGACCAGTAGACCTAAAGCTATTATAATAAAAACAATTGGCATATTAAATTCCAATTCTTTGAGCAGCACGTATTTAAAAACAGAGGTTACAAAATACTTAAAGACTCGGAATGTTCCCAGGATATTAAACTACACAGTTAAAACAATACCAGAGTATAGTGATGAAGAATTCCGTGCCAGATTCCGAATGCTTCCATCAACTTTTAAAAAGCTTAATCAGTTTCTCGTGAAGTTATGGAAGGGTTTGAGTACATACATGGTTTTCCTAAAGTTTTAGGGGCAATCGATGGAACTCATATACCAATCAAAGCACCAACTGAATATCCAGAAAATTACATTAATCGAAAAAGCTACCATTCAATATATGTTGCTGCCGATATTCATGTTGGATGGCCAGGTTCCACTCATGACGCCCGTGTTTTCCAAAATTCACCCTTGCGTAATGCTTTTGAAATGGAAAGAAACAACCTATTACCAGAAAATTCTCACATAATAGGTGAATCAGCATATGCTCTTGAGGAATATCTCATCCTCGTGGTTCCTTTTAAAGATAACGGAAGGCTATCGCCAGAACAGAAATTATACAATTTTAAACATAGTTCGACTCGAATGAAAATTGAACACTCATTTGGAATTCTAAAAGGTCGATTTCGTAGATTAAAATATATTGATATGCTGGATATGAATAAAGTCGTGGCTTTTATTTCGAGTTGTTTTGTGCTACACAACGTTTGTTTAGCAACGGGAGACTTTTGCGACGATTTATTAGAAGAGACCCAAAATGGAGACGATGACTTGTGCGAACCAACTGTGATACAACCCCAGCAGCCAACAGTCACTGCTCAAGAAAAACGACAAGCTCTTATGCATATCTTTCATAAAGTATTGTTTTAATGATGGCAAAATCAAATGCTTGCATTAAACATCAAAGTGTGACTTACTCAAAATAAGTACGATAATACAAAATATTAACAGAATGGAAGAGTCAAGACAATGTAGATCAACGAATATTCAAATCCTTGTATTAAGTAGTGTAATGATCTGATATATGTTTTAAAACAATATTAAAATGACTCTTTCTGTTTTAAAACAATATTAAAATGACTCTTTCTGTAAGTTAAAAGAGTTGTAACATGTTCAAAATACTTAAAGGGCCATTCTTCTTTTTTGAAAAAAGTTTCCATTATCAAAAAAATCGCAAATGCTACCTGAGAGTATTTTTAAAGTATGCTTATTGCATCTCTATATCTTCTTGATCAAACTAAATTTGTTTTTTTAAGGGTTAATTACAAACAGGAAGTACTTGTTGTTAATTAAGCAATTTGACCTAGTTTTGGTGTTTGCCCTTTAAATGGTTCAATATTTCTAACTGAAACCTTTTTAAATACACCAGAGGGACATTTCTCTACAATTAGGCGTTTATTTTACTCAAATCCGTTTAGTAGTTTCCTATCAGCGTCCAAAAAACATAAACTTAAAAACCTTACGTAAGGTTTTTAAAAAATTTAGCATGTTTTTAGCGTTTAAAAATTAACGGCTGGATTTTTTTAGTTAAAACTTTCAGATACATTAAAGAGCCCATAGTTACAGATTTTAGTGTAAAATTTTCACAAATTTGAGCAAAAGAATTTGTTGACCTAAAAAGAATTCAGACTGTCCCTTTAAAGGGAATATAAAGAGGTTTTCTAAACTGTAAATGTGTATTATTGGGGACACTGATAGCATCAATTTGCACCATTCCAATTTCCATTCCGACGTCTGTGGTTCTTGCAATTCCACTAGAACTAACGCGTTTTAAGACGTCACTACCACAATCTACAGAAAATTTCTATTACACTGTAATTGATATCTATGCAGATCAGTAGAAATGACGTCATTAAACCCTATAGTTTTTATGGAATTACAGGAACCATAGACGACGGAAAGGAAATTGGAATGGCGCAAATTGATGCTATCAGTGTCTCCTGAAAGTTTAGGCAACCCCTTTACAATCTCTTTAAGACCATGCCTTTTAACTGTATTAATTAAAATAAAAAGCTACTTCATTTACTTTTTGAGCAACTATTCAAATCCTTTTAATCGAAGAAAAAAAAACCCAAATTACTTCTTTTCCAACAGCTTCCTAAATATATCAATTTTTGCCTTTTCTACTTCCAGCTTTTCTTTTTCTAATTTAATCTGTTCGTCATGCTGAACCTTCATTTCCTCTAACAATTTCTGGTTATCTTCTTTTCTCGAGTCCTCGTAAGCTTCAAGAACAGCAAGGACTCTCTCTGTCCTTGGTGTAATCCTTTGTCTTTTTTTCTTGGGTTGCGTTATAGGAATAACAGGATCGTTGGCTTCTGTATCATTTATAGGCAAATGTGGTTCAGTCGATGTTGAGGCAGCTGAGGCAGACGTAGAGGCTGTATTTAAAGTCGCTTGACTTTTTTTTATGCTAGACATTAAACACACTGGTTCAACATTTGGTCTGCAACCAAGATAATTGTCGAGCTCTCCATAATATGGGCATGTCTTGGGGCTATTTCCAGTTTTATTATTTGCATCTTTTGTCTTGCGATAGTTTAAAAGTAAATTATTCCATTTGTTCTTCAACTGGGTCCACGTATAGACATATCCTAATTCAGACAAATCTGAAGCAATTTTTTCCCATACTGACTTCTTTTTTGTGGATGGTTTGTTGAAAAGGTCCTGATATTTTCTGTGCCTTTCTATCAGAAACAAAGTTGCCTCTTTTGA
The DNA here is from genome assembly GCA_029955415.1 of Lottia scabra. Lineage (NCBI taxonomy): Eukaryota > Metazoa > Mollusca > Gastropoda > Lottiidae > Lottia > Lottia scabra. Next base: position 19,378,091 of record JARJEI010000001.1, read on the forward strand.
CATACATGTACTCGAACCGATACTGTTAAAATTATCTGTACTGGCAGTGCTGGCAGTGCTGCATGAATTTTCAGACTTGGAAGAAGCAACCATTTCTTTCGAGATTTAGGCCTACACCGCCGTGCTAAACATGAACTTTAAACAAATTATTTAGCGACTCTCATCTTTCCGCTTGTTTTTTAAATTCAATCTATTGATATTGCATTTCGAGGAAAATAAATTAATGTCTTTTTTTCGTGTTATTATAGCCTAGGCCTACATCGATTTTTGGTATTGCATTTTGAGAAACAGTAGGGTAGGAGTGCGCTAGGTCTAATTGCAACCAGCAATTCTTTTCTATCCGTGTTTTAACACATCGATTTATTGATATCGGGCACTTTATTTCAGAAAACAGAAAGGATATTTGACCTTACCATTAGTAAGACGCGTGACTTGGTCTGGATTCATGACATAAACGACACCGTTATATTCAACATTAAAATTCTCAGCTGTTGAAAAATTAGCCGCCATCGCCAAATCGTCCTTTGAGACAATTTGATGCAAACCGCTTTAGATTTGGGCTGAATAAAGATCCAGCAAATCTAAATAGCTTTGGATTTGTTGGTCGTTAAATACGTTGTTCGGTCATAGACCTAATCGATTAGCCTAATCGTATGTCGTTAAATATGCCTATCAGATCAGATTAGTTTTATACAAATGTAATACATATATAAAACCCGTAACAAATACCATCCGCGCTACCCGGGATTAGAAGCACCAAACATGTGACTTTCCAGAGGCAGCTTCCGATTTCTCTCCACCATAAACAGTTTTTCTGCACAAACCGTACGCAACATAGACTTAAGGGTTCCATTAAAACGCTCACAAAGTCCATTACATGCAGGGTGATATGGCGTTGTAAAACGTTGAGATATAGACATAAGTTCACTTACTCTTTTCATCAATTCAGAAGTGAATTGACTCCCACGATCGCTTAATAATTCTCTCTGGAAATCCCACCCTAGAAAATATACCCATAAGTGCTTCGGCGATGCCTTCAGTTTCAATATTCTATAAAGCTACCGCTTCTGGATATCTGGTAGCAAAATCAACAAGAGTAATAATATAACGCTTACCATGGTCGGTCGCTGGAAATATTGGTCCTACTAAATCCACAGCAACCCTTTCAAATGGTACTTGCGGCATATCTCCAAGGGGTGCTCTTGGAACTTTCCCTTTTGGACAAGTTCTTTTACAGATATCACTCGATTTTTAAAATCTGGCAACATTACCATGATATATGGCCATTAAAATCTTGTTTATACTCTGTCACACGTTTTATCCAAATGGATTCGTGAGCCAACCTTAAGACCTGTCCTCTGAAGTTTGCTAGAACGATAAGCTGTTTGAATAATGTGCCATTCTCTACATTAGGAGACGTAAAACACCTAAAAATTAAACCAGCAATTAGTATAAACTACATACTATGTATGTAATTTTACTACACCTATTATCTTTTACCCCCTTATCTAATTTCTCTCTTACAAGTTTGAATGAAACATCATTTTGCTGAGATTCAATTAATTGCTCTTTGGACACCTAAGCTATTCCCTCTGGTACCGAAAGAAATTGCAAATCATCACACACATGACAAATTCTAGCAATTCCACATCCTGTAAGCGGAATTCCTTACCCGCTTTAATATAGTTATCCAAGTCCATGTCTGTCCTGTCCTAGATACAAAATACAATAACACTTATCATCAAATCAGAATCACGTTTACATGTACAAACATAGTGCAAAGAAATAACAAAGATAGTTTGCCAGGCAAGATAACATACGCCCACTTCAGCAAATTTGAATATTCCAAGTTGCACCATCATCGCACTTATCTGAGCTGATATTTAGATGAATCAAATCGAATGAAAACTCTAGCCTCTATCAGGTACACAAGTTAATTTTAACGTTTTTTTTTTCACTAAATCAAGGGATTTAACTAATAAACCGACGACTGGAATAATGCTAGGTTTACACTATGTTCCCGGAAGTCACGGTAAACACGTTTCATGGCCAGCGTGGAGAACGCGAGACAACTCGATAGAAAAACGTGACTGCCGCGGATGCGGGTCAGAATTTTGACTGTCAAAAAATTTGCTACGGCATCCAAGGCGGGTTTGAGACCTGTAACATCACTAAGTAAAACCGGGTATCAGAAATCAATGAACCGTGATGCTCTGATCTACAAAAACGCTACACATCGGGATGCACCTTTTTTGAAATGTAATGAAACGTATTTGTTCACCCTAGCTTGCCCTGATAACCGTTCAGAAAACGGGACACATGTTGATAAAACTGGAAAGGAACGTCAGACGCCGTGGAATAGGCATGATTTCCGTTCCACTACGGACCACTTACAAGTTTCGTAACGACCTAAATACGTCCTGTCACGTTTTGTAGCGATTACCAAGTTCTGTAACGACCTAATTTTACGATCTGTCACGTTTTGTAGCGTTTACACCGGCCCGGAAGTCCCCAAATCCACGGCGCAATACGTTTCGGGCGCCGTGGCCACCAAAAACATTGTGTAAACCTAGCATTATCAAGATGATTACATATACCAAGTTAAATTCAAATCGAATGAAAACTCTAGCCTCTAATACACAATGAATTTTAACGGGTTTTTTTTTCCACTAAGTCAAGGGCAATAACTCATAAACCGACGACTGGAATCGCGCAATTTTCGAACTCATCCGACATATTATCAAGATGACTACACCTACCAAGTTTCATTCAAATCGGATAAAATCTCTGGTCTCTATCGCGTACACAAGAAATTGTTGACGGACCGACAGACGGACAGGGGTGACAGCAATATACGTCCACATTTTCATCTGAGCTTATAAAAACTGACTAAAAGTATCAGTAGGCGCCTACAATTACAATTTAATGCCCAGATTAACATGAACCACCTTTTTAAGGCAAGCTCGCCAAATGTCACAAAGTATGTTCTAGAAATTGGTCGTGTGATCCCAGTCATTAAAAACACATTATATCAGATTATAGTTTTATACAACAATTTAATACATTATAAAACCCGTAACAAATATCATACGACACGACCCGGGATTACATGGGGAAACCTATGACTTTCCAAAGACAGATTCCGATTTCACTCCACCATAAATAATACAGTTCAATCCGTTTCACTCCAAATAATTCACAAGTTTATATCACACTGAAACACTAAATTGTAGATTAAGCAATCCGCACAAATAAATATAGTTACATTTCAATCCTACGGTGGCTAGTATACGCCACCAAATTTACAATGTGCAATTTTTTTTATTTTGACTTTTGTATTTTAAACTTGACTTAAACATTTAATTTTTCGACTTTTCACCAGGGTGAAAATACTTTCCACCTGGAAAGTCTCGACTTAAATATTTAATTTTTCGACTTTTCACCGGAGTCAAAATCACTACCACATAAAAAAAATTGCACATTGTAAATTTGGTGACAAATATTAAATCAATCCGCCATACATGAACTACATGTGTATATATAACAAAACACAAGTCAATATTATTGAATATAACACACTTCTTTAATACAGTTAGGCACATAACGTTTCAACACAATATACACGTGTCGTCATCAGATGTAATGGTAAGAGAATAAAACATAACAAAATAACATAACAAGAAACAATAAGGAGATTAAGAGGGACAATATCTATAATCTCCTTATTGCCAACATTCATTCAACATTTACTCATTTTATACCTTTTCACGCACGTGCATTTACCTCCACGTGCATACCACACTTCCAGTCTCTCAAGTAGCCTCTGTTTTCCATGTCTAAAAATACAAACTAAGACCAATATTAAATTACTTTTATTTCAACACAATATCGTGACACTGATACAATTTCAAAGACGCCTTCGGATACTTCCCGGAATGCTTATTTTTGGCACAAACATCGCACACCGAACAATAGTGCTCTACTTCGGCTTTCATCTCGAACCAATTGAATAGGTCTTTGATCTTTGACAACGTTTTTGCAGCCACAAGATGTCCCCCCGTGGGGGAAACAACCTGTTTCAAACTCTGGCAGAACTATTAACCATTACGGCGGTCATTATGTTCCCATCGCTTATACAAGACACCATTACTACCCATCCAGAAATTATCAACGACCTAACCATCAACAGAAACGACCACCAGCCCACAGACGCCAACCAGTTCCCACTCGGAAGAGCCCTTTGTTAAGGTGTTCTTCCAAGTATGCAGTGTCTTCATCATTTGGCCACCCTTAGACTTCAGCAGGAAGGTCAACCAATGTTTTATTCGTCCAGCAATGAAAACCTCAGCTGTTGACACAAATATTAGATCCCTCAATCAGACATGGCTCTCTAAGGTGACGCAGGCCCTGAACGATCACTACCAAACCACCCTTCAAGAGAAGCTAGCTACTATCCGCGCAAAGTCTTTTTCTCCAGATGCCGTCGACCGTATCATGTCCCATGCCCTGTCCTGGCACGTCGCTCTTATGGGAAACGCCTTACCCAATCCGTAATTACCCAATTGTACCAAACGATTGACAGTACAAAGGCCAGAGTCACCATATCTATACCAACTGCAATGGATGTTGACCTGAATACACCTGCACCTACTAGGGTCACCGCCGTATTGAACCAAACCCTAAACGTGCCCGAAGTTCACCTACACCTAGTCCAGCAGACGTTGGTAAGCGTTCGCGTAGAGAGGGCACCCCTCTTCTCTTTTAGGTTCCTCCTCTAACACTCCATCTGAATCTTCACCAAGGGATTCGGGTTCCGCAAATCTTTCTGCCTTCTGCAAATATTTGGACCAACAAGAAACCCCAAATTCTCCGAGCAAGTCAAGCCATAATCCAAACCATCCCCTCCTCGTAACAGGTCCCGATCACTATCTAATGCTATCTTTAAACCTTCCACTTGTGTACCAGTTCCAATCACCCCATCGACAACCATTATATCTGTTACCAAACCCTTCTATCATCGAAAAACTGACAAATCAACATGAACTCTACCCTCTCTACAGAAATCAACCTTAATTATTGGATCCTCTAACCTGAACAGAATTACCAAAACTGCTTCAGACACCGAAATTCATTCGTACCCTGGTGCCTAAATCCATCACATCCAGTCCATCATTGAAAGCTACGACCACGATTTTAAACGTCATTCTTCACGTGGGTCTCAACAACCGATACCAGCTACCTAAGTCTTCATTAGAACAAGTCCAGAAATTAATCGCGACCGCCAACCTTACCTTTCCAAATTCAAAGATTATCTTCACATGTGTACCAGTATTCAGTACATTGATCATTTCTTACTACCTCTAGCTTGTCAACCTTAAGGAAACAACTGATTTTGTGAATAAAGTAAAACAAATCTTCGGGTTCCTCCGAAAACAATCTAATTTCTATTGACATGTCTTCTATGTATACCAATATTGATAACACTGTCGGGTTAATGACAGTTCGTAAAGCTTTTATTAGAAACCCAGATCCGAACAGACCCGACTATGCAATTTTACAGCTTTTAGAGATTTGTCTCAGTCGCAACGATTTCACATTTAATGGTAAAACATACCTACAAACTTCAGGAACAGCTGTGGTGGGTAAACTATTCGCCCGTTCATACGCAAATCTTTTCATGGCAGAGTGGGAACGTGGGGTATTACCCCTTTGTCCCTTTGATCCACTTTTTACGGACAATTTTTAGATGACATTTTTATGGTTTGGACTTATTCCATTGATCAGTTCTGGGAATTCTTTGAAATTCTCAACAACCACCATCCGTCCAAACTAACCGCCAACGTCAGCATAAATTTTATAGATACCACTGTTTTCAAATGTGATTCCATAGCAGAAACCAATAAACCTGACATAAAGGTATATTTCAAAGATACTGATACTCATTAACTTCTGCACAAAATCTCATTTAACCCAAAACATATCTTTTCCTGTATAATCTAGAATGCAGACCCTTGATCCCAATTTCTAAATAAAGTATTTGCTTCATCTTAGGTCTGTACATTTGGGAGATTCAAACAATTCCTTCCCCGAAAGCTTAAAATATTCTCGCTAGTACATTCTAAAACAATCCCAGTCAGTTCCCCACTGTCTGGACAATCCTTTGATCCTGCGGCCAACTTAGCAGACCACGCTGACAAATTCACCATGATCACAATGATCTTTTTAAGCTTTGGGCTTTGACTTTACTTCACATGTGTAACATTCCTGGTCCTTCTCAACTTTATTCCATTCAAAATCCTCGTGCTCATATTTATTTTCACGTTTGGAATAGTGTGTGCACCCAATGTCCATACATGGACATCTATTTCATAATCATAAACGGACAGGGTTTTTAACCATCTGGCAGTTTGACCTTTCTTATTTTGAAATGACCACCGTATAGATAATGATGAAACTGTTTGAATGCCAAAATTACAGCTTACAACTCTCTTCTAGTGACACAATACCTCTTTTCCACTTTTGAAAATGTCGTACTGTAGTAACAGATTACTCTTTCTGAGTAGCTGAGACAAGACAGCACTTGCACTGTTAGCACTAGCATCGTAATCAATAACAAGGGGTCTACTTCTGTCGGACAAGCCAAAATAGGTGGTGTTGTCAGTAAATCGTTTAGCTTAATAAATGATGACTCAGATTCTTCACTCAATGCAAAAAGTATTCCTTTTCCTGTCAGTCTATGTAACGGTTTTGCTATATCACTAAAACCCTTAAGAAACTCATAACCTGAAACGCCTCCTCCTAACATTGAGAATGCAGTCTTCTCCTTATCCTTTTGTTCTATCTACGAATAATTCCATAGCGAGTACATCTGTAGCCGATGCTGATATATCAAGGTTTATGTACTTGGTTGGACGAGTATCGGGAGATGGACACTATATTGATCCCTTATATAAAAACTTCATCGTCTGAGAGGAAGACAAATTATCGCTCGTTCGATTCCAGACCTCTGCATCAAGTACAAATAGGGACGATTCACTCTGGTTTTGTACCTTATTTCAGCGAAATAAGTGTTCCCAGGGCGTAAATTACAATCAGTTAATTCGTGGCCAGAACAGTAAGGATGAACATTTTTGCGCAGCTTGTTGGAAGAAAGATAACAGAAAACTGGAACATCCGGAATGTTCTTCTAGTTGCCCAAATAAACTCGCTGATATCTGAAAAAACCACCCAAATGACTTCAGTGAACATTTCCGAACAGTGATACCAAACTATTGTAATTCGGATGACTGTTTGTTGTGCTTTAGACTGGTCTCGTCCTCGTCCAGTTCGATTTCTTATTCCGACATCATTGTTGCCCATGAGCAAATAAAATCTTCAGGAACACCAAATTTTGCGAGTTGTAGATTACCTATTGCGTCAAATTTGAAAGTAGAGTTTTTTAAAGAAAATCTAACTGATTACATTGATAGGTTTTCCAATAGGATTTAATGCTTATACTCCGCCGCAAGAATCTACACCGGTCAACCATCGTGGTGCACAGGATTTTAATCTAGCTGTAAGGGATTATTTAGTATGTGAATTTGCGAATGGGGCAATTATCGGTCCTTTTTCATCTAACCCTTTCGATACGTTTGCATTATCTCCCTTGAATACGGTTCCAAGAGGAAGTGGTGACGAATGAAGGATTATTTTAGACCTCATTTTTCCAAGGGGCCATTCTATAAATGATGGTATTCGGAAAGATGTTTACCTGGACCAGGCAGTAGCATTGACCTTCCCAAGAGTTGATCTATAATATAATAAATAAACATTTGTAGAGCGTCTAAATCCACATCACACAGGGACATGCTCAAAGCGCTTATCATCTAGTAGATATTGTTGAAACTAAGGGCAAGGGATGTTTTCTCTTTAAACGCGACTTAAGAAGGGCTTATCGCCAAATCCCCATAGATCAATTTGGTGGGATTTAGTTGAAACAATCACATATTTTTTGATACGGCGCTTAGTATGGGACTCAGATCGGCCGCGCAAATTTGTCAGCGGATGTCAGATGCTGTGGCCTTTATGATCACGAAGTGTGGATTTGTCATTCTAAATTATTTAGATGACTTCGCGGGAGGAGAGTCCGATTACGACACAGCTATGACTGCCTTCCACTCATTAGGTCTTGCACTGCAATCGTGTGGACTTCAGGAATCAACTCAGAAAGCTGTTGAACCGGCGACAAGAGTAATATTCTAGGCGTTCTTTTTTACACTGAAACCTTAACCCTGGAAGTAACTCCGGAAAGAATACACGAAATTTTAGAACTTCTATTACACTGGGTTGCTTTCACCCGTGTTACATAAATGGCATTAAGGTACTTCACAAATTGTCCCAATAGAGCTACGCCGATTACACCTAGTATTTTGATAGAACCTAATGATACTACATTCTGGTGCTATTTTTTGTTTGCATTTTAATTAATGTGTAGAAAATCTAATTTAATTTGTTATCAAACTTTCGACCCCTCAAAGCAGCTTTGTATAAGAGATGTCTGCATTCATGACAACTCCCTTCTTTTTCGTTTTAGATGGTCGAAAACTATACAATTTGGTGAGAGAGTTTGGGATTTTTCTCTTGTTCCTTTTCCGGGTTCGGTATTGTGCCCAGTTACAGCATTTCAAAGTATGCGCCTGGAAACGGTCATGACTCTCTTTTTAGAATATACCAGCGGGGATGTTTAACTCCCCTTACTTACTCTAAACTTATGTCAAGCTTACGTTTTCTCATTAAGAAAAAAGGAAGGGATCCGAAGGGGTTTTCCTCTCATAACTTTCGCAGGGGAGGAGCAACTTGGGCGTTCAGGGCGAATGTGCCCGCTGAATTGATTCAATCGCAAGGAGACTGGCGAAGTGACGCCTATAAAGTCTACTTGGAATTTTTGGTAGAAGATCGAATGAAAGTTGCGTTTCAAATGCAGTCTTTAATTAGTGAAACTTTGTACTGATTGTAAGTCGATACTAAATTCGAGCATGGGTGCTTTGTCTTTTCTTTGTTGGCGGTCTTCAGCTTGGCGGCTTTTTGTAGTCATTGAAAATGAATTTTGTGTCAAACTGTGTTATGTACAATTTGATCATTTGTATAGTTTATTTGCACCTATGTTCTGTTTTTCGCCATAATAAAATTATATATATTATATTATTGTAATAGTCTTGTATTTTAGTTGCGACATGATGATTTCAAAAAACAGACGTCAAATATGACGTCAAATCACTGTTTCACATCGCACTTATTCAATCACAGTTTCATGATCAATGAGAGGTATGCAATTGTATATTTTGAATAACTCTTTCCATGTTAGGTTGAAGCATGGACCAACTACTCTAAGTCCATTTTCCAAATGCTTGTCTGTCAATAAGTTCCTATCTCGGCATGTATAACGTCAACTTGAATTCAAGAAACAAATCGTTATGTGTAAAAACGCATGATACGAGGGTGGCCTGAAAAGTTCATAGCCTGATTCAGAAGGAGTTATGACACAGTGATGAAACTTGGCATGCATTTAATTCAACATTTTCCGATGCTAACGACATGTGGCCCACCACACAGGCCTGCTTTATGGAATCACCACAGAAACGTAGGACCTCGCACTAATGATAATCTGGAAGGATTCCACTACAGAATGAACAAATCCCTTCCTCATCGTCATCCTAAAATTTATCGCTTCATCAAATTAATACAACAGATTGAGAAATCTGAATCTGCCAAGATGCGGCAAATTGACTTCGGTCCAAAGGCAGAAAGCGAGTATATCGTGAGAAGGGGAACACACTCAGCAGATTATGGGAAATTTAAGTAGGCCAGAAGAATTGTATTTGGTTTCTGGATGCTGCTGGTTATTTGTATCCAATTGACCATTAAATGTGAAAGTTGTGTATATATGTACAAAGAAAGGGGACAAGGAGAGTGTGAAGTCACAATCTTTTCCCCCTAATGCTGCTTGGCATTGTTAGTCTGCAATAACACTACCAGGAGAATGAGAAATCTAACGTGAAACTCATTTTTATTACATTTGATTTGACTTCAATTCCAGAATGAAACACAAGATGGCGGACACATCCTTCGCACCAAATGTCGACGAAGATTAAATAAAGAGTGAAAATGGTTGAATGATGTGGTTTTAAGAGTTAATCATAGACAGGAAATTGGTTTATTGAGTTTTGTCACTGATGTGATTTGGTGTCTATGCAGTTTGTAGGAAATATTGAGCTTTGATTTCCTCTCTATGTGATATTAACACTTACATTTAAGACGTCGGCACGTACCCAACCAAGCGATCAAAGTCAAAACTCTGACCTCTCAATAAAAACAAGTTTCCACATTTCTAGACAAATTGCTTTCTTCACTTTCAACACAAGCAATAAATTCCTCTTTACTTTTCATTTTAGATCTCTTCTTAACGTCAAGTACATGAAATGAAAACTGTTGTTAATGAAAAACTGTATATTTTCTCTCCTCGAAACTCTCGTATTGTCTAATATCGTTACTGATACCGACCGGAAATGATTTTCAAACAGGAAAACGTTTTCAGGAATTCAACCGGCAGTATGGAAGGAAATCTTGGAAGTGGCTCCAATGATGTTTCTTAGAATATCTCTCTGAAGCGTAACGGTCGATTCGACTTTAAATGACTATGACTAACATTGTGAGAAGGAAACTTCGTTTATTTTCTATAAGTTATCAATTTCAATTTTAATGGAATGTATATTAAAATGTGTACCTCGATAAATGACGCGAAAATATTATGTGTAGTTTCTATATTTAAATTTATTGAAAAAGAAAGTGTACACTCACACCCTTACATTAAAAATTGGAATGATGCAAATTAATACTAACAATGCCCACGATACACATTAAAAATTTTAGAAAATATCTTTACAATTCCAACAAATTTACAGTTATAAAGAGATAATACAACTTGTATAATAAAAAATCATTGTTTTTTCGTATTTTACTGATAAGATTTTTCAGCATGAATAGAGTAATTCTGTGGTTATACTTCGAAATCTCAACTACACTTTGTGAGCAAAACAAATTCAACCCACTTGGATAATGTTTTATTCAAAAAGAAACAACAAAAACTTATGCAAATGATTGTACTCGAACATACAGTAATTTTGATTGTTTTAATTAAAGTGATTATTCAAAAACGTACACCACACATTGTACAATGAGGCCAATGTTTTTTTGTTTTGTTTTTTAGAGAAATGATCAAACGCAAAAGTGATCTCAATCATGGGGAGGCAAGGGGAATTCCAATTCTATAAATAGACTATTCATCCAATCCATTTCAGTCGGCTGTGGGTCTGGGTCGTTTGTCATTTCACCCATAGCATTGACAAAAACTTCCTCTACCATATTTCTTTGTATCATAGACAAAATAGCACATCTTCATACTAAACAGGTAACTTCCTTTGTAGACCATACTGTTGCGTATCTCCATATGGACTACCGCTTCGTGCTCTCGATAAGAATTCGTAATCGAGCTGTAATCGTTTGCCATTTTGAATGACACGTCTTTATACATCAAATGCTAAAAAAGTACAATATTCTAATCACAGATGCCAAAACAGTGAGTGACTACTTGCGGTAGTTAGGTCTCTTTAACTTACCGAAATCGACGAATCAAAAGAGGGTAGGATGGTAGGGAGAATTATGTAGTACCCTAAATATGAAATCCGAGCCGTACTTATGGACTTGTGAGACAAACTGGTATTAGTCCCAGTCATTAGAACATCTCTACTTTCTAATTTATATAAGTATTAGCAGTCCAATTATTGTATATATGGATAAATGAAAATATCGGAATATATCTTTATGAAGTACTTAATGTAAATAAACAATCATACATTTTTGTCACCGTTAATGAGGTCTTAACACTTTTAATCTCTTGATCGCAAATCATCAAAGAAAACTAAACTATGACTTCATGAGATGTAAATATCGTCTTGTGACTCCCGAGAAGACACAATAATCGAATATATATGAATAAATAAAAAAGAGGAAATCCATCTTTAAAACTGAGCCGAAGACCCCCTGCATATATTTTATTATACGCCCACATGAAATGTGGAGCGTATATTGCCGTCACCCATGTCCGCCCACAATTGCTTGTTAACACTCTAAAACCCACATTTATTTACGGATTTTGACGAAACCTGCTGAAATTGTTTATTATCACCCAAGGATGTACTCTATTTAAAATCATAGGAATCAAAAAATGTTTAATATGAATTATTGCTCTTGTTCTTTAAAACAAGATATTTTATTACCTCGTTGACACTCTAGAAGCATCTTGGTAGATTGTAAAGAAACCTATTGAAATAGTTTATGATACGCTAAACCATATCAAAAATCAAAAAATATTTGATATAAGTTATTGCCCTTCTTCTTCGACATTACATTAATTGAGTAGGGTTGTGTAGCCCGCTCGCAGCACTTGCACTGAACTTTGGCTTCAAAAATTAATAAAAAATATTTTTTTTGTAGTGCGTTCGATTTGGTTTTTCCATTTTCAACTCATTTTTTCAACAGATTGTGATCGGTCTTTTTTGGTTCATTTGTTTAACCCAATAGCTACAAATTGCAATTTTGAAAAATTCATATTTTGACTTTTGCAATTTTATTTTGATCGATCTGAAACCTTTCAGTTGCATAGACATATGAACTTCCAAAGAAAATCAATTTTCGAACTTTCGATATCACTTGACGTCATTTGCTTCTAAACTTTCAATTTCAACTTCTGGAATATTGAAGATATTTGAAAAAAATGTTTTGTGTTATCATAGATTTGGTCATACATAAAAAATAAAATGATGAAATTTTATCCAGGTGTAAGGGATCAGCCGCCATCTTGAACTGATCTATGTTTCTTAAAATTTTAATTCAGAACCGAGGGTTAATCGGACTTTTTTAATTTTGAAATCTACTTCTGGAATCGATTGCAAAAAAAATATAGGTTATCGATTTTTGAATTTCGATTTCAATTTCTTAATATTTCAGGAACAAGAATTTCAGTAATGACCGAAACTTTCAAGGCTCATATCTAGTGACCTTGACCTTTGATGACCTCTTGACCTGTACAAAAATGATTGCCCTTGACGAGATCTATCAAATGATATATTCATTTCCGATTTCTGATGTTTACTTCCGGTTTTTTGGCCATTTGAAAATTGTTAACTGTCACTCTGTCACGTGACCTAATTTACATACGTCAAAAATTCTATTTCATTTTTACTATGTTAAATCTGCTCTTTCAAATGATATATAACACAATATATTTGAATCAAAATTGCGCTTTTTAAAACTTGCAAATTTTGTGTCAAATTCCATTGAAACTGTGCGTGTTTTTTTTAAATTTTATTTGATCAATCTAAAAACTTACAGGTAGATAGACAATTTGATTCTGAATAAAAAAATATTTCTAGAATCTTTATAGCACTTCCGGTTTTGACGTCATTTGCATGTAAACTTGAAATTTTAACTTCCTTAGTTTTGGAGAGATTTGAAAAAATTTGTTTGAATTATGTTAAAAATGGTCATCATAAAAGATATAAATAATGTAATGCGACCCGGAAAAAATATATTACAGTGGAAGTATTATAAAAAATTTCCAATTTTTGAAAAATGAAATGAAATGAATAGAGTTTTACGTCCTGCTTTTCTGCACCTATATTCAGGACGGGCAAACGCCATGCAGTGTGCAATGAGGGAAATTTTGCATTAGCCTGCTCTTTTTTTCAATTTCCATCTGTCGAGGGATCTTTAACGTGCACAGCCCATTAGCACACGGGACATCGGTTTATTTACACCCACGATTGGACGCCTCTACCATGTCATCCCTAATACCTGCATCACTGACAGGGGGTAATCGTATTGGACTTTCATTACCTAATAAAAAAACGCATAGGGAGGGTTATTAAATCCTGCCATACCTGATGGCATGTGAGAGTCTACGTTGTTGTGTTTCAACGTATCATTCCCTCAGTACGTCTAACGATTTATGAGCAGTGTACTGACATCTAGTAAGTTACAAGATACCATATTGTTTCTTTTAACGCTTCTCACTGGTCAATGTTTTGATATAATGTACAACAAATGTTTATTATAATATCATAAAACTAAAATACAACAATGAAATGTTTTGGGGGGAATTGTATCCTACTAAACTATATTAAGAATTTTTCAAATGATCTGAAAAAACACTTGCTTGCAGAATATAAGATTAAAACTTACATGTTTGTTGTCTGTATGTTTAAATGCAGTTCTCTCCCTTCAACTGACAAATGTTTGTTGTCTGTATGTTCAAATGCAGTTCTCTCCCCTCAACTGACAATTGCACTATCGTGCTTAACATGACTTTCTTACATTGTCACTTGCGCTTTTAACGTTTTAAATTATGTAGTAAAAAATGAAAAATAAAATCTAAATATAGAAGATAACGATCCGATGCCAAAAGAAGAAAATTCGTTCTAACAATCTGGTTCTGTCATTTATTAAAAAAAAGTTTTAAAACTGCATGTCTAAAAACGTTGACCATTAAAATGATTTTTTAAAAAATAATAATATAATTTTTTTGCTATATTAAAATGATAATTTAGGAGCTGTACTGCGAACTTTTATGAAGTTTAGCACTCAGTATTCTGATGTCATTTATATATTATATCACGAAATGGCTTTATGATATAAAGGGGGCACGGTGGCTCAGTGAGAAACACGCTTGCTCGCTAACCTAATCGCCCAGGGCTGAATCCCGTCAGTGATGCAGGTCGGAGGGGCTGACATGGAAAAAGCGCCTAGTCGTTCGGATGGGAAAAAAAACCAAGGTCCCGTGTGCTATTGGCTGTGCACGTTAAAGACCCCTCGAAAATAAGAGTAGGCTAATGCCGCTGTCCTGGCAAAATTTCCCTCATTGCACACTGCATGGCGTTTGCCCGTCCTCAGTTAGCCCATATAGGTGCAGAAAAAATAGGACGTAAACTCCATTCAGTTCACTTCATTTCTTTCATATGTATGATAATGCATATGAAAAATATTAATAAATATTCTTTAACTATTCTTATTCCAATGATGTATAAAAATGTACATAAATAAAAACAACGACTTTTTAATCAGATGACTTTTCACTACCGGTCATACGCTAGTTATTCCATTTTTCACCGAACGTGAACTGGTTATTCTACTTTTCACTCCTGAATATAAACAATTTATATGCCGATTTTCATGTTCTGTAAATTTCGCAGTATGGATTGAAAATGCCACTTTTCACCCATAGACGAAACCGGATGCGCACTGCCCAGTATCGTCTCACGATTCTAGTTTTTTTTTTACAATTTGTCGCAATGTACTTAATCACTTGGGAATAATATGTCCATTTAATACACATGAACTTGTGTATATTTCTATATTGTATATCTTAAATCATACTCTGTCCATCAATTTTTGCAGTGCGTTCGATTTGTCGAACGCACTGCTTTGGTTTGCAATTGACTATTTTTTTTTTTTTTTTTTTTGTCTATTTCTGGTCACGCTCCCCAGCCAAAACTGCACATACCACACATAACTTGACATCATTTCCTGCGATGATTAACTGCTCGTTGTTGCTGAAATGTAAAATGGCGCATTTTTGCCTGACCGGAAATGACGTATATTAAAAAGTCGTATTTCAGGGTTTTTCCATTTTCAACTCATTTTTCCAACAGATTGTGATCGGTCTTTTTTGGTTCACTCGTTTAACCCAATAGCTACAAATTGCAATTTTGGAAAATTCATATTTTGACTTTTGTTGGTGACTTTTGGAGCACTTTTTAAAGGATTTTTTTTAACTTTTGCAATTTTATTTCGATCGATCTGAAACTTTTCAATAACATAGACATATGACTTTCCAAAGAAAATCAATTTTCAAAGTTTCGATATCACTTCCGGTTTTGACGTCATTTGCTTCTAAACTTTCAATTTCAACTTCCGGAATATTGAAGATATTTGAAAAAAAAAATTTGTGTTATCATAGATTTGGTCATACATAAAAAATAAAATGATGAAATTTTATCCAGGTGCAAGGGATCAGCCGCCATCTTGAACTGACCTATGTTTCTTAAAATTTTAATTCAGAACCGAGGGTTAATCGGATTTTTTTCATTTTGAAATCTACGACTTCTGCAGTCGATTGCAAAAAAAATGTAGGTTGTAGATTTTTGAATTTCGATTTCAATTTCTTTATATTTCCGGAACAAGAATTTCAGTAATGACCGAAACTTTCAAGGCTCATATCTAGTGACCTTGACCTTTGATGACCTCTTGACCTGTACAAAAATTATTGCCCTTGACGAGATCTATCAGATGATATATTCATTTCCGATTTCTGATGTTTACTTCCGGTTTTATCACCATTTGAAAATTGCAATTTTTAACTTTAAAGAGCTCTGTCACGTGACCTAATTTACATACGTCACAAATTCTATTTCATTTTTACTATGCTAAATGTGCTCTTTCAAATGATATATAACACAATATATTTGAATCAAAATTGCGCTTTTTAAAACTTGCAAATTTGGTGTCAAATTCCATTGAAACCGTGCGTGTTTTTTTGAAATTTTTTCGATCGATCTAAAAACTTACAGGTAGATAGACAATTTGATTCTGAACAAAAAAATATTTCTAGAATCTTTATATTACTTCCGGTTTTGACGTCATTTGCTTGTAATCTTGTAATTTTAACTTCCTTAGTTTTGGAGATATTTGAAAATATTTGTTTGCATTAAGTTAAAAATGGTCATCATAAAAAAAATAAATAATGTAATGTGACCCGGAAAAAATATATTACAGTGGAAGCATTATAAAAATTTCCAATTTTTGAAAAATGAAATGAAATGAATAGAGTTTTACGTCCTGCTTTGCTTTCTGCACCTATATTGAGGACGGACAAACGCCATGCAGTGCGCAATGAGGACAATTTTGCATTAGTCCGATATTATTATCAATTTCCATTTGTCGAGGATCTTTAACATGCCAATTAGCACATCGGTTTATTTACATCCACGATTGAACGCCCTTGCCATGTCAGCCCCCCCCCCCCCCCCGACCTGTATCACTGACGAGATTCATCCCTGGACGTTCAGGTTGGCGAGCAAGCGTCTGACTCACTAAGCCACCGGGGCCCCCTTCATATCATTAAACCTGCATCACTGACAGGGGGTATTAGTAATGGACATTCATAACCTTTTAAAATCGCATAGGAAGGGTCATTAAATCCTCCCGTACCCGATGGCATGTGAGAGTCTACGTTGTTGTGTTACATTGTTTCATCCCCTCAGCACGTCTAACATTTCATGATTTGTGTACTGTGTACAGTGTATTGTTTCATTTAACGCTTCTCACTGGTCAATGTTTTGATATAATGTACAACAAATGTTTTTTTTTAATATCATAAAACTAAAATACAACAATGAAATTTTTGGGGGAGAATTGTATCCTACTAAACTATATAAAGCATTTTTCAAATGATCTGAAAAAACACTTGCTTGCAAAATATAAGATTAAAACTTACATGTTTGTTTTCTGTATGTTTAAATGCAGTTCTCTCCCTTCAACTGACAAATGTTTGTTGTCTATATGTTCAAATGCAGTTCCATCCCCTCAACTGACAATTGCAAGTGCTTACTTTCTTACATTGTCACTTGCGCTTTTAACGTTTTAAATTATGTAGTAAAAATGAAAAAATAAAATCTAAATATAGAAGATAACGATCCGATGCCAAAAGAAGAAAATTGGTTCTAAAAATCAGGTTCTGTCATTTATTAAATTTTTTTTTTGAAAACTGCATGTCTAAAAACGATGACCATTAAAAAGTTTTTTAAAAAGATAATAATATAAATATTTTGCTAAGAATATTAAAATGATAAATTACGAGCTGAACTGCGAATTTTTTTAAGAAAGTTAGCACTCAGAATTCTGATGTTATTTATATATCATGTCAAGTAATGGTGTTATGATATGAAGGGGGCCGCGGTAGCTCAGTGAGTAAGACGCTTGCTCGCCAACCTGAACGTCCAGGATTGATTCCCGTCAGTGATGCAGTTCGGAGGGGCTGACATGGAAAAAGCGCCTAGTCGTTCGGATGGGACAATAAACCATGGTCCCGTGTGCCATTGGCTGTGCATGTTAAAGACCCCTCGACAGTTGGAAATCGAAAAAAAGAGCAGGCTACTGCCGCTGTCCTGGCAAAATTTCCCTCATTGCACACTGCAAGGCGTTTGCCCGTCCTCAGTTAGCCCATATAGGAGCAGAAAAAATAGGACGTAAACTACATTCATTTCACTTCATTTCTTTCATATGTATGATATTACATATGAAAAATATTAATAAATTTTCTTTAACTATTCTACTTCCAATGATGTATAAAAATGTACATAAATAAAAACAACGACTTTTTAATCAGATGACTTTTCACTACCGATCATACGCTAGTTATTCCATTTTTCACCGAACGTGAACTGGTTATTCTACTTTTCACTCCCGAATATAAACAATGTATATGTATGGATTGGAAATGACACTTTTCACCCATAGATGAAACCGGATGCGCACTGCCCAGTATCGTCTCACGATTCTAGTTTATTTTTTTTGTCTATATGTTGTAATTGTATCTGTATCTATGTTTGTCCCCATGGGCTGGGTGTGAGACAGGACCGTATCACTCGTTGTATTGGGCCTAGTTCTGACCCATGAAAAATAAAGAGTTTATTATTGTGGGACTTTGCTACCGCAAAGTCCCAGTTTGTTTTCGAAATGTTTTTTTTTTTTTTTTTGTTTTTCGTTTTTTACACAGGGCACCCAGCCTAAACTATACAACCTTTTTACAACTCTATATGCTACTTTTTTTCGAGGTATTGCATAAATATAAATTGGAACATTTTTGCACAAGTGCAAGATGCACATTGCAACATGAGTAAAAACAGGTTTTTCAACTCTGGAAGCTACATTTTTGGGCCGATTTTGCTCGAGTTTTCATTTTTAGAATCTGTAGCGAAATCCCAATTAACTATGAGTTAAAAACATTTGATTTTCAAATATTCGATGCACACATTTTGCATCTAAACTTTTGCAATTTTTGAACACTTTTTCTATTTTCTTTGCTATTTGTCCGATTTATCTGAAATCTTTATTAAAGATAGAGAACAAGGTAGTAAATAAAACTGCGTTGTCAAAAGTTTTGCGCCACTTCCGGTTTACACGTTATAAGGGTGCAAACTTCCGGTTGACCCACTTCCGCTGTAATTAATATTTTTTAACGAAACTTGTACTGATCGATAGCTAGAGTTATGGGACAAGTGTGCGGTTAAAAGATCGACAATTGCAATGATATTTCAGCCGCCATTTTGATTTCCCTGAAACTCTTCGATTTTTATTCAGCCAATTTGGCTAAACCGAATTTCAAAATTTTGGTGTCAAATGAAAGAACATAAAAATTGGAGAAAACTCTAGGAAGCCGATTTTTGAATTTCGATTTTGCTTTTTTGCAATTTGCGATTGAATTTTTTCAGTTTTTGAAGGCTCATATCTCGTGACCTTGACCTTTGATGACCTTGACCTTAAGTAGGTCAAAGGTCATCGACCTTGGCTACTAGATGATACTTTGATATTTGACCTCCGATATCAACTTCCGGTTTTATAGCTGTCCGAAAACAGCTAAATTGACAAGTTTGGACTGCTCTAGCACGTGACCTAATTCACTTAGAGAGTTATTTTTTTCATATTCTGAATATGCTTTACGAGCTCTTTCGAACGATATATCACAGTTGATTGTAATGTAAAATTTGAAATTTTTTAAATTTTGCAATTTTGAAAACCTTTACCCCATTTTTAGAATTTTTTGACTTTAATATATGCATAGTTTATGATCCATTAAGTTTAGAGGCTTGAAAATTGGAACATAATTGAACATACCCCATATAAATGTATTCCTAAAAAAAAAATGACATGGGCGTGGCACATCCGGGTTAAATTTTAATTTTGTTAACGTTTTGTTGTCTGGAAAAAATCCATATAGACTACATTTTTTAGAAATATGCTTTTGCACACATCAACCTCATTACTTTAGATCAATTATATCAAAATCTTAGCAATTTCGGCTGTATAGTTCAAAAAAGGGAACAAGGTTTATTAATTTCAAAATTTCCGGAAATAGATTTTGACCTTTTTTGACATATATGATTGCATATCTCGTTAACCAATAGATGTAAAGACTTGAAAATTTAGTCCTATTTAGACATTATTAATATAAATAAAGTCACATAAAAAAATCTGACATGGGTGTGGCACATCCGGGTAAAATTTTGTATTTGTCAAAATTTTGTTTATCAAAATAAAAGGTAAATTTTAAATTTTTTTCAAAAAATGACCTTGCGTACACTTACAGCATTGCTTTATTCAGCTTATATTAAAGGTTCATAGATTTCGGCTTTATGGTTCAAAAAAAGGAACAGGGTTAAAAAAAAAAAATTTATTTTGTTTTTGACCTTGACATTTGTTGACCTTGACCTTCATAGGATCAAAGGTCATTGACTTTGGCTGTTCATATATACTTTCATATTTTATGTCTAGCGTCAACTTCCGGTGTTATTACTATATGCGTTTCCAAATTTTAAAGACTTTTTCTCGTGAATTTGACCTTGAGTGACCTTGACCTTCATTTGTGTGAAGGTTATTGATAAAGGTTTTCGGCCAGTATGTTCAAATGTTAGGTCTGGTGACTACTTCCGGTTTCACAACCTTTCCAAAAAATCAAAAATTTTATAAGTTGTCGACTTCTTTGATACTTCGGATTTACGTTCGATCCCATTTTTTCAAAATCCCCCTTTGCAATTAGCACATATGCAAAGTCCCACTCTGTGCCACATGTGGCTCTAGTTATTATTATTATTATGAAATACATTTAGTTTTTAGAAACACTCTACAAGGCAGAAGGATTTTGACTAAAATTAATTCAAGTTCTCAACAAAATGTAGGCCTATGACTACAGGTTTAATATTTCATGGTTGTGATGGTTGCTGTTTTCTGCCAAATGTTCTTTTTGAAACAAAGCTGCCAGTGGGCGTATATTACCTTGCCTAGCAAGCTATCTTTTAAAAAGGTAAAGGAAATACTAGAACCACACGTGATACAGAATGGTACTTTACAAATGTTCAAATTTGCTAAAGGGAATCTAAAAAATTCTAAGCCCTTACATTAATAATTGGTTAACGAGATATACAAACATCAATATCAGCAAAGGTCAAAGTCTAAAATTGAGAATATAGAAATTCTAAAACCGACTACCTTAATTTAACTATAAAGCGGAAACATTTGAGCTTTTAACATAATTGGGCTAAAAGGGTGAAAAAGCATTTTTCAAAAATATATTCTAAACGATTTTTTTCCAGACCACAAAACGTAAAATTAAATGAAAATTTAACATGGATGTGCCACACCCACGTTGATTTTTTATTAGTTATTCTGGTAAAAGAACATACATTTCTAAAAATATAAAAAAATTTGGGATGTTTTTTGCCTGAGTAACAATCATAACAATTGCACTGATCAGCAAAAGTTTTTTTATTTTACCGAAAGTTATTTTTGTTAAGTTTGATCACATTTTGCCGGCAAACCGGAAGTGACTTTGACGTTTCTGACATGTCTTTGCACATAAAATTTCAGATCAACCTGACAAAAACTAAAACTAGAAAAATATTCAAAAATTTCGAAATTATAAAAAAAAAATGAGTGCTCTACGAATTTTGAAACTTTGTAACAATGTGATCATCATGTCGAATATTAATAATTAAGTTTGTTTTCCTAATGGTTTTTTACGAAGAGCACTAATTGCTTCCCCAAAGTCCCACAAATATAATTAAGATATAGGTTCCGTATACCTTATAAAATACACACTCACTGTTTTTCCATAATCATTTTAACTATCTGCCATCGATTGGCACCAATTGAGAATTTCCCCAGCAAATGGTAATCATTTCCTCTTAAAGCCACTCGTTACCTTTGTTTAATTCGTCAGGTAAATACGCTACACGGCTTTGCTTTCAAATTAATGGTAAGCGCCAACGGAAAATAATTTAAAACCTTTGATATTGTAGGAAAGGAAATATTTTACACATAAACGTAAATCGTTAAAAATAGTTGGTATTATTAAGATAGAGAATATTAATTGTTTCAATAAGGTTGTTGAGTACTAATCTTCAGCTTCTTTATTTTTACATTACTGTGGCTTTTGATAGCCTGTTTAAGGTGTTAAAAAAGATACTCTCCTATACAAGCACTGGCCTATATCACAACAAGAGACTATGAATTTTAACATCCTCTGAACTATTCTTGTAAAATTAATGTCGATCTGGGCATAATTGAATTTTTTCCGATACCCTATTTTTTTTATCAGATTATCAATCTCAAAGGAATTTATTTGAAATGTCTATATTTAGATAGATATGTGCGATTAGGTAACTTAAATTGAGTTAATAATTTTCTTATAAAAGGTATTGAAAGTATTTCTTCCCAGAAATACACTTCGCGCATTTCTCAAACTTAACTAAATAATTTCTTCACTGATTTGTAAAGTCACTCGAATTGTTCTTTACTATGAATACAATGTAGGTATAGTTTTTGATTTTTACTTCTCGACCAAGAAATGTTTGTGCATACTTTGCTTGCTTCTAACTATTTTCTTTTCATAATATTCCGCACATAATTAATAGAATTAGTCTAGAGTTACGTCCCATTGTATAGGTTTATAGATTCTATAACCATGGAACATAGAAAGAATATTTTACATTGACAGCTTGACAATTGAGGTTTCCAAGAGGATCCTTTCGTCTAGAACTATTAGCAGGAAAGTGCGCAAACCTAATCAAGTCCCTCTAAGGTCCAGAACAGGCTCACAGATCAGATAAAAATTAAAGAAAGACAATCATTCTAATCATTTCAACCTCGATGACCATTCACTAAACGATCTCGACCTAATCCCAACATCGAATACAGCTTTGAGCATGTTAGTCTGGTCAAAATACAGATAAAGATAGAACAAATTGCTATTCAAGGTTTTTTTTTTATTTCTGGTGACTTATGATGGTGGTCTAATGACTTTCAAGAAAGTTTACCAAAATAGGACACCGAATAAGGTCACTGGGCGGGGTTAAATCCAAGATGGCTGTCGACAACGCCTGATCGACTTAGATTCATCAATATCTCGAAAACTATTAGGCTTAGGTCCTGTAAATGTATTATTGACTGATGGGAAATCGATACCACCGATTCTAAAGATGATGACGTCATATCCATATGACGTCATATGAAACATAGTCATGCATTATAAATGGACAAAATCTTGCAAACTTTTGGGTTTATAACCCAGCAAATGCATGATAAAATGATAGGAAGTCTTTCCAAAGTCTCAGGGCACATATGTCTAATAAGTCCTTTATGCATTGTGTAATACAAGCATCAAATTTTGCACATAGTTACTGTATTTCGGATATGGCCACACTTGAAATTCTACCCCCACCAGACACAATTTTTAAATTCCTTAAAAATCTATAAGGTCACTGGGTGGGGTGAAATCCAAGACACAATTTTTAATTTAAATTCCTTTAAATATCTATACATTTTGTCAATATTTCTGAATCTGTGAGATCTGTAAACCTAAAGCTAGACTTATGTCGGCTTGCGATGCTCCTCGATTGTCGGCAACTGGCAGATCCAGTCAGTTGCCGCAACCGTTTCTGCCGACCTGGGTTGGCTTACGACGCAACAAGCCTCCTTGCGACAACTGAGATCCAGCCAGATCCAGTGAGTCGCGCATGTTCTACTCTGGCCTACGAGATCCAGGTAGTTGCCGACGATCGTAAACCATCGTAAGCGATCTGAGTCAAACCTACTCCGCGACGCAACTGGTCTGAAAAAAGAAATATTTGACAATTGAATTAATCTTTCTTAGATTATATGTGTAGTATTTCATGAAGTTATTTTTCTTAGTTTGTACGAGTTTTTCATGAGAATTGAATGAAATAATCATATCAACACTGAAATATGGGGTTAAAATATGACTACAGTTAGGCGAAGTACCACGAAAGCGTTGCAAAATTGAAAATGCACACATAAAAACTTACAAGGTGAAGGTTCATGGTCGGCGCCATATTGAAATGTATCACATGTCCGTCGAAAATTGAACGAGCCGTAGACAGTTGCAGCCTACATGAGCGCTCTTTACGATTAGCGAAAACCAGTTGCCGCTGTATCCGTCGAGGTGCGTCGCATCCGACCTGAGCGCTCCGAATTATCAGATCCAGCTAGATGCCGACAATGGAGGAGCGTCTTAAGCCGACATAAGCCTAGCTTGAAAGTGGCGGCAACTGCTGTCATGTTGAATTTCCTAAAGCCAACCATCAAAAATCTATATTTGTCATTATGTCTGTATCTATATTAGCTATAAGACTATTGTAGTAGTATGTATTATAAATATACATACATCTCTGTTCAACTCAGATATATAGCACAATTCCTATATACTGTTTTCTACCTGGCTTAAAATAGAATATCAAATAAGGTATGGTCAGTGAAAATATAGATTATCAGAAAGGCCAGGTGAATCTTGTAATTTCTTGGAATTCAGCTAGTATTCGAGGAAAACTGAGATACATGACCAAATACAGATTGGGGGGTTGGATTGTAAATATTAGATTCGGGGGTTGGGTCAAGAGCTTCGGATAAGCTAGTTCTTTATTTAACGTTTGTGTATGATTGTATTGAAACCTCAACTTCAGTATCAGCACTGCACTGATGAGGCCAAGAAGGCCGAAACAGTACTGTTTGCAGTTGAATACAGTTATATATTATTTGGAAAGAGTTCTTATTGAGTTTTATTACACCCGTGTCTGTCTGTAATAATATCAATAGCCAGTTGCATTCTGACAGACAAACTACGCTCGCGTTCAAACGATTTAAACACGGACTCGAAGTTAAGCTGTCTTAACTTTATTCGTCTGGAATATTAGCAAGGAACATTGATGCCATTTTTATACGCCCACATGAAATGTGGAGCGTATATTGACGTCACCCATGTCCGTCGGTCCGTCCGTCTACAATTGCTCGTTAACACTCTGCAAGTCACAATTCTTTACGGATTTTGACGAAACATGCTGAAATTGTTTATTATCACCCAAGGATGAACCCTATTGAAAATCAAAAGAATCTAAAAATATTTAATATGAATTATTGCCCTTGTTCTTTAAAACGCGTTCGATTTTTAGCTTATTAACACTCTACAAGTCACAATTCTTTACGAATTTTGACGAAACTTACCGAAATTGTTTATTATCACCCAAGGATGAACCCTATTGAAAATCAAAAGAATCGAAAAATATTTAATATGAATTATTGCCCTTGTTCTTTTAAACGCGTTCCAATTTTTAGCTTGTTAACACTCTACAAGTCACAATTCTTTACGGATTTTGACAAAACTTACTGAAATTGTTTATTATCACCCAAGGATGAACTCTATTGAAAATCAAAAGAATCGAAAAATATTTAATATGAATTATTGCCCTTGTTCTTTAAAAAGCGTTCGATTTTTAGCTCGTCACAATTCTTTACGGATTTTGATGCATCTTGCTGAAATTGTTTATTATCACTCAAGGATGAACCCTATTGAAAATCAAAGGAATAGAAACATATTTAACATGAATTATTGCCCTTGTTCTTTAAAACGCGTTTGATTTTTAGCTTGTTAACACTCACAATTTTTTACGGATTTTGACAAAACTTACTGAAATTGTTTATTATCACTCAAGGATGAACCCTATTGAAAATCAAAAGAATCGAAAAATATTTGATATAAATTATTGCCCTTGTTCTTTAAAACGCGTTCGATTTTTAGCTCGTTAACACTCTTCAAGTCACAATTCTTTACGGATTTTGATGAATCTTACTGAAATTGTTTATTACCACCCAAGGATGAACTGTATTGAAAATCAAAAGAATCGAAAAATATTTAATATGAATTATTGCCCTTGTTCTTTCAAACGCGTTCGATTTTTAGCTTGTTAACACTCTAATGGGGGGCGTATATTGTCGTCACCCACGTCCGTCCGTCCACAATTGCTCAAACACTCTACAAGTCACAATTCTTTACGGATTTTGACAAAACTTACTGAAATTGTTTATTGTCACCCAAGGATGAACCCTACTGAAAATCAAAAGAATCGAAAAATATTTATTGCCCTTGTTCTTTAAAACGCGTTGATTTTTAGTTGTTAAATGCTCTAGAAGGCACAATTCTTTTTCGATTAGATTTTAATGAAACCTATTGAAATAGTTTATTATCACACGATAAAACCTATCGAAAATCAAAAAATATTTGATATGACTTATTGCCCTTCTTGTTCAAAATAGGTTCTAGTTTTTAGCTCATAAACAGAGAAGGATTTTGACTAAACTTGATGAATGCTTAACCCTTGATGAAATCGAGAAAAAAAATAGCGATGGCCATCGTAATACGCCCACTTTTATAATGGCAGCCAATTCGTCCGGGGTGTTGACAAGAGTGGTCAGTAAATGAAAGATTCTGAGAATGACATTTTCACTTTTTACAAGAGTAAAACCATGGGTTCAAGTTTCCTGGAAAAAACAAATATGTCACTGAAATATGCATAAAACAAGGGCAACCAACGTTTAGGTTCCATCCATCCATGATTAAGAGCAGTCACATAGTTGATGATGTTTCTGATTTTCAATAAGGTGTATCCGAAGGTCAATACAAACACCAACAGCCAGTTTCATAAAAATCCACTAAGAAACCAGCTCTCTATCGTGTCCACAACTTTGAGAGTGTAACAGCTGAAACATTAACGGTTTTAAAGAACAAGAGGCAATAACTCATAAAATAGTTTTTCGATGTTTCTGATATCAATAGGGTTTATCCTAATGTCAATACAAACAATCGTACCCAGTTTCATCAAAATCCATCAAGAAACCAGCTCTCTATGGTGTCCTCAACATATTTTCAAAAGCAAGGGAAATAACCCAGGAAATATTTTTCGATTTGTCTGATTTTCAATAGGGTTCATCCTTGGGTGATTACAAACACTCAGCAAGTTTCATAAAAATCCACCAAGAAACCAGCTCTCTATCGTGTCCACAACTTTGAGAGTGTAACGGCTGAAAAATTAACGTGTTTTAAAGAACAAGGGCAATAACTCATAAAATATTTTTTCGATGTTTCCGATATTCAATAGGGTTTATCCTTATGTCAGTACAAACTCTCATACCAAGTTTCATCAAAATCCATTAAGAAACCAGGTCTTTATGGTGTCCACAAGATATTTTCAAAAGCAAGGGCAATAACCCATGAAATATTTTTCGATTCGTTTGATTTTCAATAGGGTTCATCCTTGGGTGATAACAAACACTCACAGCAAGTTTCATCAAAATCCATCAAGAAACCAGCTCTCAATTGTGGACGGACAGACAGACAGGGGCAACTACAATACACACATTAATGTGTGGGCGTATAAAAATGTTTGGACGACACTTAATTTAAGTTCTGAACGAAATGTAGGCCTATGACTACAGGTTGAA
Organism: Lottia scabra; assembly: GCA_029955415.1. Lineage (NCBI taxonomy): Eukaryota > Metazoa > Mollusca > Gastropoda > Lottiidae > Lottia > Lottia scabra. The sequence continues at coordinate 19,405,748 of JARJEI010000001.1, forward strand.
TATTTGATGGTTGCTGTTTTCTGCCAAATGTTCTTTTTCAAACAAAGCTGCCAGTGGGCGTATATTACCTTGCCTGGCAAGCTATCTTCTATTATAATTTTTCATTCACTTAACAAGTCAAGTGTATATTTTCGTCATCTTTCTTTTAACTACACAAATTTAGCCGAATTAGAAAATACCTGATTTCTGACACACTTGAACATTCCTTCATCACCAATATATTAGATTACCACAATGCCCTCCTCTACAATATTTCTGACAACCAAATTCAACATCTACCAAAAGTGCAAAACTCAGCAGTAAAACTTTTAACAGGAACGAAAAACAAATTCAAACGTATAACACCAATCACAAAACATCTTCATTGGCTTCCCGTAAAATATAGTATTTAAAAATCTTCCTTCTAACCTACAAGTTAGTAAATGGTTTAGCACTGATACAACTTACAGATTGATCAACATACCAACCTGTAGATTTAATTTCATATTGTTGATACAGCCACTTTCTATTAAGCAACTAGAAATAGACTAGAGGATGAAGTAGCGTCAAGCTAGGCAAGTCAACTGATTGAAAATGAATACAATAAGACCAATAGGACTGAACATTCACCATACGACAGGTATAGCTGCGTGTATATTTATAATCATGGTAGTTGCATATTCGATAAAAAAACTTTATTTCCCCGAAATCAGATCAGAACAGAGGAAGCACCCTTAAAGACGTATTTCTTCCACTCTAAGTCTGTATATATATGTGAGATTCAAACGCTCCCTTCTCTGATTTAAAAGGTTAATTTTCCTGAACATTCCCAACTTAGAATTTAAAACCAATAAAAAAGGCATTTAAAAAGGCATGAAAAACAAAAAAAGCATCTGGATTAAATTTTGGCCATTTCCGGAATATGTTTTGGAATTTGTTTGATAATTTGGCTTCAACTAACACACTACATGTAAATGTACAAACATTCGAACCAATGAAAACGTATTATGACCTTTTTTATACGCCCACACATTAATGTGGGCGTATATTGTAGTCGCCCCTGTCTGTCTGTCTGCCTGTCCGTCTGTCCGCCTGGCTGTCCACAATTGTTGTGGACACGATAGAGAGCTGGTTTCTTGATGGATTTTGATGAAACTTGCTGTGAGTGTTTGTTATCACCCAAGGAAGAACCCTATTGAAAATCAGACAAATCGAAAAATATTTCATGGGTTATTGCCCTTGCTTTTGAAAATATGTTGTGGACACGATAGAGAGCTGGTTTCTTGATGGATTTTGATGAAACTTGCTGTGAGTGTTTGTTATCACCCCTATTGAAAATCAGACAAATCGAAAAATATTTCATGGGTTAATGCCCTTGTTCTTTAAAACGCGTTAATTTTTCAGCCTTTAAAAAATTGTGGACAAGATAGAGAGCTGGTTTCTTGATGGATTTTGATAAAATTTGCTGTGAGTGTTCATAAACACCCAAGGATAAACCCTATTGAAAATCAGACTAATCGAAAAATATGTCATGAGTTATTGCTCTTGCTTTTGAAAATATATTGTGGACACGATAGAGAGCTGGTTTCTTGATGGATTTTGATGAAACTTGGTATGAGTGTTTGTATTGACCTTGGGATAAATCCTATTGAAAATCAGAAACATCGAAAAATATTTGATGAGTTATTGCCCTTGTTCTTTAAAACGCATTAATTTTTCAGCTTTAAACAAAGTTGTGGACACGATAGAGAGCTGGTTTCTTGATGGATTTTGATGAAACTTGCTGTGAGTGTTTATAACCACCCAAGGATGAACCCTTTTGAAAATCAGACTAATCGAAAAATATTTGATGGGTTATTGCCCTTGCTTTTGAAAATATGTTGTGGACACGATAGAGAGCTGGTTTCTTGGTGGATTTTGATGAAACTTGGTATGAGTGTTCATAATCACCTAAGAATGAACCCTATTGAAAATCAGATTAATCAAAAAATATTTCATGGGTTTTTCTTGCTTTTGAAAATATGTTGTGGACTCAATAGGGAGTTGGTTTTTTGGTGGATTTCGATTAAACTTGGTGTGAATGTTTGTAATCATCCATGGATAAACCCTTTTGAAATTCAGACCGATCAAAAAAATATTTAACATAATAAGGTTATTGCTCTTGAATTTAGAGAACTTGTCATTCTCAGAATCTTTCATTTACTGACAACTCTTGTCAACCCCCCGGACGAATTGGCTGACATTATAAAAGTGGGCGTATTACGATGGCCATCGCTATTTTCTAACAATGAAAAGGCTTTCCATTGTGATACTTCTGGTTTTGATCCGACTCTTTCATAATGCTATTATATTTAAACAAACACCAGCAAATTTGAAAAATAGTTTGGGTATGGGGGGTTGGGCGGCGGCGTATAAATCTGCTGATCTTAACTCGAATTGTAATAATAATAATGACTTTATTCGGATACCAATAATTGGAATATATGAATAAAAATATACAAAATGTTTACAATAATATAGAAGGATAAACAATTCAACAAAAAAATATATACACATAATAGACATTATTTAAAATTGCTCAATATTTCTTGAATGAATTTATTTAGATTAGTAAGTTGTGATTCTTTCAGTTGGAATATTGATTCGAATTTAACATATGATGGGTATTAATATTGATACTTAGATAAATATTTCTGTCTACTATCTGCGAATGATGGACATTGAAATAAGTAGTGAAACTCGTCGCCTATGTTGTCTGAATTGCACAAATGACACGTCCGTTGCTCTTTTCATATGCTTGCATATATACGAGTTTCAATAGGGAATTTGTTATTCCTACAACGGAATCGTGTGAATGCAAGACGATAGACGGTAATCTTCTAGTTTAAATTCGTTTTTGAATATCCTGTAGGACACACATTTTCTAGAATCATTTATTGATGAAGACCACTTCTGAATAAATTGGTCTTTGAGTCGAGAAGTAACAATACTCTTTAACCATTTTTTACTTACAGTGCAACCCTTAGTGTCCCATATTATATACTTCATCCAAAATACTCTTAACTGCATGCAATCAACTATTCGATGGACATAATGCGAAATATACATTTACATAATATAATTAAGTTTATCGTTGTTTCCAGATATTACTTTATGCCAGTAGCTTATAATTCTGCATTTTATAATGATTTCGAGTGGGAATATGCCTAGCTCACCATAAACCATTACGCTAGGAGTACTCATTTTGACACCTAATATATATTTGCAGAATCTTAATTGCAAACGTTCGATCGAATAAAGGTCTTCCGATCCCCATACTTCACAGCCATACAGTAGTATTGGAACTATCGGTGTATCAAAAAGATGGAGCTGAATTTCTATATCGAGATGCTGAGAATAACAAATATAGCCTTACTGGTTTGTCAAAAAGACGACTTGTTGCTTTTTTAAAAGAACCATTATAGTTAAATAGGACACCAAGATACTCAATAACAAATTCTAATTGTCGGGTTGGCTTCGTTAGTTTATCTTATCATTTTTTTTCCATCAGATATTATTCGAACAAGTTTTAGAATTGAAAAGAATTGAATGTTACCGTACTGAAAACGTAGCTAGTGATGTGAAGCTCCACACGCAAACTATTTCTCAGGCGAGGTATTTTCCGGTTGTTAGGGACCAGTATGGTGGACTATGGCTGCCATAGCAAAAACAATCTTTACTTACTTATATGTTGAATAATTTCCTTTTTTAAAGATTATTTTTTATAAATTTCATTCATTCATTTCATTTTTAATGAAATTATCATTTTTTATTTTTTTTTAAAGTTTATTTTAATTTTTTTTTTTAATTAAATATTATTTCAATTTCTTTAATTTAAATTTATTTTTAATATTTTTTTTTAATTTAATTTTTATATTATTTTTTTTTTTTTTTTTATGTTTTATTTTATTTCAATATATTTTCTTTTATTTTTTTTTTTTTATGTTTTATTTTATTTCAATATCTTTATTTTTTATAATCATTTCATTTTTTTACATATTTAAAATTTTATTTTATTTTTAAAATTTTCTATTAGAATTTTTTTCCATTAAAGAAAAAAAAAAAAAAAATTCACTTTCCCCTTCTTTGCCATAAGCCGAGGGCTGCCATAGTGTCTTGGTTATCAAGTCTTTAACACACGATTCATTTTTCTGTGAGTTGTCTACTTGTTGCTCAAGACTACTATTGGATAGCGGTAAAATGAGCCGAAATCGAGCTAGCGGACACTTGCTGGCAACCACGAACAATAGCCCGTTTACATCAGGCCGCTATAAAGCGTTCCGTTCTCGTTCCGGACCAGGGTATCCTTGCACGAAGCCTTCGTAAGCTATGGGTGCCCGTAAGTCCACACATAAACCTTAAGTATACAAGCTTTAAGTGTTTTACAAAACCAACGTAAGTTATGGATACCCGTAAGTTACGGATAAAGTCCCCCGTAACTTACACATGGTCCCGACTGCCCGTAACTTTTATACGTAATGCTGTTATAATGATAAAATTTATTGGAAATTGTCTAAAAATATTAGTTATTGTATTAATCAAAGGCTATCAAACATGTATGTATATATCATTTTCTCCATTTTTCCGTTTATTTAAATATTCATGTTCATGTTGTTATTTTTTTAATGCGAGACAAGCTTCTGACAAACGTTATTTTGAGAATCTATAAAAGTATGACAACAGATATGATATGGTTAGCTTTGATTGAATCCAACAAAAGTAATATATAAATTGCTAAATCTATATAGAGATAGCTTGCCTGGCAAGTTAATGTACGCCCATAGGCAGCTGTCTAAAATGATAATGTTAATTACAAATTTTCTCATAAAAAAACTTTAAAAGAATACTATCTCTTACAACCTTGGTTCCCAACCTTTTGTACCCTTCGAACCCCTATTTTATTTAACGCAATCTCCTTGTACCGCTGCGGATACCGTAAGTCCAATCTGGACTTCCGCGCAAAAATGGGTCAAGATTGACACCAATGACCACGACTGGAAGCACGCTAAGATGCGATCCGTAGCGCTTTGATAATGTATGATACGATCGATGATCGCAAGTAACAATAATGGATCTTGTTGAACGGTTCATAACGTTTCTACTATTAACACGACTGATCTCACCATTCCATAAGATCTGATAGGATCACCAGACCACGATTTGAATCAGGTTGCCATCCGATAGATCGGATGGATTTTCACTATCACGATTTGCAGCAAAATTGAAATCTAGGACTTAATGTTTCTTAAAGGGAATGTCTAACTACTTTCATGAACAAAAAATATTTCTGAAATATGAAATTCATGTAGCCTCTACCTGACCAACCTGATTTTTCAAGGTTCACTACCAAACCGAGTGTGCTTATTGATAAATGCTATAAACCAGAATAAGTATAGTAGGAGACATTTTGGGCTTTATTTAGCTTTAATCCGTACATCAAATATAAAATTCTATAAATTCTATAATACGTTTTTAGGCGTTCAAAAATTGGCAACTCACAAATAATGTATACATTTTTTTTAGATTTTGGTCAATAACTTTCAATAATTTAAGACAGAAGTTTTCTAACCTTAAAGTAGTCAAACATTCCCTTTAAGTTGAGAAATATCTGAACATTAATAATCAAAAGGTTTCAAATATGTGATTAAAAAACTGGCGTCACCAAGTGTAAAGCGATTCACTTATTAGTAACTATGTGTTAATGATATTTATCAATATTGAAATTTTATTTTACAAAATATACATAAATGGCTTACTTAGGCCTATATTATTATAGAGTTCACATGTAGAATTCACACAAATTTGCATTTGTACAATCCAAAATGACCAAATCTTATAACAAACCGGTAATTATTTTTTAACACAATCTCCCGGTACCCCTTCGGTCACAGGTAAGTAACAATAAGAGCCAACATGAAAGTAATATGATATTTGTAGCCACTATTACAGTTGTTTGTGATTGACGTATGTATTTATTGTTAAATATAAGATGTTATAATTATACCAATTATAAGGTGAAATAAACTAAAATAAGGTAAATTGATTAATATTATAGGCCTATATAACACTTTTTAAAATTGACCAAGAGGCTTCTCAGGTACCCTTTGTGGTGTTCGTTTGTAACCCAAGGAGTAGGCCTACTAGTATCCCTGGTTGGGTACCGAGGTCTTAGAATGATCACAAAATCAACTACAGATTACCTGTTAAATCTCATAAATTCAAAAAGCTATATTAAATGTATAATAATTGAAATAAGCTTACAAATTTTTTAAAGCGTTTTTCAATTGTAATTTTATGGATAATTACTTAGCTTTATGGATATTTTATACTTACGACAGCAGTGATGAATATTAACTCTTATTGGCGAAGTTATAATTGTAGATTTTTTTACCATTCTAAGAGTTAGTTTTCCTTTGATACTAATAAAGAAGTTATTAGCTTCTATTGTGCTCACGAACAAATTTTGACGTTTAAAAAGTCAAGGGCAATAACTAATAAACAACTACTCGAAAAATCGTCAAATTAGTTCTTGTCCAAGACCTTATCAATAGCACACCATGTTTCATTGAAATCAGATAAAAACTGCAGTCACTATATAGTGCTCACATGAACTGTTGACGGACGGTCCGACGGGCAGGGGCGACAGAAATATACGTCCCCATTTCCAAGTGGCTGTATTAAAATTATCCGAAAAGTTATCAAATATTTTGGAGCTTTGTCTGAACTTTTTTTTTCGAAAGATAAAATCTACATGTTCATCCCACATATATTTGGAGAAAAACAACTTTAAAATTTTCAAAAAATCTCATAATTATTTACCAACATAAATATTAAGAGCCATAGTTGACAATTCCCGCTAAATTCCAGAATGATATTCCGTATTTCCCGAATTGTCACCTGTGTACGTTATCTTGATCTTGATCAGTGTACCCGAAATAGCGTAACAATATTCGGTAACTTTGCCTGGTGAGCCCTATTAAGGGGTGGAGTGTAAGTAATGGACAGGTACTTAATAATCACAGTATCTACTATTATCTCCTAGATACCCTACAGTCCTTTCAGAGAGAAATGTTAAACACGCATTTTAATGTACAAATTACGGAGCCCCTAACACGCAGTGGAAATACTTTCTTAAAAAGTTAATTCGTTTAAACGAAATAATTAATTTGTTTTAACGAAATAATTTAAATCGTTTAAACGAATTAATTTGACTATTTCGTTTAAACGATTTAAATTATTTCGATTAAACGAATTAATTATTTCGTTTAAACGAATTAGTTTGACTATTTCGTTTAACGATTTAAATTATTTCGTTTAAACGAATTAACTATTTCGTTTAAACGAATTAATTATTTCGTTGAAACGAATTAATTTGACTATTTCGTGTAAACGATTTAAATTATTTCGTTTAAACGAATCAATCAAATTAATTTGTTTAAACGAAATAATTAATTCGTTTAAACGAAATAATTTAAATCGTTTAAACGAAATAGTCAAATTAATTCGTTTAAGCGAAATAATAAATTCGTTTAAACGAAATAATTTAAATCGTTTAAACGAAATAGTCAAAATAATTATTTCGTTTAAACGAAATAAATGCTATTATTTCGTTTAATCGAAATAATTATTTCGTTTAAACGAATTCATTATTTCGATTAAACGAAATAATAAAAAAAATATTTACACTGCGTGTAAGGGGCTCCGTAACAAATTCTCTCTATCATTTAACATTATGTTATGTACATTGCTGTAGAGTCATTGTACTGTTTTAAAAAACGTACATAGTCAAAACCCCTGTTAAATTTGTCAACATTTCTAGTGAGAACTGTAAATTTCATCTGATAATGAAATTCAGAGTGATCATTAAACATTTAGATCGATGAGATCATGGACAAGTTTTAATTGACGATTTGACCGATTACATAAATATTAATACGAACACGTAAACTACGTACAAGTTACGGGGTCTTTTGTGACACACCACGTACGTAAAATATGTTTGACAATTTACGTGTACGTAACCCACTATGTTGGCACATAAATTACGAAGGTTTCGTGCAAGGATACCCAGGCCGCGATAAAATCACAATTTTACCCCGTTTACACCAACAAAATTATGACCGTGCCGAGAACGGTTCCAAAATAATACTGTAAGCGGTCGACCGTTCTCAGACGCTATAGAATGGAACTCTTCACGAAAGAGGTGAATTTAGACATCAAGGTAACCCGGATGAAAATAAAAATTCCGCTGGAAAAAGTGAAGGTCGACTAATGCGCATGCGCAGTAATCCGTTCTCGGCACGGTTACCGTTTACACTACACAAATTTATCGAGTCCGTTCTGAGAACGGTTCCGCGATCACCTCTTTGAGGTGGGCCAGAATTGGAACCGTTCTGAGAACGCTCGACCGTTAAATTTTGTAGTGTAAACGGGACACTAAGAAAATTCAATAAAAAGGGGTAGATTCGTACAATCTGGTACGTTTAAAGAAATTACTATTTGATGCATCCTCGCGATTCAGCCAATCAGCTACGTCGATACAAGGGTATTTATTGGGATTCCCCCACTGGAGATAAATCCAACAACTACCTAGTATGTGATATCAGCTTGCTGAAACGGGCGTTATAACTTGTCATTCACCACCACCATGGAGATAAATCACTCCACCCAGGAGTTAAACACAAATCAGCATCGTGTTTTCAGACCAAAATAAAATTGTCTATTGCAAAAGATAACGATAAAACCATCTTCCCGTGGTCAAGTTATTCTCTTTCACTACCGTACATAGTAAAGGAGAAAGGTATGACATTGGGATGATGTGATAAAACATGACAAATGAAATAGGCTTCAAAATCACCAGGAGCCCTGTTTTGCCACCTTTAGACCAGGATAGATATGTGTTTAAAATATTCTTTAGTTTCTATCAGGTGTAGAATCTAGGAATTTCTGCTTTTAATCCAAAAACTATACTCAGACGTGGGCCGACCAATAGACCTATTTCATAACTAACTAGGCCTAATGTTAACTAGGCACGGACCATCTTTGACAATATCAAGTTGGAAGTTGAAAACGCAATATTAAATAGTTACTCATGTGTGTTTCAGTTAGCTCCTTGAACAGATTCTTTGTAGACAAGAGCAGTCTGGATGCCAGAGACTTTACAGATGACGTCATCAATGGAGACAAAAGAAGTGCGATTTATCCGATTTATTTACGAATGCCCTGTGATTGTCTGTTTGAATGATTAATAAATCATTTTCGTGGTTTATTTTGTCTTGTTGGAGTGAAATGACATCTTTATCAAGCTATTCTTTCTTACTTACGTTCATGGACACTGAGTGTTATAAATACCATGATTTATTTCCTTGGGGTAATTCAAATAAATTTCCGTTTACCGACGTCGCTGATCGGCTGAATCGCGAGGGTGCATCAAATAGTCATTTCTATTAAACTTGATCGCCCTTTTTCAGCCTGGGTGTTCGAATCTACCCTTCTTCGTCAAATTTTCTTAGTGTCCGCTACCTTGATTCATAGCTGGTGGCTGCCAGCAAGTGTCCGCTAGCTTGATATCGGCACATAATAGTAGTCTTGAATAACAAGAATTAAGTGAAGCAAGAAAACTCACGGAAAATGAATCGTGTGTTAAAGACTTGATAACCAAGACACTATGGCAGCCCTCGGCTTATGGCAAAGAAGGGGAAAAAAATTCTAATGGAAAATTTTAAAAATAAAATAAAATTTTAAATACGTAAAAAAAATGAAATAATTATAAAAAATAAAGATATTGAAAATAAAATAAAACATAAAAAAATAAAATTAAAAAATAAAATATAATAAAAATAAAATAAAAAAATATTAAAAATAAAATAATATAAAAAATTAAATTAAAAAAAAATATTAAAAATAAATTTAAATTAAAGAAATTGAAATAATATTTAATTGAAAAAAAAATATTAAAATAAACTTTAAAAAAAAAAAAAAATGATAATAATTTCATTAAAAATGAAATGAATGAATAAAATTTATAAAAAATAATCTTTAAAAAAGGAAATTATTCAACATATAAGTAAGTAAAGATTGTTTTTGCTATGGCAGCCATAGTCCACCATAGACCAGTTTCCTTTGTAATGGAAACACCATTATAATAGCAAACTATTTCTCAGGCGAGGTATTTTCCGGTTGTTAGGGACCAGTTTCCTTTGCAATGGAAACAACATTATAATCTTGTCCGTTTTGACTACAGTTATCAAGATGTACATGTACAACATAAATTGGCGGCGGAGTAATATTTGTCTAGTTCCAACTTCTAATATGACTTTCTCTATACAAATCTCTTTGAAATTGGACAGATCTACAACTATCAGGGGAAGTAACTGTTCTTAATGTTTAAAGGATTTGTGTCCAGTTTTAAATAAATTCATCGTACAAGGCAGCATAATACCTAAAAAAAAAGACCTTTATAAATCAAGTTTTGAAACTTTCATTAGGTGCCTCTCACGTGACCTAGTGACGTCATAGATGACGGCCTCTGATGATGCTTATAAACTGTATGAATGACTTTGAATCGACGCTAAGAATACATTTCTTTTATCAATTTATAATTTCCTGTTCCCGTTCAAAAATATAATCAATCTAAGCGTGATAAACGATTTGAAATTGTAGGTTTTTTTTTAGTCAGGGTCTAGACGAAGATCACAGGACAAACAACAACATCAACGCCATTGACGGTCAACACGCTATTTTGCCATTCCAGACTGCATTATTCTAGCCTTCCATAATCTTACTTCGCGTACATTTTAGATTATTATACGCCCTCATCTCTCTATGAGGACGCATATTGTCGGCACCCCTGTCCGTCCGTCCGTCCGTCGGTCCGTCCATCGGTCCGTCCGTCCGTCAACATTTGCTCGTAAACGCTCTAAAAACTAGAGTTATTGACGGAATCAAATGAAATTTGATATGTGTATACATATTCATAAAACGAAGATCAAGTTCGAATTTGAGCTATTTTCGATCGTTAGAAGCAGAGTTATTGCCCTTGCCCAAAATCCGTCGGTCTGTCCATCAACATTTGCTTGTAAACGCTCTAAAAACTAGAGTTTTTGACGGAATCAAATGAAATTTGATATGTGTATATATATTCATAAAACGAAGATCAAGTTCGAATTTTAGCTATTTTCGATCGTTACAAGCAGAGTTATTGCCCTTGCCCCAAATCTTGAATATGCTATTACTCTCTTAGTTTTCAACCGATTTTGATGAAACTTAAAATGGATGTTATTGGATCTAAATCGAAAGGTTTGAGACAGTTTAGTTTTCTCCTGATTAAAATTAAAGCTTTTTCAAGATTTAGGCCTCTTTCATCAGTTTTGAGGAGTTTTCGCCCTTTAACCTCTATACAGTCAGTGCTTCTATCAACATCAATTGCTTGTAAACGCTCTAAAAACTAGAATTTTTGATGGAATCTAATGAAATTCGGTTTGTATATACATATTCAGAAAACAAAGATTAAGTTCGAATTTGAGCTTTTTTCGACCGTTAAGTCTAAAGCCCTAAAGTCTTGAATGTGCTATTACTATCTAAGTTTTCAACCAATTTTGTTGAAACTTAAAATGTATGTTATTGGACCTAAATTGAAAGGTTTGAGAAAGTTTAGTTTTATAATGATTAAATTTAAGACTTTTTCGTTAGGCGTATATGGCCGTGGTCCACTATCTTATCATCGTTTTAATGCTATTGGGTGTTCTTGTGACGTTTGTCAACCGATGTCACCTCCTTAGTGGCCTATTTTAAGCAAAATACAACACGGACATCGAAAACGGATTCTTCTCTGAATGAAAGTGAAGTGACATGATTGGATTATCGTCTATCGTCATTGACTCTCTATTGTAACTTACGTCTTGATGATCACGCATCATCTAAATATGACGTCACATTGATAAAGTAAACATTAGATTTTGAGAAAACCTTTAACCCTGTGACCTTTTCATAGTGTGGCATAAAAATGCTAGCTAAAGATTGGCAGCATATATGTATTAAAACACAGGCTTCAGTAAAAGCTTAACATTACAAAAATTACAAAGTAATACAAAGTTCAAACACATGTTAAACATATATACACCGAAATCTAACTCCCTAAAAAAAATACAAAGCATTGTTAACAATATAACCCTCAGTAATGCTACTGGGAGGGTGGGTGGGTAAAACAATGAAGTTGGCTAACGAACTAGGCAAGTGCGACGAGGCAGACGGAAGCTAGAGTCAGAACGAGGCAAGTTCACGGTCGGCCTTATGTTAATGCGCAGGTCAAAGGTTTTGGTCTAAAAATAGATTTAATAAAATCTTCACTTTAACCCTGTGACCTTTTCATAGTGTGGCATAAAAATGCTAGCTAAAGATTGGCAGCATATTTATTAAAACACAGGCTTCAGTAAAAGCCTAACATTACAAAAATTACAAAGTAATACAAAGTTCAAACACATGTTAAACATATATACACCGAAATCTAACTCCCAAACCCAAACCGTGATTGAGGGGTCTATTTAGGTAGGTTTTGAGTAAAGGATTGTATGGACTGAAGGCGTTGTGGCAAATCTGAATCTATGTAGCGCTTGTAACATTCACTTGACCAAAAACCTAACATTTGAATATCGCTATCAGAAAGACCTGATTTATAAGCCCAAGTTGCGGCTCCACGGCGAAAAGAATGACCACCAAATGCTTGGTGTTTGACTCCGATGGTCTTTAAAGCAAAACGAAAAGCTCGCATGAAGATTCTGTAAGTTAGGCAGGAACCATCTTCAAGTATAAAAAGAGGCGACAAAGGTTCACCGGGCAGTGACAAAATAGAGCTCAGAGCTGTGGTTGGGCAGAGTACATGCGAGGGAATGCTAGGTAATATAACTGATATAGGCTTAGCGCGGAACTGCAGAGTTTTAATGATTTGTAAGTTGACCAAGAGACCCCATTTTTGGGGCGTGACGTCATTGCGACATAAATTGCGAGTGGGATCAAAGGTCCCATTTATAACAAAGTTATTAGGCCGGAGAAAGCCAAAAAAACCTAATAAACATGCCGCCCAAATTATAGCATTATTATGAATAGATAAATCTAACGAGTCATGCAATTTAACTAACATTTCTGGTGTAACTGGTGAACGACAAGCTTGAGCAGTCCCCAATTCTCGTTTAACTCCAACTAAGATGTGGTTTACAGACCAACTGTTTGCTATTGGATCTGACAAACCCTTAGACTTATGCAAAAGTGAAATTATGTTTAGATATGATCTTATGGAGCTGTATGAAAAACACTTAATATCAACTAAATAAGCTACGTAAAGTTCGATGTCTGCTGGCTTGATTTTGATAGGTCTAACTTTAAAACATGTACAAAATTCAAGGAACGTCTTTAGATGCGTTCGATAAGTTCCAGTAGTGGATTTAGCCCATCCCTTGTTTTTCAAGCGATCGACTATTCTCTGTAGATCTTGGCGTAAAAGGTCCCCACCTGTAATTGAAAAAGGCAGGTGACACATGTGTTTTTAGTTCGGCAGTGCTAAATCCAAAACGTTCGTAACTGCTGAGTTTACCATAAAGACGTTCAAGTTGCTTTGGTTCATGTAGTCGGGATGCTGCGTCCGCAATATCATTAAAGCGTCCTGGTATGAACTTGGCAATTAGATCAAAATTATAACACGCAGAAATCCAAAACAAAACTCGCAGGCAGATCATTATTACTGGGTTCCGAGAAGAGCCTTTATTTAAAACACACTTTGTTGTAATATTATCAGTTTTCACAATAACTTTTTTGTTTTTCCACATTGAACCCCAACGCATTGCCGATAACACAACAGCCAAGGTTTCCTTTATATTAATGTGCTGGTCCTGGAATAAAGGCATGTCTATAGCCCAATTTGTGTAGAAAAAGTCTCCGTTAAAGAAGCCTCCGCCGCCTTCTGATGAAGCGTCGGTTTGTAAAGATGTGATTGGCACGGATTCAAGAAATTTAACTGTACCGTTAAAAACGCGCATAAAATCTATCCACCACTGGATATCTTGGAAAAATTCCGTAGACAATATCACTTTTGCTGTTCTTTGTCGCAAAGGCAATATTGAGTCAATCAGGCGGCGTAAAAATGTCCTACCGCCCTTTATAACTTGACACGCCCAGTTTAATTTACCGCACAGAGATTGGATTTGTTTCACACTGGCGCGTTTGCGGCTTTTAAATTGTAATAGCATTTGCAAAAACTCGGCAATTTTGAGATTTGGCAATGTAAGGGTGAGGTCACGCGTATCGATTTCTATGCCCAAGAAAACCAAGCGTTGAGACGGGCCTTCTACTTTTTGCCAGCTCACATTAAAGCCCAGAAGTCTAAGCATCCGAAGTAAAAGTATTAGGCTACTGTTACAGGATTCAAAAAGTCGTCCAAATATACTATGCACGTGACATTATGGATTTCTTTCATCAAAAAACACACAGCGGAACTAACTCGTTGGAAAATCATAGGACTCCGTTTGTGACCAAACGGCAGTTTGCGATCAAAAAGATAAGTTGGCTCACTGTCACCGGAAAATGTCCACTGTAGGCCCGTAAAGTGATGATCTGTTGCATTACATTTCACTGACCGATAAGCACTTTTTAAATCAACTTTCGCGAGCCATTTGTTTTTGCTTATTAACTTAGTCGCATGACGCAAATCCATGTAACTACAGGGTGTGTCACTTGCATAGCTGTTTAGGCTCAGCCCTTCGGTTTGGTAATTGCACCAAGTGAACTTATAATTCTTGTTTTTTTGCGCGAAATGACATAATTTCCAAGCGAAATTTCCGTAAGAATTTGTTTTTCAACTTTTTCTTTAAATTGAAGAACTGAAGAGTAGTTATTGCGGTGCACAGGCGCATGTGGGCCAGGTTTGTCACACAATGAAAAGCCATTTTTAATACCGTCTAAAATAAAGGCTCTATCATAATAGTTTTCCGGCAAATATTTACACCAGGCGTTGTAATCTAAGCAATTCATCTCAGAAGCATAAGGGAAGGGAGACAATCCACTGTCTGCTAATTCTGGAGTTGTGTCCCGTTGGGGCCTACCCAGTTTTTTGATACATTGCGTGTTTGATTATTATTGTGATGAGAAACTCCATGACCCGACAGAGCCGAATGAGCAGATGACCAACAGAGCGAACAATTATGCATCATTTTACAATCAGGGCGACTACAGATATTACTATTGAAATTACGACATATTTCACGGCCATCCGGCAAAAAAGGCCCTTTATTTCGAAGCAATAAACGTTTTGAAGTAGGAACCGTGCCAAATGAAAAGTTGTCGCTATAACGAGATTTAGATGCTGGTAAATTAATATTTGCTTCTTGATAAGCACGAACTGTTTGATTTTCACGTTTAAGGATAAGTTGGAACTCCCTGAGATCCTGGCGATGGGTGCCTCGGCTTGTTCTTCTCGGTATTCTTTGTCATACAGCAATACTGAGTACCAGTGGTATTTAGAGGCAAGGTGGTGAATTTCAGCAGTATATTTTAGATATGAAGTTATACCTCCTGATCCCAAACGATTAGTTTTTATGAGCTCAATCAAAATTAAAGTGTTTGCATAGCCCCATTCTTCCATCGTAACTTTGTCTAATGTCTTGCGTTTTGATACACGAAATTCAACTTCAGAGGCCGCTCCAAAAGTATAGGTGCTGTATTGAGGTACAGGATCAATCCATATATAGTCAATTATTTGCAAGGCCTTGTTTTTCGAAAGCCCGGGGGACAATTTGGGCTTATTTGCAGTAAGTTTGACAATATCACTATCAGCATCGGTACGAACGCCAAGGATTGAGGCAATCTCACCTGTACAGCTGGTTTCTTGTGCAGTTGATGGCTGAGTTAAGGTATTCATCTTCGTCGAGACAGCTTCTGACACGTTTGTGGTATCGTCGAGACTTTTCTCTAACTCTAATGAAATTTTGTTTTTCTCCGCATGGATTTTACGTTGCAGAATCACAATCTGTCTCTGTCTCTGCAAGGCTTGTAATTCAGCTTCTAAGTTACCAATTTGTTTCACTCCGTTCTGTTGATTAGCCTGAAGAGAATCTTGTTCCAAAGATCCACGCTGAACATCAACCGATGGTGTATTCATTGCGGATGCCTGTGGGATCAATGGCGTGGTTTGCTGAGAGTCATTGGGTACACTGTGATTAGGCCTAGGCCTAGTGTGATCGACGTCAACATCATTTTCACTCTCACTCTCTGAATGCGGCTGTTCTATTGATTTAATAATGTCCGACATATTCTTACCAGCATTCAAACGTCGATTTCTGCCTTTCGATGACATCACGTTATAATCTAGACTGTCACAAGCAAAACAATGAAGTAAAACAATGAAGTTGGCTAACGAACTAGGCAAGTGCGACGAGGCAGACGGAAGGTAGAGTCAGAACGAGGCAAGTTCACGGTCGGCCTTATGTTAATGCGCAGGTCAAAGGTTTTGGTCTAAAAATAGATTTAATAAAATCTTCACTGCACCTTCCTTTCAATTTTCACGAGAATCGGCTATCAAATTTGAAAAAAGGTAAGGGTAAATTTAGCGGAATAGGTGTTGATTTAGAATCTTGAAGAAATAGTTTTATCTAGGTTAATATTAGTGAAAGTAGGTGAGTGATTTTCTCGAACGATAGACCGCATTGGCGTAAAATGAGGTCAAATGCGATGAATGACGGTTGAATATTCCACTTCAAACTGTCGTTTCTCGAAAACGCATGTCAATAAAAATTATTTGAAAACATCTTTACTTATTCAATTTCGCTTTTAATGATGTAGGATATGTTGTGATGTAAATTTAATTCAATCTAGTAGGAATTGTAAAAGATGTAAAGGTAGCGATTTCGCCATTTTTAGACGAGATCGCAAATGTCAAATTTGTTTCTCTTCACGTTGTCATTTCACTTATTCCTAAAGGACGAATTATACCAAAATGAAAAGAAACTATTTTGATGAATTTGTACCCTCGGAAAGCAAAACCATTACGCTTTTTGACGTTTCAAGACAATGGAACATGAGGTAGTTTTCTGCAGTAAATTGATACGTTCAAACATGATTTTTTTAAGATTTTTTTTTGCAATATAGAAGACAAATGTAGTATCTTTTTAAGGAATTTGATTTTAGAAATCAAGAGAAAATGGGACACAAATCCTATAATTACAATTATATAAGAATGATGTTGAAATGATACGAAGAAATGTTGAAAGACGTTATATATTCCTACAACTGCTGAAAAGAAATTCGACTTTACCTATGACGAGACCGAAATTTCCTGTAACTTTTTATGCTTCATGTTGCCATCACAATAATTCAAGTTATCACTAGATATTCATTTTATTTTACACAACACTTTGTTTTATTTTTACCATTTTTACCAATTGCTTGCTTACAACCGAAAACCTTGTTTATTTTACACTCTTAGCACATTCCTTTTATTTTGTATCAGTTGTTTATCATTTTTTTTGCAGTTTTTTTAAGTATGAATGATTAAATTGAAATGGCGCAACCAATTTGGTTGCGATGAATTATTCTTCTTCCTTGAGTTTTTTTCTCCAAAAACTGACGAATTTCTTGTATGTTATGAGGATGAGGTCAGCACTATACCAGCCTTATTTTTTCGACTGAATAAACCCCTGATTGTTGTCTATACATAGGTTAAAATATTCAAGCGTAGTGCTTGATGGTTGCCATCGTATAAAAGCCAAATTGTCATTGAACATTTCAGCAAATCTAAAAGACTGTAAATTTCAACCAATCATAAGGCTCGGCTGCTTGTTCGTCCGTCTCTAAAATACGTAGTTTTATTTAGAGTCGATTTGCCAGTCTAGAATTATGTGTGTTTGTAGGTGGGATTGGGATTTGCCCTCTCACGGTCCCAGAGGTCAACTCATACTTCCCTCCTGCAAATTATGTATTATTTTTAAAATACGACACTCAGTTTTATTAAAAAACTATCTTTTTTTTTTATAAATATTAATAACATGGAAGTACATGCAGAGAGTATAGAAAGACGAGAGTTGTCACTCCATCAAATCTGCATTGCCGCCATTTTGTTAAAATATATAAATATAAATAGACGTCATTGATGTTCATGTAGATAGGTAGTTAAAAGGTTTCAACCCAGCCGTCTCAGAGCAGCGTCAGTTATTGTTCGAATGCCAAGAAACTCCACATACATGCACCTTTTCCGGCAATATTCCACAAAAACATACGCGCAGGTTTTAAATGCGGCCAATTTTTTTATTAACGGTTTACTAAGCAATTGTGTTCCTGATTCGGGCAGGTAGGCCTACGGGTCATGACAAAATGTATACGAAATAAAGCGCAATATGCAGGCCAAATGTTTCTCGAATAATATTTACTATGGATTTGTTTTTACTTTGTGAATTTTTCAGATACTCTGTATTTTTTTTTTTTTAAATAGATTTTGTCACAGATTTGGATTTATTTTGTTAATTTATCCTGACCCTTGCATCCGATCTAAAAATTACTTCTTCAAATTGTCCTTATTTCTTTATTGTTTTTCCTCGCTTTGAAATAGTACCGATTAAACCTGCACGTAGGTTTTAAATGCGGGGGTCTGGCAAAATCAAGAACTAAAGCCAAAATCATACTAAATAAATTAGTTAAAACGGCAATTTTTTTAAAAATCGTTTCCTCCAAAATCCCTACAACTTTTTTTTCTCTCATTTACCCCAAGGAAGAACTTTCCCCAGTGTTATCCTTCCCCTGTCGCAGTATAATATTGCTTTATTTTGTCGTCTCGCTATATAATAGCACCTGCACGTAGGTTTTAAATACTTAAAAAATTGTCAAAACGCTATATAATAGCCCCTGCACGTAGGTTTTAAATACTTAAAAAATTGTCAAAAACAGCAAAATTTGAATATTGTTTCCCCGGAAAAAAAATTCTTAGCCCCTTTTCTCTCTCTCTCATTTGCCCCTAGGAGTATAAAAACCGTCACAGGGGTTCTCCTTCCCCAGTTTCAGTATAATATTGCTTTATTTTGTTGTCCCTCTCTTATATATTAATATAGTCCCGGTAAACCATGCACGTATGTTTTGAATGCAGGGGTCTGGACAAATTCACGAAAAAAGGCAAATTCGTGTCTATAAAATTGTCAAAAACGGCAAATTTTTAAATCGTTTCCCCAAAAAATTTCTTCACCTCTTTTTTATACGCCCGCATTGAAATGTGGTCGTATATTGCCGTCGCCCCTGTCCGTCCGTCGGTCCGCAATTGGCTTGTGAACGCAATAGAGACCACAGTTTTGCTTGAATTTGAATACAATTTTATGTGTAGGATTATATTCAAAAGATCTCGGACAAGTTCGAATTTGGGTTCGATTCGACAAACATTTTACACCCAAAATACGTTAAAAATGGTTTGTGAACGTGATAGAGTCCACAGTTTTGGTTGGATTTGAAGAAAATTTTGTATGTAGGATTATATATTTATAAGATCTCGGACAAGTTCGAATTTGGGTTTGATTCGTCTAAAATTCACGGAGTTTTACACCCAAAATATGTTAAAAATGGCTTGTGAACGCGATAGAGACCACAGTTTTGGTTGGATTTGAATAAAATTTTGTATGTAGGATTATATTTATCAGATCGCGGACAAGTTCGAATTTGGGTTCGATTCGACAAAAATTCACAGAGTTTTACACCCAAAATGTGTTAAAAATGGCTTGAGAACGCAATAGAGACCACAGTTTTGGTTTGATTTGAATCAAATTTTGTGTGTAGGATTATATCCATAAGATCTTGGACAAGTTCGAATTCCGGATCGATTCAACAAATATTTACGGAGTTTTACACCTAAAATATTTTAAAGATAGCTTGCCAGGCAAGGTAATATACGCCCACTGGCAGTTTTGTTTGAAAAGAACATTTGGCTGAAAACAGCGACCATCACAACCATGAAATATTCGACCTGTAGTCATGGCCTACATTTTGTTACGAACTTGAATTAAGTGTTGGCCAAATATTTTGTTTTCTCGATTTCATCAAGGGTTCAGCATTCATTAAGTTTGGTCAAAATCCTTCTGACTTGTAGAGTGTTAACGAGCTAAAAATTAAAGATGTTTTTAAGAACATGGGCAATAACTCATATTAAATATTCTTCGATTCTTTTGATTTCAAATAGGGTTCATCCTTTGGTGATAATAAACAATTTCAGTAAATTTCGTCAAAATCTGTGAAGAATTGTGACTTGTAGAGTGTTAACAAGCTTAAAATCAACGTTTTAAAGAACAAGGGCAATAACTCATATTTAATATTTTCCGATTTTAATGATTTTTAATAGAATTCATCCTTGGGTGATAATGAACAATTTCAGCAAGTTTCGTCAAAATCCGTTAAGAATTGTGACTTGTAGAGTGTTAACGAGCTAAAAATCAAACACGTTCTAAAGAACAAGGGCAATAACTCATATTAAATATTTTCCGATTTTAATCATTTTTAATAGGGTTCATCCTTGGGTGATAATGAACAATTTCAGCAAGTTTCGTCAAAATCCATTAAGAATTGTGACTTGTAGAGTGTTAAAGGGCTAAAAATCAAACTCGTTTTAAAGAACAAGGGTAATAACTCATATTTAATATTTTCCGATTTTAATGGGGTTCATCCTTGGGTGATATTGAACAATTTCCGCAAGTTTCGTCAAAATCCGTTAAGAATTGTGACTTGTAGAGTGTTAACGAGCTAAAAATCAAATTCGTTTTAAAGAACAAGGGCAATAATTCATATCTAATATTTTCCGATTCTTTTGATTTTAAATATGGTTCATCCTTGAGTGACAATAAACAATTTCAGCAAGTTTCGTCAAAATCCGTAAAGAATTGTGACTTGTAGAGTGTTAACAAGCTAAAAATCGAACGCGTTTTAAAGAACAAGGGCATTAATTCATATTAAATATTTTCCGAATCTTTGGACTTTGAATAGTCCTTGGGTGATAATAAACAATTTCAGCAAGTTTCGTCAAAATCCGTAAAGAATTGTGACTTGTAGAGTGTTAACGAGCTAAAAATCAAACGCGTTTAAGAGAACAAGGGCAATAATTCATGTTAAATATTTTCCGATTCTTTTGATTTTAAATAGGGTTCATCCTTGGGTGATAATAATCAATTTCAGCAAGTTTCGTCAAAATCCGTAAAGAATTGTGACTTGTAGAGTGTTAACGAGCAATTGTGGACGGACGGACATGGGTGACGGCAATATACGCTCCACATTTCATGTGGGCGTATAAAAATGTCTTGTGAACGTGATAGAGACCACAGTTGTGGTAGGAATTTAATAAACTTTTGTGTGTAGGATAATATCCATAAAATCTTGGACAAGTTTGAATTCTGGATCGATTTGACAAATATTTACGGAGTTTTACACCTAAAATATGTTATAAATGACTTGTGAACGCGAAAGAGACCACAGTTATCAAAAGATATAAACTATATTTTTGACAGGTTATATTTTTGATACGAGTTGACACCAATTGGGGAATGCTCTTGATATACTAAAAAATGTATAAGGAAGGTGGGCGTATATTGCTAGGCAACCACTTGTTTCTCTCTCATTTGTCCCATGGAAGAACCTTCCCCGGGTTTTCCTTCCCCAGTCGCAGTATAATTTTTCTTTATTTTGTCGTCCCTCTCCTATATATAGTCCCGATAAACTATGCACGTATGTTTTAAATGCAGGGGTCTGGAAAAATTTATGTAAAAAAAACTTTTTTTAAAATCGGTTCCCAACAAAAATTCTTTAGTCCTTTTTATACGCCCACATGAAATGTGGAGCGTATATTGCCGTCACCCATGTCCGTCGGTCCGTCCGTCCGTCCGTCAACATTTGCTCGTAAACGCTCTAAAAACTAGAGTTTTTGACGGAATCCAATGAAATTTGATATGTGTATACATATTCATAACACGAAGATCAAGTTCGAATTTGAGCTATTTTCGATCGTTAGAAGCAGAGTTATTGCCCTTGCCCCAAATCCGTCGGTCCGTCCATCAACATTTGCTTGTAAAGGCTCTAAAAACTAGAGTTTTTGACGGAATCAAATGATATTTGATATGTGTATACATATTCATAAAACGAAGATCAAGTTCGAATTTGAGCTATTTTCGATCGTTAGAAGCAGAGTTATTGCCCTTGCCCCAAATCCGTCGGTCCGTCCATCAACATTTCCTTGTAAACGCTCTAAAAACTAGAGTTTTTGACGGAATCAAATGAAATTTGATATGTGTATACATATTCATAAAACGAAGATCAAGTTCGAATTTGAGCTATTTTCGATCGTTAGAAGCAGAGTTATTGCCCTTGCCCCAAATCCGTCGGTCCGTCCATCAACATTTCCTTGTAAACGCTCTAAAAACTAGAGTTTTTGACGGAATCAAATGAAATTTGATATGTGTATATATATTCAGAAAACGAAGATCAAGTTCGAATTTGAGCTATTGCCCTTGCCCCAAATCTTAAATATGCTATTACTCTCTTAGTTTTCAACCGATTTTGATGAAACTTAAAATGGATGTTATTGGACCTAAATCGAAAGGTTTGAGAAAGTTTAGTTTTCTCCTGATTAAATTTTTTCCTTTTTCGACTTTTTCGTTAGGCGTATATGGGCGTGGTCCACTATCTTATGTATTTATTAGCGAAAGTTAAATTGAGAAAAGAATGCCTGAGTTTTCATTCCAGTGTTTGTTGTTAAAGGCGAGAAGCTAAGAATAATGAATCTGTAATTAAAAGTGATTCATTGCGTAAATGAAAGATTTGGCAGCATAAAAAATCAAGACTCTTTTTTTTTGTTTCTTGTCCTTTACAAGATAATAGACGAACTGCTTGAAAGAATCCTTTAAGTCATTTAGCCCACTGTTTATTCCTCGCTTTGGTTAATTAACACTCAAATTATCTCATTTTCTAGCTGGGATGATTTGACATGACGACATGCACAAGTCAGAGGTCTCTATCATTGGTATAGAAAGAGCTTCCAGCCAAAGAAGACAAAAGATTGTCGTTTGGCTCAGCTAATCGTATGAGTAACCACATAGTTAATAATGTTCTCTCTTGGGGTTAATTCAAATTCATTTGTTGATAAATTGTGTCAAAGCCGAAAGGCATTATTAGCATCTTGATGGATTGTTTAAAAACTTCAATAAAGTATTGTTTCTTCTCAGAATATTGACTTTCAAACACTAATTATAGATAGACATGGATTTGAAGGCTTAACATTTTGACGGTGAGTTGTTACACTTACACGCGTAGCTAAAAATGTGTGTTTCTGAACGTTCCTCTTTATATCAGCAGTGTGTGCGATGCGGCATTTTTCGATGAAAGCTCAATATAAAACTAACGGCCACTATACGGACAGGAAATTCACACTGTGTTTGATTTTTTAACTGGATCTTTATTATACTGTTATTTTTAAATCTAGGTTTATACTTCACGTCGTCAACTTCCGTTCCACGCTAGCACGCGCTCGCAGCGTTGTTATTAGCCTAGTCTACACGAATGATCCATAATCATTCAAACATGTATATATATATATATTATGTTCTCCATTTTTTAGTTTATTTGATACGGAGCCCCTTACACGCAGTGTAAATATTTTTTTTATTATTTCGTTTAATCGAAATAATTAATTCGTTTAAACGAAATAATTATTTCGATTAAACGGAATAATTATTTCGTCTAATCTAAATAAAATTATTTCATTTAAACGAAATACATCTTTCTGATATTTTTTCTGTTGAGCATACATTTATTTTATTATTTTGTTTAAACGAATTAATTTATTTCGTTTAAACGAAAAAATTAAATTAATTCATTTGAACGAAATAATTAATACAATCAGAGCAGAAGTTTCATTTCATTTCGTCTATTAGTCTACGGTTATGTTCGTCATACAATTTACCGAATATATATACAAAGAAAACATAAATAAGTACTATTATTTAAATTATCATTTCCAAAGTTTTCCTCGCAGAACATTCCACAGCTCAGGCACATAATCTGGCAGGTGGTTTGAGTCAGATCTCATATAAAGCAGGGTATCCTTGCCCGAAGCCTTCATAATTTATGTGCTAACATAGTGGTTTACGTACACGTAAATTGTCAAACATTTACGTACTTTAAATAATAGTACTTATTTATGTTTTCTTTGTGTATATATATTCGGTAAATTGTAAAGCCTATTGAAATAATGTATGGAGTTGGCTCTTAATACATTAATAATAATAACATGGCACACATATTCTCTTCAGTTTCCTCTTCCTTGTGGAGACTCTTTAAGTTGATTAAATGTAATATTGAGCTTGAAATGAAGATGACAAAAACAACTCCCTCACTGCAGCAGAATGAACATAATGCGCTCATAACTGAACCCAATTTTACCCAATTATATGTGCAGCTGAATGACGAACATAACCGTAGACTAATAGACGAAATGAAATGAAACTTCTGCTCGGGTAAGCGTTTAATTAAGCGTTAAGCAGCGTGTTATATTAGAAACAAGAGGGTTGATGCCACTTAATGGGTTAATTTGTGTCAACTGATGGAAGACTGATTTTGTTTGGAAACTGATCGATTCTCTGCCTAATGAGGTGATCTAGCTAATAAGACATGTGGTCTTCTGTGGTCTTTTCATATTTGAGAACATGTAGAAAGCATGGTTGCTGACGGCCATAAATATAGTGTATGTTTAAATCAAGATGACGGCGATCTGTGTTGCATAAAGTATAGGTTAAATTACAAGGATCTGTGGTCTAATTAGACCACTAGATTCCAAGTCAGCTATTGGTCAGCAGTTGGTCTGGGGGGGGGGGGGGGCGCTTTTTTTCGGTCGTAAGATCATTCTGAACGTTCGTAAGCATAGTCTGAACAGTCGTAAGTGTTAGGCCTCGTGCGTCTTCTTTTACGAGGAACACTCTCGATAGCCTCGTCCAAATTGTCATCCAGGTAGGGTAGCCCCAACAAGTCGAAGTGGTCGGTATCTGTCGTTATCCATCAAAGATATGGAGATGTGTAGTGTTGGACAGCAGAAGAATATTATGTCGAAATAGTCGGCTCCATATATATACGACCAGAACAAATTCGGATCAGTTGTAAGGACATTCATATCAGTTGTAAGGACATTCGTATGTGGAAACAGTTGGATTTGTCTTTAGGACAGTTGTAATGAATTCGTTTTAGTCGAATGGAATTCGCTTTTAAATCGTTTATGTCCTAACGGCAGTTATTAAAAGTCATTACGACATCCGTATATGTGGGCTGTTGGTCGGCTGTTGATCGTCAGCGTTGTCCGAAGTGTCGGAGAGGAGCACTTTTGACCCGATTTTGCTTCCGACACTTCCGACACAGCCGACTACGAAGTTTCCAAAAGTTCGTCTATGTGAAACCGAGGCCAGGGGCGCCGGAACCTGAACCTGAGGGGGCGGGGGGGGGGGGGCGAACATGTGCCCTTTTTGTCACGGAGACACGGACAATTTTTATGTCATAATAATTACAGCCGACGGAGGCAAGAGCCGGAAAATGGGGATTTTATCTGGACTGGGCTCACATCCCCCCAAAATAAGAGCCGGCCGATACTATAAACCATGCGGCAGCCCAGAGCTGCAGTCAGCTGGTGTGTACGGACCCTCTCCCAACCATTCTCTCCGAGCTACATGTGCAACACGGTTATTTCGGTGTGATGTCGATGAACCTTTGATCGCAAAGACGACAGGTCACTGAAGTAACGCCATTCGCCAGTATAAACGAACAGATACGATACAAGATGCAATAGTAAAGTTATTCAGACGAATATGCCATCTACACCTAAACGCCAATTAGTCGAATATGAAAAATCCGTAGCTGGAGATTCAAAACGAAGAAATAATAGCATAACTCTTTATTTTAATTTGTAATAAAAACATATTGTTTTGTGTTGGTTTTATCTAAAATATTAAAAATAAAGTAGTCCCGTCCCCGTGGTCTAATCAACATTTTGGTTGGTTATACCACGACTAAGATCAATAACGAAAGATAAAAACATCGAATCGACAAACCTGGAGATTGTTTTGAGGGATCTATTGCACGATTTGGACTTCTGGTAAACCATTCAAGTACTGAGATCGATTGAATTTTAACACTAAAAGTTCTAGACCAAACACAAATTATGTTCTTTGCACCTGCATAATAAATGCCTGAATTTAATTAGGCAACTTGACCCTTTCTCGATCCACTTTATGATGTGTACAACTGATCAATTTAAGGCTATCAAAGTCTCTTTGTTTAATCTTTTCATTATGTGTCCAATATTTCTGTAGTTTGATATGGGTATTGTCATTTTCTACATGCCATAATCAGTCACCGTATATAATTTCGTATAAATCCTCATACGACCACTTTTACACGCACGTGAAAATTAATATGAAACGTGCCGTCTTGTGTTTTATTCATGCGTGGAATTGAACAAAACTATAGCTGGCTTTAGATTTCTATTCAGTCTCAGTTGAAAATTTTATTGGTGGATTTTCTCCTTTTAATTTGCCAAAATTTGTTCGAATGAAATGATAAGCACAGGTAAGTTAGATACAGTACTGGCAATCTGGTAAGACACGTCGTCAGGCACAGCTGTATTAAATACTTAAATACTTAATTGAATGTGTGCTTACATGAATGTGCTTAAATTTTGTATTACATTGATGTAGGCACCCAACACATTAAATAAAGCTCATGTACACTCTTTTGAATCACACTAATGTTTGGCACACTGTCAATTATACACAGCGATTTAGACAGACTTTATATTGAGTATATGTCTTTCAGCACACTCTTTTTTAAGGAAAGAAAAGCTGATTTCGCCTCGGAGGTTTATATCATAATGAAGAAAATAGAAAAATGGGAGATAACTTCAGGAATTTAAACTTAAACAATCTCAAGGGAGCAAGTCGAACTTTGGGTATGCACCGCTCATTCTTTACTAAAGTCGTACTTATCTTTAACTTTCAAATGTATCAAATGAAAGAATTTGCAAAGTCACCCCAGTAGGTGACTTTAGCTAAACTTTCGCTAAACTTTACTAGTTTTATACACGAAATCGACAATTATTGAGATTGATTGCACCGTAAAATAGATCTCCACCAAAATACAAGAATGCATTTTTGAAAAATTAGTCACAGGTTACAAAATGTTACCTTGGGGGTGGGGAAGGGAGGGGTGTGTTGAGTATAAAAGCATCAAAATGTCGGTGTTTCGAATGAAACAAACTTGATCAGGATTACGCAAGCATAATAATTTTTGTGCGTTTCAATGAGGGGGTACTCATCTTTGTTACAATGTGTTCCAGAAGGTAAGGGTGCAATATTTTGCGTTATGTTATACTTAGACCGGCCGACTTGTTTGTCTTCTTATGAAGATATACCAAATTTAGCGATATGTATTATATTTTCAAATGGTAGGTATATGATGCAGTTCAATATTTACTGACGATCTAAACAAACTATTCATTATCTACCATGGGCGCAGATAAACATATTCTACCTGTGTTACATATACAACTTATAACTCTATGCTTGTGGGTCATTTTATCTAAATGTAGGTGATTTACTGGGTATTCCCCAAAATTGAGAGTAAACTGTCAAAAATGCATCGCTCGTTACTAGCGAAATGTCCGTGGTCAAAACATTTTTTTCTGAGTGTGAAAGTGAGTGGCTTCCCTGACATGGTCAACTTTCCAGGAGTGAACCGAACCATGGAGTGTATCTACATTCGATGTATAAAATAATCAAACGGTCTTCGTGACAGTTACGCTAATGGTTTACGGAAACTGCCGAGGATTGCCGATTGAAGCTTAACCTCTAAGAAACTGCCATTTAGCAAATTTTGTTTTTACTGTTCAAGAACACAACTTGACAATTTGTGACAAGGCAACACACAATAACGGAGACATTTCACAAAAATGAAACATATCGAGCCGTTGGTGATACACTGTGGAACCGCGGATACAGGCTACGATAACCAGGTATATGGTTTTACCACATTTTGGAATCCCAAGAGTAAATGAAACACTTTTCATACAACCTCAAACAAATTTTTTTGAAAACGAATGTTTGGTGTTTTAAAGAGAAGATCCGCGTTTGTTTTTAATTTGGACTTAACAATGACGATTGTTGTTTCGTGATATAACATGTTATATGGTGTAGGTAACTGTTGAAGTACCCAATCATGATAATGACCACTAGAAATTGAAATATTTGTATAACTTTAAAAATATATTTTACTGTATGTTATTACAGTTATTGATAAAATTGTTGACATCTGAATACTGCCATTTATATTTTCTTGCCATGTTTTGACCGGTATAGATCTAGAAATTATGATTGGTGGTTTAGAATGTCTATTTTAGCTTTACTCTTCGCAAACCGCCTGGATTCAAACCAAAGAACTCATTAAAAGGTATAATTTCACCACCAGTCCACCATACTTTTGGTACATAACCAATACTTTATAAAGTTCGGCTAAATAAGAGGCCGTGCATACTAAATAAAGTTATAGTTAAAGGGGACCAGTCTTCATTTTTATTGGTTGATTTGGGTCTTGAATATACTTAAGTATCCTTCAGAGGCACTAGAAATGTACGAAAATTGCATATTTCCTTCAAATATATCTTAAATTAGACATTTCTCCTTCTATTTCTATAGATGACTTTTCGATATATTGCATAGTATCGCTAATGTGTAGTAGGGCATTATAACTTTCAAATGCTAATAATTATGGATGCACATGGATTTGAAGACTCAAATTTCAATGGTGAGTTGTGATAACCAGTACTAAATTGCTGAACTAAAAAAGTCCCCGTTTCTGAGACTTGGAAAAATCGACCCACGAAAATGAAGCCTGTGCCACTTTAAGTCTGACTTTATCGTAACTTTGTAAAGTCCGACTTTAGCCAAAGTTCAACTTAAGTCAAAGGTAGAGCGGTGCATATGGCCCAAAGTAATACATGTACATGTAAAGGACAATACCCCTACCAAAATAGTCTTCACATCCCAATTTCGACATAGATTTATTAAGGACGTTAATTATATTCAATGAAAGAGCACTTATATATCACGAAAATATGATTCATATAATGGGTTTGAAAGTTTTAACATTTTCAAACAGAATTTCCTGAAACCCGATTTCAAATTCAATTGGCAATGTAAATTGCCACCCATCAACAGTATATTGGAAGGAAATACATTAACGAATACTGTCTTCAACAAGGTGCTATATAAATATATAATCATAAGATAGCTTGTCGGTCAAGAAAGCTTAATCGTAAAAATATTCATCAACATTGAACTAAGGTCTTATCGACCTACTAATGTATGGAGGTATCACGTTGCCAAAATTATCGATTGTGTTGCAACGTTAAAATACCAATGTCGTAATTACAAAATGCATTTGTCAATGGTGCACAGTACAATTGTCGATGTGTAAAAATGCAAAATGTATAAGTATACTCAAAAATCCAATGAAATGCCACACGAATTCCGCTAACAATTTACTCTTTGCATTATGCATTATGCATTTTGCATTAGACACTTTGCAT
This sequence comes from Lottia scabra, assembly GCA_029955415.1. Lineage (NCBI taxonomy): Eukaryota > Metazoa > Mollusca > Gastropoda > Lottiidae > Lottia > Lottia scabra. The sequence goes on from JARJEI010000001.1 coordinate 19,435,386, forward strand.
TACGCAATTATGGCGGGGAAAATCGGCAAAAACCTAATGCTATGTAGAAATGTCTAATTCAAAACGCAAATGTAACATAATGCAAAACCAAATACCTAAAACGTCTAATGCAAAAGACAAAATACAAGAAACCTCTAATACATAATACCTCATACGTCTAATTCAAAAGACAAAGTACAAGAAACCTCTAATAAACAAAACATCTAACTTTTTAAGCATTATTGATTTTACAGTGTGAAACACCGTAAGCATTAGATGACATATCTCGATAAACTTACTTACATTTCTACATTGCAATATCTTTATTTGGGTCAATGTCAAGGCCGTAGTATTTGGCTATTTTTTGTTACTATCTTCCCGTTGAGCTACCGTTGGCAGATATGTCCTATAATGTATCTTGAATATTCAGTGACAATTCTGAAGCTTTATTCCTTCTTTATTCCTTCTTCTTCAGGGCCGTAGGAAGCAAATGAAAACGGTGGGCTGATTTTTTTTTTACAGCCATCCAATCCTATAAAGGATACGGCTTGCCGCTGAAGGAACCTTTTAAGGGATTCTGAAAATTTTGAAAGTTGTTGATTTCCTCGAGTCTCGGGCTTTCTTATCTTTGAAAACGACCCCATTGAAGAAGGTTATATATAAGTTATGTGGGCGTATAAAAGTGTGATCAATATAGCAGTCATTGCTTTTTACATTATTTGTAAAGTTAACTGAGTGAGTACCGATTAGTCGATTTCAAATAAATGTATTCTAACTTCCGGTTTAATTCCTAACATGCTTATCCACTTATGTTAAAGAGCTAAAGAGCTGTTTCCTGGTCGTATAATTTATCTATTAAGTTTATTTCATTTCGGGAAGGAACTTGGGAATTTGTTCTCCTTTATAGCTCAGCTTTCACACGTCTTCTTTAGAAATTATTGAATAGAAGAGAACGGTTATTTCAAATTTCCGCCTTACAATCTTCACTACAGTAAATAGTAATTTCTATCATAGAGTGTCTGATTATTTGCTATTTGACAAAAACTGTGATTTGAACGTGAAGAAAAGGAAATTTGGATCTATGCTGCTCTCACAAACTTTCAACAAGCCTTAATTACCTCTTTTGATGAAGAGTAATCGGAGAGCTAGTTTCTATGACGACGGCCCGAACACCGGAAGTGATTCTCGCTTGACAGGCTAACGTGTCGGTTCTTCTCGCAGCATTTCTGTTGAAAATGAAAATATTACGAGAATGTTTGATAAATTAAAGGAGAAAACAGACGATCGTTTTCCGTTTCTTTTTCAGCTTTTGAGATTTGTTTCGCTTCAATGAAATTTGGGTCTAATTTCCTCTGAAGGATAAAATAATTTATAACAATTTATATTGAAGTATCCTGTGTCTGATCTTATTCTTTGTCGTTTTAGGTCTACTCACTTAAAGGGATTATGTTCACTTACTGTTCGACCAAAAAAAATTTAGTCTCAGAATCTGGATTTGTTTGGCTAATCTAATCCGTGATAATGTTCTAAACTCTCTCTCTCAAAGTCTTAACCTTCAAATTCCCGTGCATCCATAAATATCGGCGTTGGAAAGTCAAAAATGCGACTATGACTTATATAGAAAACAGATATATAGAGAAAATGAAAGATAACTGTAAAGGTACGGGTATAATTGAAAGGATTGTACAATTCCAGTACATCTGAAGGCTATTTACATAAATAAAATAGGCCCAAATAGATCCTCGAAAATGATGAACATTTCCCTTTGAAGGGGTTGACTTTTGTCTTGATTCTATGTAAATAGAAATATTAGAACTGCACAAAAATTGCATAATCCCTTTAAATATACCTCAAACTAGAAATTTCACTTTCTATTTCTATAAACTTGTTTTCTATAATGTTGTTAATTATTCTGAGAACAATTTCAAAAGACCTCTTTGTAATGAATTCAAGAAAAAGTTGAAAATACGCTTCATGCGTGAAAAACGTATGCGTTATCTTTCTTTTGACGCATGGACTTCTACACAGATGGATGCTTTGGCAGGAAAAAAGACAGGGACTCCCCACAAAATTCGTCACATTTGGGAAATCGCCGCGCGTAAAGGCGTCAGGATGCGTCAAAAATCGTTACACCCGGCGATATTTTTTTTAAACGTCAACATGGAATTCGGTATGAGTATATATTCATAAAACGAAGATCAAGTTAGAATTTGAGCTATTTTCGACAGTTGTAAGTTTTGCCCTTGCCCCAAAATCTTGAATTTGCTATTACTCTTTTGGTTTTCAACCGATTTTGATGAAACTTAAAATGGATGTTATTAGACCTAAATCCTGGGTTTTCAACTTGGGGGACATGATCATTTCCATACACATTTTTGGGGACATTTGAGAAAACCAATTGAAAACCCAGGACCTAAATCGATAGGTTTGAGAAAGTTTAGTTTAATTCACTTTCCAGATTTAGGCCTTATACGTCAGTTTTGCTGAGTTATCGCCCTTGAACCTCCATAAAGTAAATGCTTCTATCAACAGCAATTGCTTGTAAACGCTTTAAAAACTAGATTTTTTGATGGAATCAAATGAAATTCGGTATGAGTATACATATTCATAAAACAAAGATTAAGTTCGAATTTGATCTATTTTCGACTGTTAGGAGCAGAGTTATTGCCCTTGCCCAAAAATCTTCAATATGGTATTACTCTCTTAGTTTTCAACCGATTTTGATGAAACTTAAAATGGATGTTATTGGACCTAAATCGGAAGGTTTGAGAAAGTTTAGTTTAATTCTGATTAAATTTGAGCCCTTTTTGTTTTACCATTCGCATGCCGTGGTGGGTGTATATGGCTGTGGTCTACTATCTTTTGACATGCGATAAATCTGGCGTACGATAAAGCCTGTCTATTTCAATATAATATTCTTCGTTTTGGAATGAAATATTCGCGAAATATATAAACCAATACAATATCTTCCATTTGAAATATAATCTATAAAGCAGCGAAATTCTGTTTGGCGTCCATTTTACCGACTAATGTTTGTGTGCTACCACGGCCTATATGAATATGAAGTAAAAAATATCTTACTTTTGTTATGCATCTGATTATCTAAAACAAAGCATTCAAGTTTTATAATTGCTTCTGACATATGTACGAATGTGTGACCAGTTTCGCATTTGTTTGACGTTCATGTAAACAATTCTGACGTACGTGTCCACCTTGGAATATAGATTGACGTGACCACGGCCTAACTGAATTCCTTCTTCACGAGTAAAATTAACTTGTGTTTGTATACGGAGTTATTCCTCTTTGTTCGCGGGAATGAAAAAACTTCAGATGACTTGAAAACATTCTTTTTTGAAAGAGATCGACCGTTTCACATTTCTATCTCAATTTTTTTTTTCAAAACAATGTAATTGAAAAATTTAATCTTAATACACTATATATTCTAGAATAAAAAAACAACATTTTAATAGTTTCTGAATCTTCGCCAAAGCTATTCATATGTGTTCAATACTCTTTCATATATATTCAGATTGGAGAGGTACACATTTTATGGAATAATAAAATCCTGAAATAAAATATAAAAAGTCAACAATAAAATAAAACCCTTTTCTTATAAATCATAATATACCAACTGTATTAGCTCAGCTTTGTGTTACAATTTAAAAAATGTTTTATCCAAAATTATTTATGATAAGCTTATTGATATGAATATTTATTAATCAGTAGGTTTATTTGTGAAGATTATTTGAATGTTTAAGGGGAATGTTCAGCATTTTCGAGGGTCGATTTGAAACTTGAATATGTGTGAATAGCCCCCCAGAAGTACTAGAAATGCACAAAAATCGCATAATCCCTTCAATTATATCCCTACCTAAACATTTATCTTTCATTTTCTTTATATATGTTTTCTATATAAGGCATAGTCTTACTAAACGACGAGTTGTATTTTTGACGACCAAACGCTCAGAATTATAGCTACACGGGGAATTGTAGGTTTATATTTCGAGGGATAGTTGTGCACATTATTATGGATTAGAATAGCTAAAAATAATTCCAGGTTTTGAGACAAAAATTAAGTGGTTCGAGCAGTTAGTAAAGACATCCCTTAAAACTGAGTCCAATAAAGATTTATATTTACAAATAAAACGACTTTTACCTGAAGTACTTTTTGTTAATTAATAAGGTTTGGTTTTATAATGGTTCGATATTTCTATCTGAAACCTTTAAAATATAAAGGAGAGAATATAGTCTGACAATTAGATTTATTTTACTAAAATCCGTTCAGTGGTTTTCTAACGGTGTCTTTACGGGAAGTCTTCTTCGCATTCTTGGTGACTTTATATCGTAGCAAGTTAAAAATTCTTGTATAGGTTTCTTCGCTCTTGTCAGGAAGGAAAAAACATCACAACGTCTACCATTGCATGGATAGGATACATCTGGTAAAATAGTTTGGGACAGACATAAAAAAGTATCAGCCTGGCCTAATGATGTAAATTTCTGCATGTCTGGACCGATAAAGTGTGTTCGTCTTAGACCAGAATGTAGGCATTGGTAAGATTAGTGTTGGCGTCATTCCACTCTCGCATACATTTCCAACCATCAGTATCAGTCTTTCTTTTATTGATAAGATACTTGTACGATCGTTTCGTGATGTTGGTAAGAAGTCGTAATTTAAGTGAGCTGTGCGTTTGTAATTTTGAATGAATATGCATTCCCTCGGAATACACGTCTTTATATTTATCATATAAATAGGACAAATATCCCTGTGATAAGCCCATTACATATAAACACGTATCAACTCAGCCTTACATAACTATGCAAATTAAGTAAATTAGGTCAATATGCAAATCAGGTACCCGGCAGCCGCACTACTTTTTTCTATAGTACCACTAATAAACAAACTCCAGCTAAAGTTTTGAACCTTGTTTACTGTTCGTATTTGTTTTAATTGTATTAAACAGTGTTCAATGTATGTCTTTAATTTTTAACAGGATTTTAATATCACAAGTTTTACTTTGTGAACTATATCGGTCGTGCAATAACACTAATCGGCAAGGCACATTTTACGGAGTATGTATTCATACACAGTCAAGTTTCATATGTCAACGTTTTCTTACATATAATAATAATAATACGGTCAAAAGTACCTTAATTGGGGATACAGTGAGGTTATATGATAAAAAGAATTCGCCACTCGTGTTTTTGAATACGTGAAATATCAACCTAGTCTAGGATAATCGCGAGAAAAATACCGATTATCTTATCTTAGAATTACCTAAAATTCATAAAAAAAATTTCACTTACATTAATTGAAAATTATTGTTCACTTACATTTATTACTTTTTAACGATTGCACTCACTGTTGTGGCATCTGTGATTAAAATATTGAATTTTATTTAAAAAAAAGGCTCGAAAAATACCGATTATCTTAGACTCGGTTGATATTTCACGTATTCAAAAACACTCGTGACGAATCCTCTATATATCAAATGGTGAATAAAATTCAATATTTTAATCACAGATGCCACAACAGTGAGTGCAATCGTTAAAAAGTAATAAATGTAAGTGAACAATAATTTTCAATTAATGTAAGTGAAATTTTTTTATGAATTTTTGTCACCGTTAATGAGGCCTTTAATCTCATGGCGGCTTTTACCTCGAATCATCAAAGAAAACAAAACGGTGGCTTTGAATTTGACCGGGAATTTGGAAATTTGTGCTGGTGATTTCCCGGGAAGACACCCTATATATTATAATAATAATAATAATAATAATTATAATATATAATAATAATATATGTATGACGTTTAAAATCTGATTGATATTCAGAAGTATAGGATAATGACTGAGATAATAAAACACGCGAACGAGAACGATATAAATAAAAAGATCTATCTAATAATTCAATTTTGTAATTTTTAAAAACATTTACTGTATAGTTTGATTAATCATTCATCGGTAAACCGTTTTGTTTTTAAAGAAACATTATAATATTTAATTGTAATGTATATGCTTGTTCATCTTGACAAGAAGAATGTAATAATTTGAATTATGGAATATAAAGATATATATCTGATAATGTAAAACCTGTCGTTCAAAAGAAAATTGTACCTAAAATGTAAGATTAAAACCTGTACCTCAGAATAAATAACCTTCGTGTCGAGAGGTTATTCCGGGATTTGAATCAACCTAAAACTTCAAGATACCTAATACATTTAGCATTAATGATAACCTGTCCATGGAATACTTTTCTTTTTTTTACAATGAATTGTTTTTTTAAATAAGTTCTAAAAGTTCGCTATATATTTAGAAAAGTTAAAAAAGCATTTGTATTTGTGTCATATCTTTACATTGTTTATTATAATATATTATTAATCATATATAATCAAATTCTATATATTTCTTTCCATGGATTATACTGTATAAATATAAGACAACAGTTTGCCATAATTCGCCATTCCAAATCTATCGTAGGTTTTTCTACAATTGATTCTATGTGCATAAGATAAATTTGATGTAAAAAATACGATATTATACATACCTTAAGTACAATCAAATATCTTCTCGGTTATCATTAAAAGACTTATTACTAAAAAAAAAGGAAATAATAATTAATTAATAAAGCGTAAACAAAAGGCCTACCTGAATCAGTAATTCTAATCTATACAGGTGCTGAAGAAAGTGAAAAGTACTGTGCTTATGAAGAATGTTGGTTACAACAGCTTTTAGGATGTTTGACTTATGTGTTTTGAGAATTTCGTAATGTATTGCAAGAGAAAGTATAACTATCACTTTTTTAAATTTATTTATTTTAAAAAGAATAATATTAGTTTTTGTATTTAGTTAAAATATTGTATTTGCGTTGGTAGAATTTCAAATATTTCTAAAATACAGTTACGCTCATTATATATTTGGAAAATAACGTAAGATTTTCCAATCACATAAATATACTGAAATCCTGATTTGTATTTTCGTTTCTCGTATAACATGACGAAATAGGAATATTGATTTACATACGAACGGTCTAAAAACATTTTATTAATATTGTAATTTAACATTTAAAATAATATAGTTATCAATAATTCTACCAATTCAATGAAATCAGATACATTGAAATCATTCCATATAACTGAAAACTCAATGTTGGGTTTGTGAGATACAAATACGTTTTCTGTCGTGCAGTCGTGAAAACGCCCTTGGCAAGCACACTTGAAAAAATATGTACATTAAAATACACGCGCCAAGCACACGTAACTGGCGTAGTGATCACAATGCTTTGACAAAATATATGATTCTCCCGCGGAGTTTAATGGAAGTAAAGCTTTAATAGTAAACCATTTACTCAGTTTTCAGCCCACAACACTGTAGGGGATTAAAGGAATGAGATGTGATAAATATGAAACTATAAACCTGTTTAAAGAAGTAAAATAGTAAAAAAATGTCAAATATAATGACATGATAAGCATAACAACAGAAGCAAAACTTTAAAGAAGTGAAGATGTTTAAAATTGAAAGAATCATGACATGGATATATATATATAAATAAATTATATATATAAATTCCGCATATTTTTGGGAGAAACCAAATCTTGAAAATGTGCAAATATTATTGTTGTGAATACAAATACTAAAAATAATAAAAATCTCATTCTCAATTCTCATAAAATTCAACCGCATTAAGCATTACACTTTCAACTTTTCATTGTTCATTTCCATTAAAATTTTTGTTTTAACCCTGGCAGATATTAGTTTGATAATATTGATCTTTAAAACATTCATTTTACTCAGCACAAAAAATCAAAATATTCCCCCTTGATAGTCATAATAATGTTGGAACCAACTCGTGTGTTACTCGTGTTAAACACGTGTCGACACGTGACCAAACGTGACTAGAACTCTGCACCTGAGAAATCTAGATGACGTTGATGGTCCAAGATTTAATGATGTGGACGATGGAAAATTCAATGAGACATTCGGAGACGTGTAGGACAATTAAAGATGTGCATTTTTAATAATCAGGCTAGCTAATGTCAACAAAAGAAAGATGGCAACGATCACGGCGACATATTCAATATCTTCATCACAAATAATTACCTTAAACGACACGGGGTGACGACTACACTAAATTAGCCATTGAACGACTCCTCGTTATTTGTAAATGATAGGACTAAAATACAGCCCCAACAACGTCTATTGTGTGAAATTCGAGATAGTCATGACTATCGGCCAACTTTTGTTATTTGAATTTTAAGTACCCCGCTTTCAATTTAGATCAAAGTCGCACGTCACTTGAACAATAACTTTAGTAGTTTGTTGACTCAATTTGAACGAACCCCTACTCGAAATTGCCTTAATCATAGCCAACTATTACACTTTCCTTCTAAATTGTTAGATAACTCTCAATAAAACATGCTGTCTTTGTTATTGGTTATGCTTATTAATAGATATCATTATATTATAACAAGCACCATAAATCTTTAAAACATTTCCAATAGATCAAATGAATTTAATATGACATTAACAACTTTTTATTGAAATGAAATGAAATGAAATGAAATGAAGTTTTACGTCCTACTTTTCTGCACCTATATGGGCTAATTGAGGACGGGCAAACGCCATGCAGTGTGCAATGAGGGAAATTTTGCCAGGACAGCGGCATTAGCCTAGCTCTTATTTTCGATTTCCAACTGTCGAGGGATCTTTAACGTGCACAGCCAATAGCACACGGGACCTCGGTTTATTGTCCCATCCGAACGACTAGACGCTTTTTCCATGTCAGCCCCTCCGACCTGCATCACCGACAAGGAGAAACCGGGTTGAAAAATCCGAAGGTATCATCTCGACCCATGTCGGGATTGATCCCTGGACCTTCAGGTTAGCGAGCAAGCTTCTAACTCACTGAGCCACAACTTTTTATTGTCCCATGATTTCCAAAATATAGTTTTAAATGAAAGTATGGTTTTGGGTGCTCCCACATTGAAAATGCCAAGAACTTAAAATGATACGCTTATAAAAAATGTTCGTGAAACAAACAGATTAGACAAAAGGACATACTTAATAAAAGTCACTGATTTATGCTGGAAATCAGATTTTAATACTTTTTACATATATTTCTGTTCAATTTCAATGTTAAAGTAAAATTTTCAAAGGCAATTTTTATCAAAATTATTCGAAGATGAAGGGCATTCTGTACTATAAATTAACAAAGGATTGACTCTGCTTTTTAAGATGAACATTTTATCCCATTGTTTATGGCTATGGTATATTTTCACATCAGATCAAGCAATACCAAATAAACACTAGAGCCGTGAACAGCACTGAGCGTGGCCCGTGATGCTTTGCCTAATAGCTGTAAGAATTTTTGAACTTCAAACCCCTAAAGTCTGGTGTTCACTCCCTCATTTTTAGTAAAAAGTTTTGTGAAAGGGTAGATTCAATCAAATATCAATCTTGTAATTCAACTAGTAATCTTTCTAACATTGGAAGAAATAATTCTAATCGATAAACAGTTGGTCTATAGATAACAATTACGTTAATATTCTTATCCTGAATATTCAAAGCAATGTGTTCTATTTTTAAAACTCCCAAATTTATTTTTTTCTTCTTTAAAATATATTCCTAATCCTCAATGCCCCTTTTCTTTTAAAAATTTGAAATCTTTAGTGTCATCACAGCTGCTGCTTCGAGTTGGTGAGTTTTATTTAGCCATGTTTCTGTTAAACAAATGATATCATCTAGCATTTTAATGTGTTTCTGTAGATCTTGTATGTGAATAGATATAAACCCTGAACATTGTGTAAAATTATATTAGTATCAGTCGATGTGGTCCTATTTTCGGGCTGTAATTGCTCTTAATGCCGATTAATTTTTTTCACCACATATGTTTTTTTCCGTAAAATCCTGTATTGTAAGACCCTGTAATGTTTTAACTCTGCTTAACGCAACATAGGCTTGGCCAGCTTGAAATATTTTACGAAGAGATATTACACCTCTATCGAGACTAAGACCTTGTACTTTGTTAATAGTGACTGCATAGACGATACATTACAAATACATTCAACAATTACGAACAAATAAAACGGGGCCTCGGTACTCTCACAAATACATTCAACAATTATGAACAAATTAAATGGGGCCTCGGTACTCTCACAAATACAATCAACAATAACGTACAAATAAAACGAGACCTCGGTACTTTCACAAATACATTCAACAATAACGTACAAATAAAACGAGACCTCGGTACTTTCACAAAAACAATCAACAATTACGTACAAATAAAATGAGGCCTCGGTACTTTCACAAATACATTCAACAATATTACGTACAAATAAATTGAGGCCTCCGTACACATAGATATTATACAACCAACAATTACTTACATTAACAAATACATCCATATAGGCCTACACAGGGATATTATATTCAACTATTACTTAAAAACGAGGCCTCAGTATACTCATGCATACAGCCAAAAATTAAAATTGTGCTAGGAACACATGGATATTATATATTTAACAATTTCTCAATTAATTATTCAAGATAAAACGAGGCCCCGGTACACACAGAAATTACTCACAAATGCATCTAACAATTATGATTTTTGAAGTAAAAGGTCAATATGGGCTTTTGATTTTAATAATAATCATACTGTTATCTAGAGTGTATCTTTATGTCACTTTCGAATTTTCTTTTAAAAGGATACCTATAATGACGTAGATATTTGAAAAATACTATCCTTTCTAATTTCGATCAATGCTTATTAAAGGATAAATTTTAACCTTATAGTACTATGAGTTGTCACTATTATCAGTGCTAACATTGTAAAACAACACTAACAGAACATTATTGTGCTTTTTAAATATATTCAACAACTATTTTCTGATCATGTAATTAAGCTATTTTTCTTTTCGTTTATTTTTACTTTCAGGTCATACAGTTAAGTTAAGGTGATGTTGAAGAATTTACTAAGCCAGTATCATAAAACTTTCAAAAGCGTTATTTTATTATTTATTAACAAAACATAAAGCGCTACATGATATATTTTTTGTATAATCTTTTTGAGAACTGGAATAGTAACTTCAAATTAATATTGTAAGATGAAAATATAAATAGGAACAACATTTGTTGTTACAGAGTACAATTTTCAGTCAAATTTAGTGACCTTTTTAGGGTTAAAATAGCTTCCAGTTATTCCTTTGAAATGGTCCCTGATAAATGGTCAAAATGGTCCTCAAAAAAAGTCAAAATGGTCCTTCCAAAAAGTCAAAATGGTCTCAAAATAATATTTTTATTCATGATGTTACAAATTAACAAAACATAAAGCGCTACATGATATATTTTTTGTATAATCTTTTTGTGAACTGGAATAGTAACTTTAAATTAATATTGTAAGTCTTAGAATGTCTATGCTTTGATGAAAATATAAATAGGAACACAATTTATGTCTCCAAAATTTTGTACAATTTTGTACAATTTTCAGTCAAAATTAGTGAACTTTTTAGGGTTAAAATAGCTTCCAATTATTCCTTTGATTATCATCATATAAGCTACAATTTATAAAAAAAAAAATCAGGGACCATTTTGACTTTTATTTTTTTGGCCATTTTGACCAATGAATTGGTTGAAATCAAAGAGGAAATTCAGAGGCCATTTTGACCAAAATAGGGGCCATGGTGACTGGCCATTTTGACCAAAATAGGGGCCATGAGGGGGTAACCTAACACCAATAACCAAAACTGTTGTGTGTATATTGCAGATATAGTTGAAATAATGGTAGAGAGAAAATTCGAACTGGTAATTGTATCAAAAATTCACTGCTTTAAATAAGCACTTGTTAAAGTGGCTCAAGCTTCATTTTCGTGGGTCGATTTTTCCAAGTCTCAGAAACGGGGACTTTTTTAGTTTAGCAATTTAGTACTGGTTATCACAACTCATCATTGAAATTTGAGTCTTCAAATCCATGTGCATCCATAATTATTAGCATTTGCAAGTTATAATGCCCTACTACACATTAGCGATACTATGCAATATATAGAAAAGTCATCTATAGAAATAGAAGGAGAAATGTCTAATTTAAGATATATTTGAAGGAAATATGCAATTTTTGTACATTTCTAGTGCTTCTGAAGGATACTTAAGTATATTCAAGACCCAAATCAACCAATAAAAATGAAGACTGGTCCCCTTTAAAATAATAATAGAAGAAACAAATTTAAAAAAAGTTATAAACTAGAACCGTGATGACGGTACCGAGCATTGCGCATCCTACATGGATGAAACGTCACATTTTTTAATCAATGATAAGAGTTTTGTAGATGAAATGAAACAATCAAATAACTTGTTTATATTCAGTTGGTAGTGAAGATTGCGATAACGGGTTCATGTTCGGAAGTGAAAAGACAATTGATCATAGTGAAATCAGTTCCAAGTAAAATACTTCCACATCGCTTGGCAGGAGCGAGTGCGCTGCACTGGTGTGTATGCAGTTTGAATAGCAATTCACACCTTCTAGATGAAGATAATGTTGTTACAAGAATATATACCCTCGTGTTTCTTATGAAAACTTTTCCCAGGTCGACGTTTATATACAACGTTAGAAAGTCGGAAGAGAGTAGGACTGCACAATTTTCAAATTTCAAAATGCGCAATTTTCATTCAAATATATTGTGTTATATATCATTGGAAAGAGTAGACCGAGCATATCAAACATAAGAAAGATTTTGTGTTGTAGGTCAAGGTCACAAGGTATGAGCCTTAAAAGTTTTGACCGGAAATAAAAAGAATTCTAAATCGAAATTCAACAATCGGCTTCCCATATTTTGTTAGCAATCGACTAAAGATTCCATAGACATTATTTGTATTCAAATCGGACAATTCCCTGATTCTGAATTTCGATTTAAAGAAAAATTGGTCATTTCAAGATGGCGGCTATTATGAAATATCTGGGTCAGATTTTATCATTTCATATTTTGTCAATGATTATTTCTAGCACATCGCAAAAAGACTTTTTTGATTATTTTCAATATTCCGGAAGTTGAAATTTCAACTTTGCAAGCAAATGACGTCAAAACCGGAAGTGATATTATTTTTTTGAAAATGTAATTTTGTTCGCCATCAAAATGTCTATGTATCTGTAAATTTTCATATTGATACAAATAAAATTGCAAAAGTTGAAAAAATGTTCAAAAAAGTGCTTCGAAAAGTCAGCAACAAAGTTCTAAAAATGCATATTTTTAATGTTTTACCTCGTAGACAAACGTTTAAAGAAATAAACGAAAAAAATCCCATCAAAATCGGTTGAAAAACAGAGGTGAAAATGGTAAAAACCTTAAAGTAGGTATTATTGCTATACGTCAAAAAAATGCATCATTTTACATTCACTTAATACCGACACGCTAATCATCGTGGGAAATCATCTGAGGTTACGTGTGATATGTTTCCTTCATACCGAAATAGCTGGACCAGAAGTAGACAAAAAAAAACTAGAACCGTGATAACGGTACTGAGCAGTGCGCAATTTAAACATCCCTAAACGGTTGCATTTTAGTCCTGCATATAAATTAGGTCATGTGACAGCTGTTTATAGTTAAAAATCTCAATTTTCAATCGGCTATTAAACCGGAAGTAAACATCGGAAAACACAAAGTAAAACATCATTTGATAGATTTTATCGAGGGCGATAGCTTTGGTTAAGATCAAAAGGTCATCAAACGTCAAGGTCACGAGTTTTGAGCTTTGAAAGTGTTTGCTATTGCTGAATTTCTTTAACCGGAAATAGACAAAACTTTTAATCGAAATTAGGAAATCGGCTGTCACCATTTTGTTAGTAATATGTTGAAGATGCCATAGACATCAACATTATGTAAATAGGATGATATCCTGATCACTTATATCGATTTAAAGAAAAGTTGGTCATTTCAAGATGGTGGTCTACTAGTTACTTCCGGGTCCAATTTTATCCTTTTTTTTCTATGAATGTTATGTCATGTTATATCTTCAAAAGAATGTGTCGACTCTTTTAAAAAATCCACAATTTAGGAACCACGTGTTTTTTCGCGCCAAAAAAGCCACGCAGTTACTTTAGAACAATGAACAAAATTTCAAAATTAAAAAAAAAGCAAAATGCTTAAAATATCTACTATTATATATCAAGAGGAGATAAAGCATAATAAGAAAAGACGATTGTTTGTGACGTACGTGAATTAGGTTCAAACAAGCAATTTTTAAATGGCTATAAAACCGGAAGTTAATATTGGACAACAAAAATGAATACACCGTTGGGTAGATCTGATCATGGGCAATAACTTTTGTTCAGGTCATAAGGTCACCCAAATCCAAGGTAACGTGTAATGAGCTTTGAAAATGTTTGTCATTTCTGAATATCTTTTACCGGAAATAGGCAAACATCATAATCGAAATTAGCAAATTGGCTGTCATCATTTTGTTGGCCATAAATTGAAAATGCCCAAGACATCAATATTATACAAATCGGATGATACCCTGTTCACTTCTCTCGATTTAAAGAAAACATGTTCATTTCAAGATGGTGGCCAGCGTGTTACTTCCGGTTACGATTTTATCATATTTTTTTCTTTGTTAGTCATGTTCTTCAATATCTTAAGAAGAAATTGCTACCTATCTTATGAAATCCGTAATTCAGATAACACGTGTTTTTTTCCCGCCAAAAAAACACGCTGAGTTACTATAGAACAAAGAACAAAATTCGAAAAAGCAATTTTGATCGAAATATCTAGTGTTATACATTTTTGGAAACAGGAGATAAAGCGTGATAATAATAAAAGATAATTTGTGACGTACATGAATTAGGTCACGTGACAGAGCTGTTTAAAGTCAAAACTCGACATTTTCAAATGGCTATACAACCGGAAGTAGACATCGGACAGCAAAAATGAATACATCAGTTGATAGATCTCATCAAGGGCAATGACTTTTGTTCAGGTCACAAGGTATGAGCCTTAAAAGTTTTGACTATTACTGATAATTTTAAACCGGAAATAAAAACAATTCTGAATCGAAATTCAAAAATCGGCTTCCCATGTTTTGTTAGCAATCGACTGTAGATTCCTTAGACATCATTTTTATTCAAATCGAATGATTCCCTGATTCTGAATTTCGATTTAAAGAAAAACCAGTCATTTCAAGATGGCGACTGATATGAAATATCTGGGTCAGATTTTTTCATTCCATATTTAGTCAATGGTTATTTCTAGCACATCGCAAAAAGATTTTTTTGAATGTCTTAATTATTCCGGAAGTTGAAATTTCAACTTTACAAGCGAATGACGTCAAAACCGGAAGTGATATAAAGTTTTTGAAAAACAAAATTTGTTCGCGATCAAAATGTCTATGCACATGTAAGTTTTCAGATTGATCAGAATAAAATTGCGAAAGTTGAAAAATTGGTCAAAAAAGTGCTTCAAAAAGTCAGCGAAAAAATTTAAAAAATCCATGTTTTTAAACTCATATTTTGTAGACAATCGTTTAAAGGAATAAACAAAAAAAATCCCATCAAAATCGGATAAAAAACGGAGGTGAAATGGTAAAACAATTACAATGGGTTAATCTCGCATACGTCATTTCCGGTTGGAGGAAAATACATCATTTTACATTCACCTAATACCGACACGCTAGATATAGTGGTAAATCATCGTAGATTACGTGTTAATTGTTAAAAATTGAAATAATTAATTCTTGTGTTAATTAGAGAAGGTGATACAGCCGTCCAAAGTTGTCAAAAATGCCAATTTTTGAATGTCTATAAAACCGGAAGTTAATATTTTTCAACTAAAATCAAAACACCTATTGATAGCTGAGGTCAAGGACATTCTACATTGAAAATTTCAGGATCATTGAAGGTCAAGGTCACACGGTATGGCCTTTTTAATTTTCAAAAAATTCAAACCAAAATAAAAAAAAATTAAATTCGAAATTCAAAATTCTGTGCCTACAACTTTTAGATAAAGTTACAAAGTTTTGATAGACATCAAAATCATAAAAATCGGATAAAAAATGGAGGACTAATTAATTTTTTGCTAAAATGTGTCAGTCTGAGACGACAGCTTATGCATCACTTCCGGTTTGGATTTTTTCTGCTAAGTGCCTTCTAATTATGTCTGACATACAATATACATGGTTTTAGCCAACATCTAAAAATTACACCGGAAGTATGGTCGCCAGACATGATTTTGAAAAACCGGAAGTCTTCACGCCAAAACCGGAAGTGATAGAAATATTTATATTACCTTGTATTATTTGTATCGACATTCTGTCGGATAATTAGCGACTGAGAAATTTTTTTTTAGTTTTTTTGAAAATTTTGGTTTCAAATTTTTTTTTACAAAAATATTTAAAAATAGAAATTTTTGAAGATGCACCAGATACTTCTTATAACAATAAACATATTAAAGGAAGTTTCAGGTAAATCGGTTCATAAATAAGCCCTACAGACTCGATGAAAAAATATTGCACATTATGTAATAGCCCACTTCTGGTCCCGCAAAAATGTACCGTTTTATATATATTTAAGGGAAAATTTCCCTCGAGTGAAACTAGCTGATCAATCCAGAATTTCTATACCATTTTCATTTTTCTCTACAGACGCTGACCAGAATTTGGAAAAAAAAAATAATCATAACGAAAACAAAGCGTGACAAATCGATAGATTAATCAATATTAAAGGGACAGTCTGAATTTCTTTTAGGTCAAAAAATTTTGTTGCTCAAATTTTAGAAAACTTTACACCAAAATCTGTAACTATGTGCCCTTCAATGTATCTGAAAGTTTTAACTAAAAAAATCTAGCCATTAATTTTTAAACGCTAAAAACATGCTGAGATTTTTAAAAACCTTACGTAAGGTTTATAAGTGTGTTATGTTTTTTGGATGCTGATAGGAAACTAATGAACGGATTTGAGTAAAATAAACGCCTAATTGTAGAGAAATGTCCCTCTTGTGTATCTAAAAGGTTTCTGCTAAAAATATTGAGCCATTTAAAGGGCAAATACCAAATCTAAGTCAATTTGCTTAATTAACAATAAGTACTCCCTGTTTGTAATTAACCCTTTAAAACCAAATTCAGTTTGATCAAGATGGTATAGAGATACAATAAGCATATTTTAAAAATACTCTCAGATAGCATTTGCGATTTTTTTGACAATGGAAACTTTTTCAAAAAAACAGAATGGCCCTTTAAATCATATCCAGCATACCATCTTCTCGACGATGCACACTATTGCTCAATTCGACCATCACCACGAAAGACATCTAGTCAACTAGATCACACACCTAGAAGCAAAGATATAATAATAATATATGAATTGTATATATTGTTGAAATGTAAAATTATTTATTATCTCTGAAGAAGCTATTGAGCTGAAAGCATGCTAAGACAATGTATATAAATATGGATTAAATAACAAATTGTTTAACAAATGGATTACAAGTGTTTCATTTTAGAAGACAACCCTGGTTTCTTACATATATATATATATATAGATAAAACCAGGGTTGTCTTCAATTTTTGATAAATAACCAGGGTTGTCTTCAATTTTTGGTAAAATATAACACTTAAGATCCATTTTCGCGAGAACAAGTTGTTATTTAATCCATATTTATATACATTATCTTAGCATGCTTTCAGCTCAGTAGCTTCTTCAGAGAAGTATATATATATCGGGTATTGATGTTGAAATGTTTGACATGTTATTTTGTTCGGGGCAGTACATGTATAATTTTTATTCGATGACTCCCATATTTTCAGGGTCTGACAAGGACATGTTGAAGTAAATCTATGAGAATTTTGAAAGAGATCGGTTCACCAACAGCTGAGATACTTACCGTCAAACTTGGGGTGTTTAACGGGACACCCGATATATATTATATATTTATTATTTATCAGAAAAATTCATCCTGAAAATCGATAAATCATTTATCACAAATGAACCAGAAATTCATTATAACAGAATAACGAAACATCAGTCACAATCAGACATTCATCACAAATCAACCAGACATTCACCATAACAGAGCAATGAAACATAAATATCTATCACAAAACAAACATTCATAATAACAGAGCAACGGAATGTCAATCATAATCAGACACTCATCAAAAAAGGTCAACAAGACATCGTCATGAACCAATAAGACATCCACTATAACAGAACAACAGAATGTCAACACATTCATCAAAAAAAGTTAACAGGATATTCATCACAAATAAAAGAGAATTCGTTATAACAGAACAACAGAATGTTTAACACAATCAGATATTCATCACGTTTCATAAAATCAGCGAATCAACGAGACAACAATCATCATGATAGAATAACGAAACATCAATTACAATCAGACATTTGTCTTGTGTTTTAAAGATCAGCAAATCAGGAAAGGTAGACATCTATTACAAATCAAACATTCATCATAACAGAGCAACGGAATGGCAATCTTAAGCAGAAATTCATCAAAAAAGGTAAACAAGACATTCGTCGCAAAGCAACAACCATTACTACAGAAAATTTGACGCATATTGTACACTATTAACAAGACAGGGCTAACATTGAAGAGAGTAGCTGCATAATAAAAGAAACCAGAACAAGTCCCTTTAGGTAAATTAAGGGAAATACACGGAAATATCGACATATTTGTACCTAATTACTACCTTCCTTCGAAAAACTAAATTACTAAGCCATACTTCTTCAGTTGATGATTTTGCCTTCCTTTATTATGCGTGTCAGAACTCAATGTTTTCTGTAATGGCTTAGTCGTGACATTACGACTTGAAAAATCAGTGCCATGCATGAATGATTTATATCCAAATTGCTGAAAAGACAATTCGCCTTCGGAAATAAGCTGTCAAGAATAAATGGGCATTGGTATTAACTTACATAGACCGACTATATAAGCACTCAGTCTTCAACAAGAAAAATCATTGATTAGGCTATAACGAAAAGCCATCAAGTTCTATCACGTGACTAGAAACATCCGGTCACGTGGCAACTTGCTTCCGGTTTTGGGTTTAAGTTTCAGTGATTTCGTTCAGTCGATGAGTTATATTATTGATTTGCTGGCTTGAACGTTGGCAAATATTTTGGTGTAATATTTGTAGCTTTTGAAATCGATTAATCTTTAGCGTGTTGAAGCAATCTTTGCCTTCAGCGATATTTGATTTCCGACAGAAAAGTGATTCGAGATCAAAATGTGGCAATTATCTATCATTGAAGTTTTTGTATGATTACAGATCTATTTCCTTTTACTCTTCAACCTCTAATTGTCAATGCAGTCTTTGAAATATAGCCGACTATTTTCCTTAATTTCTCCCATTTCACGTTCAGACAGAAATCGTTTATTCTCAGAAGAAACACGTGTATTTCAATATTACTCGACCAATCTATTTATTCAGCATACTACTTTATATGTCATTCAATCATAGTTCTGGGGTTTGCCTTACAAACAGAGGGATGTCATTAAGAACATGTCATTTACATTTAAATTAAGTCTTTCTTTTAAGTAATGTATGATGAATACACATATCAAAATGTATAGAACAAATACAAACCAGTCATTACATTGTTGTGGACTATATTAAGGGACAGGCATAAAACGCTGTAGCTTACACAAGGATTTATTTAACATCTCTATTTCTAACAGGTGGCGTTTTTAGTACTTCAAAGTGGGTTCCGTTATCAGTTTAAACTTATCTAACCTATTGTTTTCAAGAGGTGATTATCGCGACTTTATCTAATTCCTGACTGAAGAGCATATGTTTAATTACAGTTAAATACCGATTTATCCTCACAAAAGATTATGAAAAATTCCAGCTAATCCTTTAGTGCACGGTAAGACATGTTCTAAAACACAATTAGAAATTAAATAATATGAACAATATTTTTCAT
The DNA here is from genome assembly GCA_029955415.1 of Lottia scabra. Lineage (NCBI taxonomy): Eukaryota > Metazoa > Mollusca > Gastropoda > Lottiidae > Lottia > Lottia scabra. Next base: position 19,455,280 of record JARJEI010000001.1, read on the forward strand.
TGTGATCATCTGCTAAAATACATAAGTCCTACTTAATGTCACAATTCATTTGTAATATTGATGATGTCTTTCAACTCCCCATCAATGATTGTTTAATGCTGTGTTTTTGGTAGAGGAACAGTACCATGAGGATGCTCAACCGCATTAATTTGCAATAGTCTGCTTCTTGCATATTGGCAGATTTTTTTTAGAAAGGAACAAATTTATGTAGTGTTGCACGCGTATCAGATACGTGCTTTTCCTTTTCGAAACACCTGTTGGTACTCTTTAGAGAAGAAGAAGAAATGTTTATTAATGTGTCACACGATGAAATATACATAAAATACAATTCATTATAAAAATACATTTAAATTTATCATCGTCCGACCATATAGGTCTATGTTGGTACTTTTTGGATCACATGCTGTCTGTAAAACTAGTAAAACTCAGTGTAAACAACGTTTTAGGCAATTAAACTTAGAGCCAGCTTAATGCTAGGTTTGCGTTACGTTCTCAGTGGCCATGGTGGATTCGTTCGCCCCAAATGTTTGGATCTCGGTCTATCAGTGATGCATCTTCGTTGCTTCCCGGTCTGATGCGTTCTGATGGGATCTCTGATGTTGTTCACGTCTTCATCAAGATCTTATGCGTTTGACAGGGTCTCCTACGGATCAAACGTGGAAGCCGCCGTGTTCGGAAAAAGTTTGAACCACCGATAATAAAGCCGTATGCGACATTGTCGTGGCCGTGACAGTTACAATTCTATCCTACATCAACAGCAGTCACGTTTGCCTACCAGGTTGTCTCACGTTCATCCCGGTGTCTCCACGATGTCTCTGAAACGTGATTACCGTGGCCACCGGGAACATAGTAGCCTCGTCTACAAAATCTGTTTAATCTCTAGTTAATTGTCTACACGGACCATAAACCGAGTTAAAAAAAAACCATTTACTCCGAGTTCAATAAACACTGCAGCAAGTGGATGGTTTATTAAGCACGAGCGTAATTAAACCGGGACTAACGTCGTATAGACGCAGAGTCATAATAATAGTCCCGAGTTAAAAAGACAGTTAGCTATTGACATAATAGGTGGCGATACTAGTACTGTTTCCGATTTCATCTGTCGTAATTTAATCAAACTATCGCAGTATAGACGCGACAAAATTCCCCTCGGGTTAAATAATCTCGGGTTTCAGAAAGTCTTGCGATTGTGGATCATTCGTGTAGACTAGGCTAGTGTAAACCTAGCATTACTTTACAATTCTCAGTGGAAACGCCCTTTGCCAGAGTCAGCTTTTGAACCGTGACGGTTCAGCAATTTGCTCAATGGAAACACGCGAAAAATAGCTTAAAGCCGGCTTTTCCCGTTAGTGGAAACACAAGCCTAGTCTACACGAATGATCCATAATCTCAAGACTATCTGAAACCCAAGTCTATTTAACCCCAGGCGAAATTTGTCGCGTCTATACTACGGTAGTTAAAACCGGAAACAGTACTAGTATCGCCACCTATAATGCCAGTAGCTATCTGCCCTGACTGAAATTCTGCAATACCACAAGTATAAAAGTGGCTAAACCGGATTAAAATGGTGTGAATGTCGACAGACAAAGCATATTTAAACGGCTAAACAGGAAAAGGGTGATTTTAATGTCGCCAAACATTGTTTTATTAAGCCAGTACATGCATAGGCCTACGAATGTATCTGATGAAATATTTCAATTAAAAACAGAAAGTCAGATATATACCAATGTAGTATTCATATGCTTATATCATTGAAACTTATCTAATAGTGGCAAAACCACAAACATTTTGAAAATCATGCATGATGTCCAAACATATTTTATGTTTAGTTAAAATTATAAGAAAGAGATAAAAAAAAAAATTATTTAGTGAAAAAATTATTCAGAAACACAGTGGGAGCATATACATGTACAAAGAGAATTCTTAAATACATCAAGTCTATTGAGAATCTCCCATGGATTTGCCATTGTATTGGATCAGTGAGGGTACAAAATTCTATAATTTGACATAAGATGGCACGTGTCGATCATAATCACGGCACGTGGACACATTAATGTTGATATTTAAAAGATATGCTTCAATAGCGAAACGCATGAAAGTGTGGAAGAAAAGAAACCCTCTTTAAACGATGATGCATTGAAATCTAACAGCATAGTCTTTTATATAATCTATATTTATTATTGATTTTGGGCGTTGATTGTAAACAAGGTCTGTAAAGTGTCACTTGAACGACGACAGTAGCTTTTGCTGTTCAATATATAACTCTCCTTTGTGTAGCGAAAAATAGAAGATAATCATATCTTTATTACATTATTTAGCAATCACTACGATTGGTGAATAGGGATTGGCAAATTTTAATTTCAATAACCAATTCATGTATGTATGTATGCATGTATTTTTTTTAAAACAACAAGATCTACGGATAATTGTCTTTAAATGTATCTGATGTTTTAACTAAAAAAAATTCAAAAAATCCATCCGTTTATTTTCATATGCTAACTCATTTTAAAACCTACGTGAGGTTTTTATACGCCCACACGTTAATGTGGGCGTATATTGTAGTCGCCCTTGTCTGTCTGTCTGTCCGTCTGTCTGTCTGTCTGTCTGTCTGTCTGTTTTTGTGGACACGACAGAGAGCTGGTTTCTTGATGGATTTTGACGAAACTTGCTGTGAGTGTTTGTTATCACCCAAGGATGAACCCTATTGAAAATCAGACAAATCGAAAAATATTTCATGGGTTATTGCCCTTGCTTTTGAAAATATCTTGTGGACACCATAAAGACCTGGTTTCTTGATGGATTTTGATGAAACTTGGTATGAGTGTTTGTATTGACATTAGGATAAACCCTATTGAATATCAGAAACATCGAAAAAATATTTTATGAGTTATTGCCCTTGTTCTTTAAAACACGTTAATGTTTCAGCCGTTACACTCTCAAAGTTGTGGACACGTTAGACAGCTGGTTTCTTGGTGGATTTTTATGAAACTTGCTGTGAGTGTTTGTAATCGCCCAAGGATGAACCCTATTGAAAATCCGACGAATCAAAAAATATTTCATGGGTTATTGCCCTTGCTTTTGAAAATATCTTGTGGACACCATAGAGAGCTGGTTTCTTGATGGATTTTGATGAAACTTTGTATGAGTGTTTGAATTGACATTAGGATAAACCCTATTGAATATCAAAAACATCGAAAATATTTTATGAGTTATTGCCCCTGTTCTTTAAAACACATTAATTTTTCAGCCGTTACACTCTCAAAGTTGTAGACACGATAGAGAGCTGGTTTCTTGGTGGATTTTTATGAAACTTGCTGTGAGTGTTTGTAATCACCCAAGGATGAACCCTATTGAAAATCAGACGAATCGAAAAATATTTCCTGGGTTATTGCCCTTGCTTTTGAAAATATGTTGTGGACGCAATAGAGGGCTGGTTTCTTGATGGATTTTGATGAAACTTGGTATGAGAGTTTGTACTGACATAAGGATAAACCCTATTGAATATCAGAAACATCGAAAAAATATTTTATGAGTTATTGCCCTTGTTCTTTAAAACACGTTAATTTTTCAGCCGTTACACTCTCAAAGTTGTGGACACGATAGAGAGCTGGTTTCTTGGTGGATTTTTATGAAACTTGCTGTGAGTGTTTGTAATCACCCAAGGATGAACCCTATTGAAAATCAGACGAATCGAAAAATATTTCCTGGGTTATTTCCCTTGCTTTTGAAAATATGTTGTGGACACCAAAGAGCTGGTTTGTTGATGGATTTTGATGAAACTTGGTATGATGGTTTGTATTGACATTAGGATAAACCCTATTGAATATCAGAAACATCGAAAAAGACACGATAGAGAGCTGGTTTCTTGGTGGATTTTTATGAAACTGGCTGTTGGTGTTTGTATTGACCTTCGGATACACCTTATTGAAAATCAGAAACATCATCAACTATGTGACTGCTCTTAATTATGGATGGATGGAACCTAAACGTTGGTTGCCCTTGTTATATGCATATTTCAGTGACATATTTGTTTTTTCCAGGAAACTTGAACCCATGGTTTTACTCTTGTAAAAAGTGAAAATGTCATTCTCAGAATCTTTCATTTACTGACCACTCTTGTCAACACCCCGGACGAATTGGCTGTCATTATAAAAGTGGGCGTATTACGATGGCCATCGCTATTTTTAAGTTTGCATTGTGGCTACAAAACCAATGAAAGGATTTGAATAAAATAAACGCCTAATTATAGAAAAATGCCTCTCTTGCGTATTCTAAATGTTTCAGCTGTAAATATTCCTTTCCCGAAACCAAAACTACGCCAAATTGCCGAATTAACAATAAGTTATTAAAATTATCAATTAAAAACAATTTTTTTTTTAAACAATATTTTATTCACATATACTAATGAACAGGATTGGAGAACAGGCTTACGCCTATATAACCCCTTTCCAAAAAACAGAGAAAATTATTAAATACATTAAATTAAAGTTATTATAAATTATAATACTAACGTATATACATATTGTACAGTACAACTATGAAGAAGGAAATATTAAAATGTGATAATATTTTGTGAAGCCACACACATTCTCTTTGACGGAAAATTAGAAGCGTTTACTAAGATTGAGAAATGAGTGAACATAATTAAATATTTCTAAAGATTCAATTTGATTATCGGATCCATATAATAGGTTGTTTAGGTTAATAAATTTTGGTAGAAGGAAAAAAGAAAAGAAAGAAAAAAAGTTTGATCCAGAAGATAAATAGATATAATAATCATACTTTAGAAATATTTTCAGGTAGCTTAACATTTGCAACGTTTTTGATTATGAAAACTTTTTTCAATAAAGTGGAATGACCCTGTAAATGAAATGAAATGGAGTTTTATGTCCTACTTTTTTGACGAAATTTTGGAATGCTCTGATAAAAATTTATAACTTCTTTTTGTGAACAACTTAAAATTAACTGATTTTCAAGGAGAACTGCCATAACAATCATATACATGAATCCAATATGTTTTTATGTCTTTTCTGCATTTATTTGTTTTAGGAAGACAGAAAGTTAAAGAACAGATGGAAATAGTGTAGCCAAATTATTTTTAAAAAAATCCAGTCCACCCGGCTGTAAATGGGTACGGATAATCCGGAAAAGATCAATGCCAAGAGGTTTGGACAAAGATATTATTTATCTAAACCTCAAAATGCTGTATTATAAATAAAACTTTTTGACCTATTTGGTGCGAAGTAATTGACTTTACATCTTTTTAAAAATAATCTATTACCATAAAAGAGATTCTTCCTGTGGTATTATTTTACAAAATAAAATAAGGAATGATAAGAAAATATCTGTTGTGTTTTTGTACCTTAAATCAATAACTGTGATATTTCCAATAGTTGTTTTACAATGATTATCAGGCAAAGAGTGAATGAAAATTCAACCGGAAATTTTCAAGCGAAGTTATTGAGCTGGTCAGAAACAATAATGCCATAGTTTTCGATTAAGTACTAAGAGATTGCTGTTCAATCAATGTTAAAAATTGATGACTTTTTCCTCTACAATAATATAATAGGTGACGCGTTCGACACAGCAAATAAATCACTTCCAATTTTTATTATTGTTCATTTTTACGTCGATAAATCCTTTCCTAACCATTTACTTAACTCTGAAGCTATTATTCCCATGAGCGCTAGCCACTTAAACTGGCAATGATTTTAATATGCAAATATTTAACCGTAACGCGATTACCTCTCCCTTGGGGATAATTCTGATAAGATAAACATAATATAAAAATCATTACACTTATTAAACACTTTGACAGCAAAACCTCATTAAGGTAAATGTCACTTTAATTTAAGAACATATAGATGTTGCGGTTCTTGGTATAAAAAAAAATAGTATTAATTACTATGGAAGGACAAGGTTGCTTGCATTTAATAGAACGTTTACTGTTATTTATAAAATATTTCTTGATTAAATAATTGTTTTTAAGTCGATATTTTTTTTAAACTACACTGGTCCCGACTGAACTATTGAAAAAAGAAAAAATAATCAGCGACATTCACACTAGGGAAATGATCTACTAAATAAGAGCACCTAAAGGTTTCAATATGTATCCTTTCTGGTAAATCTATAGATCTAAAGTTTGTCCATTTCCTATCTAGACACATTTATCAGACATCGGACAGTGGGATAACTGATTGATATTAATATGAATATATATTTATGGCCTTCATGATCAGTTAGATCTATGTAACCAAAGATACAAATGATAAGTCAATTAAATGGCTGACAAACTCGATGGTTAAATTCAAAACAAGTTTAGCTTAGTTGCCTTCGTAATTATATGAAAAAAGAAATGCTTAATGCGTTACAAAAATCCCCAATGACATCTATGCACCAGAATCATGGAAAATGTGTCCCTATCTGAAATTTTACAACAAGTTTAGCTTCGTCTTGCTTTCTACAAAATAAAAAAATATTTAAAAGCTGTGAATATTTTTGGTCACTTTGTTTCTTTGGTCTTTCTAATGTCAATGCACCGATTTTTTACTTAATCTTTAACGATTATTAGAATTAACATTGTGTGTTATTATGAAAATATGTTCTTTCATGTGCATAACAAACTAACCGCTTACGTTTAAATTCCAGGTCGAATGAAAAACACCGAAACTTAACAGAAAAGGATTGCACTATCGTCGAAAACATAAAATACAAGAAGTTCTTAAAACTCATACAACATGACGACTTCTTCAAGGGATATAGTTCTCCAAATATTTGTTTAACCAGACCCGATAATAATAGAGCTCATTTCATCTGTAACAGTTACATCTGTCAGTCTTTATTCACCCTGAATCCATTTTTTTTTTCAAGTATATTAAGTTCCGAACCGCAAAACAAGACTCGAAATCCAAAAAGACATTTTGACGAAACCTATAGGTAACAGCTTATGAACTTTTCACATGAGGAATAATATCAATCATACATGAGTAAGTATTTCATAATGAAAATGGTTTCAGGTGTCTAGAAGAGTAAGCATACCCTGCCTGGCGCCACACCCGTCCTAGCTACACTAGAATTATTTTGTTTATTTCTTATCTTTGAATAATAACTGCATCAAAGCTTTGTTTTTGTGAAACTTGTAAAATGTTTAGTAATTCAATGCTTATTATTTAATAATTGTAATACCGATATGCTTTCTGATTTAACAATCCAATAACATATAATTAATCATCAAATGGTTTACTAGGAAACAGTACTAATTTTCTATGAAGATACCTTTCTCTGTTTTTTTTTATTAGATAATAACTACGTTTAGTTGCATTAGTACGAATTAAGTTGGCAACGTGACTCTTAATTAACAACGTTATTTTCCCCATTTTCTACTTTCAAATCCGACAGTAGAAAGTGTCATATATTTTGAAGGATAATATCCTATCCATCTCAGAGACCGGAAGTCGTGCGAGACCACTCAGAAACTCAGGAAGTGAGGACAAAGAGCCGACGAAAGTTGGTCGGTCGACAAAGTAGAAGGGAAATGAAGAGAGATGCTCTAAGTAAAAGATCTCGTAGCAGTTATTAGAGTTTTTGTTAAAAATTCCAGATCGATTAGATTCACCATGGCAACGATTCCGTGAGCGGAACAAATTTAAGTGCTCTAGGCGTAAAAGGCCTATTAGAGGAAAATAAGTTATTTTAACAAATAAAGATATAGTGATAGAGTTAAAACGCTACTGGGGAGATAACAAGCTAACGTCCGACATTCTTCCGTTTTCCTTCCCGAATATATAACAGCTTCTTCCGTCATTCTTCTTTTAGATCTCTACAGCTACTTTACTTCGGGAACTCTCTAAAATGGGAAGTGCTTAAATTAAAACAAATTTGATAGTATCATCTAGGCCGTCTGGCTTTATAAACTTGATTGAAAAATCAAATTATGTTTTGCATAGCCTACTTCGTCTTAAGAAGGATTTACCGTCTTACTCAGTTAACGTAATATGCAAAACTATTATGTGAATGAAGTTTTCATAAAAGACGAAGTCAAATTGATTGTTATTATTGATTTACTGATATATGTTGAACGCATTTAACAAGATCATAACTAACCAATGACTAGCACATTGTGTTGGAGACCACTGATAACCAAACGACCAACCATTCTCAAGGCATATTTCTGATATTGCCCTGGATAAAGTTTGTGTCAACCGAATATCATCATATATAATCATTTGCAAAGCAACACATTCTAATGACACAGGATATGGCGAATAAGCAACATGTAGAAACATCGTCAGACCATATCATATCATAGTTTTACTGCTGATTTTTAAAAATATAATCTGCTATGTTTTCAATTTCTACCGTGAATGTTTCACTACCACACTTCAACATACCTAGACCCTTGCGCCGCCGCCATTAGCTGCCGCCGCCGCCGATTTCTTTACAGCCATTTTCTGCCAGTTGTGAAAAGAAAGCGCCGCCTATTTAAGTCAGTCGATTGCTGCCACTTTGTAAATGTAATCATCACATAACCCCAGTTAACCAAATTATTATGTAGTCCGTTTATACACACACAATAGGTGTTTTTGTGGGACGATTCGATTTGGTCGATTAGCTATTTTGCGCATTTGTGAGCCAGTTCGATTAGGCTAATCGGTGCATTTGTGAGATCGTTTACCTAAACTGATTAGGCTAATCGACCTAACCGTCCCAAGAGGTGGTTAGGCGATTCGAATAGGTGTTATAAGATGGCGGAATGTGCCAGTTCGTAATACTATTGGCTGATATATCAATGACGTCATATTTAACATACACGTGACCTTCTTTTGTTGACAGTCAAGGCTGCCTAATCGCCGGTACATTTGTGGACCACAGCAAATTACACCAAATTACACCAAATAGTACTAGCAAATCGAAACCATATCGAATCGTCCCACAAAAACGCCTTATATTGTGGGTATAAACTACAATCACGAACACGTGATAAATAACATAATGGGTCGATTCGATTATGCAGTCCGGATTCTCCGGATTGAATATCCGGTTTCTCCGGTCTCATGCAAAATCGAAGAGACATAGAGATTTCTTGGAGATTTTTGATGAAAATAATCGATCAAGACCGTATTTCAGCAACAACACAATCGGATGAGGCCGAAATTATTTCTGTTTTTTCTAAATCAGAGAAAAATTTCAATTCAAAGTTCATTGTAGTCAAACATTGAGTAGAGGTTTAGTCCTATGCTAGCAGACGATCGATGTTACTCACACTGCATATTGTGCATACAAATGGAATTCAAACTTAATTTTCTACGTTTCAAAAACAACCATAGGCCCTATTGATAGAATATAAGCCCCGTTCTTCTTAGACAAAATGAAAAAAAAAAGTAAAAGTTGAAAACATTGTGCAAAGTAGATACAACAATTTTATTATCGCAACAATCCGTCATTTTGTGACGTCATCTCTCCGCAATCACACCACCTCGACAGAAAGGAGAACTCGGACTCTCCAAACTCTGCCAAAAGGGTCACGTGATGAATAATAAAATGAAAATGGAGAATCCGGGCTGATCCGGAGAATCCGGACTGCATAATCGAATGGGCCCAATGTATGATGTGTATCACGTGATTGATATTAGTAGTTACACACGTGCATCATGCATGCAATAATTTAGATACGTTTAACGAAGGAAATGCGTTTTAAGGTCGGCGCACATTTAACGATTTTTGGACGGAACGCCCTACGAAATTTTTTGAAGGCGTCAAATTATCGGAGCGTGCAGTCAAAGCACTCTTACCGACTTTTTATCGCGACTGGAGCACTTCTTGAGGTCGTTTTCTGAGATTCTGTCGTAAACAATATGGCGCCCAATATATACTTGAAATTCAATTGGTTGACTTAAATCCAGGTCACGACAAATTATCGGGATGACCCGCACACTAGCCGATAAGCCACGTCAAGACGTCTTCGATTTGACATGTTAAATATCTCCCGATCACTCCTTATTTTGTCGTATAGGGCTGTCGTGAGCCAGCGCACATTAACGATTTTTGACGCCGTTATAAAAATCGTTCAATGTGCGCCGGCCTTTAGCCGCCGATTTGTTTTGCTAGCCAATTCAGCCAGTTCAAAATTGGCTAAGTGAAAAAAAATTGCTAGCCAGTCGGTTTCATCTGCTAGCCAGTCACTTTTTACAAAATAAATCGGCGCAAGGGTCTAAACATATCACGGTGTTTCATGGCAGTCATTGTTCGAAGTAACTATGTCCATATTGTCACATGATCAGTTTTTTTTGTAATTCAAACATCATTGGCTGGTCGTTCGGTAATACAAATGCTTCCAATCACAACAACAAAAAAAAACCTTGCAAGATGTGTTTTCAAAATGTCAATAATAAGTGGTAGAAATATCCCGAAGGATTGTAAATTTTGGAGTATATTCACGTCGCAATGTAACAATCACATAAAAACCAGAATTGAAATGAATGTACAACGTTTAATTCCGTGTTGATTTTCGAACCGAGGTGTTTAGTTTAAGTCTGATTTTATTTTAACTCAGTAAAAATAATTTTATTTCGACAAAAACAAAAACAGTTTTGGTTATAGGTGTCATACAATACTAGTGAATGAGTTAATCCATTGCCGCAAAATAATCTGATTATATCTGACTATAATGTACTCTATAAAAACTTTTTTTTTTGGCAAAATTTTTACTTACAATATTTAAACAAACGATGGGTGTAAAATTCCGAATTTTCGAATTGGGTCAGAAAAAACTAAAAAATCGAAATAGAATTTGCGCCAAAAGTCGTGAACAAATTTGGGATCACAACAATTTAAGACTCTTTCTTTGGTCAAATCAAAATTTATATTTTTTCGATGTACATCAATTCATATGCTAATTCATAATAATGTCTTTTGACTATAGGCGTTTTTGTCGCACGATTCGATTTGGTCGATTAGCTATTTTGCGCATTTGTGAGCCAGTTCGCTTAGGCTAATCGGTGCATTTGTGAGACCGTTTACCTAAACTGATTAGGCTAATCGACCTAACCGTCCCAAGAGGTGGTTAGGCGATTCGATTAGGTGTCATAAGATGGCGGAATGTGCTAGTTCGTAATACTATTGGCTGATATATCAATGACGTCATATATCATACACGTGACCTTCTTTTGTTGACAGTCAAGACTGTCTAATCGCCGGTACATTTGTGGACCACAGCAAATTACACCAAATCGTACTAGCAAATCGAAACCAAATCGAATCGTCCGACAAAAACGCCTTATGATTCGCTAATAAATAGTCAACAAACAGTTTTTGTTATTTGTGACCGGGTATGTCTTTCAATGAATACAAGACTACTCGACCAAAACACACTCGATCACTTGACAAACTCGGACCATGTCTTAACATAATAACATTTTAAACTTTTATCAATTGCTTTGATGATCACTAACTCTGACCTCGTTTTCAGAGACTCGGAACAAGTTTTAACTTAATATTTTTTGCACAAACTCAGACCACTTTTCTTCACTTACCATTTTCTTTCAGTGTTTATAAACACCAATTCATTATTTCAAGAATTAAAATTGCGCAATCATTTGTTAAATCTTTCCAAATTCATTTTTTATAAAAATCCGAAAAAAAACTCATATGGCTCGTATCGCATTCACAAGCCACATCTATGATCCTTTGCCGAACCTGTTTAAAATCTTATGGATATAAATAAAAATCCGTACTAGCAAAACAATTCCATTGAATCAAAATCGCATCAAAAACTTTCATTAAGATAGTATATGAAATTTGGCCTCTAATTCACATTTATCATAATTTCAGTGAATCAAGGCTTAAAACTCTTTTGTCGAAACAATCCCAAATTTTAACTTGTCCGATATCTTGTTTAAAATCTTATTGATATCAACCTACACACCATTAAGTTTTACAAAGATTGGATAAAAACTTTCACAAGCCAGATTTAACATTATTTCTGTGTATCAAGTGTTAAAACTCATGATCTTTCGTCGAATCAAACCAAATTTTAGTGGCCTCTATCGTTCTCAAGCTAATTGTGGACGGACGGACAATAATATTCACATTATACATTATAATGTGGACGTAAAAAAATGTGTCCGAGTGAGTCATGAAAAGTGGTTGGAGTGTGTTTATAAACAGTGGCCCGAGTTTGTTTTGGTCCGAGTTGTATTGACACATTCGGTTACAGACAACAAAAAGTGTTCATTGACTAACAGTGATTGTATACTTATTAAAAATAAAATCATAGTCAATAGACAGTATTATTATTATGAATTAGCTACACTACACGAAACATTAAAATTGTGATTTGACCAAAGAAATACTCTTTAAAAATATTCGTTTTTTGGTGATACAAAAAACTGAACTGAAACTTTCAGAATTAGTATTTCTCGAAAATATGGCGTTTAAATTGCTTAAATCGATGGCCAACACTGTTTTTTTTTTAATACTAATCAATTTGAAAGTTGTACGCAAATCTTTTAAATAGTTTTGTCGTTCAAAAATTATCGCATGATATTTTTAATTCAAATTTCCAGATAATGTAAGGGACACATTTTTTTTCAAATTTTGATCTAAAGTTTTCATTTATTCGACCAAAAATAAATAACAATACCCAACTGTCTCTAAGATTCAGCTGTTTCACAGCAAAATATATTTTCCAATATTGTGGTACAAATCTTGATATAAATTATATAGAATTATTTGAATGTATTTCTTTCAACTGAGGAACAAATATAATAATATAGTGCTTACAGTACTTGAAGTTGTGTCTCCGGCAGTTTTCAGTGCAAGATAAAAGTAAATGAAGACAAACTTTGATTACAGACAACTGACACACGTCTGAATGAATGTGCCATCTATAACAAGTATCTTTGTTAATATGGAGACACGTGCGTAGCAAGAGAGAAATTCTATAGTTTATTTACGGATGTATTTTTTTTTATTCAAGAGAACACATTATTTTGGCGCTTAACAAGTTAAATGCCTCGTGTCCCATAATGAATTTAGGAAACACAATATTTAAGAACGGCTTCAATTTTCCCATAAACTCTTCCTTTTAATATGTAGTTGAAATTGGATCAACCTAAAAGGATATTTGTGTTTTTATTACTTTTTATTTCGCTTTGTTAAACTATTCTTTTCGTGGAGTGAGTACTTCTGCAAATAACAAAATACAGAGAAAACGCACAAACGACTTCTTGAGAGGATAGAAATTGATATATTATAATGTTTATGCGCTATAGCTAAAACTGTATAAAGAATTACATATAATAATGTTTTATGAACTATATCGTAAAGTCAAAAAAATAGTTTATTGGGCAATGTAACATGCGCCAATGGCAGCGGACATCAATACATAACGGTTATAAAATAATATGGATTTTTAAACCAAGAAGAATAAGTAAAATGCGTTATAACATTAAAATCTAGCTTTAAATATCAGCCATACATGTATGGTGAATTCTTGGTATGTTTAATATTTGGGTTTATTTATTAGATTAGTTTGATTTTAATCAAAGAAAAAAATAACAATAACAACAACAATTGCATTAGTGATATTCTTCTTTATTTTTATATTTCGTTAAGCATAGGCCTTAGAGCTAGGTTGCATTGTGAACCTTACTGACAGAGTGTCGTACAAAATTGGAAGTTAGTATGAGTCAGTGGGGGTGTTGTGTGAGGTTTTTGTCCAAAATTAACCTGTAGTTTTTCAGGTGAAGACTTCATAAAACATAATGTGCCTCTGATGTGTATTCAGTACGATGTATAGTTCAATCTATCGTTCCTTTTAGTTACTAGCCTATATGCCGTATATGGGAACAGAATTTGAAATGTATTAAACATGTAAATATGAACTACTGTATCTTTTAAGTTACTAAATAGGAACAAAATTTGATTTTTTGCTTTTAGATATGAACTGTATACTTTTAGTTTCTATATGGGAACAGCATTTGATTTTTTTTAGATATGAACAGTAAGTATCCTTTTAGTTTCTGACGAAATCTGAAATAGACAGGGACTCCTGGTATAAATGCGATTGTTTTTGACAAATTGCATTGCTTCAATGATATAAATATGTATTTATGAAACAGACTGTATTTATCTAGTGCAGTTTATAAATTGTTATAAACAAAGCAATAGGATACATGGGAAATTTTCATCGTGCCTGATTTCTGAAAAAATACATTTTCGCAAAATAATGAGTTGATGTTGTGAACAATGAAAAGTCATTTATTTCTACAAAGTGTCATCTTTTAAGTATTCATTTCTCATAAAGGTCTAACTTTGCTCAGTAATTTTTAGTTGAATTAGAACTGTTGTGTGATATTTTTTTTTATTAATTCTTTTCAAAGACAATATCTATAGCGTTGTCGGTCTCATTTTAATAAGATAGCTCACAGTGGTCCTAATTCAGTCATTCTCTTAAACAGTTGGACATCGTCACTAACTACTTTAGCTTGGCCCAAATCAAAGATTAACTTCATTCCTGACAACACGACGCACGGAAACGACTTTAATTACCCGGCACCACACAATGGCAGATCAGTGACGCTTTTGACTGCGAGACTTCAATATTTACTGCGTGGCTGCTCATTCATTTTCTCCTTGTCGCTTGGCCTCCTGGGAAATAAGCAATCAATTTTAGCTCTTAATTAATAATCGCCTTATTACGCTCATTCGATTAAAGCAAAAAGAGTTCTGTAACCGTTATCCCTTTTAACATATTGTAAGTGTCTTTATTATGAATAGAGAAACCTTTAGAATGTTATTGACTTTTGTGTTAATCATCTTATTATTGCACTTCTGGCAACAACAACAGAGCTTTGACAAATAGCAGATATTTTACATTTTCACACGCTACTTCTCACTTCAGCTACATTATTCGTCATTTAAAGATTTTCATGGGAATTTATTACGACGCTTGTCGATGAAGTTATTGTAAGAATCAGAATAAAAATGCTAATTTTATTGAAGTCCTTCTCAAGATTTTATGCTCATTTCGTTAGTTTCTTGTCAAGAATAAAAAGCACGACTTCCGTCTGTTTTTGGTTCCATTAAAACATAGCTATTCTCGTGTTTATTTCTTTCTGTTCTTTTGTTCAAGTCATTTCTCGACAATTTCGATAAATTATACAATATCTAAAATATTGCTAATCAAATTTGCATGAATAATACAAACTTCGTTGGGAAAAACTATTATATGCATTTCTTCTGTAACATCGCAGTGTTTTAAACTTCATTTAAAGGATTGTTTCCTAAGAGCAAAATTAGCAAGCTGCAGAGGGCAATTTTTTGTCTTAAATGTGTGTGTATCACAGACCTTGAACAATGGTTAGGTTTACAACACACTTTTTAATTATTAGAACTCATTATAATAATACTATAGATAGTCCTGTTGTAGATTGTACATCCTGTCACTATAGATCCTGGGTTTTCAACTGGTTTTCTCAAGTGTCCCCTGAATTGTCTGCGGAAGACATCGAAAACATGCTATTTCGAAGTCACAGCATTTTGCTTTTAATACGAACATGAATTTTGGCCCAGATAATTATTTAAGTTTTTTCAGACCTATCCTATAGCTCAGTTTGTGTCCCCTGGAAAATACCAGGTGTCACCAGTCTGGGACATGTCCCTTAAGTTGAAAACCCAGGCTATAGATAGTCCTGTTGTAGATTTTACATCCTGTCACTATATATAGTCCTGTTTTAGATAATGTTGAGAAAGTAAACGACACTATAAAATTGACCTGTATGTTTCGGCCCTGTTTCACAAATTTTAACTAAGATTTAGTTTTTAAGTAAAATGAATTGATGAAAAAACTACATTTAAAATTAATTTTAGTGATTGACCAATCAATGAACTGAAACTTAAAATCTTACTTTATCATTGGTAAAGATTTTGTAAAACTGGCCCCTATATAAACTATGGATTTAAGCTTCCCAGAATATACTATATTGACTGTCATAAATGTGATTATATTTCTTTTTTAATTTATGATAAATAAAATAAAAAATTACAAAAATAAATAATAGAAAAGAATAATTATAACCTTTGTTAGTATTCAAAATTATTAATATATTTAAAAAAATTATGATTAACATTAATCTTTATATATGAAAAGGAATTAAAAACGTAGTTGATCAGTTGTTTGAATTTAGTTTTGTTTGTTTATTTTTCACATTCTCGAACTCTGTGTAGCCTATTATCTTTTATGATGTGTTATAAAATTGTGCATTAAGTCATGAGGTTATATCCTGGGTTTTCAACTTGGGGGACATGTCCCAGACTGGGGACATTTGGACATTCTCTAGGGGACACAAACTGATCTATAGGTCTGAAAAAATATGCTATATCTTGTATTATGACCACAATTTAAGTTTGTATTGAAACGAAAAATGCTGTGATTATATCATGCTTCGAAATTGCATGTTTTCTACGACTTCTGCGGACAATTCGGGGGACATGATCATTTCCATACACATTTTTGGGGACATTTGAGAAAACCAGTTGAAAACCCAGGGGTTATATGAATAGCCACATTTGACTTATTGGGTTTTGAGATTAAGATGTAACTTTAATCGTAGTTAATTTAACAAGACCTTAATTTTAGAAAGAGCTATTATTACACACGTATTCAAGTATAGGATAATGACTGAGGACGAGTTTTTACTGAGTTTTAAAAACCCGAGAAAGAGAAGGGCAGGCCTTAGAATTTGTCCACCATGGACTACTGGGCAAGTCATTTATTCGCATAAGATCTTGATCAAGGTGAACAGTTTAGTTGGAACTCCATAATGGCGTATCAACTTCTAGAGTCTCTGTCAACGCCGTCAAATGCTTTCTCAAACAATGCACAAGTTTGCAATAAGGTTGCATTATTTGCTGTTTCGAAAAGAGTAAGCATAGTTTACTTCGCGGTCGACACCCAGAAAAACTATATTGCCATAATCTTTCTCTTCATAACTATTAATGTGTTACATATTTTTGTTCTTTGCCAAAACACATGTATTTATTATCACAGTGACGTCACAGACTAATGAAGTATATTTCTTGAACTTTTTGATTTCTTATATCTGCACATAATATATTTTACTTACCTATTCATCTTTTTGGATATATTGACGATTATACCCATAGCCACCATATTTGAGTTTAGCCAATTAGGCATGGCTACCATGGCAACCGTGTGAAGGTTCATAATTATGCATATAACCCATTTCAGGTGAGAAACTAAATCTTGCCTGTTGACTAGGGGACATATTCAGAAATATCTCCACCTTTAATAATAGTCAAGTAACTGGGAACACACTGATTGGTCAAAGGGAAACTGCTTTGAATATAATATGTATATAGTCTTCATAGGCACTAGATCTGGACCAAAATCCCTTTAAATATACATATTCGTATAGGCTGAGTCGTAGTTTTGACTTTCAAGCTCGAATAATCATGGATACACATGGATTTAAAGGCCACAATTTTGACTGATTGGTACGGAGCCCCTAAATATTTTATTTATTATTTCGTTTAATAGTTATTTCGATTAAACGGAATATTTAAATGAAATAAATCTTTACTTATATTTTTTCTGTTGAGCAGACATTTATTTTCTTATTTCGTTTAAACGAAATAATCAATTCGTTTAAACGAAATAATTTTAAATCGTTTAAACGAAATAGTCAAATTAATTCGTTTAAACAAAATAATTAATTCGTTTAAACGAAATAATTAATTCGTTTAAACGAAATAATTGAAATCCTTTAAACGAAATAGCCAAATTAATTCGTTTAAACGAAATAATTAATTCGTTTAAACGAAATAATTAATTCGTTTAAACGAAATAAAAGTATTTCCACTGCGTGTTGAACTCCGTAGATTGGCGTAGCTAAAAAAGAATCCTTTTCTGAGATTAAAGTTTAATTCAATCTAATGATTGTTAATCAAAGTGATGATAATGCTTAATATTTTATTGTGTGTATACCAAAAATATGTTTTTTAAATAAAATGTTTATTCCATTTGTAGAAATCATCCTGAAAAGATACCCAGTTTGAGATGGATATACAATATTTATTAATCATATTGCGCAGATTTTTGGGAAAACGGCGCGAGAGAAAAGCCAGAAACTACTATCAATTTTAGTTATTTAATATTTTTTATATAATTTACAATAAATATAGCACATCTTATTTAGGAATACATACACACATAAATATGTATATATTTACAAAGGTATTATACAATATGAAATATTTGTTTATTTTTGTATATACAGGACTAGACTTAATCACAACATTTTTGAGGGTGAATTCTAAGAGTGAATTCTTAAAACGACTTTCAATTAAATTTCAATTTTCAACCCTAAATTGAAAGATAAGGTAGCTTAGATTCAAAACCCTATCAAATAATACCTAACTAAATGTTTTGCACAGTCAAGAAATTCATTATAGCTATGCACTATGAAATATTTTATATAAACAAGAATAAAATGTTTACATTTTAGTGATTTGAGACTGGGACAAAAAATAACAAAAAGAAATTTGTTATCATGTATCTAAGGATAACCACATCCTCTACAGAACAGACCTGATGAAAAATGAAGTTTTAATAATGTATTTATAGGGTTAAAAGGTTGAATAATATCTCAACTTATTACTGTTCTAATATTCCACTTGCTTTCTACTTCATAATGATTTATAACATCCAAATCATAACTGCTGTAACTCCGATCAGAGTTGTTCAGGTTTGATTCGTTAACCTCCTGAGGCATTAGTCATCTCCATACGACGATCTTATATCAAACATACATCAATTTAGATTCTCTCGCTTATTTAGAAACGACATCGATGCTTTGGTCATAACCAACTATCATGACATCAAGGCACTTTACGATCTCAGTGATAATTGTCTCGGATTCTATGTTTGAACACAGAAGTCGGCTAACTTGATAGGAAATCCAATTTACTTGGCGTCAGATAGCTTGAAGGATTTGACTGAATACATCGTGAGACAAAATTAATTGTTGAATATTTTTCTTGTCCCTTCCTTCCGCCAGCTAAGATACATATCAGCAATGAAACTCTTTAAAAGGCGGAGATAGAAAAATAGTTATTGATCCACCATTCGAAATCTGTCCATGTCGAGGAACATTTCCTTCCATTAATTTTACCGACCTTAGATGATTCAATTTGTTTTAGAGATAAGCGACCAACTCGATTTAAAGGCTCGTATAACTTTAAATTCGTTTTTCAGCACACGTCTCCATACATCAATAATATCACAAGAAAGATCTCGAGTTCCTCTGTCTTCACTCAATTCACAATTTTCAATCACACGCCCTTTGTTTTCTTGAAAAGATTAACAAACAAGTGCGTCCGACTAGAAGATTCAAGAATAGTAGGCGCCTAAATGCGAGGTCATGTGGCCATGATGATGAGACATGGCGTGATTCGGGATGTTGTGATAAAGGTTTGCACTGCTGGCAGACGACCAGTAACTAGAAGGCGATGCAAAAAGTCCAGAGGTAGTAGAGGGCATAGGTGGATGCGTATTCATAAAATTTAATTTTGGGTTATGGTAATGTGAGGACATAAAAAAGTCCTGTTGATATTTGTAAGCGGTTGGGTCGCTAGCTTGTGGCTGCATGGCTTGAGCAAGTCCTGCGAAATCAAATTTATAGGCGTAACGTTTTCCATGTACTTTGGTCATAATGTTTTTATCGTAGTAATATCTAAGAGCACGACTTAGTTTATCGTAGTTCATATTTGGTTTGCTTTTTCTTTCTCCCCATCTTCTTGCCACTTCATCTGGATCACTAAGTTTGAATTCGCCATTGGTTCCTTCCCAGGTAATGTAGGCTGAATTTGAGCTATCGGATAGTAATTCAAGTAAAAATTGCCATAACTGAATTTGACCACTGCCTGAAAAAATATAATAATAACATAATGATATAATAATTTTGCAATAAAAAATTCCTATGATCCTGGCAAGTTGTTACTTCTAATTAACTTTACCAATTAAATTTTAGATGTTTAGGGTAGATGTGAATTTGTGTTTTCGACGTAACTTCTGTTCGAGATGTCAATGTGTTTTGTGATAAGGTATGAATTATATTCTTTATATTGTATGTTATATTTTGATCATGGTTTGGACTAAAGAATCGAGTTTTATTCGTATCTGATAAACGTGACAATTGTTGAATGCGTTTATATTAAAAAAATTATTTTAATGGCCATATTTAACTTTATTAACCTGGCATATTAAAATACGTTTGGAACAATGCATGTGTTTTTACTTTAAATTAAATTATATATAAAGTTAGTTGATTGAATTGACTTTATTTACGTGACCCACGTTTCCAATCATTCCTGGGTAAAACAAAATGTGAAGCAGAGACAAACAACGTAACTTCTGTGATCATTTCGTGTCTGAATATTGACAGGTGCAGAATTTTCAGTGAACCAAAGAACAATTTTTAATCAAACAGACGGGTTCTTTAAGTCGAAGTCTGTAAGTTGATTAAGGTTTGTTGAAGGATCGCATGATAAGACTGACTGAAACATATAAAATCGTTTAATATCGTATAACCTAATATTTGTAGCAAACTAAATAGCGAACAAAGATAAGGATTGTACATGGTTCGTGTAGCTAAATAGTTGTTGCGTGCAGAAAAGCACTAACCCTCTCGTTCCATTCTAAGATAATTTGTAATGGACAATAAGCTCAAATTAAACACTTAAATATCGTAATCAGAGAGTAAATTACAGTTTTCAATGTGTTGTCTGAAAAATTGTTATTAATGGCTTAAATATAACACTTGTGAATGAAGGTGTTTATCGAATCATCGTTTTGATGTCTTCTTAATTAAACTTTATTAAATATTTTAGTCATTTGAGACGAATTATAAATTTTCTCTGCATCTCATTTTGTTCTAGAACACATCTATATTTTTCTGTGTATTGGTCCTGTGTTTAATGTCATATGGTGTACAGTCTATATAGTATTTTATTACTTTATGTAACAAAAAAACATAAGGGGATGATTTTGTGCATAGACTTAATATTGTATTCATTGTTTTACATCATAAAATAACATGGTGCTAAACTAACTGTAAGGTACTCTAGAAAATCAATGTCAACATCCTTGTTTTTTAATGTTGAAGAGGATTTTTGAATGAACAGTTTACTATGTGGTGATGGCTTTCGTTGAAAACAATGGTTAATGGCAATATGTGACCAGTTTACATGGATAATCAATAATAGCAAATACAAAAATACTACTACTACTTATAAATTCATATTTCAAATATTACTAACACTTTCTTGAATTCGTTTATTTATTTCTTTTAAGTTGAAAGTTAAGACTTAATATTTTATTGAATATATTGAATTGTGTAGATTCATCTATATTTTAGGAATCAAAGGAGGCTAATATCGCATTGAAACAATATTAAAGGGCCATTTTGTAAGAAGCCATGATTGAGCATTGCCACAAGAATAGCTTAACACCATCTATATAGTTATAGTAGTTCTATTTATAATATTCCCCATCCCCCCCTCTCCAATGATCAAGTTTGAAAAGTGAAAAATATATGGATTTGATTGTTTCATCAAAAAAAGACTGAATTCTCTGTTCCGTGTGATTAAAACGATGCAAACAATGTTAGAACTAGTTTTTAAACTATCGCTTTACGTTACTTATCCGTAGAATAGACAACTTTTTGGTTCATATTTTATATAATTATACTGGTAATGAAACTCAACTTGTCCCGGTGAGGATCTTTCTACTGCAGACATTTGTACTTTCAGACATGTTTTGAAATGTAATTAAATAATTGTTCAGCTAGTAGTAAACTGATGTAAAATGTAGTTTTACTTTCTACGTTTGTGTACCTGTTTGGGTTAATTAGCACAGGGCTTCAGTTTATTGTCCCATACGCATGGTTAGAGGCTTTTCAAGATCAGCCCTTCTGACCTACATCACTGCCAGGGGAAACTGGGTTGAAAATCTGAATGTAATATCTGAACACATTTCGGGATTTAACTCAGGATGAAATAATGTAGAGTCCCTTACCAGTGATGTTGAACCCAATGCTGATTAATTGAAAAGTGTTAATAATTATTATGAAATGATTAATTATTATAAATAGTCTCGACCGTAACAGTTAAAATTGTTTTTATTGACACCTTTCAATTACACTATTAAATGTTATTATTTATTGAACTATCCTGAGAATCCAAACCTCTACTATATAATTCGATAAAACTGTTATATTTTGCAGATTTAAAATTATATTGATAAATATGTTTTTTTTTGTTTTGTTTTTGTCAGGTGACTTAATGAATCCAAAATTGACCAGAAGAATTTTTTTAGGTCTAGTAAGAATCCGCAAGTCTAACAAAAAAAATCAAATTAAACAACAATCACTATCATTAAATCAAAAAACTTCAGTATCCGACAAAACTCTCAGTCAGCGGATATGAAAAGTTATAAAGAATCCGATGATTACATCTCTGACTCCATTTAAAGCTCACAAGATATTAATATTGTGCTAGGAGGCTTATTAATGATCTGCCGTCACACAGATTGCAGATAATTTTACCACTAAAGACACTTTATTAAACCGTTGATTGAACCACAGTTTGATGTGCCAACATTTTGTTTTACATTATATTATAAAGTTTGAAATATAATACGAAAGCAAAATGTTCTACCCCTATACTGTGGTATGCCATTAAAAAGCGAAGTGTGCCGACCAAATGAAAGTGTTATTATTTATAAGATCTTATGAATACTATTACATGAGGGTCACGTCAATCATTTAACCAGTATTTTTACAATACTGTTTGACTTGTTACTAGATATTGCAATATTTGTTATAACAAAACTATTTTTGTGCCCAGGTCAAAGAATTTCTAGTCATATTTGGTCAGTTGAAGCGAATTGCTTACGGCGCTAAAATACTCTCATTTAGTTTTTATGATTTATTTATTTAATTACTTTTTTGAATAAGATATTAAAATTTGGAATATTTGTTTAAATATCATGGCGTGCATTCTTTTGTATTCTCGTGCATTCTATTGTTGTATTATGTATTATGCAGGCCTGATTTGATTTCAAAATTACACTTCAATTCACGGTTAATAAATACACTATATCAGCACTTTTCACTCCCTAATCGCCTCTAACAAGATTAACAAGTAAGGATAGGACTGGTTCGAAACCAGTTTTTCTATGAAAAAAGTTCTGAAAAATTATATTTACCTTGAGGTCTCCAGGGTGTATTAGAAGAATCCAATGTAGATTTTCCTAAAGTTTGTAAAGGATTTGGATGGTAACCTAAAGTGGAAAAAGTAATATTCACCATTATCAATATATATCAAATCTATTTTATAGTTTATACGAAATAACTTACTATTCTTGAAATTCTCGGGCTGGTTTTTTTTTTCTGAAATTCTGCATTAGACATTTTTAATATTATAATACGATACCAAATTGAAAATTTGCAAACTGGCAGGTAGTTTGTTTGTCTTTGTTTGTTCTTGTTTTCTTTTAGATTAAAGATGGAGAAAATAATTGTTCCTTTTATACAAATATACAATCTAGTTTTAAGTATTTTCCGTTAGAATTATATTGTAATTACATTTTAACATTTTATTCGTGACTATCAGAGATAGTGTCTTGGCCATTCCCTTCTTTCGTCTAGTTTTTATATAGCATGGAATTGGTGTTCTTCATATTTCATTTATACTTTTGATTCAGTTTGTGATTTACGAAGCATGGATTTCAGTATACATAAGTATGTGATTTATAAGCCTAAAAATTAATCAGTCAGTCCCAATACTGAAGTATTGATATAGGCAGTTAATATCATTATCATTTATTAACAAATAATAAGAGTCAATCTTAAAATCGTTAAGGACAATATCTAATCATTTCTGTTCTTAATCCCTTAAAATAATAACACAGATCAATGCATAGAGCTCAATATCGGCAAACACTATCTGGCCCTTAACATTATTGACACTTTGAAGGCCGGGGGCAAAAAAGTCTAGGTCACTAGTAAGGTCATTTTAATACATGTCACTATTAGAAATTAGGCTTCTATTTAGTTCATTCACAGCAGATAATTACCGTGTTAAGTTCAGATATGCGCGTCAAGTCGTTCTTTGACGGCAACGTGAAATAGCTACTGCGATTTGTTTATTTCGCATGAACAATTTTACAGAATTAAATATATTTTATAGGGGTGTAAACAGAACAGCCTAATGTCCCTATTATTGCCTCTCTTGACGAAAGGCACGTGCCACACACGTGAACGAACACTTTAAATGACAGTATTTGGGAGAAAATTTACGAGTTTTTGACACGTTGTGAAATGTACTATGAGGCTTTTAATGGTCGTTAGGCTCTATGATACATATCGTTCACTTAAAGTGGATTTTGATTAACGATATTTTGAAATAAAGAGAAATATGACAGCTATAAAAGCTTTTTCACAATTGTATTAAAAATAATGTATACATAATAATTCACAGAGGATTAGTTAAAGCACCACTACTTGTAGAATATAATTATTGATAAATCAAGAATAAAAAATTAATAGAGTCTTAATAATTAATTCGATATAGAAATCGAACCAAACGTTGTAACACCTTGAATTTGTTATATTCATGACGTTTCAATATCATTCAAAGACTGATATCGTCAAAATATCGTCAATTCTCAGCCAGTTGACAACTTTTTTTTTCAACCAATACATGCAATAATATTCAGTCAATAATTTTAACATACATTAAGTACAATGTACACTATTGAAACATAAGATAAGATAAGTAGTAATATTTTTGCTTTCGTCCATTCGTGGACACTTTTTCGTATACACTCTAAAAGGCAAAATTCTGCACTGATTTTGACGAAACGTACTGAAGGGGTTTATTATATAAAATATTATTATTTAATATGAGTTTTTGTTCAAAACTCGTTCAATCTTTTGCTCATAGACACAACACGGCACAATATTGTTGGTGGGTTTTGACGAAACTTTGTGAAATATATTTAATATAATTGTTTGTCCTTGTTCTTTACCTGGTAACCACTGCAGCAAGCAGAATTGTTAATCATTTTTAATGAAACTCTGTTAAATTGTTCATAATTAATTCAAGGAGGAACCCGTACAAAAAAATGCTGATGGATTTTGACAAAACTTGATGAAATTGTTTACTATAAACCCTATTGAAAATCCTCATTCTTCATAACTTTTTCAATTTATATCGGGTTAACATTTATTATTGATAATTTTAAATGAAACTCTTTGAAATTTTCATAACTAACATTAAGGAATAGTAAAATATCTACCGTCTACTGAAATACTATCATTGTATCTTGTATATACACACTACAGACTGCACAGTAAATTATGACTGATATGGACAAAAATTATACTGGTAATTACTGCCATTCGGTGTATGTTACCTTGCCTGGCAAGCTGTCTTATTTCTGCAAACGAGATCGGGGGAAAAGGTTGGCGTAGGTGCTTAGATAAAAATAATTAAATTTGTAATGTAGTTTTCAATTATTTGAATCTGAAATAAATATTCAAAAATTAGTTGGCTAAACACAATGTTTTACTTTAAATTAAAATACCTAAGCTGTTAAATACAGAAGCATTTTTCAACGTTAAAGAAAGTGTGTGTAAGGTTATTTCAGGTTTTTTTTTTATTATTATTCCGTGTTTAATCTCAAAGTAAATATTGTCACCCCTCTATAGCTAATATATTAATTACTAGATGAAGGGTTACAAAAGTTTTCGTGAAAATATTTGAACATCCAATATGGACAAAATAAAGCATTTTCGCCGTGTCATGAAAGTCACTATTTACTTTAAATTTATTTTTTCGGAGATTATTATGAATATTTAAAGCAATTCAGTTTGGTCAAGCAATGTAAATTTTATCATGATTAAGTTCTTGTTTATATTTCAACTTGACCATTATTTCAATAAAACAAATTTTAGGACAAAAAATAACTATTTTCTGGTGATATATGATAGCATATACATGTAATGTGAAATTTAGTAATAGCCGTCACATACCAATAATTATTTTACTAGATTTTGTCAGTGACAGTGGGATTAAACATATTTACAATATCAATGTCATATTGTTATTTTATTATATATTGTTATGGTATGTTAGAAAATTTTATATTGTTTGTCACCGACGCTCTTAATATGTGTATGCCAATTATACAAAAATGAAATCAAGGGAACCGCATTAAAAGTGTCTCTGACTGAGAAATTAAGTTCGTAAGTTATAAAAAAAATTGTATAGCATACATTTGCGAGACCATATCAAGTATTGTATTTGGATTTTGAATAGATTCGAAAGTAAAATAACCTAAATGTGAAAGTTTGAAGTGACAGTTGCAAATTCCTGTCGAATGTTTCATAACGAAACATGATTTGTGATTCATTGATAATTATTTTTTTTACATAGATCTTTAAATCTTAAGACTTTTATTTTATATTGATGCAAAAACCTCAGTAGTTTTCACAAGAACCTAACTGATTTCTGATAGAATTTGTGGACTACATACAGCATTGGAAAAAAAAACGTTTTCTGAATGTTTCTTTCGTATTTCTTTTTCTTTTAAATTTCAATTATTATTCATATAATGTCTTGATATATAAATTTAATGTTATTTAAAAAGGAAAAGATTGCATTATTAATACTGATAATTACCGTGAATCAAATTGAAATATTACATATTCTCATTTTGCCTTAATGTATTCAATGTATTGTGAATAAAAGTCTTACCTTGATTTGACGGCGATGATTGAGGAGTCCAAGCTGTTTTCCCATAAGTTGGATCTGAAAGTGAATTTAAGAAAAATAAATAGGCTAACTAAAATTGTCCTATGGCACCATAATTTGACAATTTAAATCATCGGTATCAACTTACAACAAAAATGAAAATAAGAATTGAATTCAAAAGTAACAATTTTCTTCCATAACATAACTGTCAATGTTTCGTAGGAAAATGACAACCATGTAATTTAAATCCAATTTTAAGTAGTGAGTAGAGAAACCTGTAAGAAAACGGAATAGAGACAACGGAAGTTAGGCATTCTTGAAAACGGAAAACAATTTGAATTACATCCTCAAGTAAATGTCAAAAGAAAATATTTCTACTTAAAAATTAGCACTGAAGCAAAGTTTAATTCAAGCTCTAAAGAAGTAGATTGTATCCTTGGAAACTCCGACGCGAGTATAAAAAAAGGTAAAATGTAGATTTCCTGAAGAAACGGAAACGTACCGGGAAACATCATATGTCCGGGGATACCAGTGAATGTACAAGCCCGGTAGTAGTCTTGTTGTTTCAAACTCTGCATCCTGTATGGCGCCGGTACTATAAGAAATGAAACTTGTTTTAAAAGGCTTCTCTTCTGTAAGTGCTTATGTATCTAGTAATTGTCCTACAACCTCGCTTCCGAAACAGCCACACTTTAATTTCCCCTCGGAACTGCTCGTTCTCCTTATAACCGGTTACAAGGCAACTTTCCTGGAAATTGGAAGGAAACCTTCAAGTCCTGATTTTAAATTCGGTTCCGCAATGATTTTGCTATAGGTTAAAGGAAACTAGCCATTGATTTATCAAGAGAGATATTTATACGAAAGTCATGTTTAATCAAAAATCTATCACAGTAGCCAATCAAAGCCTCAATTACACGCTTGTCGACAGCCAATGGGCGGAGACCGTGGTACCATACATTCAAATGGCGTCTTTTACTGACAGCGTCGCTATAGTGACATAAAAACTAACACGTGTGCATTTGTTTACATCACATGGAATTGACAAGCGTAAAGTAAAAGCATGACAGATTCCTAACCGTTCATTAGACACAACACGAAATGTATTTTTACAGTAATGTGTCTTTTGTTTTTGTTCGAGCTTTTCGCTCGGTTTAAGTTCCAAAGATGGATTTTATTTGAATATAGCACATTATTTGTTTGAATTCGTAGATTTCTGCAAACTGCGTGTTAGAATTATTTTTATAAGTCATGAAAGAATTACATTGTGGTCGGCCCTTTTCATAATTAGGGTATTATTACTACCAAATATAATTCAAATTAATGTTTCCTTCTTTACTTTAAAACATTACATAGATTTTGCTGAAATTTTTTTTTATAATTTTGCAGTGGAACTAGTTTTCTTTATTTTTGGACTAACATTAAAACTCATAAAAAAACAAAGGGGTAATAGTTTATGGTAGGTTTTTCAAAAACACATTTCAAAACTGGAAACAAGAGAAATCTAGAAATATTATTTAGTTTGGTAAAGAAATCAGCAAATTATACAGTTTTATTTATTCTTTCATTCTCCGCTAATAAAAAACATTATTATAAATCTAGAAACATGACACAACAAAAAAGGGAATAGAAAAGTTAATACACCAATTTGATGAAACTAATTAATTTTCAGATAATTATAATGTCAGTAATAGAATGCCAATAAGGTTACAGGAAAACAAACCTACGTAACTGCTTTACCGATTGGCCGTAATTATAGTAGAGAAAAATATCCATTAATAAGGCGTGAAATGTCTCGGTCTTTATCACAATATTCTAATATTTCATTTAACTGTAGCCCTACACCTGTCAATGGTTACGTCACAATATCAGGGTTTCGGAGAAAATTATTTATCGGTTAGGATTCGGCAGTAAATCAGTGTCGGTCAGTTTCTTGTGTTTCTTGGGGCTAATATCCGATAATATCATAATGTAATAGGAATAATCGACAAAAGTCACGTTAATTGATTGATAATGGTCACCGTCTACAGGGATGTTGCAATATGCTTATTTTAAGCTAATTTTGATTAACATAATTATATTTGACAACAACAAGAAAACATCATTGTTGTTTACAAAAAAATTGACGAATTTTTACAATTATATATTGTAAATACTTGTAGATCGACATGGTACATTTAAAATGGCGTTTTGCAAAGTAAGTAATTTTACGTAAAATGATTCCTTCAGACAAGTAAGCCTATGTTATTGTGTTGGGCACTAATAATCATTATCATCGCTACGATAAAGAAAAATAAAGACATAGCGAATCTGATAAAACCCCTCAATTTATGTATGATAGATAAGATGTTTCCTAATAAAATTTCCCTTTCCGGGCAATATGCAAACCGGAAGTGAAGAGTCTAGTCATTTTGTTACAATCGGACATAAAATCATTTAATTGAGTATACTTTTATAGTACCATAAGTATTGCAAGTTAGAGATATAGAGTTAAAAGCCCAAAGGATATGAGCGTAGAGTTATATCAGCACATAAGAAGATACAGTAATAGAGTCTCTGATGCTATACATTGAGATGTAATTTATAGTAACAAAATGTTTTTACTTTTACAATAGTGCTCAAATCATGAAATAAAAAGCGATATAGAAATATTAAAACAGAATTACCTGGAACATGTTACTCAGAGCTTGGGGCTGTACTATCTTCAGACAACTGATTTTCTTCATCTTTACATCTCGTTTCATTGCAGCTCTGGTGGGGTGGGGGGATTATATTGCTGAACCATAGAAATATTGGTATATTAACAATGAAGTGAAGAAATTGCTTATCGACAAACACCGGTTTTATTTCGATATAGAGCAAACCAAGCATTTTTCGAGCACCAGAGGAAAGTGGAAGTCAGCCTTCAAAGATTACTATTTAAATCGAGAAGGATGCTTAATGTACCATCATATAATGTAATGGCGACAAGCATTAATTGAATTTTCCGATTTGAAATATTGAACGAGAGACTTTTCAGGGAATAATAATTGTTTTTAATTACGGACAATGTATTGAGAGAGAGGCGTGCTACCTATAAGATTCTCTCAAGCATGCGAACGGAAATTCATTAAAAGCATCGTCCTTAAGAGAGACTTTTTCTAGTGAGCCAGTCAGACGCAATTAGTCATTTAAAAGCAAGACGAAGTGACAGAGATTTTTAAGCACACCATATCTCTTTTGGTTAAATGTTAATAAATGTTATAATAAAAACTTATTAAAACTAGATCGCGTTTAAAGCGATTTAGAATAAACAAAAAAAAGTGAAGTTCTCAAACTTGGCCAATAAGAGTATATCCATCAAGAGTGTCAAAAGTATACAATCAGAATGCAATAAGCCATAAGAGTAAGTAATTTTCCATAAAATTACAGTTTATTATTTATAAAAGCTTATTATTTTGTAAGGTTTTTTTTTCAATTATTATTATATATAATGTAGTTTTCTGGATTTATCAGATTATACAGGTTATCTATTGTCCCTACTGAATATAAACTCTTATTGTCAGTACCATTGCTACGCTGACGACACGCAGGTGTATCTAGTCATTGAACCCCGCGACAAATGGTCTGAAATATCAAATCGTATAGAAGCATGTTTAGCCGACATCAGTGACTGGATGAGATCCAACCTTCTAAAACTAAATCAGGATAAAACTGAGTTAATTGTGTTTGCGCCCAAACATCGATTAAAAGATTTCGAAAATTGCAACATTTCTTTCGAAGGAACTGATGTGAGCGATGTTCCGTGTGTCAGAAATTTAGGTGTCTTGTTTGATAAAACACTTAGTTTGGAAAAACAAGTCAGTGCCATCTCAAAAGTGTGCTTTTATCAGATAAGAAACATTGGACGTATTCGTAAGTACATCACTGATGATGCCTGTTAAACCCTAGTAAACTCGTTAGTTACATCTCGATTAGACTACTGAAACGCGATGTTGTATGGACTACCTGTTTATCTTCTGAATAAGTTACAGAGAATTCAGAACACTTCAGCACGGTTGATATCTAGAACTAAAAAGCACCATCATATAACACCGATTCTTATGTCTCTTCATTGGCTCCCAGTTCATTACCGCTGTCAGTATAAGATTTTAATGTATGTTTTTAAATCCCTTCAGTGCACCTGATTATTTACAAAAACTTGTGTGCGTATATCACCCATTAAGATCCGAGAACAGCGCATTACTCCAACAGCCCTGTGTACGAACCAAGACTTACGGCGAGAGACGCTTCGACAAAGCAGCTGCCACACTCTGGAATAGTTTACCATCTGAACTTAGAATTGAACCTACACTTTCTAGTTTTAAAACGTATCTTTTTAGACTCGCTTATCCAGATTCTTAAATGTTGTTATAATTGTTCCTCATTTTTACTGATTATTGTGTACTTTTACTTAAGATATATTGTTGATTCCCATGATATTATTTATTTACTTTTTAGTCTATACCTATAACTATCTGACCTGTGATCTACAATTTTACTTATTTCTTCCCTCCAAATTTTTTTTTTTTTTTTTTTAAATACATTTCATTTTTAAATGCATTTTGTAAGTTGTGTTTGTATGTGTAAAGCGCTTAGTGTAATATTTATGTTGAATAAGCGCTATATAAAAACTTTGTAATAATAACTAGAATCGTGAGACGATACTGGGCAGTGCGCATCCGGTTTCGTCTATGGGTGAAAAGTGTCATTTTCAATCCATACATATAAATTGTGTGTTTTCGGGAGTGAAAAGTAGAAT
This sequence comes from Lottia scabra, assembly GCA_029955415.1. NCBI lineage: Eukaryota > Metazoa > Mollusca > Gastropoda > Lottiidae > Lottia > Lottia scabra. The sequence continues at coordinate 19,486,895 of JARJEI010000001.1, forward strand.
AACCAGTTCACGTTCGGTGATCGGCGTATGATCGGTAGTGAAAAGACATCTGATTAAAAAGTCGTTGTTTTTATTTATGTACATTTTTATACATCATTGGTTGGAAGTAGAATAGTTAAAGAATATTTATTAATATTTTTCATATGTAATATCATACATATGAAAGAAATGAATGGAGTTTACGTCCTATTTTTTCTTCATCTACATCACAGCCAATAGCACACGGGACCATGGTTTATTGTCTTAATCGAACGACTAGGCGCTTTTTCCATGTCAGCCCCTCCGACCTGCATCACTGACGGGATTCAATCCTGGACGTTCAGGTTGGCGAGCATGCATCTTACCCACTGAGCTGCCGCGGCCCCCTTCATATCATAACACCATTACTTGATATGATATTTAAATAACATCAAAATTCTGAGTGCTAACTTTCTCAAAAGTTCACAGTTCAGCTCGTAATTTATCATTTTAATATACATGTTCTAAGCAAAAAAATTATATTATTATTTTTTTTAAAAACATTTTAATGGTCAACGTTTTTAGTCATGCAGTTTTAAAACTTTTTTAATAAATGACAGAACCAGATTTTTAGAACGAATTTTCTTCTTTTGGCATCGGATCGTTATCTTCTATATTTAGATTTTATTTTTTCATTTTTACTACATAATTTAAAACGTTAAAAGCGCAAGTGACAATATAAGAAAGTAAGCACTTGCAATTGTCAGTTGAGGGGATAGAACTGCAATTGAACATATAGACAACAAACATTTGTCAGTTGAAGGGAGAGAACTGCATTTAAACATACAGACAACAAACATGTAAGTTTTAATCTTATATTTTGCAAGCAAGTGGTTTTTCAGATCATTTAAAAAATTCTTAATATAGATTAGTAGGATACAATTCTCCCCAAAAAATTTCATTGTTGTATTTTAGTTTTATGATATTATAAAAAAAACATTTGTTGTACATTATATCAAAACATTGACCAGTGAGAAGCTTTAAATGAAACAATACACTGTACACAGGAGGATGATATATTGTAACACAACAACGTAGACTCTCACATGCCATCAGGTATGGGAGGATTTAATGACCCTTCCTATGCCATTTTAAAAGATAATGAATGTCCATTACTAATACGCCCTGTCAGTGATGCAGGTTTAATATGAAGGTGGCTTAGTGAGTCAGACGCTTGCTCGCCAACATGAACGTCCAGGGATGAATCCCGTCAGTGATACAGGTCGAAGGGGCTGACATGGTAAGGGCGTTCAGTCGTGGGTGTAAATAAACCGATGTGCTAATTGGCTGTGCATGTTAAAGATCCCTCGACAAATGGAAATTGATAATAATATCAGGCTAATGCAAAATTTTCCTCATTGCGCACTGCATGACGTTTGCCCGTCCTCAATATAGGTGCAGAAAAGCAGGACGTAAAACTCTAATCATTTCATTTCATTTTTCACTTCCACTGTAATATATTTTTTCCGCATTACATTATTTTTTTTTTTTATGATGACCATTTTTAACATAATGCAAACAAATATTTTAAAATATCTCCAAAAACTAAGGAAGTTAAAATTTCAAGATTACAAGCAAATGACGTCAAAACCGGATGTGATATAAAGATTCTAGAAATTTTTTTTTGTTCAGAATCAAATTGTCTATCTACCTGTAAGTTTTTAGATCGATCGAAAAAATTGCAAAAAAACACGCACAGTTTCAATGGAATTTGACACAAAATTTGCAAGTTTTAAAAAGCGCAATTGTGTTATATATCATTTGAAAGAGCAGATTTAGCATAGTAAAAATGAAATAGAATTAGTGACGTATGTAAATTAGGTCACGTGACAGAGCTCTTTAAAGTTGAAAATTGCAATTTTCAAATGGCGATAAAACCGGAAGTAAACATCAGAAATCGGAAATGAATATATCATCATTGTTCACTTCCACTGTAATATATTTTTTCCGCATTACATTATTTTTTTTTTTATGATGACCATTTTTAACATAATGCAAACAAATATTTTCAAATATCTCCAAAACTAAGGAAGTTAAAATTACAAGATTACAAGCAAATGACGTCAAAACCGGAAATAATATAAAGATTCTAGAAATATTTTTTTGTTCAGAATCAAATTGTCTATCTACCTGTAAGTTTTTAGATCGATTGAAAAAATTTAAAAAAAACACGCACGGTTTCAATGGAATTTGACACAAAATTTGCAAGTTTTAAAAAGCGCAATTTTGATTCAAATATATTGTGTTATATATCATTTGAAAGAGCACATTTAGCATAGTAAAAATGAAATAGAATTTGTGACGTATGTAAATTAGGTCACGTGACAGAGCTCTTTAAAGTTAAAAATTGCAATTTTCAAATGGCGATAAAACCGGAAGTAAACATCAGAAATCGGAAATGAATATATCATCTGATAGATCTCGTCAAGGGCAATAATTTTTGTACAGGTCAAGAGGTCATCAAAGGTCAAGGTCACTAGATATGAGCCTTGAAAGTTTCGGTCATTACTGAAATTCTTGTTCCGGAAATGTAAAGAAATTGAAATCGAAATTCAAAAATCGACAACCTACATTTTTTTTGCGATCGATTGCAGAAGTCGTTGATTTCAAAATTCAAAAAATCCGATTAACCCTCGGTTCTGAATTAAAACTTTAAGAAACATAGGTCAGTTCAAGATGGCGGCTGATCCCTTACACCTGGAAAAAATTTCATCATTTTATTTTTTATGTTTGACCAAATCTATGATAACACAAAACATTTTTTTCAAATATCTTCAATATTCCGGAAGTTGAAATTGAAAGTTTAGAAGCAAATGACGTCAAAACCGGAAGTGATATCGAAACTTTGAAAATTGATTTTCGTTGGAAATTCATATGTCTATGTTATTGAAAGGTTTCAGATCGATCGAAATAAAATTGCAAAAGTTAAAAAAAATCCTTTAAAAAGTGCTCCAAAAGTCAAAATATGAATTTTTCAAAATTGCAATTGTAGCTATTGGGTTAAACAAATGAACCAAAAAAGACCGATCACAATCTGTAGGAAAAATGAGTTGAAAATGGAAAAACCCTGAAATACGACTTTTTAATATACGTCATTTCCGGTTAGGCAAAAATGCGCCATTTTACATTTAAGCAACACCGAGCAGTTAATCATCGCAGGAAATGATGTCAAGTTATGTGTGGTATGTGCAGTTTTGGCTGGGGAGCGTGACCAGAAATAGACAAAAAAAATAAAAAATAGTCAATTGCAAACCAAAGCAGTGCGTTCGACAAATCGAACGCACTGCAATAATAACTAGAGCCGTACCAAAACGGCGCTGGGCAGTGCGTCATCCTGGAAATCTTTCATAAATCATAAGGCACTAAGTCTAAGGCAAATGGTTATGAAAATATGAACATTAGAAAAGTTAAATCTAAGAGAGATTTTCTTATTTTAAGGAATTAAAATAACTGTTTGTGGTCTGAATGCTTAAAAGATTGACGACTGGTTAGTTTTCGACTATAGCAAAATGTCTCCTTTGCTAGTTTCAGGGTTGGCTTGATAATAATAATAGTGACCGCTTATTACTGATGTTGACAGTCCGATGTATGTATATCAACTGACTGAATGAAGTAAATATGTCGATAAGTGGCGGATGGTTTGACTTATTTTTTATAAACATTTCTAGTTTAATTACAGCATGATAGCTTTAATAAAGATTTATAATTAAAAAAGTAGTTCTCTCCCTTCAACTGTTTTGACGATAAATGTATGCGTTTAAAGTTAAAAATCGCAAATTTCAAATGTCAATAGAACAACTAAATTGTACATACCATTGGATAGATCTAATCAAGGACAATAACCTTTCTTCAGGTCACAAGGTAAAAAAAAAGTCAAGGTCAATTCTTTGAAATTTTGGAAATTACTTAAAACATTATACTGAGAAATAACAAGGAGAGGGGTTAGGCGAAAGCCTGTTCCCCAATCCTTTTCATATTATTGTAAATAAAATATTGTTTAAAAAAAAAAAAAAATAACAAGAAAGCATCATCGAATATCAAAAATCAAATAGCGTAATCGACTGAGCTGTCCAAAAATACTACAATCACGAAAATCGCTGAGGCCCCATTTTGAGTTTTACAAAAGTTGGTAATATCAATATGGCGGCTGATATATTACATCCGGGTCAGATTTGATTAATTAATTGTTCCTATAACACCATTTCTAATATATTGCCGACAAAAAATTTCAAATATCTTCAAAATTCCGGAAGTTGAAATTTAAATTTAAAAAGTGATTAACGTCAAAACCGGAAGTGATATCTAAATTTTGAAAACAGATTTGAGTTTGCAATCAAAACATCTATCTAGCTGTAACTTTTCAGAACGCTCAAAATAAAATTTGAAAAAAACACGCACAGTTACAATGGAACTTTGAACAAAATTTTCAAATTTTAAATCGCGCAATTTCAATAAACATATAGAGTATTATATATCTCTGGAAAAAGTACATTAGGCACATTAAGAATATATAACAATTTGTGACGTATGTAAAATAGGTCACGTGACAGAGCTGTATAAAGTTCAAAATCGCAAATTTCAAATGTAAATATCGGACAACCAAAATGGATATATCATTTGATAGATCTAGTCAAGGGCAATAACCTGTGTTCAGGTCACAAGGTAATGAAAGGTCAAGGTCACGAGTTACAAGTCTTTGAAATTTTGGCAATTACATAAAACTAATGTACCGGAAATAACAAAAAAGCAACATAAAATATCAAAAATCTATTTGCGTACTTTTTGGGGCAATCTACTGAGCTGTCTAAAAATACTAAAATTACCAATTCGGCTAATAACCCTGAGGCCCCATTTAGAAGTTTTACAAAATTTGGTCATATCAATATGGCGGCTGATATGTTACTTCCGGGTCAAATGTTTTTGATTCATTGTTTTTCAATTATAATTTCAATCATATTGCAGAAAAAAAAATTCAAATATCTTCAAAATTCCGTTAGTCAAAATTTCAACTTTACGAGCGAATAACGTCAAAACCGGAAGTGATATCAAAATTTTGAAAAATGCATTGTTAAGAATGAAAATGTCTATTTACCTGTATATTTTCAGATTGATCGAAATAAAATTGTAGATGTTGAAAAATTTGTAAAATTAAAACTTAAAAAGTTAAAGATAAAAGTCAAAATTTGCTATTACATGTTGAAGCCGAATTGTAGCCTTTAGTTCAAAGAAGTTAACTGAAAAAATCCGATTAAAATTGGATCTTAAATAGAGATGTAAATTAGAAAACACTGAAATTTGACATTTTGACCTACGTCATTTCCCGAAGGTAAAAAATGCATCAATTTATATTCATTACCATATTGACTACAATTCATCGTAAGAATTTCTATCAGAATACACGTAACATGCGTAGTTATGGCTAGGCGCTCTGGGAAGTATTCGAAAAAAAAAACTAGATCCATAGGTTTTGCATGGTTCTGAGCAGTGCGTAACAGTTTTGGAATTACTTAAAAACTGTTTTTAAAAGGGTCTGTATTGGTATTATTTCTAGACAAAGAAAGCTACCACAACTAGCGAAACCTTGGATGTTACTTGTAAAGTCAAAAATCGCAAATTTGGATTGCTTACAAAACCGGAAGTATACATCGGTCAACAAATATGAATACATAGTCGGATAGATCTCATCGAGGGCAAAAACTTTTGTTCAGGTCACAATGTCACCAAAGGTCAAGGTCACGAGGTACGAGTCTTGAAAGTTTTGGTAATTACTGAAAAAAATAAAACGGAAATGCAAGAAAGGCAAAACAGAAGAACAAAAATTGATTAACAATACTTTGAATGCAATCGACTGTAGTTTCCAAAAATATCAAAGTTACGAATTCCGCTCATAAGCCTGAGGCCCCATTTTGAGTTTTACAAAAGTCAGTCATATCAATATGGCGGCCGATTTGTAACTTCCGGGTTAAATTTTTTTTATTTCAAATTGTTGATATACCATAATGTTAAATATTGCAAAAAACAAATTTCAAATATATTCAAAATTCCGGAAGTTGAAATTCCAAATTTACAAGCTAATTACGTCAAAACCGGAAGTGGTATCAATTTTTCGAAAACAGATTTTGGAATGCAATCGAAATATCTTTCCATCTGTAAATTTTCAGATCGATTGAAATAAAATTTGAAAAACACACGCACAGTTAACAATGAAAATTTAATTTAAGTGTATATTGTCGTACATCATTGGAAAGAGCAAATTACGCATAAAATGATTTTTAAATCATTTTTGACGTATTTACGCTAGGTCACGTGACAGGGCTGTTTAAAGTCAAAAATCACAAATTTCAATTGCCTATAAAACCGGAAGTATACATCGGATCACAAACATGAATATATCATTGGATAGATTTCATCAAGTGCAATAACTTTTGTTCAGGTACCAAGGTCACCAAAGGTCAAGGTCAAAAGATATGAGCCTTGAAAGTTTTAGTAATTGCATAAAAAATCAAAACGAAAATAAAAAAAAATTTTAAATCAAAATTCAAAAATCGGCGGCTAGACTTTTTTTTAGCAATCTATTGTAGTTTTCAAAAATACTAAAGTTACGGATGCCGCTCATAACCCTGAGGCCCCATTTTTAATTTTATAAAAGTTACTCATATCAAAATGGCGGATGATCTGTTACTTCTGGGTCGGATTTTTTTTATTTCAAATTGATGTTATAACAAATTATAACACAATGAAAAAAACAAATTTGAAATATCTTCAAATTTCCGGAAGTTGAAAATTTAAATTTACAAGCTAATTACGTAAAAACCGGAAGTGGTGTCAACATTTTGAAAACTGCATTTTGTTTAGAATCAAAATGTCTATACACCTGCAAATTTGCAGATCGAACGAAATAAAATTGTAGAAGTTGAAAAAACGCAAAAATTAAAATTAAGAAAATAGTCAATTAAAAGTCAAAATTGGAGAAGTTTAAAACCTTTATTTAGTAGCGTACAGTTATAGAAAACAGTCCAAAACAGTTTGATAAAAATCGGATCATAAATAGAGACGTGAGATTCAAAAAACCAAAATTGTGTTTTTTGTTCTACCTCATTTCCGGTTTGTCAAAATGGCACCAATTTATATTTAATAGTTCATGGTCAACAATTTATCGTAGGGAATTGAACAAATCTGTATGTGGCATGTTGCCTTCTTACTAAAATAGCGAGTGTAAAATTCGAAAAAAAAAAAAAATAGCCGTTTGCAAAACAATGCAGTGCGTTCGATTATCGAACGCACTGCAACTAACTAAGTTAACAGTACTGGTGCAGGGCGGGTTACGACATACAGGTACGACGGTGCGGCAAAATTCGATTGCGCATGCACTGTACTAATAATTTAATTCACGAGATATAAATTTTAACAGGGTGATGCAACTGAGACTATGATTATAGACATACATACCAAGTTTAAAAATATTTCAACAAGAAATTTGGCAATGCGGTAGTGCACTGCACAAATTCTCTCTTTCCATGAAATCCCGAATCAGTTTATACGTATGCATACCAAGTTTCATGCAATTCGGTTGAGAAATAAGAAAGTTGTTACTGTGCATGCTCACAACACAAATTCATTATGTCCATGAAATTTCGAATCTGATTATACACATACATGCTCGAACGCACTGCAACTAGAACTGTACAGTTAACAGTACTGGTGCAGGGCGGGTTACGACATACAGGTACGACGGTGCGGCAATATTCGATTGCGCATGCACTGTACTAATAATTCAATTCACGAGATATAAATTTTAACAGGGTGATGCAACTGAGACTATGATTATAGACATACATACCAAGTTTAAAAATATTTCAACAAGAAATTTGGCAATGCGGTAGTGCACTGCACAAATTCTTCCTTTTCCATGAAATCCCGAATCAGTTTATACGTATGCATACCAAGTTTCATGCAATTCGGTTGAGAAATAAGAAAGTTGTTACTGCGCATGCTCACAACACAAATTCATTATGTCCATGAAATTTCGAATCTGATTATACACATACATGCTAATTTTGAAGAAATTCTGATAAGAAATAAGTTAGTTGGTGATGCGCATGCGCACTACATAAATTTAATATGTCCATATTTTGAATCTTATTATACACATGCATGCCGATTTTGAATGAATTCGGTTTAGAAATCATAAAGTTAGCAATGCGCATGCGCAAAACACAAATTCAATATCTCCATGATATTTCGAATCGGAATATACATATGCATACTAAATTTCATGAAATTCGGATAAGAAATAAGAAAGTTGGCGACGCGCATGCGCACTACACAAATCCAATATGTCCATGATATTTCGAATCTGATTATACACACACATGTCAATTTTGAAACAAATTGGATAAGAAATAAGAAAGTCGACAATGCGCATGCGCAGAACTCAAATTTAACATTTCCCCTGGATTCTGAATCTGATTATACATGTACATACCAAATTTCGTAAAAATCGGATAACAAACAAAAAAGTTAGCATCGCGCATGCGCACAACACAAATTTTGTATTTTCCTTCAAATCACTATTTGATCATGAAGGTATATGCAAATTTTGAAGAAAATCGGTTCATAAATAAGAAAGTGGGTCAATTAAGCAGTAGGCGTGGCTACAGGGTGCTTCAGTAAGCTAAATCTACAGCATGACGTAGTTTAGTCCATCCCAGACCACCCTTTAATGCTTAAACTGGATATAATACAAATTTAACAATAATCGAGGTAGAGTCCCTTTAACTTTAACATGTCAACTTAAGAAATTTATCAAATGTGACACTTTATAAACAGTCAATTAACCGACAAACCTATTATTGTTCTATATATACTATAATATAGGAAAATGCTATTTTCTTAAATATGCAAGTAGCATAGACGTGTTGTATATTTTTGGAAAGCCCAGGATCTCAGCATTACTGATCCGGAAAAATTATTGCTGTATCTAAATTAGGGCCCTCGTAAAGACGCTATAAAGATGCAAAATCACCTTTGAGTCACATCCCTAAAACGGAAAGCCCGTGTCGGACATAAAAAATGAATACATCACGATAAAGCCCTCATAAATAGTTATAAGATCTGTAAATATCAAGATGATCTGAGGTCAAGTTCTCGAGATAGAAGCCTTTTAAGTTTGATCAAAATTGCAACATTTTCTTAAATTGAATTTGGACATCGCCAAATCTGATATCATTTGAAACCCTTTAAAGAGTACATTAAAAATCAGCAAACATTAGAGTGTTATTCCAGTTAGGTTTTTGCGCTACAGCACTGGCAATATGCTAAAAAAAGCCATGTTTAGAGCCCTGTAAAATAGGTTTAAGTGGTCTGACCCCAAAGGTCAAAAGGTCATCAGAAGGTCAAGGTCACAAGGTATCATTATGTGCAATATGAAGGTCATCCAAGGTCAAGGTCATGTGATACAAGCCTCTAAACTTTGGAAAAAAACATTTTGTTATACAAAAAAGTCAAAATCGAAATTCGGCTTCCCATTTGTTGTAGACAAAGTTTCAATCTTTCGATTAACATCAAAATTGTGAAAGTCGGATATTAAATGGATTCAAAATAGCAATTTTCGCAAAATGACCCAAACCAATATGGCGGCCAAATTATAACTTCCGGTAAATATTTTTTTGATCTGAACAGTTTGTAATAAGAGCATGCACATTATGCATACCTTATTTTCATCATAACTCAGTTTAACTAGAAATCACACAACCGGAAGTGAAAAAACATGATATCATTGAAACCGGAAGTGATGCAAAAAATTTGATTGTGCAGAATTATTTGCAATTGCCGGCAGTATACATCTCAAATTGATCCATCAAAAATTAAACAAAAAATCATACTTCGATTAATTACGGCAAGAAAAAGTGAGGAACGAATTTGATATAATCGAATATTTTTAAGTTATATTATATGTCCTTTGTTACAAGAAATACGATGAAGGTAATCCGAGCAAAATCGGTTGATAAATACGTTCTCTACAGTCCATTTTAAGTTTGTTGCACATGTCGCTTCATGTTGCGCAGATCAATTTCGTTTAACATTTAAACTTTAATTAGCCACACGTCTGAAAACGTCAGGAAATCCGTTTTTCCGAATATAGTACCAATTCCGAGAAATAGGCCCTGCCGTAGACAAAAAAAAAAAAAATAATCAATACGAAAACAAAGCAGGGCGTACGAAGTACGCCCTGCAAAAAAAAAAAAGAAATTTGAAAACAAAGCAGTGCGTTCGAAATCGAACGCACTGCAAAAAGAACCATTTCGTGAAAACCGCCTCATATTTCATAATTATCCTTATGGACAATGATTAGTCAGTAAAGTAGACCTTTTTTACTGTGAATTTTACTAGGTGATATTATATCAGACCAAATATCCAAATTAATGAATACCTTTCATTTTAATCTAAATACCCCCAAACTATAGCTTATTGATATTATTGTTAAAGATTGATACTTATCAACCATTAGGTAACATTCTCTTTAGGAATGTTGCCACATCACTTATCATTTTATATTGTATATTGTTATGTAATGTCTTTACTATATATTGAAAGTACATGTAGTTGTATTGTAAATAAAGTTTGGATATACCGACTCTCTCTGTGTGTACGTTTAGATCTGGTCATCCGATTTAACTGAATGTCTTCATGTTTGTTGAATAAACTTCTGATTCAGAATTACTGGTTATATCGTTAGTGTTAGTAACTATTAACAAGAGCTGCATCACCCCCAGAAAACAGCACTACGATATTTGGTGGACATATGCCGGATAACGATTCCAATTCAAGAAAAACCAACAACATGGAGATAACCTGTTTGCTTCCTGAGTCAGCTTTAGCTGTCATTAACAGTATGGAAAGAAAACCTACAAGTTGGAAGATAAAGCAGGACCAAGATTCGACAACCATAGTCTTCACTTGGGGTGAGTTAAATAAATACAGTAACCATCACCAAGAGAAGTACAAATCGAAGGCAAAACGAGAACGAGACTACCGCCGTCAACAGGTGTATATAAAGAAGATGATGTCGGACAAATCGCAAAATGATGCAAGAGCTGACCATCATATACAACCAAAAACGGAGACAAATAGTCAAATAGTTCAGTTGCTGACGGGCAAATGTTTTACCAAATCGACAGCTGTGGAATGTCATGTATTGGGCACAGACAAAAGCTGTCAAACTGAAAATCAGACAGAACCAAAAGAAGAAAAGAAGAACATTTTGGAAAGAAATCTGGACCTACCAATTTCAAAACTTACAATGTGTGGAGATCCAACAAAACGTGTTTGTAAAACTGTGTTAAGAAGCAGAGTTCGGGGAAACATAAAGGAATATCTAGTTAGATGGAAAGACAAGCCCAAAACGGAAAATTCATGGGTTCAAGACGTCGATCTAGATGCAAAGGCACGACTATACATTCAAAAATATCCACACAAGATACAAGGACCATCATTAGGCAATCCACCAGGACATATTTCCACTCAGAATCAACCAAATGATCAGAGGAATAGATGGACTTATTATAATCGTCATTAAGTGTGTAAAATCTTATATTGTGCCTGACAATAATTTTCGTTGAATTCTTCATAAGTGTTTTATATTGTGAAATTTGTATTTTAAGTATAAATCCAAGAGATATGTGGACGTATATATATAGGTTTTGAACTGTGAATGATTTTTGATATTAGTATATCAGCCGAACTGACTTTAATGTAAAGTCAGCCTCTAGTAGACAGCAATTATATAGTGGTATATTTATAAAATAAGAAAATAAATATTATAAAAAATTATGGCCAAAAAGATGCCAAATTGATATATGATAAACCACTATGCTAAGTTTCTACAAGATGCTCTTGATGAGCCAGAGAGAATGGCAAAATTCTGAACAAAAGTATTTCATCTTTTCAATACATATTATTTATGATCAACTATGTCTTTTCTATGCTTATAATATTTTATTTGTTTGTGTTTGTATGTTGTATTATTTTTATTTCATTATTCAATACCTTGAGATATAGACTCGGGACGAGTCTTTTTCAGGGCGGAACAGTTATATATCAGACCAAATATCCAAATTAATGAATACCTTTCATTTTAATCTAAATACCCCCAAACTATAGCTTATTGATATTATTGTTAAAGATTGATACTTATCAACCATTAGGTAACATTCTCTTTAGGAATGTTGCCACATCACTTATCATTTTATATTGTATATTGTTATGTAATGTCTTTACTATATATTGAAAGTAGTTGTGTTGTAAATAAAGTTTGGATATACCGACTTTCTCTGTGTGTACGTTTAGATCTGGTCATCCGATTTAACTGAATGTCTTCATGTTTGTTGAATAAACTTCTGATCCAGAATTACTGGTTATATCGTTAGTGTTAGTAACTATTAACAGGAGCTACATCACCCCCAGAAAACAGCACTACGATAATATGATTGCAGATATACAGTTCTACTTTGAATTGGAATTGGGGGGGGGGGGGGCACTGTCTATATACCAGGGCGTGGGAACTTAAATTAATGCTAGGTTTACACTATCATCCCGGTGGCCACGGTGCCCGAAACGTATTGCGACGTGGGATTTTGACCGCGATTGTCTCCATATTCAAGTTTTGTTAAGTTGCGAGTAAAGTTCCTTGCGGTTTATTACTGTATGAAGCGGTTCCACCAAGATACACCAAGATTCGGGTCGCAGTCTATAAGTGGTGCATGTTTGTTGCTTTGTCGCTTCCCGGTCCGATCAATTCTGATAGGATCTTTCACGTTATTCACCTTTTCATCCAGGTCTTATGCGTCCATCAAGGTCTCCAACGGATAAAAACGTGGAAGCCGCGGTGCTAGGAACACGTCTGTAGCAATGGTATTAAACCTCAGGCCGTATACAACGGGTTAAATGCTACTAAACGTAACAATACCTATACTAGGTCGTAAGAGTACTTGGTAAACGTTACAAAACATGACAGAATGTTTATCTTGTCACGGTTATAATGGCTAGCTAGGGTGATCAAAGCCGTTTCATTACGTTTCGATAAAGGTGCATCCCGATGTGTGGCGTTTTGCAATCCGAAGCATCGCTGTTTGTTGATTTCTGCTACCCGGTTTTTACTAAGGCATTGTACAGTTCTCAAGCCGACCGTGGTTGGCGTGGTTGCCGTGGCAAATTTTGGCCAGCATCCACGTTCATTCTTTCAACCGGAAATGACGTATGACATATAGACCATTTTCACTCCGGTTTTTCATCCAATTTTGATAGGATTTTGTTTTGTTTATTTATTTAAACGATTGTCTACAAAATAGGAGTTTAAAAACATGCATTTTTAAAACTTTGTTGCTGACATTTTGATCACTAGCAAACAAAATGATTTTTTCAAAAATTTTATATCACTTCCGGTTTTGACGTCATTAGCTTGTAAAGTTGAAATTTTAACGTTCGGATTCTAAAAATATTTTTGCAATGTGCTTTATATGAAATCATAAAATCTGACTTAGATATTTCATATCAGTCGCCATCTTGGAATGACTGATTTTTCTTTAAATCGAAATTTGGAATCAGTGAATCATTCGATTTGATTAAAAATGATGTCTATGAAATCTACAATCGATTACAAACAAAACATTGGAAGCCGAATTTTGAATTTCGATTCAGAATTTTTTTTTATTTCCGGTTGAAGTTTTTCAGTAATAGTCTAAACTTTAAACAGCTCTTTCACCTATTATGCATACGACTATGCTTGGTCTACTTTTTCCAATGATATATAACACAATATATTTGAATGACAATTGCACGTTTAGAAATTTGAAAATTGTTACCTTTTAACTTCTTGTAACTGTACGTTTTTTTTTTCAGTATAAGATAATGCATTATAAACTAAAAAAAATATATTTAAATGTAGTATATAAACATAACTTGCCAAAAGAAAAAGTTTCATTCTAAAAATCCAGTTTTGTAATTAATTTAAACCTTTTATTAATCAAAATCTCTTTAATGTACGTTGTATATAACCGTTGACAAGGGAAAGTGATTATAAGAAACATGACGGTATATACTTTCTTTTAACAACAGTTATAATTGTAAGTAAGTATGAATTGCTGTTCTTACTGCAAACAAACGATGCAGTGCTATCACTGATTTATGTTCAATTACCTTTTCACTACCGAACATATAGAATAGTTATCGCAGTCTTCACTACCGACTGAATAAAAACAAGTTATTTGTGTGTTTTACTTCATCTGTAATAATAAACTCTTTATTTTACATGGGTCAGAATTAGGTCCTATACCACGAGTGGTAACGGTCCTGTCTCACACCCAGCCCATGGGGACAAACATAGATACAATATACAACATTTAGACACCAAAAAAAAAAAAAAAAAAAAAAAAAAAAACAAATTTGTGTACAAAGTTTGATGATTTAGAGATCAAGTACATGACCACAGGCTACTGGATATTTTTTTTTTTTAAGATATACAATATAGCAATAACTCTTATCATTGATTAAAAATGTGACGTTTCATCCAAGTAGGATGCGCACTGCCTCGGTACCGTCGTCACGGTTCTAGCTTTTTTTATTTTTTTTTTTTACGGATTTTATCCAATTAATCCAACAAATCAGACTTTTCAATATTCAAATATGTCAATATTGTGCACATTTCACGACGGCAACTTACACAAATAAGCAGATTGAAATGTGTTATTTCCTCGGTCTAGATCAGGACGCGATAAAATCACAAAAATTTACCCGGTTTACACTTCGATACAGATTCGAGCAGTTCCAAGTAAACGACCAGCTGACGAAAGAGATGAAAAAAGATGGCGAGGATGACATAGGTTCATAATAAGCCTTTTTCCCAATCCCTTTCAATTATTGAAAGAAATATTGTTTATACAAAAAAAAGACGATGGTTTCTTCGTGGGTCGTAACAGTACCCCGGGCAGCCATATTGAATTGGAAGAAATAATGATTAAATCAGGATTGAAGATTTAATACGCATGCGCGACTAACTGCTTTCGAAACGGATACTGTTCCGTTCTGAGAACTGTTCCTCTCCTCGGTTGTCTGAAATTTGAACTGTTTTCAGAAAGCTCGACCGTTTACACTATTAATTTTTTCATTGAAGCCCTTTAAGGCTTGTTAGACAGTAGAGTGTAACCCACTTAAAAACAAGGAACTATATAATTATGTTCAATATTTCAATATAATATAAACATAGTAATACTTTGTATTTCATCGACAAGCGGTTGGTGGAAAACTTTTAGATTGATTGAATTCGGTTGAAAACATAATAATTTCAAGGAATCTAAACCATGTAAACAAGGCTTCTTATATATTTTTACATACATTCCCCACCTTGTGTGTGTAATGTTTTGTTTGAAAATTATGGAACGTGAATTTTGTAATAGGACCTGCAGATGATATTTTGTATTGAATTAAATCTAATTTTAATGATATTTGCATGATCTATCAATGATTTATCAATCGGAGGATAAACAGAAATTTAAATTGAATTCGAGGTCAAATAACTCTGTTTTCAATTTAGAATCAGTTAAAAAGTTTATAGAATTCCATGAACAAAAAAGATATATTCGCATTACTGTTAAATAATACTTAAAAAAAAAACATTATTCATTGATTGTAAGCTCTCTTCATGTTATTCCATGTACATGTATTCCGATTCTAACAGATCTATCTATCTGAATCTATATTTAAGTCCGCATTCAATTCCAATCCTCTCATGCTTCAATTTGTATTTGAAACAAAATCAGCAGGCTATGTGGACTGAAATAAAATAAAAACTAGAACCATGAATGGTTCCATGCAGTGCGCATCCGGTTTCGTCCATTGGTGAAAAGTGACATCTTTCAATCCACGATGTCAGGTTTACAGAAGAAAGCTTGTTTTACATTAAAATGCAGAAGGTTCAAAATTTTAAAACGCACAATTTTGAATTCGGTAGTGAAAAGTAAACCAGTTCACACACGGTAGTCAAATGTGAAATAAACATTTCATGTTCGGTAGTGAAAAGTCATCTGATTAAAAAAGGAGTAATCACAGTTTGATATACATCAGTGGAAAACGCATATCACAAAATTTCTAAGATTTGTAAATAAGTTCTAAAGTGCAAGAAAGGACACATGAAAGAGCCAAATCTCAATTTAGAAACGGACTGCACAGTATTCATACTTCATAGTTTGAAATACAGATCGAATTTTATCAATACATATTTCATCCACAGAAAATATATCTTAATGTTTCTTTTAAACAGTTACAATGTAAAAAAAAGTACATTAATGATAACGTATCGCCCAAACGCAGGTTAATGGAAGAGGACGATCGCCCAAACGCAGCTTTATGTAAAAATGTAGTACTCTCCCTTCAACTGAAATTTGAATTTAATATTTTACAAGCAGATGGAATAACTAATTTTCAAAATTCAAAAGGCGCTATTTTGATTTTAAAATATTGTGTTGTATATAATTGAAAAAGTAGATGTATATAATTGAAAAAGTAGATTTAGCATAATTAGATTGTGAAAGAATTTGTGACGTACATGAATTAGGTCACGTGTCAGAGCTCTTTAAAGCTAAAAACTTCAATTTTCAAATGGATATAAAACCGGAAGTAAACATCGGAAAACCTAAATGAAAGTATCCGTGCATAGGTAACATTAATGCCAATGAATTTTTTCAGGTCACATGGTCACCGAAGGTCAAGGTCACGAGATATATGCCTTTAAAATTTTGACAATCACTGATTTATTTTAACTGGAAATTAAAATGAATCAGAATTGAAATTCAAAAATCGGCATCTCATGTTTTGGTAGCAATTGACTGTAGATTCCATAGACATCTTAATTATGCAAATTCTATAACACCATGAGGCCCCATTTTGCCTTTTATAAAAATATACCATTTCAAGATGACGACTGATCTGTTACATCCGGGTCAAATTTTATCATTTGCATACTTTTGTGTCTACATTACAAACATACTGCAAAATGAATTTTTGGAATATCTTCAAAATTCCGGAAGTTGAAATTTCAACTTTGAGAGCCAATGACGTCAAAACCGGAAATGATATAAAAATTTTGAGAACATATTTTTGTTCGCCATCAAAATGTCTAGCTACCTGTAAGTTTACAGAACGATCGAAATAACATTTGAAAAAAACACGCACAGTTTCAATGGAAATTGGCACAAATTTTTTAAACTTTAAAAGGCGGAATTTTGATGCAAATGTGTTGTATTGTATATCATTGGAAAGAGCAGACATAGCATAGTACGACGGTGAAAGAAAACAAGACATATGTAAATTAGGTCACGTGTTAGAGCTGTTTAAAGTTAAAAATTGCAATTTTCAAACGGATATAAAACCGGAAGTAACCATTGGGTATCTGAAAAAAATATGTCATTGGATACATCTTATCTAGGGCAATAACTTTTATACAGGTCACTAAGTCACAAAAGGTCAAGGTCACAAAATACAGGCCTTGAAAGTTTCGACAATTACTGATTTATTTTTACCGGAAATTAGAAAAATTCAGAATTGAAATTCAAAAATCGGCTTCCCATGTTTTGGTCGCAGTCGACTGTTGATTACATAGACTTAAAAATTATGCAAATTATGCAAATTCCATAACACCCTGAGGCCCCATTTTGCGTTTTATAAAAATATACCATTTCAAGATGGCGACTGATCCGTTACATCCGGGTCAAATTTTATGACTTGTATACTTTTGTGTCTACATAACAAACATACTGCAAAAAGAATTTTTCGAATATCTTCAAAATTCCGGAAGTTGAAATTTCAACTTTGAGAGCGAATGACGTCAAAACCGGAAGTGTTATCGGAATTTTTGAAATTGCTTATTGTTTGCAATCAAAAGGTCTATGCATATGCGAGTTTTCAGATCGATCAAAATAAAATTGAAAAAGTTGAAAAAATGGTCAAAAAAGGTGCTCCAAAAGTCAGCGACAAAGTTTTCAAAGTGGATGTTTTTAAACACCTATCTTGTGAACAATCGATTAGAGAATTTAACAAAGAAAGTCTGATAAAAATCAGTTGATAAACAATGGTGAAAATGGTAAAAAACTTTAAATGGGTTTTTCTGTCCTACGTCATTTCCGGTTAACCAAAAAAGCGCCATTTTACATTCGCGTAACACCGTGCAGTTAGATTGAGTGGGAAATAATCTGAGATATTGTGTGGTATGTTCCCTTCATACCGAATTTGCGTGACCAGAAGTAGAAAAAAAAAAAAAGTCATTTGCAAAACAATGCAGTGCGTTCGAAGAATCGAACGCACTGCAATAATAAACTCATTATCTGATACCTCATATTACTAAATGTCTCATCCAGGAGGTCCGCCTTCGGATCTGTCATTGTCACTTCTTTCTAATAAGATACGAATAGTGGTTGTTCAAGCTAACAGAAACTGACAAAAGTCGGTGTTAATACCCCTTAATTACCAGTGTGGCTCCAAACAAGACGATTGCAAATGGAAAATTCATTAGAGGATATTGTCGTCAATGTTAAGTAAATGAATACGTTGATCGGTTTACGATACACATTTGTCATGTATAAAAGTTGCAGGCGACAGTTTTAAGAGATTTGCGTTGAGACCAAATTTTAACACGAAATGTAATGGTAATAATTTCTATAAAACGACGAAAGCTGATTTACCCGAGACACATTTGAAATACATATTTTGTTAGGGAATATTTCTTTCTATATTATTTTCATACTCTTTTATATGGTATTGAATGTCAAAGTAGATGGTTTTGAACTAATAACAAAGCTATTATATATTCTGAAATAAATAACAAAAGTTCCGGAAGCGCTTCAACAATATCTCGACAAAAACTTTTCAAAAAATATTGTAAATGTACAGGGACTAATCCGAATCTACTTAAAAAACTATTTCCTAACCGGAATAGGGATACACTCATGGTGAAAGCTTCACGTTTTTTCTTAAAGCCGATCGATGAACAAACTCTGGAAATGTCTGATTTTGTGCGTGATTATACATACTCAAGTGCTTAGATTTTGCAAGAGTCGGAAGTCGGTTCCATTATTGCCTCAAACAAGAGAAGTAAGGCTAAGTGAATGATAAACAATTGGGATAACATTGGTAAATAATCCACGATGTTCTTTCTGCTTGTGGTATATTAAAGCACCATTATGTAGCAAAAGAAAGAGATTCAAATCTATACTCTGTCAGTTGTGTTTGTTTTTATTTTTTCCGTGGGAGATGGGGATGATCTGATGTTGTCATTTACATATATTTAGGTTAACGCCCATTAATTTTTCTGATGACTAGACAACTTATCACTAATTTCAGGTGCCCACATTTACAATTTACAATCTCTAAAGTCCATAATTTTTCATTGGTATCTGTCAATTTCCATAGCTTACATCGGCACATATACTTTTTTTCGTTTTTTACAAAGAGCACACAGCCTAAACTGCAACAGCTGCAGCGAACTTTTAACAACTGTATACCTTGTATTTGGGGGAGGTACAGCTTAAATGTAAATTGAAACATATTTGCAAAAGTGCAAATTGCACATTGCAACATGAGTAAAAACAGGTTTTTTGGATCTAGAAGCTACAATTTTGAGCCGATTTTGCTCTGGTTTCCATTTTTAGAATCTGTGAGTAATTGCTGACCTGATCAAAGTTAAAAAATTTCAAATATCGAAAATTCTTAGCAAATTTTTTTTTTATCGAATTTCGATTTTTTTTCACATTTTTTTAATCTTTGTCAGATTGATCTGCTATTTTAATAAATTTTTATTACTACAAATGTTAATCAAGTGACGTAGTCGAAATTGTTACTTCACTTCCGGTTTAAACGGGAAATCGATTTAAAGTTCCGGTTGAATAACTTCCGGTTAAATTTAAAATTTCAACGAAATTATGCTGATAAGTAGCCATCGTAATTCTACAGCCCTCTAAGGCCCAAGACCCCTTTCAGATATAGGAAAATTCAGGCAGATGGTCACTATATGTGTAACTAAGCACCAAACAAAATTTGACAAGATTCCAATGACCTTGACCTAGTTTTTCAAAATGTTCCAAATTTGGCACAATGGGACGTTAAGGGCATAAATTGACTTGGCATAGTTTTCAAAAATGATCCGAATTCGACCCAATGGTCCCTAGTTGAAAACATTATAATTAACACATGTTTAACTATTCAATATTTCAATTTATTAAATTGAAAAATATGCTGATAGAAATCAGAAGGAGATAACAGAAACGTCTGGATGGACGGAAACGAATATACAGACAGGTGTCCGCAGAAAGTATAAGCGCTTTCTGGATAGTGCACTAACTATTGTCTAGTGTCGGTGGTAGTCACTGAAACAATTCCTTATCTCCATGTAGCACAAAGGTACTGCACACTTTTCACATATTGTGTCTGACTTTCTATCCTTACAGAGATCGCATCGCCCCCTTTTACTGGTTTTTACAGGCCAATGATCATATCTGTCAAATCGTACATCATCCACGGTCTTTGCTCTTTTTGGTTGACGAGTTGGTACGTTAGGAGTGGTATCATTCTCCCCGTCATTGCCAATGGACGGTGGTATACCTAATTTCTTCACTGGGGCATTAATTTGGATCAATGTTGTTCCAACGATTGCTTGAAATTTGCGCAAATTCATGGTTTTGTTGTCTCCCCAAGATTTTGAGTCTCGTTTATACAACAGCCAAGCGTTCACTAGCCCAAGAGTTATGGTGTGCCAGAAAAGAATTATATACCATCTTCTAGATATAATATGATATTTGTAACGGGATACACAAGAATCAATGAGGTCTACTCCTCCCATATGGCAGTTATAGTCTTTGATTACGTTCGGTCTATTCACATCTACAAACTCTTTCTTACTCATGTCCCAACGACGTGCTCTATCGAGAGGTTCTACTCCAGTATACGTGGACATAATAGTAACTGGTTTTGTGTCCTGCCATTTGACACACACAATCCCAGATGACCTTTCAACCCAGGAGTCATAAGCTCCTCGTCCCTGTTTTGAAAGATCTTTGTCTGATTGAACAGGGCAGCCAGCCAAACGATTCTTACGAAACGTACCAGTATAATGAAACCCGTCTTCCTGCAATCGGAGCATTAACCGAACGGAACTGAAAAGATTATCCGCAGTAATGTTGTACCATTTGTGTTTGGGGGCGTTTCTGTTAATTTTACAACATCTCCTCCGACTCCCAACTCGCTTACAGCACTTGCATTGGTTTGTCCCTCATAAACTTGGAAATCATACATGAGGCCACTTTCTCCACATCGTACCCATATTTTGAATCCCCACATGTGGGGTTTGTTTTGAACATACTGTTTTATTCTGCTAAACTTTCCTTTAAATGGCACCATCATCTCATCTATAGAATTAAATTCTTCAGGTTTTGTTTTCAAACATTGCTGTCTAAACAAATCTAGCCATGGTTGAATTTTCCAGAGTTTATTATTACCCTCAGGTTGTCTGTTGTTGTCTACAAAATGAAGATTTCCGATCAAAGTCATAAATCTGTTTTGACTCGTCACATTTGCTACGGGATCATATCTAGTTTTGTTTTCCCAGTATACTCGATTACCACTCATTTGAACGATCCCCATTCTAAAGTACATCTCCAGTAACTGCTCGATACTTTTACCAGTCTTTTCAACACTGTACATGTTAGTATTTTCAACAAGTAATTCTATCATATCAGACGTGATAAATTTTCGAAAATATTGGTAGAGTGTTTCAACGTTAGGCCCGATAGGCGCTGTTGGACCACGAATGACATCACCTGTGAATATATTACTAGATTCAAAATCCTTCTTTATCCATTTGTATGCAGGTTCATTGGATTTTGAAACCTTGCTTGTGGTTGCTATTTGGTTCAAAGAAATATTCTCAGAATCCGACTCTGTATCTGTATCATGAGCATTTACAAAGCTCTCATCCCCATCATCACTATGTCTCTCTGTTAGTCCATCATCATCATCAGGAATATCGCTGTCGTTACCATCAATTTCATCCAATACATCATTTAGGGTGAGCTTTTGGCGTTTCTTATCCATATCTGATATTATCTGAAAGAAAAATCACATCAATATTTACAAACTTGCTAAATTACTACTTCTAATATGACCAGTTCTCTCGGAAAAAATAACGCAGCTGCAGTATAGAACTATATTTTGAATGTTTTTGCACAAAAACAGACCATATCTTATCTGTTCATTTTAGTTTACAAAATATACACTTGTATCCTCTAAGTCCAATAGTGCCAAATATGACCCTCAAACAATACTTGCAAACTAAACTAACATTTTTTAGAAAATTGACTTATTTGTTATTTAGATATGATCTATCAATATCTCAGAAAAGATAAAACTGTACAAAATATAAAATGCTTACCTTGTATCTGTATAAATAGATTTATGCTGACAGAATTGACATGCTGGAAAAATTTATGGAGGCAGCCATGTTGTATCATGGCAACAGTACGTTTTCTACCTCCAATTGCTCTACTCTCTTGTTCCAGAGTTGACACTATGGGTCTTAATGGATGTAAAATAACTTTCACACCAAATTTTTAATTTTGACATGGTTGGGAGGGGGGTCAATCACACCTACCAAATTTGACCCCATGGCCCTTAGAGGGTTTAAAATAAAATTTCACCGGAAGTGGAACTTTTGATTTTCCTGAAACACTTCGATTTTTATTCTTGTATCGAATGAAAGAACATAAAAATTGGACAAAAACAACGGAAGTGGATTTTTTAATTTCGATTTTGCTTTTCCGGTTGAATTTTTTTAATTTTTGAAGACTTGTATCTCGTGAACTTGACTCTTTACGACCTTGATCTTAAGTAGGTCAAAGGTCATCGACCTTGGCTATCAGATGATACTTCAATATTTGATCTCCGATATCAACTTCCGGTTTTATAGCTGTCCGAAAACAGCAAAATTTACAACTTTTAACTGCTATAGCACGTGACCTAATTCACTTAGAGACTTATTTTTTCCAGATTCTGAATGTGCTTTACGAGTTCTTTCGAATGATTGATTGTATTGCGAAATCATATTTTTTTATATTTTGCAATTTGGAAAACCTTTACCCCATTTTTGTAATTTTTTGACATTAATATATGTATATCTCGTGATCTATAAGATGTAGAAGCTTCAAATTTGAAACATAATTAAACACACCCCATATAAATGTATCCATCAAAAATAAATTGAGGTGGGCGTTAAATTTTAATTTTGCTTACATTTTGTTGTCTGGAAAAAATATACATAGAATACAATTTTTTGGAAAATGCTTCTGCACACACTTTCCTCATCACTTTAGCTATATTATATCAAAATCTCAGATTTTCGGCTAAATAGTTCAGAAAAAAGAACAAGGTTTAAAAATTTCAAAATTTCCGATAATAGATTTTGACCTTTTTTTGACATATATGATTGTATATCTCGTTAACCAGTAGATGTCGAGGCTTGAAAATTTGGACATTATTAGATATCATTAATATAAATAAAGCCACATAAAATTTTGTTTATCAAACAAAATAGCGATGCCCCATCGTAATACGCCCACTTTTGTAATGGCAGCCAAGTCGTCCGGGAGGTCGACAAGAACTATCAGTAAATGAAACATCTGTCGAAAACCGTGCCATCAAGAATGTTTACAAAATTGAACGATTTTTGAGTGTTTACAACTACAAGTTAGGGCAATAACCCATGAAATAGTTTTCAATTCGTCTGATTTTCAATAGGGTTCATCCTTGGGTGATTACAAACACTCACAGCAAGTTTCATAAAAATCCACCAAGAAACCAGATCTCTATCGTGTCCACAACTTTAAAAGAGTAACGGGCTGAAAAATTAACGTGTTTTAAAGAACATGGGCAATAATTCATAAAATATTTTTTCAAGGTTTCTGATATTCAATAGGGTTTATCCTAATGTCAATACAAACACTCATACCAAGTTTCATCAAAATCCATCAAGAAACCAGCTCTCTATGGTGTCCACAACATATTTTGAAAAGCAAGGGCAATAACCCATGAAATATTTTTCGATTCGTCTGATTTTCAATAGGGTTCATCCTTGGGTGATTACAAACACTCACAGCAAGTTTCATCAAAATCCATCAAGAAACCAGCTCTCTATCGTGTCCACAACAATTGTGGACAGACGGACAGACAGACAGACAGGGGCGACTACAATATACGCCCAAATTAATGTGTGGGCGTATAAAAAAGGTAAAGTTTAAATTTTTTTCAAAAAATGATCTTGCATACAGTTACAACAGTTACTTGTGTTAAAGGCTCGTTGATTTCGGCTTTGTAGTTCACAAAAAGGAACAAGGTTAAAAAAAATATTTTTTTCCGTTTTTGACCTTGACCTTTGTAGGATCAAAGGTCATTGACTTTGGCTGTTCATATATACTTTCATATTTGATGTCTATCGTCAACTTCCGGTGTTATTACTGTATGCATTTTCAAAGTTTATAAGTTTCAAAGACTTGTATCTCGTGACTTTTGACCTTAAGCGAGCTTGACGTTGGGTAGGTTGAAGGTCATTGACATCAGCTGGTATGTTTATATGCCAGGTCTGGTGATTACTTCTGGTTTCACAACCATCCAAAAAACACTTATTTTCGACGTTGTCGACTTCTTTTGCACATGGGATTTTCGTTCAGACTCAAGTTTTGTTCAGATTCCCCTTAGAAAATTTGCACATTTGCAAATTCCCACTCTGTGTGTTTACTTTATAACATCATTGTCAATTGTTTTTTTATATTGTTTTAATGATAAGGAACTTTCATACATATTTATTCGCTATCAGTACAGTCATAGAATTAAGTTACATGCATAGTTAAAATTAAGCGGTAGTCGAAAAGTTTGCCATTGCAAAGGCAGATGACGTCAGATGGCTTTGTTTATTTTAGAAATTCGTCTGCATAAAATTATTAAGCCCAAATTTTAGACTTTTGCTACAAGATTTGTTTATCATTTCATTTTATTATTTATCCTGTCATTCCTATTGTTGTAACTGTAAGATTGAGAAAGCTCAGTCTTCCGCTTGCCGCCTTCCTGAATAAAGGTTGCTATCAATTGACAAATTGTATTTCTCTCCCTGCAGGTTGCCTAAGCCAACAACCTGTGGTAAACCCCGTCACAATTTGGGGGCTTGTCCGGGATAGGAGAAAAGTTAGTTGATGCTCCTTATCCCACCACGACCAGAAGAATGGAGACAATTACTAAAGTCAGAGGTTATCTGTTTTTAACTGATAGAAAAAGTCTTGATGAGATAATTCGAGGTAACAAGTTAAAACCACCACCAGATGATGCTAGTCTGCCACAGGTGATTGAAATGGTGGATACATGGTTAATGGATCAGCAGAAGACAAAGGAATTAGAAGCAATTTTGAGTTCAGTTAAGATGGTATTGTGTCCAAATAAGCCAGTTAAAGAAGACAATGCGGTAAATATTAATAAACCGATAGACTTAAAACCAGATACAATGTCTCGTGAACTTTATCGCAAAGAATTTCAAATAAGTGGCACTATCGACTCAAAATCTGGTATATCTTACACAAATTTGTCAAGGCAGATTGACTTAGCTAAACGGAAACTTTTCAGCGATATTGAAATCATTGACGGAGTAATTAGGGCTATTCTGGTTTAAGGAATTATTTAGAGGGGTTGTCTGATTTAACAATTATGTCATAAAGAGGAATGTTGAGTTTTTATTAAGGGCTTTAGATTTAAGGAACAGAATTAATGCATGTTCTTTGGAGAAAGATGAACTTAAATATGACAAGAGATTGGTAAATCAGTTGTTTGTTAGGTCTGTTGAAACTGGGTTTATGGATCAAGCTTTTCGTCAAGAGTTCATGCCGTATTTTATCAGATGAATTCCAGGATGAATAAGTTAAATGAGCTAGTAATTCGTGATACAGAACGGAAAGGAAAAGTTGGAAAGAAAAGGTCCGAGATTGAAGCTACTGTAGAGATTAAGGAAGACAGAAAGACTAAAGAAAAAGATAATGCAGTACTGGTTAATGAAATAAAATCATT
This sequence comes from Lottia scabra, assembly GCA_029955415.1. Taxonomy (NCBI): domain Eukaryota; kingdom Metazoa; phylum Mollusca; class Gastropoda; family Lottiidae; genus Lottia; species Lottia scabra. The sequence continues at coordinate 19,513,055 of JARJEI010000001.1, forward strand.
ACAAGAACAATTTACTGAGTTGAAAGAACTTGTTAAACAACAGTCTCAGACTCAACCAACATTTCAACCAATTACTCAAACCAGACCTAGACAGTATAAAAGAAGTTGTTTCCAATGTTATAAAGATGGTAACCAAGATTGTAGACACTGTTGGCGATGGGGTTCAGCTTCTCATTTTCGTTTCAACTGTAAAGCAAATTTATCGGGAAACGATCAAGGGTCGCATCCAGGGGGCAGAATGTGATTCCTGAGAAGAAATGTCCCAACTCAACAAATAATTATAAGGATAAATTTGATTCATTAAAGGGACAAGTATATTCTATGTCAGCCATGTCTAGAGAAAAACTTTGTAAAATAGTTGGTGAACAGAGTTTAATTCAGGGCAAATTAAATTCATTAGATTCTGTAGTACTTTGGGACACTGGTTCCCAGGTCTCTTTAGTAAATTCGGTTGGTTGTCAAATAATTTTCCTGGAATAGAAATTAGGTCAATTGATACTTTGTTAAATGGTCAAAACTTGTATTCAGCTAGTGGGACAGTCATTCCATTTGAAGGATATGTTGTTTTGAAATTAGAGTTGGATGAAGAAACAGTTGTCTCGATTCCATTTTTAGTTAGTTCTTCTGCTGGAATTGATAGCCCATTGTTAGGGTATAATGTGATTAAATATTTTGCAGAACAAGATAATTTTGCCAATTTGAAAAAGTCTAAATAGATCTAAATTGTGAAACAGTAGAAGCAGTAGTTAATTTGATCAGAGAGGACAATAGTTGTAAGTAATTGGGTCAAGTTACATCCTGTCAAAATGTTATATTGCCTAAACATTCTTATAAAGTTGTCACTGCTATTGTTCATGGTAATAGGAAATTTTTAGTAAAGCAAGCTTTATTTGTACCTAACATTATAGATGAAGCTTCCATTAATGTAAAAGAAACATTGGTAAATGTTAAAACTTCAGGAAGATGTACAGTTAAACTTTTAGTCTCGAATAGGAGTAACAAAACTTTTGTTCTTAAAAGACATGCATTGTTAGGAGAATTGAAGTCTGTGTCTTCAGTTGTTTCGATTGGATTGTGTAAGTTTGATGCTAACAAAGCTACAGTTAACTATGCAAGTAACCAAAACAATATTAGAGTCAAATCAGTTTCAGTTAATGATGAAAATACCAGTAAGAAATGGGATCCACCTATAAGATTTATCTCAATCCAATTTGACTGAAAACCAAAAGAAGCAGGTTCGAGAGTTACTCAGAGATGAATGCAATGCTTTTTCAAAAGATGATACAGATATTGGTTGTGTTACAGACCTACAAATGGAAATCAATTTGGTAGACCAAACACCAGTACAGCATTCTTATCTTTCCATACCAAAACCGTTGTACCAAGAAGTTAAAGATTATGTTCATGATCTCATCGTCAAGAAATGGATACGAAAGTCAAATTCCCAATATTACAGTCCAATTGTATGTGTACAAAAAAAAAGATCAAAGTCTCCGTCTATGTATTGATTACAGAAAGATTAATTTGAAGACCATCACAAATCAACATCCCATACCAAGAGTTAAAGATGCCTTAAATAGTTTAGGTGGGAGTAAATTTTTCAGTTTGTTAGATCAAGGTTAGGCTTATCACCAAGGTTTTGTTGTTGAAGAATGCAGAAAGTATACGTCCTTTGTAACTCCTTGGGGTCAGTATGAATGGAGCAGGATTCCATTTGGTTTGTCGGGTGCACCCAGTTGTTTCCAAAACTTTATGAACAGTTGTCTAGAAGGGTTAAGAGATGATATATGTTACTTGGATGATGTTTTAGTGTATAGTTGTTCTTTTGAAGATCACATCAAACACCTGAGATTAGTTTTACAAAGATTCAAGGAGAGGGGTATTAAATTTAAACCAGCCAAATGTGAGATGTTAAGAAATAAAGTTAGATATTTAGGTCATTTGGTCACAGCAGATGGTTATACGATGGACCTTAAAAAGACAAAGAAGCTGTTTTACAGTTAAAAACCAAAACTCCATCAACAGTGGGTAATGTTAGAAAAATATTAGGTTTCATTGGCTACTACCGAAGATATATTCAAGACTTTTCTAGGCGAGCTAAATTATTAAATTCTAACTTCTTCAATCACCTACAGATCCAAAAGACACTACAATTAGGAAGAAATCAAAGAAAAAGACCAATGTAAAGGTTCAACCTTCTTCAAACCAAGGTATTAGTTGGACCAGAGATCATCAAGAAGTTTTAGATCAATTGATTGATTGTTTAATTGAACCTCCAGTAATGGTTTATCCCGATTTTTAACGACCATTTATACTGTTCCTATATACTTTTCGGGTAAAACTTACTGATTAACAACACCTTGATTTGGCAACTGAACAACTCTCCTCAAAATACCACTATCATCTAACTTTAATCTCTTAAACTCTCTCAATAATATCCTTACTTTTAAACTCAACTCTGGTCTGTCTACTTTATTAGGTAATTCTCCTTTAACAACAAAATGTCTAACAATTGAATTAGTAGGGTCTTCTTTCTGATCTTTTAACAAATCTAGTTTATTGAAATCTGTACGTATTGAGTAAACATAATTCTCTGTTTCTACTTCAGGTATTATAGATGGAATTGGTTCTGTTAACATTACCGACTTAACTGTTGGCTTCTTGGTTAATCTCTTCACTGTTATGTTGAATATAATGTTCAATAATCCAAAGGCATTCTACTAAGACCATCTTGGTTATATCGACCTGGTTTGTAATGAATTTTGAAATCAAAATCTGATAATTCTGCTACCCATCTTAATCTGGTGGCATCTAGCTTAGGTGATGTGAAAATGTAAGACAAAGGGTTGTCTGTGTATACGTCAAAGTTAGATGCATAATACAGGTAATCCCTAAATCTCTCGGTCACCGCCCATTTTAGTACGAAGAATTCTAATTTACTGATGGACTTAAAGTCACATTGCGGGATTCGTTTGTTTACAAAATGAAATTTATGGGATTTCGGGACAAAATGTATTCTAGCTTAATCTCTGATGTTTAATTAAGTCAAAAAACTAAAATTCACGGCTTTGGGTACTCAGATGGCTTCGATGCAGCTGGATTTAAAATCGGGATCTAATAAAATGATTTCCATAAATAAAATGCTAATGAGGTCAAGCGGGGGGCGTGTTAGTTAAATGACGTCACACTCCAATCTCCAGTAGCACGTGCTAGTAGTGGGCGGAGCTTGTGAGTTATTGACGTCTCCCTCAATCAACTCGGTGTTGAAATGTAAACAATCAAAATTTCCTTCAAATGGCTGTAGAATTGGAACCACGAAAGGGAATCGATTTTTTTTTAGTTCAATATTCATTTCTAAGTGCTAACTTAAAAAAACAACCTTGAGAAGACTTTTTCTCAATGTCCAAGTCTGGGCTTATGTGGCTTTAAAGTCACATTGCGGGATTCGTTTGTTTACAAAATGAAATTTACGGGATTTCGGGACAAAAGGTATTCTAGCTTAATCTCTGATGTTTAATTAAGTCAAAAAACTAAAATTCACGGCTTTGGGTACTCAGATGGCTTCGATGCAGCTGGATTTAAAGTCGGGATCTAATAAAATGATTTCCATTAAATAACATGCTAATGAGCCAAGCGGGGGGCGTGTTAGTTAAATGACGTCACACTCCAATCTCCAGTAGCGCGTGCTAGTAGTAGGCGGAGCTTGTGAGTTATTGACGTACCTCGATGTTTGTTTTGTAAACAACCAAAATTTCCTTCAAATGGCTGTAGAATTGGAACCACGTAATGGAATCGAAACTTTTTTTTTTCAATATTCATTTTTAAGTGCTATCTTTAAAAAAAAAAACGATGAAAAAACTCTTTCTCAATGTCCAAGTCTGAGCTTATGTGGCTTTAAGTAAGTTTAAAGCTTCACGTTCTACCCGTGTGAGATTAGGTTTTTCATTTGTAATAGAAAGATTTGTTGTTTGGCTATTCATACTATCAAATACTTCAAAAATTTCAGGATGGATGGATTTATGAATAAACATTGTTCTAGCACCACGTGGGGGGTGGTTTCGAAAAACATAAGTGCAGCTGAGATTGCGTTGAAATCGTTCAATAGATGGTCGAAGATAGTCAATGTTGGCTACCTTCGGGGTCGGAATTTTTCAGTTCTCTTACGGGTTTGATGAGTTGCAAGATTAAAGTCTGTGCTCCTATGAAAAAAAAAATCCTATGATATTGAAACTGGTTGATTGAATGAAGAATAAGAACTACTCCGTGATTCACAAATCCCGAACAGCCCAGCTGTTACATTTTATGAAAAGGATTGTTAAGAGGATTTCTAACCTTTTATACGTCCACATCTCTCTATGTGGACGTATTTTGTCGGCACCCCTGTCCGTCCGTCCGCCCGTCCGTCCGGAACATTTACTCGTAAAGGGAATCAAATGAAATTCGTTCGGTATGTGTATACATATTCATAAAACGAAGATCAAGTTCGAATTTGAGCTATTTTCGACCGTTAGAAGCAGCGTTATTGCCCTTGACCCAAATATTGAATATGTTGTGTATAAATCATGGTACTACCATGACCGAACATTTCATGTGATATGCAGTTCTGCGAGAACAATATGATTACATGACTGAAGGTTTATAAACTTTAAGATACCGCCCTTTATGTAAGTTGAATCTAAACGTTGGCCAGTTAGTAGTGTTAAAAGAAACATTAGGGTATCATATCTTTAAAATAATCATCGAGGTACCGAGGATAGACATGATAATATATGAATATCATGGGAGTGGTTATTGCATAGGCCAGAGGTTAAATCAATTGTTTAAGAGGCATTGACTTTGGTAATGAAGTACGACTAACTTAGCAGATAATGTTCTTATATGTATCCCGAATATTGTTTGGATATATTCTAATATTCATCTGATACATTTATTTGTCACATTACCCTGTGATACCCCTTCCCCCTCCCACCCACAAATGGTCAAGCAAAGTTGAGTAGAGTGTTTGTAGTGGACCTAAAAAGGCGTGATTTGGCATCCGAGAACATCAAAGTTCCAAACATTTCACCTGCAGCGCACTATTTCAACAATTTATGTTCAAATGTTCCTTTCGAACTTTCACACAAGCATCGTTACTGATGAGCACATGAAGCAAAAGACACTGCAAGGGCCGCCATGACCTCCCACTTTTTGGCACTTAATTTTTTTTTATTCCTCAAAATATTTTTGTCATTTTTATAATTATTTTTTTTATAATTTCCGAAATCTGAAAATCGAGTTGAGGGTGAGAGGTGTATTTAAGATTTTGGTCCCATTTCGCCAATTTAAGTATTTAAAGAGTTTATTCTTTGTCTCTTTAATGTATGGCGGTGGAAAGGGGCAAAACCCTAATGCTATGTAGAAATGTCTAATTCAAAACGCAAATGTAACATAATTTAATACCAAATACCTAAAACGTCTAATGCAAAAGACAAAATACAAGAAACCTCTAATACATAATACCTCATACGTCTAATTCAAAAGACAAAGTACAAGAAACCTCTAATACACAATACATTTAACTTTTTATGCATTATTGATTTTACAATGTGAAACACCGTAAGCATTAGATGACATATCTCGATATACTTACATTTCTACATCGCAATATCTTTATTTGGGTCAATGTCAAGGCTGTAGTATTTGGCTCTGTTTGTTTACTGTCTTCCCGTTGAGCTAGTTGATTTTGATTTAAACAATATTTTATTTTCACATTACATATAGTATTTTACAAAAAAATATCTTAGGTTTCGGAAACAAGCCGAAGCTTATGCTAATCCGGCACCTGCTACAAATAAAAGATACAATATAGAAAATATGAATTATGTCAATAAAAAGGTTGTCAATATTCAATAATTAATTATGTATATTTAAATAATGTACATGAATAATAAAAAAAAGTGCGAAAGTGCATAGGTGTCCACACCAGACAGAGGTCGTCAGCCCCAAGAATTCCACTCGTCCACAAACACAACGAAGCCGCGGGCAAAGATAGTCGGGCTGATCAATTGGAGACTGTGTTAAGGTTGAGAGATAATTTGATCAGAAATAGACTTGGGGGAGGAAGACATATAATGTTGATCACGATTCACGATCAACAACAGGGATAATCAAGCAAGATCAGCAATCAGAGTAGGTATTCAACTAGAGTAGGTATTCAACTAGAGTAAGTATTCGCGATCAACAACAGGGATAAGCAAGCAAGATCAGCAATCAGAGTAGGTATTCAACTAGAGTAGGTATACACGATCAACAACATGGGTAACTAAGCAAGATCAACAACTAGAGTAGGTATACACGATCAACAACAGGAGTAAGCAAGCAATATCAGCAACTAGAGTAGACATTCAACTAGATTAGGTATTCACGATCAACATCAGGGATAAACAAGCAAGATCAGCAACAAGAGTAGGCATTTAACTAGATTAGGTATTCACGATCACCAGCAGGGATAATCAAGCAAGATCAGCAATTAGAGTACGATCAACAACATGGGTAAGCAATCAAGATCAGCAAATGATGTAGGTATTCAACTAGAGTAGGTATACACGATCAACAACATGGGTAAGCAAGCAAGATCAACAACAAGAGTAGGATAAAAAACTAGAGTAAGTATACACGATCAACAACATGGGTAAGCAATCAAGATCAGCAAATGATGTAGGTATTCAACTAGAGTAGGTATACACGATCAACAACATAGGTAAATAAGCAAGATCAGCAACTAGAGTAGGTATACAGGTTAGGGTAGGTATAGTAGGTGTTCAATATGAGTAGGTATACACCATCAACAGCATGGGTAAGTGAGCAAGGTCAGCAACTAGAGTAGGTATTCAACTAGAGTAGGTATGTACGATCAACAACAGAGGTAAGCAAGCTAGATCAGCAATTAGAGTAGGTATTCAACTAGAGTAGGTATACACGATCAGGTAAGCAAGCAAGATCAGCAACTAGAGTAGGTATATGTACAACTAGAGTAGGTATACACGATCAACAACAACAACAACATGGGTAAGCAAGCAAGATCAGCAACTAGAGTAGGTGTACAAACTAGAGTAAGTATACACGATCAACAGCAGGGGTAAGCAAGCAAGGTCCGCAACTAGAGTAGGTATTCAACTAGGTTAAGTATTCACGATCAACAGCAGGGGTAGGCAAGCAAGATCAGCAAATAATGTGGGTACATGTATTCAACATGAGTAAGTATATACGATCAACATCAAGGGTAAGTAAGATCAGCAACTGGAGTAGGTTTACAACTAGGGTAGGTATACAACTAGGGTAGGTATACACGATCAACAGCAGGGGTAAGCAAGCAAGGTCCGCAACTAGAGTAGGTATTCAACTAGAGTAGGTATTCAACTAGGTTAAGTATTCACGATCAACAGCAGGGGTAGGCAAGCAAGATCAGCAAATAATGTGGGTACATGTATTCAACATTAGTAAGTATATACGATCAACAGCAGGGGTAAGTAAGATCAGCAACTGGAGTAGGTTTACAACTAGGGTAGGTATACAACTAGGGTAGGTATACACGATCCTCCACTAGGTTAAGTAAGAGTCTATATTCACTAATATGGTATACAGAAAGTCAACAACCATGGAAGGTATCAGGAGCTAAGGTAGGTATATTAAAGTAGTGAAAGTATACAAGAACAAACTATGGTAAATATACAGAATCAATACCTATTTTCACTTTAAGGGGGCAGATAAAATATGTTTAAATAACGAATCTATTTGACCGTATTATGAAATCATGTACTGAATGGAAAATATGTGCATTTTCAACCTCACTGAGGTGATTAGAACCATACAATAGCGTTTTTTCATCTAGGTGGTGCTGTGCTAGTGAAAGTAATGTATCTCTTCTTTGCAGCTGATATTTTGGACAGACAAGCAGAAAATGTCCCGAGTCTTCTATAGGGTGTCCACATGAACAAGATGGAACATCACCAACATGTCTTAGAAACTTGTGCAAGTTGAGATCACTCATTCTATTTCTAAGTTTACAATGTATTATTTGGACCGATCTTTCTCCAAGGTAATAATACGAGGGGGGATTCACACATGATTTTATCTTTAGTTTAAACTCTTGTATACTACTGAGAGATGAAATCGCATCAGGCAAAGCGTTCCAATCACGAATAGCGGATGGTAGGAATGAATCATAATAGAGTTTGGAGCTAGTAAAGAGTGTTCTTAGCTTGTGACTATGGCGTGTGTTATAAGTATTGGAGGATCCCATAGAATCTGGAACAAGTGCGTTGAGGTAGTTTGGAACCATATTATGAACCATTTTGTAGAAAAGGATAATTCTATGTTGATACCGTCTTTGTTTTAGTGAACTGAAACCTGATTCCTTATACAGTAACGAGTGAGATGTACCACGGACTAAGCCGGTTATTGATCTGAGGCAATCGAGATGGAGATTTTCTAGTCGACATGAGTCTGTTTCTGTACAATTATCATATAACACATCACCATAGTCAAATAGGGGTAGAATAAAAGATTTGTAAATATGTTCAAGAGATTTCCTTGAAAGTCTGTATTTCATAGACCGAAAACAATTTACTGACTTGCTGAGTTTACGTATGAGGGTGACAATGTGTTCTTCCCATTTACAATTCTGACTGAATGTTATACCAAGGTGTTTGTGATGTTCAGAATCTTCTAAAATGTTATTGTCGAAAGAGAGTGGAAATGCAGAAGGAGATAGTTTCCTAGTAAAGGTCATGCTGACTGTTTTTTCTGGGCAGAAGACGACATTCCAAGAGTTTGCCCAATTGCTGATGGTTCTAAGGTCATTGTTTAAAAGTGTTTGGCATTCGGTCGGGTCATTTATGATCATGAACAGTGACGTATCATCTGCAAACAGACGGATGTTAGATTTGATATCGTTGGTAATATCATTTATATATATTAGGAAAAGGAGTGGCCCAAGTACCGAACCTTGTGGGACTCCATTTTGGACAGATGCCGAGCCTGAGGTCGAGCCTCTTATAACAACCAATTGTTCCCTTTCAGAAAGATAATTCCTGAGAAGTGATAGCATTTTACCTCGTATGCCTACTGACTGTAGCTTGTAGATGAGGCCTGCATGCCATACGCGATCAAAAGCTTTGCTTATGTCAAAAAATACAGCTTTAGTTTCGAGACCTTCATCAAGGCTACTACATATATTATTATATATATTAATGAGCTGGTACGTGCAAGAGTCATTTTCTGTAAAACCTGATTGTGAGGCAGAAAGTAATTGATGAAGACGGAGAAAATTATTAAGATATTTATGTATGCATTTTTCAAAGACCTTGCCTAGAGTGCTGAGGAGAGAAATAGGACGATAGTTTGAGCAGATGTTAGCATCACCTTTCTTATATATTGGAATGATGTTGGCTTGCTTCCATATGACGGGAAAACAGCATTGGTCCTGTAAGAAGTTAAAGAGTGAACTCAATGGCACTATAATAGACGGACTACAGCATTTAAGAATTCGATTTGTTATGTTATCATTTCCGCAGGCCTTATTTGTCTTAAGTGAGTTTAGCATGGCTTTGACATCTTGGGGAGTATAAACGGGAAGTGGAATGCAAAGGTCAGATTGGGGTAAGTTTGGAAGCGGTTGATTTGGATTTGGTAAGACTGATTGCTTGATGAAGAATTGGTTTAGATGTTCAGCTTTAGCAGCATCTTCATGAATTATTTGGTTGTTGATTAAGAGTGGAGGAAAATGTTTGGATGAACTGTTTTTAAAAACTACCTTTTCAACAAGTTTCCACCAGTTTTTTTCTTGAAAATGACCCTGACCTATCTTAACGTCAAGATTTTGAAAGAAATCCTGTTTAACTCGTCGTACCTCCGCAATGACAAAGTTCCTACAAGAACGAAAATTTTTCCAGTGGCTCGGAGAACCTGTCCGCTTCGCTTTACTGTGAAGTCTATTCCTTTTGCGAATTATTCGCCTGATGTAGCCATTCATCCACACAGTATCACGCTCACGGATCACCACATCTTTATGGGGAACAAATAAAGATACTGCTTCAAGAAGCCTATCTGAGAGACTTTTAGCAAGTACATTAGGGTCTTGGTGGCTCACAAATAAATTGGCCCAATCTGTTGCAGACAAGAAATTATTGATTGCATCTACATCGAGGTTATTATAGTTCCATATGGTACGCTTGAAGCTTGTATTTTCTGGTCGAGGAAGATTCAGTATAAGTTCTATCGGACAGTGATCACTTATGCCTGCTTCGTGTACAATGGTCTCTGAAACTAGATTAGTGTCAGTTATCAATGCAACGTCTAGAAGAGTTGCAGAGTGCTCTGTGTGTCGTGTTGGTTTAGCTACAGTTTGTGTAAATCCGAAGAGTTGAATAATGTTAGTTAGTTTATTTGATCTACCAGTGAGCTGATTTTCATTGAAGTCACCTAGAATGAACAAAGGTTTACAATCGTCCTTTGCTTTAGAAATGCTTTCCTGGATGAGTTCCCAATAGTCATCAGAAGATTTTGGTGGAACGTAGAATGACCCTATCAGTAGAGATTTTTTACGATGAACTACTTCAATCCAAACTGCTTCTAAGTGGGGGAGATGAAGATCGTGTCGTTCCTTTGAAAATATATTATTTTTCACGTAGATTGCTACGCCTCCTCCTACACCAGATGAGCGATTACAAAGTGCTGGGGATTTGAAATGTTCCAGGAGAGTTTCTTGGTCTTGATGAGATTCATTAAACCATGTCTCAGAAAAGGTGAGAATATCGTGGTCTGATAATTCAGCAATGATATTAGATTTTTTACTCGGTAGACTGCGAACATTTAGATGGATTACACTTAATCCCGGCCCTGGATTTGGCTGAATATCACCAGAAATAAGTAATAACAGAAAACACAAGAACGTGGTATAAAGAGAAAAGAGTCTCATAGGTATCCAACTGACCAGCCAAAAGCTATCAAGATCTACAACAACGATGCGGATTGCCGACGAGCAGAATGCATGGGTGAAGACGAGTCATATCTGGTGTGGACGTGATAGGTATACGTATAAAAGGAGAATAATATAAAAAGAGGATATATACATAATATCTACATATGAGCCAAAAGATGAGATGAGAGCTCATAATATGGTAAGGCCTAAGTTTTGATTGTAGGATTTGGATTTTTACGAATGATCTAACTTGTAATTTATCAAACGATTTCAAGTAATATCAAATAATTTCACTTATCACTCACTTTAATATTTTAAGATAAAATAGAATATATATGAATAATTTTACAACGTTACCTGTATGAATTTCAAAATAATTTCAGGTAAGTTTCATTTTAATATTTATCTTTAACATTTCAAATAGAATTTGTAAGAATAATTTTACAATGTTACCTGTATGAATTTCAAATAATTACAGGTAAGTTTCACTTTAATATATATCTTTAACATTTCAAATAGAATTTGTAAGAATAATTTTACAACGTAACTGTATGAATTTCAAAATAATTACAGGTAAGTTTCACTTTAATATTTATCTTTAACATTTCAAATAGAATTTGTATGAATAATTTTACAATGTTAACTGTATGAATTTCAAATAATTATAGGTAAGTTTCATTTTAATATTTATCTTTAACATTTCAAATAGAATTTGTAAGAATAATTTTACAATGTTAACTGTATGAATTTCAAATAATTATAGGTAAGTTTCATTTTAATATTTATCTTTAACATTTCAAATAGAATTTGTAAGAATAATTTTACAATGTTAACTGTATGAATTTCAAATACTTATAGGTAAGTTTCACTTTAATATTTATCGTTAGAATATCAAGTATAATATGCATGCATAATTTTACAATGTTACCTGTATGAATTTCAAATAATTACAGGTAATTTTCACTTTAATATTTATCTTAGACATTTCAAATAGAACAATTTTACAATGTTACCTGTATGAAATATCAAATAATTACAGGTAAGTTTCATTTTAATATTTATCTTTAACATTTCAAATAGAATTTGTTTGAATAATTTTACATTGTTAACTGTATGAATTTCAAATTATTATAGGTAAGTTTCGCTTTAATATTTATCTTTAGAATATCAAGTATAATATGCATGCATAATTTTACAATGTTAGCTGTATGAATTTCAAATAATTACAGGTAAGTTTCACTTTAATATTTATCTTAGACATTTCAAATAGAATAATTTTACAATGTTACCTGTATTGAATTTCAAATAATTACAGGTAAGTTTCATTTTAATATTTATCTTTTGCATTTCAAATAGAATATGTATGAATAATTTTACAGTGTTACCTGTATGAATTTCAAATAATTACAGGTAAGTTTCACTTTAGAATTTATCTTATACACATTTCAAATAAAATTTGTATGAATAATTTTACAATGTTACCTGTATGAATTTCAAATAATTACAGGTAAGTTTCATTTTAATATTTATCTTTTGCATTTCAAATAGAATAAATATGAATAATTTTACAATGTTACCTGTATGGAATATCAAATAATTATAGGTAAGTTTCACTTTAGAATTTATCTTATACACATTACAAATAGAATATGTATGAATAATTTTACAATGTTACCTGTATGAATTTCGAATAATTACAGGTAAGTTTCACTTAAATGTTTTTCTTACACATTTCAAATAGAATTTGTATGAATAATTTTACATTTTAAATAGAATATATATGAATAATTTTACAATGTTACCTGTATGAATTTCAAATAATTACAGGTAAGTTTCACTTTAATATTTATCTCTAACATTTCAAATAAAATTTGTATGAATAATTTTACAATGTTACCTGTATGGAATATCAACTAATTACAGGTAAGTTTCACTTAAGAATTTATCTTATACACATTTCAAATAGAATATGTATGAATAATTTTACAATGTTACCTGTATGAATTTCAAATAATTACAGGTAAGTTTCATTTTAATATTTATCTTGAACATTTCAAATAGAATATGTTTGAATAATTTTACAATGTTACCTGTGTGAATTTCAAATAATTACAGGTAAGTTTCATTTTAATATTTATCTTTAACATTTCAAATAGAATTTGTATGAATAATTTTACATTTCAAATAGAATATATTTGAATAATTTTACAATGTTACCTGTATGGAATATCAACTAATTACAGGTAAGTTTCACTTTAGAATTTATCTTATAAACATTTCAAATAGAATATGTATGAATAATTTTACATTTCAAATAGAATATATTTGAATAATTTTACAATGTTACCTGTATGAATTTCAAATAATTACAGGTAAGTTTCACTTTAATATTTATCTTTAACATTTCAAATAGAATTTGTAAGAATAATTTTACAATGTTACCTGTATGGAATATCAAATAATTATAGGTAAGTTTCACTTTAATATTTATCTTTAACATTTCAAATAAAATTTGTATGAATAATTTTACAATGTTACCTATATGGAATATCAAATTTTTACAGGTAAGTTTCACTTTAATATTTATCTTTAACATTTCAAATAGAATTTGTATGAATAATTTTACATTTCAAATAGAATATATTTGAATAATTTTACAATGTTACCTGTATGAATTTCAAATAATTACAGATAAGTTTCACCTTAATATTTATCTTTTGCATTTCAAATAGAATATGTATGAATAATTTTACAGTGTTACCTGTATGAATTTCAAATAATTACAGGTAAGTTTCACTTTAGAATTTATCTTATACACATTTCAAATAAAATTTGTATGAATAATTTTACAATGTTACCTGTATGAATTTCAAATAATTACAGGTAAGTTTCATTTTAATATTTATCTTTTGCATTTCAAATAGAATAAATATGAATAATTTTACAATGTTACCTGTATGGAATATCAAATAATTATAGGTAAGTTTCACTTTAGAATTTATCTTATACACATTACAAATAGAATATGTATGAATAATTTTACAATGTTACCTGTATGAATTTCGAATAATTACAGGTAAGTTTCACTTAAATGTTTTTCTTACACATTTCAAATAGAATTTGTATGAATAATTTTACATTTTAAATAGAATATATATGAATAATTTTACAATGTTACCTGTATGAATTTCAAATAATTACAGGTCAGTTTCACTTTAATATTTATCTTTAACATTTCAAATAAAATTTGTATGAATAATTTTACAATGTTACCTGTATGGAATATCAACTAATTACAGGTAAGTTTCACTTTAGAATTTATCTTATACACATTTCAAATAGAATATGTATGAATAATTTTACAATGTTACCTGTATGAATTTCAAATAATTACAGGTAAGTTTCATTTTAATATTTATCTTTAACATTTCAAATAGAATATGTTTGAATAATTTTACAATGTTACCTGTATGAATTTCAAATAATTACAGGTAAGTTTCATTTTAATATTTATCTTTAACATTTCAAATAGAATTTGTATGAATAATTTTACAATGTTACCTGTATGAATTTCAAATAATTACAGGTAAGTTTCACTTTAATATTTATCTTATAAACATTTCAAATATAATTTGTATGAATAATTTTACATTTCAAATAGAATATATTTGAATAATTTTACAATGTTACCTGTATGAATTTCAAATAATTACAGGTAAGTTTCACTTTAATATTTATCTTTTGCATTTCAAATAGAATATGTATGAATAATTTTACAATGTTACCTGTGTGAATTTCAAATAATTACAGGTAAGTTTCACTTTAATATTTATCTTTAACATTTCAAATAGAATTTGTATGAATAATTTTACATTTCAAATAGAATATATTTGAATAATTTTACAATGTTACCTGTATGAATTTCAAATAATTACAGATAAGTTTCACCTTAATATTTATCTTTTGCATTTCAAATAGAATATGTATGAATAATTTTACAATGTTACCTGTATGAATTTCAAATAATTACAAGTAAGTTTCAGTTTAATATTTATCTTTTGCATTTCAAATAGAATATGTATGAATAATTTTACAATGTTACCAGTATGAATTTCAAATAATTACAGGTAAGTTTCATTTTAGCATTTATCTTTAACATTTCAAATAGAATTTGTATGAATAATTTTACAATGTTACCTGTATGAATTTCAAATAATTACAGGTAAGTTTCACTTTAATATTTATCTTTAACATTTCAAATAGAATTTGTAAGAATAATTTTACAATGTTACCTGTATGAATTTCAAATAATTACAGGTAAGTTTCACTTTAATATTTATCTTTAACATTTCAAATAAAATTTGTATGAATAATTTTACAATGTTACCTATATGGAATATCAAATTTTTACAGGTAAGTTTCACTTTAATATTTATCTTTAACATTTCAAATAGAATTTGTATGAATAATTTTACATTTCAAATAGAATATATTTGAATAATTTTACAATGTTACCTGTATGAATTTCAAATAATTACAGGTAAGTTTCACTTTAATATTTATCTTTAACATTTCAAATAGAATTTGTAAGAATAATTTTACAATGTTACCTGTATGGAATATCAAATAATTATAGGTAAGTTTCACTTTAATATTTATCTTTAACATTTCAAATAAAATTTGTATGAATAATTTTACAATGTTACCTATATGGAATATCAAATTTTTACAGGTAAGTTTCACTTTAATATTTATCTTTAACATTTCAAATAGAATTTGTATGAATAATTTTACAATGTTACCTGTATGGAATATCAACTAATTACAGGTAAGTTTCACTTTAGAATTTATCTTATACACATTACAAATAGAATATGTATGAATAATTTTACATTTCAAATAGAATATATTTGAGTAATTTTACAATGTTACCTGTATGGAATATCAAATAATTACAGGTAAGTTTCATTTTAATATTTATCTTGTACACATTTCAAATAGAATAATTTTACAATGTTACCTATATGAATTTCAAATAATTACAGGTAAGTTTCATTTTAATATTTATCTTTAACATTTCAAATAGAATATATGTATGAATAATTTAGCAACAATTTCAGGTAGATATTACTTACATTAATTTTTTTATTACAAATTGAGGATATTTCAGCATTATAATTAAACAATAATTAGTTTTCAGTACTATTCCATAGTTTCCTCATCCAAGGTTGTGTTCACAAAGGAGCCATCAGCCTCACGCCTGATCTTAAGTTTTAGTTTAGTACCGTTGAAGATTTGTTCTAAGTCTGATATTGTCTTCACCAGGAATACCTTATTACCGTGCAACTTTATAAATATTATGCCATCGCTTGTCCAAGTAGATTCTATCTTTTTGTCTTTTTGGAGCTTTCGGGCCATGTATGCCAGATTTGAGCGAATTCGTGTGAGGTCTTCATTGATATATATTCTACGACCTCGGAACAACTTTGGTATGGTAACTTCTGTATTGTTCTCACTTGATATTTGTGTAGAAGTTGTTTGGCTATAATTCATTGTTACCCCAGAGTTTTTTAAGTTTTTAAGTCTGTTAGCATTTTTGATGAATGCACGTTTTGTGTAGTAGCCTTTAAATTTACAAATGATTTGTCTTGGGCTAGAGTCGTTCTCAGAAGGCTTTCCCACCCTATGGCTTCTGTTAATGTCGTTCACTGAGATATTAACTCCTATTAAATTTCCTACCTGGGTCACTATAGTATCTGTATTCTCATTGCTGCTTTCAGGGATACCAGAGATTCTCACACCTTCACGTCTCATATGCTGTTCCCGTTCATCATCCCGGTTATTCAGACTTTTGATAGCACTATCTTTCTCCTTAATTTCCATTTTCAATTCACTTACTTCATCCTCCAGCATTTTCAGTTTATTTTTTAATTCAGGTATGATGAGATCAGATAATTTGTTAGCCAACTTAAAAATAACTCTATCGTCTTGAAATGCTGCCACTACCTTTTCGAACAAAGCGTCATTAGCGACCTCGTCATCATAAAGCACATTTTCATCTACTTTATTTTTCTTATTTTCAAGATACTCTGAGGAACTAGAACCAAGTCTTTTACGTAGAGAGTCAAAAGATATTCCGGAAGCCATTATAGAAGCTTATATAAATGCACTAGAGGCTACAGCATAAATGTTTAGAAAAAAAGTTGTTTTTTTTCGACAACCGACCACTATGAAAAGTAAACAAACCTAACGGCGTCCCTAGTTACACAACAGATATTTCACTGAAGATCACACAAAATATCCATTCAAATTACCGCATCCTATATGATATCCTTGATAGAATCCTTATTGTTAATATCCCACGAAAAAAAAAAACTTCACATTATAATTTTGGCCACAATTTTAAAATTTTCAGAGAGCGACGATCTCGTATGACTTTCCACTCGACGCCATTGAGCTAGTTGAGCTACCGTTATCAAAGTTGGCAAATATATTATATTATGTATCCTGAATATTCATTGAAAATTTCAGATAATTCTGATGCTTTTTTCCTTAGGGCCGTAGGAAGCAAATGAAAACTTTGTGGCTGATTTTTTTTCCTTTTACAGACATCTAATCCTGTAAAGGATACGGCATCGAACATCAAAACGCTTGGCGCTGAAGGAACATTTACGGGATTCTCCCATTCAGAAAATTTTCAAAATCAGGATTGATTTCCTCGCGTTTAAGGGGTTTCCGAACAGAATTCTCGTTTAGAACACCCACCCTTTTTTTAATCTTTTCTTCGATGTCTTCCTAAACTCTTCAAAAGATAATAGGACCGTCAGCCGAGCGTCACATGTCGGCAACGAGAAAGCGGTCATGAAAGGAAATGAACTTTTATTTTCAAAGTTTCCTTATTATAATAAAGAAACCAAGTACTGACGATCCGAACCGCAAAACGAAACTCGAAATCCAAAAGGACATTTTGACGAAACATAGGTAACAGCCCAAGAACTCTTCACATGAGGAATTATATCAATCATACATGAGTAAGTATATCATAATGAAAAGTGGTATCAGGTGTCTAGAAGAGTAAGCATACCCTGCCTGGCGCCACACCCGTCCTAGCTGTTCAACATGTACAAAACTACAAAACAAAAACGTGAAAAAGCGTCGGATGAAAAAAACATGACTCGACGACAAATTTACATAAACTCAATCCGTACGCTATCAATCAACGAGGAAACATTCAACGACGAAAAGTGACACCAAATTATCAGAAGGGTAAGCAAATACTGCCTAGAACACCACCAGTAATAGCTGCTTAATACTTAAGATAAAGGGAGGCAAAACAAGAGTAGTGTCTAGTAAAATTATAAAAATAAGGTGACAACTCGACAGTTTCGTGAGGATAAGTTAAAAAGAATCGTTTAGCAAAAGCATTTGCAATCATAACACAATATTTGTATTTATAAATCAATTTTTGATGACGGTCGTAAAATTTCCTAATAGAGGTTTAGTTAGAGTCGGTTTTAGTTCACATCTTTGTAGTAGGCTAACACACTACAACTTAAAGGGATTGTAAAGAGGTTTTCTAGCCTCTTTATGTGGACGAAGGACACTTCCAACATCTATTTCGTACATACAATATATTCATTGGGTGCCCGTGGTTCCTGTTATTCCAGAAAGAAAAACAGGAAGTGACGTCACAATCTTGGAAAAAATCGGACTGGATGATCAGGTACAGGGCATTATAAATACATGTTGTCACAACGCTATGACTTATATGATATCGCTGTAACAACATTTATCTAATAACGTCATATCGTTGTAACAACATGTATTTATAATGCCCTGTACCTGATCATCCAGTCTCACTTATTTCAAGACACTGACGTCACTTCCCGTTTTTCTTTCTGGAATAACAGGAACCACAGGCACCCAATGAGAATTTTGACTGCACCAAATATATGTTAGAAGTGTCTTTCATACACACAAAAAGGTTAGAAAACCTCTTTACAATCCCTTTAAAGACAGAAGCATGAAATCGCGTCAAATGAAATTAGTGACCAGACGACAAATGTTAAAAGTTCGAGGGACGTAACTGATGAAAATATCCAACTTCTACGATTCAAGGGACGTAACTGATCATAATAATTGCAATGTTATGATAATAAAAGAGGGGTGGTTGAGTACGTCCGAATAAAGGAGAATAATTCAATGACGAAAAGTGTTATCGGTGAGAAGAAGGGTCAGCAAATACTATCTTGAACAACACCGGTAATAGCTGCTTAATATTGAAGTTAAAATAGGTAGGCAAAACAATTAGTAGTGTCATGTAAAATTTGAACAAAAGGTGAGTAATTTCGTGAGGACAGGTTTAAAAATGAATCGTTAAGCAAAAACATCTGTAATTATAGCAGAAACAGATATTTTATATTTATCAATTAGTTCATGATGGAGGCCGTAAAATTTCTTAAGAGAGATTTTGAGTCGATTTAATAAATATCCTTGTAGTAGTAGCTACAATCCGTCAAAATCGCCTGCTATTCGGAAAGGCCTAATATGGAAGGAAATCAAATTTTATTTTCAAAATTTTCTTGCTGTATAGGCTATGTGCCCAAAATCTTATTCAAGAGGAAGGTGTTCTTTTAACGACAATTCTATTCGGACAGTTCGGGAATTCGGAATTTTACACCCATCGATTCATTACTTAAATAACTACTGTCCATATACTGTATTGTGTATGTAATAATACATTTCGGTCGGGTTTACCTCAATTCAGCAACCCTGTCTATCTTGACAGACTTTTGTTGTTTCGCATTTTGATTTGACAGACAAACACCAATTCCGAACAATAGAACAAACCCAAATTTCTGAAGAGCTATTTCGAGGACGAACGTAATGCACAGGGTCAGATATTGATATCTATTCTAAATATAGACGATTTAATTACTGTCTTTCCCTCTTTACTTTTGAGCCTTTTGACTTCATTACCGTTATCAAGACAAATCATCACTTTAAACAACAACACGTGCCAGTCTCAAAGACCGTGACTTGATCACGTGTCAATACCAACCCACGTGATCATATCGTCTGCTGAGATGCATGACACTGATTGGTTGACCCGCGGGGTCAGTCGTTCCGTTTCGGGACAATAGCTGTCCAGTCTTGATGAACTTGATTCGAAGTGATACGATTAATTTGCATTCACTTTCGATTTTTTTCAAATGTCGTCTAAATCTCAGACGCACGAAATCAACACTCTTTTTTAGATAATTACATTATGCTCAAATTGTTACTAGAACTATTTTATTAACTGTTTCCGTTTAATTGCTGGTCATCTTCAAAGAACTAGTAAGGGTAACTAACCATCGTAATACGCCCACTTTCGTATTGGTAGCAAATCCGTCCGGGATCTTGACAAAGGTTTTCAGTAAATGAAAGATTCATTTTAAGTTAAAGTTTTTTCTTTATGTTGATAAACTTAACCATGTCAAGTTTATTTTAAAATCTTTTCTGTCCTTTAACATTCATTGATTCACAATCATCATTGGTTTGCACATTCTGGAGAAAAAACAAGTAATAAGTCACTGAAATATAACAACAACAAAGACGACTAGAACTGTGCACCTCTCCAAGCATGGCAACAACCTTCATGACTTTTTGAGACTTCTAGCCGTTCAAATCCCCCAATTCCAAAACATTAATACGTTCGTCTAACGCTGTGTTGGAACACTGTATTTTGTTGAAATGGATTAGCGCAGTATTTGGTTCAAAATAGGATCCAAATCAGATTGTACAAATTCTTAAAATCACATAGTCATTTCTCAGGTAGAAAAGACGAATCTTATAAATCTAAGTATGTTTTACGTATAATATGTCCTATTTCCTGAATTTAGTCTTTCTAGAACGTAATTTAGACCGTAGACTTTGTAGAACGCAGAACGCGGATTGTAATCTTTGGAACATCACCTCTGG
This sequence comes from Lottia scabra, assembly GCA_029955415.1. Lineage (NCBI taxonomy): Eukaryota > Metazoa > Mollusca > Gastropoda > Lottiidae > Lottia > Lottia scabra. Next base: position 19,533,978 of record JARJEI010000001.1, read on the forward strand.
ATCGTATCAACTGAATCGTAATCTTTAGAACTTTACCACTAGATCGTATCAACTGAATCGTAATCTTCGGAACTTCAACATTGAATCGTAACAACTGAATCGTAATCTTCGGATCGTAATTTAGAGCTTTAAATATCATGGAAATTAATTTAGACCACGTGACATTTTCTGCATATCATTATTGCTCGTGTTGCTAACGGATAGCCCACGATGTCGTTATTATTTCAACAATCTCCGATTATTAAGATATTTCTACAAATCATTTTGAGCTATTTTTTCAATTAAAAACAACTTATGCTTTTTAACCGGGTATTATGAAACAAAGATAAATGGTAATTCTTTGACAAACAATAAATCGACACCCTGTGTGCTACAGACTGTGTACGTTAAAGATCCTTGTCATTTGGTTATCGAAATAAGAGTTAGCTAATGCCGCTAGACAAAACGCCCACTGCACAGGTGCAGAAAAGCAGAACGTAAAACTTCATTCCATTTCATTTATTTAGCCGTTTGAATCACATTTTGCTATTGGTTTTTAAATGAATTGTAATATTAACCTCAAATGGTTTTGAGAGTCCTAGATTGTCTTTAAATTAATAAAATTTAATTTAATTATAAGAAAGTCATTTATATTTATCTGGGAATATCTTAGTAATAGGAGCTTGTCAGAATAATAACGACACCATGTGTTTACCGATAGCAACACGGGCAATAATGATATGCAGAGAATGTCACGTGGTCTAAATTAATTTCCGTGATATTCAATGTTACGATTCAGACAACGCGATCCAATGAAGAAAGTCGAACGAAGAAAGTCGAATGTGGAAAGTTGAATGAAGAAAATCGAAAGATCACGATTCACCGAACACGATCCAGTGAAGAAGTTTCAAAGATTACGATTCAAAGAACCCGATCTAGTAGTGAAGTTCCAAAGGTTGAATTCGCGTTCTGCGTTCTACAAAATCTATGGTTAAAATTAGGTTCTAGCAAGACTCAAATTGAAAAAAAAGTAAATGTAACATGTAAAAATACTTACCTAAGAAATGACCACGTTATTTTAAGAACTTATGCAATCAGATCTGGATCCTATTTTGAACCAAATACAGCGCGATAGTCGATAGTCAGTTGAATTGTTGCCTGCTAGGCGATTAGGAGACGTGTAGGGGGGTGGTGTGTTATATAGTTTTGCGTCCTTTTGTGGTAATGTCCCAAGGCGATATGCTAAAATACCATTTTTAGGCAGATGTTTGGCGTAATAACTAGTGCGGTCTACGGTTTCAACAGCTGTGGATACATTTTTTCTGTGAAGATCTGAACCGCGAACTAAACCAGTTGAAACAATTAATGACCCAAAACAAGCCCAAACAAGCGCAAACAACGAAAAAAATAGCGATGCCCCATCGTAATACGCCCACTTTTGTAATGGCAGCCAAGTCGTCCGGGAGGTCGACAAGAACTATCAGTAAATGAAACATCTGTTGAAAACCGTGCCATCAAGAATGTTTACAAAATTGAATGATTTTTGAGTGTTTACAACTACAAGTTAACAAGGGCAATAACCCATGAAATATTTTTGAATTCTTCTAATTTTCAATAGGGTTCATCCTTGGGTGATTATGAACAATCATACCAAGTTTCGTCAAAATCTATCAAGAAACAAGCTCTTTATCATGTCCACAACATAATCTAAAAAAAGCAAGGGCAATAACCCATGAAATATTTTTCGCTTCGTCAGATTTTTAATAGGCTTAATCCTTGGGTGATTATTTAAACTCACAGCAAGTTTCATCAAAATACACCAAGAAACCAGCTGTCTATCGTGTCTACAACTTTGAGAGTGTAACGGGCTGAAAAATTAATGTGTTTTATAAGTCAAGGGCAATAACTCATAAAATATTTTGTCGTCGTTTCTGATTTTCAATAGGGTTTATCCCAAGGTTAATACAAACAATCATACCAAGTTTCATCAAAATCCATCAAGAAACCAGCTGTCTATCGTGTCCACAACATATTTTCAAAAGCAAGGGCAATAACCCATGAAATATTTTTCGATTGGTCTGATTTTCAATAGGGTTTATACTTGGGTGTTTATGAACACTCACAGCAAGTTTCATCAAAAACAATTAAGAAACCAGCTCTCTATCGTGTCCACAACTTTGTTAACGGCTGAAAAATTAACGCGTTTTAAAGAACAAGGGCAATAACTCATCAAATATTTTTCGATGTTTCTGATTTTCAATAGGGTTTAACCTAAGGTCAATACAAACACTCATACCAAGTTTCATCAAAATCCATCAAGAAACCAGCTCTCTATGGTGTCCACAACATATTTTCAAAAGCAAGGGCAATAACCCATGAAATATTTTTCGATTCGTCTGATTTTCAATAGGGTTCATCCTTGGGTGATAACAAACACTCACAGCAAGTTTCATCAAAATCCATCAAGAAACCAGCTCTCTATAGTGTCCACAACAATTGTAGACAGACAGACGGACAGACAGACGGACAGGCGGACAGACAGACAGACAGACAGGGGCGACTACAATATACGCCCACATTAATGTGTGGGCGTATAAAAATTACATATGTGATATCGACATAGTAAAACAAAATCGTTGGTAAAATTTCAAAAACAACTACTACACGGAAGTAATCAAGCGCGACAATGTCAATTATTAAACGGTGTTGAATGGTTTCTTCTGTGTGTAGATGGGTGCATGATGACATCGATTGCTAATACACTATATGTTTTATCAAAGGATGGGGAAGTGATTTTGTATGTCAACCGTGTGTATCAGAGAAATCAGCAAAAAAAAAAAGGAAGATTTTACTTTCATTTCATTTCACTTATTTTATTGTTTACGTCAATAACCCCAAATACAAAAAAACTCGATCTCTGTTGTTATACTATTATTTGTGATATTGTTGTCTTGTTATATGTATATATATATAGATAGAAACAAAGCTTGTATTCAATCCTTGGTTCTATTCCTTGTCTCACCGAATAATGGTGATCAACGCATGGTATTCAGTTATTTGTGAGATTTTGTGGGCCTAAGATAGCAAAGTTGTATAGCTACATGTTGTTATCGCTTGTTTGGGTTTGTTTGCGCTTTTTAGTCGGACCCCCAACGTCTGAAGAGTTTGACAGTAGTTGCAGTGGCGAAGATGCGTTCAAATTTGCTACGTGTGTCCACCCCTTCAAATGAATCTGGTAGAGTAGTTGGGCGGTCATGATGGATGAAGCAATATGTTGGCGCATGCGCATGATTCCAAGGGAAATCCCAATGATGTCACTCAAGGGTAATACTAACAAAGAGGAGGTTCCGTTTTTAATTGATTAGGCGTGTTTGGTATGTTTGTGAAGATTTTTAAATCAATAACGTATTACGGTTGTTATGCACGTGGTTATCTATAACAAAGCAAAACAGTTTTTATACTCGCTTCTGACATACGGACTGACGTACGAATGTGTGACCACTCCTATACGCTAATCGTACACAGTTTCGCATACATTTGACGTACACAAATCTGACGTACGTATGTGTGACCACGGCCTAAAAGGCTTTGGTCACACATACGTACGTCAGAATTGTGTACGTCAAACGAATACGAAACTATGCAGGTTGTATTTGATTAAGTTACGTATTCAATTGACGGATAGACAAAAACGGACAGTGACGTACACTTTACGTACGTATGCGTGACCAAAGCCTAAGGGACAATTGGTCCGGCTGTTTAAGAGTCGGGAACGGTAAAGAGTTGTTGTTGTTCATCTGGAATCATTACGCATCATTGAAGTCATTATCGAAGATATCTGTCTTTCTTTGATGTTGACAAAACGAGCTGCAGATGGTTTTGGCCGCTTTCGTGGTGGTTTTCACATCCCCGATGACATTCCTCAGAGTTTCCGTGGATTTCAAAGCAGGTTTGACGGCATCTTAAAAATAATTTTCAATCCTCGGGTGACGGTTTCTCTGCCCTGGACAACTTTCAAAGCCTCATTTCCAACCTCTGGACGATTATTTTTTATAGTCTGTTTACCAACATAAAGACTTTCCTGCCGTAACCTTTTTTACCAAGTTCATTAAAATGAACAAACATCTGAGCACACCTCCACGAATTTTACCTCTTCCCAACAATGTTATTTTTTCTTTCTAAAGTGAAACTTGGCCACCAATTTTCCTCGCACAAATGGGACGAGTCTTCCATGTCCTATCCTTATCTACATGACGATGACCGTCAGGCGATCGAAGTTTATCGGTATAAAATGTTTTTATAACAAAAGACAAGACAATATTATGGAATATAACACACTTCTTTAATAAAGTTGGCATATAACGTTTCAGCACAATATACACGTGTCGTCAACAGATGTGTTATGTTGAAACTTTATGTGCCCAACTTTCTTAAAGAAGTTTGCTATATTCCATAATATTGTCTTGTCTTTTGTTATATGTGCTCGTCGCTTCTACATGTCGTTCAAATCTTATATGAAATGTATTACGAAGGCCGAAAAAAATCCTAATTTATTGTGAAACACTTTCAAGATTGGAGTCAGTGTATTACCCACACGTTGTTGTTCCAATACAAGTAACCACATCAAAGGCCATATCCACAGACGGTTAAAAGGGGGCAGTGTTTTTGGCTTCGTGGATGTTTCTTCGACATAATTTATTTAACCGATTTTTTTTAGAAAAGCCAGACCATCCTGACACACCAACCACGAGTCCGAAACTGATTGCTGGTAGCATTCGTTGAAAGTTGACGGTGTCTGGAGAGTCGAAAGATAAAAATATTATTTGGCATATTGGAACCAATATAAAAGTTGCATATGGTTGTTTTTCGACTTGATGGGATAATTTCATATCATTTTCGCACTCCTCTTGTTCGTTTATTTCGATGGGAGTCTTTTTCTTGAAGTTGGGATCCAATTAAACTGCTTATCGATGAATAAATCTTGTATATTATAGCATTTCCGTAATCTATGAATGGTCACATTAAAAATATTTAGCAACTGTGCCACATTTCCGTAAGTGTTAGTTCCATATGCGTTTCGACTTCGGTCGAACCTTCATCGATGTTGGAAACAGTGCCACACTAGGGAAGTTCAAACCATTTGTCAAACATCAAATACTTGATAATTTCTATTCCTGGAAAGATTTTCCATGGAAAATTTTCAGTTTGTGTTTGTTGTATTTCTCCGTGAGGTTGTACCAATCTGTTGGAAAGGCCAAGGCTGCCAGAACCACTTCCAATTCCTTGTGATTAAATTGTATGGGAGGAGTCAAATGAGTGCGAAAAGTTGAAATGCTATTGTCCGGAATCATTCCCATGAAACTGTTACTAGGCCCGGTGAGATACAAATCGTTCAGTTTTCTTCAGTTAGGGTGGTGGCAGTAAATTACCGGATAACAAAGCAGTCCATAATGTGGTTTGAGGTCCTAAATCGAAAGGTTTGAGAACGTTTAGTTTACTCCTTATTAAATTTAAGGCTTTTTCGTTGGGCGTATATGGCTGTGGTATATGGCTGATATGGCTATCTTTCTTAGATGTTTTCGAGGCAATCGTTGACTAACCAACTATTCGTTTTGAACTGTCACACCTTTGGGTGCCATTCCAATAGTGCGATGCACGACTGCAATATAACCTTCTACCAACTTGTCCAAAACCTCAACGTAACGTTCCATTTTCTTGTACGTAAAATATCGTCAAATCCGTTGTTTAAGTGGGGTTGAAATCTCTCGACTACACTGGCTCCAAAGAACAATAGTAGGCCTACCTATATACGGTATCTCACATACGACATATTAAAAGAATAGTTAGAATGATCAAAAAAAAAAATCCAAATTCTCAAACTTGGTGAGTTTGGTGTGTATACCTTTGATACCGTTGATGAAGATATACACGTACTCTTAAAATTTCTTGGCCATAATTTGAGAACTTTTTGGGGTTTATTTTAAGAGGCGGTATAGCTTTAAGTTTATATTTTGAATTAAATACTTTTTAATTCCACCCAGGTGAAAATTCATCTTGAAATAAAAACTTAAAATCTCACTTATATTGTCTGTTTACAAACGGCAAATTAATTTCCAATGCAAAGAAAATCCATTTGCAATGCGTAAAATCCGGGACATTATTTCAGTAACCAGGCCAGGGTCAAATGCTCTCGCACAGCAAAATTTGATGTAACCACACAAATAATTATCTGATATAAAGTATTATTATATTCAATTCACTATGAAGACTAGTATATTGAAAACAGAAAAATGCGGTACGTAAACATCAGGTTCAATTCCTTTGAAAGGGAATAATTTCTATTTTATATTTCCGTTAGTTTCCGTGATTTCCGGATTGTGTAAATGAAGTAGGTCACTTTTCCTTATATGGTAAATGTTCAAGAATGCAGAAGTTGGGAGTGGGAGTCCAGAGACCTCATTTGATACATTACAACTATTTTGTGATTTAGCTGATTCAAAATTACCGACCTTAAGGGTTTTCCACAAATATATTCACGAGATCTCTAGGCTTAGTTGAAATGTATATAGTCTTTCTAAATTTTCGTGTTTCATATAGGTCTATGTAGTACTTTCGTATGAACAAGTCCTCAGTTTAAGACAACCCTCAAACTTTCAAATGTGACCCGGGAAGTTAGGTAGAATGCGCATTATGCTGCAAATAGTGAGCGAAAATTTTTAATTCGAGCGTAATTTTAAGCACTGGTCAGATAATACAGTAAGAATATATACTTAAGTCCATTTGGAAACTAAATTAAGTGAGCTTATATAGAACGATACAATTAAAAAAATAATAATTTATTCACTGTGTATTTTGTCTAAACGTTGACTAGTGAAAAGTTTTTCAAGGGAACATAAGGATATTTAATGTATGCTATCATATTGTAACAAGAAAAAGAAATAATAAACTGACAGGCAAAAGAAACTTATCACTTTAAAAATCGTTTTATCAAAGACAAAAAAGCTGGTACAGGTTTGAACCCCAGCAGCAAATATTTTCCTAAATGCAACGTAATTTTAACCACAACGCAGATTATCAAACGTAGCTTTCCAAATAGTGCATGCATAAAAATTGTGCAAAATGCGTTTTTGCGACATTGGTTCAAATGCACGCGCACGATTTTGGCAAAAATGCTGGATTTGGAAAGAAATGTAAGTGAAAAACCACCAAAAATATGCCAAGACTTACACGGGCGCAACGAGAACAGCGATCGGTATGGCCAATATGGGAGCTTCTCAATAACAGTTAGTCAGAACCTTCAACTGCTCCCAGATCACCATCAGCAATTTGATAATCCGGTTCCAACAGACAGGCCAGACCCACGACCGACCAAAATCGGGAAAACGGAGGTTGACAACTCCGACCGACGACCGCTACATCCGGTGGATTCATCTTCGAAACGGATGGGTGACGGCGGCAGCAACAACACTCGGTCATGTCATCCGCAGACGAACAGTCCTTCGAAGACTTCGATCAGTTGATATACCGAGCATACCAACCCTCCTTTGGAATGGCGTTGACCCGTCTACATCGTCAACGTGTACATCGGTTGCAGCGACGTGACAGGGCCAGAGTGTTATTTACACATGAAAGTCGGTTCCCTACATTCAGGATCATCTTTATCGTCACCTGAAAAGGCATGTACCACCTTCAGTGAACCGACAGGACCTTAAACGTTATCCGCCGCCTAACGACGTTAATGAGGAGGCGTGTGTCTACGTGTATGTTTGCTCAGGGTGGCCACACTCAAAATTGATGACGTTTTGTGTCATGGAATAAACTCTTTATGCACTTTTGCAAAGTACTCTGGTTTGTGTAATTTTTAATTTTGACCCCTTGACCTTTCCTTTATGTATTATAGGCCGAGTTCGGATGGAGCCCGAGATCGACCTCGCGTTAATCGGGTTCCATCTGAACCTCTCGAGTAGGAGCTAAAAATAGCAAAAATGACGTAATTGAACTTTTGAACTCGCTGCTCTTTCAACCCTGCTTCGACCCAGTTAGTAGAGATCCAAGATGGCCGCAGGTGGCAAACAAACAGATTTGTAAGTTTATATTTTTATCACTTGCGGCTTGAATATTGTCATAATACTAATATAGTACATATATTTTTGTTTATCACCAAAAGAATTAATGATTTGGCGTTTTAGCTGGCCTCTTGTTGTTTTGCTCATTGGAGAAAGGACGTTGAAGGAGAAAATCAACGCATTTTTATACATGTTTCACTGACTCTTTTACTCAGGCATTATATGATTATTAAAGCTGAATTCACGGGGAAATTTCGTCATATTGTTGAAATCAAACGTGTTGTCATGAAATGTTATGTACCCTTTTGATGTCTATACACTTAAAATAAATTAGTGTGCTAGCCCTGGAAACTAATGTTTAAAAATGGTTTCAGTGATTAAATTTTTGTGAGGTTTTGGATTTATTTTTTGTACCTTTTTTTGCAGGGTAACAGTGAATCTTAAAACAGATAATGGTGTCATTAAAACGATGATGAACCATGAATTAGCTGCTATTGTTCTTGATCCAAACGGGGGTATTTATTATGCTGTACTTGTACACTTTTGTCCAAACCACAATAATGGTAGGCAGTTACAAATGTAGAATTTAAGGTCTGTTTATGATCTACAGCCATCATACTTGGTCAGCGGCCACATATTGACCAGAACAAATATTGATCAAAACAGACACCCATATCAAAACAAAATGCACTATGGTATAATATGACCAAAATATAAACAATGAGGGCATTTATGTGTTGCCCTAGGCCTAGAGTTTATATGGGATTCTATTTCAATGAATATTAAGCAAATCAAAATGAAGAGGATTGCAGGATAAAATGATAAATTATCCTTTTTATATTTGTAGATCCAAATACAAAAAAGTTAATAAGAGATGCTGTTATCAAGGAGATGTCTGGTGGAATTGAACAGAAGGACTGCAATGATAATTCTTTGAAGGAACCACCAACAACAGCAGATGAACTTTCAGGTAGTAGGCCTACAACTTTACAAGGATCGGCAAGGAGAGATTCTAGTGCATCAATACAACCAGGACTACCACAGGTACAAACTTTACAATATAATTTAATTCAAAAAGAAATCATCTACAGACACCAACTGTATTTATAGACCTGTTCAATCTTCAATTATCACACAATTCTGCATAAGAGCTTACTCCAGCAATTCCTCTGATTACACCAGAGGTTTACCTTCTGAATATTCATTCGAATATTTAAGTGATGGCAGCATTAATGCTTTAGAGAAACACAAAGAATTCAGATTAGATTTCTTTTGAAATAACTTTAAAATATTCAGATTTAAATGAAATTCTAGACAAAACTTCAGTAAGTTAAAAATGAATCAAGTATATAAAAAGTAATTTGACAAAGATATTACAGAAAAAAGGGGGGAAGTAATGGACCTGCTTACAGTCATCAGGAAAATAAAGTTTAAATAATTTTGTGTTTTCAGATTCATGTTTGGAGAGAAGAAGAAGAGAAGTTGCTACTAGAACTACGATTAGGAGAAGAAAATAGCTTTAATTCATCGAAGAGGCGAATTACACAATCGAAGAATCGAATTACACAAATTATGAATGATCATGAAATATCTGTAACCAAAGCTCAAATTATAAACAAGTGGAAGACATTAAAAAAAAAGTACAAGGAATTTGTTGATAAAAGTGGAAACTCCAAAACAACTTGGACGTATTATGAAACATTCAATGATGCATATGGAAATAAAGCGGGAACCCAAGCTGCTGTCACATATGACAGTGAAAAACAAGAAATTAAAATCAATGATTGTAATATGCCGAAAGCAGGACCCAGTAAAAATAATGAGAAACACTGTAATTCACCAAAAGCTGGACCAAGTAAGAGAAAATCTGAGATTGAAACAATGTCTGACAGAGTTGAAGCTCAAAATGATAAGCTGTTATCAGTTTTGAAAAGGCAACATAACCAAAAGATGAGAAAAATGGACAGGTTTTTACAAATATTTGAAAAGAGTGTTGAAAGGCCAAATAAATCACATGCTGATGGAGAATAAAAAATATAACATCACCAACTCAGGGAGCATCATCACTTTTAACAAACTTCTTCAGATGTTATAAGATATAATGTGGTGACTATTTTCTTGATGTTTACATGCCTTTATTTAATACCTTTTGTCAGCAATTAGCTCACATTTATTATTATTCAGTTCAAGATATTTTGTTTTCATTCTGATTCTCATTGTTTTTTTATGTACCAGATATTTATTGTTGGCACATTTTTTAGGCCTTTAAAGAAAATTGTTTGATACTTTATATGTAGTTTAATAGTAGGCACATGCCAATGTTCTGACAAAATGTCCTTCATTGTACTCCTGTCCCTAATTAGTCTTTCATTATCACAGAAAAGTGGGACATTAAACTCCATTTCATTTTAAATTTTACAATATTGAAGATTTTGGTGCATTTGCCTTTTTATACGCCCACATAAAAATGTGGACGTTTATTGCCGTCACCCCTGTCCGTCCGTCCGTCCGTCCGTCGGTCCGTCAACAATTTCTTGTGTACGCGATAGAAACCAGAGTTTTTATCCGATTTGAATGAAACTTGGTATGTGTTTTCATCTGGATAATATCTCGGATAAGTTCGAAAATGGCGCAATTTCAGTCGTTGGTTTCTGAGTTATTGCCCTTGACTTGGTTAAAATTAACTTGTGTACGCGATAGAAGCTAGAGTTTTTATCCGATTTGAATGAAACTTGGTTTGTGTATTCATCCTGATAATATCTCGGATGAGTTCGAAAATGGCGCAATTCCAGTCGTCGGTTTATGAGTTATTGCCCTCGATAAAGGCTAGAGTTTTCATTCGAATTGATTCATCTAAATATCAGCTCAAATAAGTGCGATGGTGCAATCAACTTTTTCAAATATTAAAATTTGCTGAAGTGGGCGTATGTTACCTTGCCTGGCAAGCTATCTTTACCAGGTACCATTAAGTGAAAGCTTTTATTATGTATTGTACATGTATATGCACCACCTTTGGCTTTATTTAATCATACCAAAAAAACTTTCAAACTAACCAAATAATGATACATTATACCCGGTAGTCTGCATATGCTATCTTTTCTCAAATGTCTATTTACAATACCTTGGTTTGATTTTCAGAAAGACCTGCTGAGTGCTGACTAATGATGGAAAAATAGCCATGAAACGTTTTTCTTCTTTGCAAAATTTTATGGTTACATTTTTTAAAAATCTTGACAAGATTGATAGATCACTTAAACCATTGGAGCCTCTTGTTATATTGTAATTTATTTATTTTATTTTTTTTATATACAAGTTTTATATTTTACCAAGTTATGGTTGAATAAAATTTATTGTTTCATTTGATTGTGTCCTTTTCAATCTGGGGGTCAGAGTTCTGATTGTCACAATGATCTCAGGGCAACTTTCAAGATGAAGAACAGCAATAAAAATGCTCTTCTCTTGCTGCAACTTATGTATTGTTTTTGTGTCCAGGTCATGTCTATGCATTTAACGCAATTATACTTGGGGTGGGGTAGGGCTGTGGTCTACTATCTTATAAACATAGCCTCAAACACAACTCCTTCTAAACCATTGAGTTTAATGAAAATGAACCAAGGCCGGATTAAAGGGTGCCAGGTGGCCCAAGGGGCCCAGGACCTCCCACAAAATTGAAATATCACCATCAACAAACGTCAACTGTTAAGTTTCATGCAAAGGTCCATGTGGCCTATCGATGTAGATTTGGTCAAGTTGATTGGTTGGATGTTATATGAGTTTACAGTGGTTACTTTTAAGAAATGTTGGACCCGGGCCTCCCACAAGCTTAATCCGGCCCTTAAATGAACATAATGCTATACAGTTGTATCTATTCTTTAATAACAAAATGTATCTAGTGAAGGTTGTTCACAAGCCGCTGGCGACGTTCCAGTCCGGTTTGTGCAATTGTAAAGGTATTTTGATATCTGTTTGGGTCATCATCTGGTTACGTAATATGCACTGTCCCCTAATAAAAACATATCTTGTGATATCTTATTACTGTTTTCTCCCAGATCATACAAGGAAGAATTCCTAAAGATCCGTGCATCATGCGTCGATCCTGGCCAACCTGTATAAGCATGCCGAATCAGCATTTTGTCGTCTGAAACAATCTGAAAAAAACAATTAAAAGATTAATCTCATTGCAAAATCACATGAAAAAAAAACCTTTAATTTAAACAAAGCTCTCATCGGCTTGAAACTATTTTGGAGAGGTGCGTTAGGTCTTATCAGGGGTTATTACATGTGCATTTTATAGGTAGGGGGTCAGGGGGGCCGACTGAAGCAAAAATACCCGATGTTTTGCCGGACGCTGCCCCAGACAAGCTTTGTTCAGAATAAAAGTATTCAATCTATTATATACAAACCTGTAACAGTATAGAAGGGAACCCCTTTCTGTTGATATAGTCGGCATCACCGCCTATGGCACCAGACAACCTAATATGAGTCCCATCAACTGCACCAATAACACCCGGTAATGGTGACTGTAGCTGGAACTGGACAGCTATCTCTTGCTGTTCCTGGTGATCTGGCCATGAAATAATCTACAAATACAAAATAATGTAATTATTAATTATTGTGTATGGACCGCAGCATTTTTTATTCTAGGTCTAAGGCTGACTTTTCATGAACGCGGTTTTTCTAGCCGTTAGCCGGTGCTGTTTATAATTTCCGATAACAGACATTTTCACTAGTAGTGTGGCTAACCGCGCTCATGGAAACGTACCAGTGAAAATGCCTTTTATCGAAAATTAACCGCAAACTGGCTATAGCGGCTCGAAAAACCGCGTTCATGGAAAGCCAGTCTTAAGGTGGGTTTATACAGAGCGCGAACGCGAACGCGACCGGCGCGAACGCGACCGCGAACGCGACTTTTCATCAGTTCGGTCATTCAAATAGAGCGCGAACACGAACGCGGAAAACCGTCGACGGCTTTCAATGCGGATCGCCTTTTTTGTCGTTAAACAAAGTGTGACAACAGTCAATTAAAAAGTAATTAATTAATGAATTGGTTCAATGTTATTTTCTTTATAAGATTTTTCAGCTTTGTCAAACAAAACTGGATTCTTTTCAACTTCTAAAATCAAAACTTCCCTTTATCCATTGTTTTTACCCTACAAGCAAATTGGAAAAGCCATGTGCACAAGTTTCTATTTTAGGAAATGATGCAAGGGAGGTGGTACAAGCTGATTGGTTGATAGCAAGAAATCCGCCGCGACTTTCGGAAAAATTCGCTCTTGGGGCAATCTCGGCGGTCGACCGCGCGAACAAATATTTGTTCGCGTTCGCGTTCGCATTTTATTTGAACGGTCCCTCTATAAAATGATGAAACCATTCCATGACGAAAAACCGCGTTCGCGTTCGCGTTCGGGTTCGCGCTCTGTATAAACCCACCTTTACGTGTCTGCATTAGGCTGGCTTTCCATGAACGCGGTTTTTTTTCTCGATCCGCTGCAGTTTGCGGTTAATTTTCGATACAAGGCATTTACATTAGCCGGTTAGCCGCACTAGTGAAAATGCCCTTTATCCAAATTATCCGCAAACTGCAGCGGCTTGCGGCTCGAAAAAAAAAACCGTAATACTAACATGTCCCAGAACATCATTAATCGTTGCCGATACCCTTCGTAAAATCCCATGGACACTTGATTTTGACAGTCCAAAGTAGTGGCCAACTTCTCTCATGGACTCTTGGTTTGCTAAGTAGCACAAAAAGACCAAAAGCTGCTTTATTGGGGTTGTTTGCTCAACCCCACCGCCATAAGTTCTAGTTAAGGGTGGGGTTATGTGCTCTAAAATTTCGTGAAATACTTCACGGCCAACACGATAATGAGTGGCGAAATCTTCCTCTAAAAATTGTGGAATAATGTTTTCAACATATCCATGTATTTTTGGTAGATTAATTCTCCGTTTTTTTGCGCTGTACAATGACATTATTAACATTGCCAGTGAATTATATTTATGTGTCTCAACAATGTCATTTTCAGCATCATCCATAACGAAATCATTAATAAAAATGTAAATAAAACAAGGGTATTGTCGTCCATTTTGGGAGTAACTCGAGATCGAGTAAAAGCGTTCAAATGGAAACTTACCTAATCTTCCAAATTTAGAATAGATGACGTCATCTGTCTCGACCCTAGAGATCGATCTCGGGCTCCATCCGAACTCGGCCATGGAGAAATGAATATCGGCATTACAATGCATTTTCATTTTAATTCTTCGAAATTGATTTCTGTTTAAAAATCAGTCATCATATATCTCACATATATTATGCCTTTGTCTTTGATGTGTGGTCAAATGAAGTCGGTGATAAGTTTCTTTTGCCTGTCAGTTTAGTATGCAAAATGACGAAATATGAGCTGCAAGATAAAACTCTGATAATGATTGGTTTCAGTACTTTCATGTACATACAGAAGAATATTACAAAGACATTATTTCCTACTAAACCATGTCTTTCAAATGTTAAACCTGTAACGCAGAATAAATAAAACTGGATTTGAATTAAACTGATGCATTAAAAACAAAATTTACGCCATAGGCTCATGTTTCAATAAAACCTTATAAGAATTATTTATTATTTCTTGATTATTGTTTGCATTTGTCTCATCCTTGGAAAACTATTCAATCTATGACAGTGCAATTACTCTTATTTATAACAACAGTTTTCTCAGCCACGTGTGTCAAAATCTAAAACGTAAGGCGAAAATAAGTTAATGAGAGGACGGTTTTTGTTTTTATTTTCTTGTCGTATATTAATAATGACGCTTTCGACATTATCTCTACATTCAATCAACCATTTCTATTCATCCATTCATATGATTATTGGCAGTTCTGATTGAGGTCTCTATTGCCAAGACAGGGGTCAGAGGTTATTCTTTTCCTCTCCCGATTAAAAATAACATTGAGAAGAGTTTCTGTTTAATAATCGGTAGGTGGAGCCTATTACATTTAAATGACACGTGTGTGTGATGTTTGGCAGCCATGTTGAATTGCCCAGGTGCAGACAGAATGGCCGCCAGCCAGTAGAACATTTTAAATGATTTGATGGTGAATGATTGGGTCATTGAAGCGTT
Source organism: Lottia scabra (assembly GCA_029955415.1). Classification (NCBI taxonomy): domain Eukaryota; kingdom Metazoa; phylum Mollusca; class Gastropoda; family Lottiidae; genus Lottia; species Lottia scabra. The sequence goes on from JARJEI010000001.1 coordinate 19,549,132, forward strand.
TAAATTAAGTTCATAACCTGAAGGTTGTGAGTTATAAATGAGAATGTCGTGTTATTGATATGTTTTGTCTATTTATTCCAATAGAGATCAATTTTCCACATAACAGTTAAAATGATGTGAAATACTGTTATTTTTCTCTCAGACTGTCATTTAACATTGAATATAATGCTTTTAATTATAGGATTCTTCGGCTCTTTTAATCCTCCAAATTAGACACGTTTTTATTATTTGGATCTGCTCCTTTATAATATTTCTATGAAATATTAATTGTTGACATTCTAATAACGTGCTATTATTCTGAAATTTTTAACACAATAATTATACTGCACTCCACCGAGAATCAGATTTATAAACTTTAATTATGAAAAATACAATTCCAGAAAGGGGGTGTTCCCACTTTCCCGGCAAATCCGGATTAGTTGGGTTATACTGTTTAGTCGGATTAAAGTAGATAAAATTCGACTAATGAGCTAATATTTCTTATTTCTTTGCATTTTATTCAATTTATGTACCAATTACACAACAGTACAAAACATTACAAACCGACAAGACGGGAGGCAGAATCTCAAGACCCCATGTCTCGCTGTTATTCTGAAGACTGACTTTCAGGTGGTCAAGATCATGTCCCAATTGGCGATACTGTTTCTTTTTGGGGCGTTTCTGACCATCAGACTTCTGACATTCCTTGCTAAAATTTTGTTATCAGGGTGATGCATTCATTCTTGTGTTAGCCCTAAACATGATTCGTGGCTCGGTGGAAATAGTTCCACATCTCCAATGCACCGCTCTTCTAGCTGTTAGGCTGCATTTATGACCATGGTAAAAGATGTTTTGACAACCACGTCTATTTGAAACAATTCGAAGTTCACTTGTACATTGGCCATGAATCAAAAGAATATTTAGGTGGTATCCGACTTAAAACTTGCTGCACTTATAGTTTTCACTCACTTTATTCAATGTTAAGATATTATTCTTCATTTGGACACGTGAACTTGTATCATTAATATTCACTTTAATAAATCAGCTCATTAGTAGAATTTTATCTGTCTTAATACGACTAATCCGTATAACCCATCTAATCCGGATTAGAAAAATTTAATCTGGATAATCTGCCGGGAAAGTGGGAACAAACCCCAGAAAGAAGTACGAATGTGAATCATCTGAGGCGACACTATAACCAATCTGAGTTGGCACTAAAACCAAATATCAACTCCAGCTTCAACACGGCCTTCGGTTCTCATGCTTTTTTGAGCACAATTGATCCACAAAATATGTGCGATCATCTTAAGCCAGGCCTGTGCAACCTTTCCGTAACGGTGGACCGCATTTGGTGGATGCGAGTAAGCCGTGGGCCACGTAACCAGGGGCTTAGATCCAAAATCGATTTCTCACCCACACCCCCACCACCCACTTCGGATTTCGGCAACTCGATTTTCAGATTTAGGAAATTATAAAAAAATAATTATACAAATATTTTGATGAATATAAAAAAAATTTAACTGCCAAAACGTGGGGGGCCATGGCCAGCTGGCCCCCGCCTGCTGCGCGGCCCCTGCAGTGTCTATAGTATTGATCAAAAATATGCGATCGATTAAATTTGCTTCATGTGCCCATTAGTAAGGAACGCATGAGTTTTTATATCATTTGACAATTAATTTTTGGGACTTTGATGTTCTCATATGCCAAATTGTGCTTATTTTTATGTCCACTACAGACACTCTACTCAACCATGCTTGACCACTTGTGGGGGTGGGGGGACACAGGGTATCATGTCTCCCCCCTCCCAGGTTTTCTGGCGGGGTAGGGGGACGTGTCCCCTCCCCTCACCCCTGCGTGATATGCGCCCAAGCACGTAACCAACCATCAATGAATCAGCGAATTTTAATAGAAATATGCAATTTTTTGTTCAATAGGTCTATCGTATTTCAAATGAATTGCGAAAAACAGACATATTTGGGGTAAAATCAATGTTTCACATCGCACTTATTCAATCATATTTTCATGATCAAAGGTTTGCAGTTGGATATTTTGAATAACTCTTTCCATGTTAGGTTGAATGGTAGACCAGCATACTCTCAGAACATTTTTAAAATGCTCGTCTGTAAATGAGTTCCTATCTTGAAATGTATAACTTGAATTCAAGTATCATATCGTTATGTGTAAAAAACAATGGTATAATGCCGCCAACTAAAAGGCCTAATGAAGATTAGATCCCCTTAACGATTTGATTGGTTAGAAGTCATACTTTGATATAAAAGTGCAGATATAACCATAGATATATCTTTTAAGATATCTATAGGATATTACGGGTTTCGATATCAGAATAGGCAGTGACAATCTGCGGGACACACCGACAGTGACAAATGCAAATGAAGCATTTGTTCGCGGGCCGCATTTCCTACAATTTTCACATGACGCCGGGTCGGTTGCAAAGGTCTGTCTTAGGCGATTGTAGCACCGTAGCCAAACCTTTAAAAAACTGTTCATATATTTTCGCTCTTTTAAAGAAATAAAAACTTAAAGGGGAATGTTAAGAATTTTTATACGCCCACATTGAAATGTGATCGTATATTGCCGTCGCCCCTGTCCGTCGGTCCGTCGGTCCGTCGGTCCGTCGGTCCGTCTGTCCACAATTGGCTTGTGAACGCAATAGAGACCACAGTTTTGGTTGGATTTGAATAAAATTTTGTATGTAGGATTATATTCATAAGATCTCGGACAAGTTCGAATTTGGGTTTGATTCGACTAAAATTTACAGAGTTTTACACCCAAAATATGTTAAAAATGGCTTGTGAACGCGATAGAAACCACAGTTTTGGTTGGATTTGAATAAAATTTTGTATGTAGGATTATATTCATAAGATCTCGGACAAGTTCGAATTTGGGTTCGATTCGACAAAAATTCACGGAGTTTTACACCCAAAATATGTTAAAAATAGCTTGTGAACGCGATAGAGACCACAGTTTTGGTTGGATTTGAATAAAATTTTGTATGTAGGATTATATTCATAAGATCTCGGACAAGTTCGAATTTGGGTTTGATTCGACTAAAATTCACGGAGTTTTACACCCAAAATATGTTAAAAATAGCTTGTGAACGCGATAGAAACCACAGTTTTGGTTGGATTTGAATAAAATTTTGTATGTAGGATTATATTCATAAGATCTCGGACAAATTCGAATTTGAGTTCGATTCGACAAAAATTCACGGAGTTTAACACCCAAAATGTGTTAAAAATGGCTTGTGAACGCAATAGAGACCACAGTTTTGGTTTGATTTGAATAAAATTTTGTGTTTAGGATTATATCCATAAGATCTTGGACAAGTTCGAATTCCGGATCGATTCAACAAATATTTACGGAGTTTTACACCTAAAATATGTTAAAAATGACTTGTGAACATGTTAGAGACCACAGTTGTGGTAGGAATTTAATAAACTTTTGTGTGTAGGATAATATCCATAAAATCTTGGACAAGTTTGAATTCTGGATCGATTCGACAAATATTTACGGAGTTTTATTAGTTATGAAATTAGATGCTTTATATTAACAAGATATTGGATGAATTCAAATCTGAACACCATCCAACAAAAATTAAGATAGTAAGTGGGCGTATATTGCTAGGCAACCACTTGTTGAGGATCGATTTGGGCCTTGAATTTATGTAAATAGCCTTCATATTTACTAGAATTGCCAAAAAATCGCACAGTCTCTTCAATTATATCCGTACCTTACCAGTTATCTTTCATTTTCTATATATGCGTTTGACATATAAGTCATAGTCTTACTTAACGACGAGTCGTATTTTTTACTTTCAAATACTGATATTTATGGATACACAGAGATTTGAAAGCTTAGATTTTGAGGGAGAGTTTGGAACATCATTACGGATTAGATTTGCTAAAAAAAAATCCAGATTCTGAGACGTTTGGTTTTTGGTCGAACGGTTAGTGAACATATCCCTTTAAGTAATGTACTGGTTTGTGGTTGGAGTGCAATGCTCATTTTGAAGAAAATGTGGTCTGCATGCCTAATAAACGAACCAACTCTCACAGATTCTCATGAGAAATAACGGAACTTACATTATGCTAAATATTTGGAATTGAATTATGATTATGGGGGGATGATAATTAGGCGTTTTTCTTAAGTTTTCAATTCCCGCGACCGTCCACTTATGGTTGTGTTCATTTGGGCATATAGAAGGTACCTAAAAGTAAAGGTCCATGACGGATCAGTCATTTATCAGTATATGATAACAGAATCATTAGAAAGAGTATGATACCAAACATGTTCTTGTTGGCTCAAAATAAGGCCAGCCCACGTCCATATGACAAAATACCATCTTTAAATGTCCAGAAATATTTGAGCAATTATTGATATCGGTCTGTCGGTCCTTCCGCTCACATTTTACTCATGCTCACTCTACAGGCTGTAGATCTTTACAGATTCTTTTGATTCTGTGATTTTGTGAGTCAATGTCATTATGCAGATGATCCCTATCGATTATCGTGATGATCGGATAATTTTTCACCGAAATATCTTGTCTGACTTGACGTTTCACTCTATTAGCTATATTGCGCAACTCGTGCTCGCTCAACAGGCTACAATTCTTTACAGATTCTTCAATTTTTTGTAATGATGAGTTAATTATTTTCTAAACATTGTAGTGGTAGGCTATATTTCTTTATTACGCATTCTGTCTATTTTTTAGGTAGTGCTCACTCCACAGGCTACAATTCTTTACAGATTGATTACAATCACAAGATTTCAGTCGGCGTATGTTACCTTGCCTGGCAAGTCATTGATAGGCATGTTTTGGCCCAATACTAAGTTTGGTCTTCATTTGCTACACCAGTTGATACATTTTTCCAATATTTGAAACAATTGCTAACCTCTGGAGAGTTTGAAGAGGTGAAGGTCGCTTTGTCAATGCGGAAAGGGGGGGGGGGGGGCACCTATTCCTGATGTGAGCATGTACCATCGATAATCATCGTTACCAGAAAACCTTTGACAACCCCCCCCCCCCACACACACACACACACACACATGTCAAACTGACAAGAGTGTCTGCAATTGACGCAACATAGTTAATAGGAACAATTTGGCACCTGATAACATCTAAGTCTGGAAATTTTGCAACGCGAAATACTTTTCATACAATTTATCGTCAAGTGACGGGAAGAAAATTTTGTTTTGCAACCAATCTCGACGGAACACATGTAACCTTTATCGCAACAACATTCTCTCCCCCCCCCCCCCCGCACCCCCTTTCTACGTTGGAAGACCGATCTGCAATTGACGCAACATAGTTAATAGGAACAATTTGGCACCTGATAACATCTAAGTCTGGAAATTTTGCAACGCGAAATACTTTTCATACAATTTATCGTCAAGTGACGGGAAGAAAATTTTGTTTTGCAACCAATCTCGACGGAACACATGTAACCTTTATCGCAACAACATTCTCCCCCCCCCCCCCCCCGCACCCCCTTTCTACGTTGGAAGACCGATCTGTGCCCCTGCAAGTACTGTCAAACTTTCAAGACACGGGCAAGTGTTTTAACTGGTTTGTACACATGTCACATCTTACCAGATAAATGTATCCACTACTGTGGAAATCTCAGACCATACTCATAATGAAGACAAACTTGTCTAAAAATGGTATTTCGGAATATGGCCGAGGGCGGGCCTTATTTTGAGCCAACATGAAAAAGATTGGTACCATTCTTTTTCTAATGCCCCAAGGTACATTATCCCAAGTGGACGCAAAAATCTATCTTATCACCCAAAACACCCTCATCCCCCCCCCCCCCCCCCCCCTATGTTATGGAAATGAAGGATTCAATTATGATTATGGACAGTATTAAAACTTATAAATATATACATCTTGATTAAAAATTGTAATGAACGATATTAAATAAAGCCGTCTCAGTGTCTTCTATAACACCTTTTTTTTGTAAACAAAATTTTATTCAGAAGAGAAAATGGATTAGGGATAGGCTTTCGTCTATATGACCCCTTTCCTAGAAAGTTTTAAATTTACAAAACAATTAAGATTACATACGATAATATGAAAAATATATATACATAATATAAACATGTAATTAATTGTAAATATAACACCTAGGCCTATAACAAGCAATTTCGTTATGTAGGACAGTAACTCAAGGACGCTCGTATGCACTAGCATGGAATCCTCGTAATGCTGTTGTTGAAGTCGACTTCAAGATTCTATATGAAAGATAAGCCATTAAAGTTAACTCATTGCTTCGTAATGATATGGTACCATTAAGTTACTGACACGTGACATAATACATCACTCGAAAGCTACTCCTTGCATACTCGTGACCAACACGCATAGATGCTAATCACAAAGTAAATCCTCTTACCCAAGACACGTTAGCTTGGCTAAACATGCGAAATGTTCATCAAAACCCTGTTGTGATATTTTAATTTCAGCGAAGCGGATATCAATTTATGCTTTCAAATTGCCACAAAAAATACATAGAGGAAGCGACACGTGACGAATGTTAATGGTCAATGACGGGAGGCAATGAATTTCAGCACGTGGATAAGATTATGTTTTCTACTTCAAAGAGTGATCTATAACCAGGTGCATGTATAGTTATCAGATTAAAATATCCCATCTCTTCTCGGTATATTGTTTTGCAATTGACTATTTTTTGCAGTGCGTTCGACCTGCTTTGGTTTGCAATTGACTATTTTTTTTTGCAGTGCGTTCGATTCTTCGAACGCACTGCATTGTTTTGCAAATGACTTTTTTTTTTTTGTCTACTTCTGGTCACGCTAATTCGGTATGAAGGGAACATATCACACAATATCTAAGATTGTCACCTACTAAATCTAACTGCACGGTGTTACGCGAATGTAAAATGGCGCTTTTTTGTTTAACCGGAAATGACGTATCACAGAAAAACCCATTTTTGGTTTTTTACCATTTTCACCACTGTTTTTCAACCGATTTTGATCGGACTTTCTTTGTTACATTCTCTAATCGATTGTCCACAAGATAGGTGTTTAAAAACATCCACTTTGAAAACTATGTCGCTGACTTTTGGAGCACCTTTTTTGACTTTTTTTTCAACTTTTTCAATTTTATTTTCATCGACCTGAAAACTCGTATATGCATGGACCTTTTGATTGCAAACAATTAGCAATTTTCAATTTTTCGATATCACTTCCGGTTTTGACGTCATTCGCTCTCAAAGTTGAAATTTCAACTTCCGGAATTTTGAAGATATTCGAAAAATTCTTTTTGGAATATGTTTGTTATGTAGACTCAAAATTATACAAATCATAAAATTTGACCCGGATGTAACAGATCAGGCGCCATCTTGAAATGGTATATTTTCATAAAACGCAAAATGGGGCCTCAGGGTGTTATGGAATTTGCATAATGTTTATGTCTATGTAATCAACAGTCGACTACTACCAAAACATGGGAAGCCGATTTTTGAATTTCAATTCTGAATTTTTCTGATTTCCGGTAAAAATAAATCAGTAATTGTCAAAACTTTCAAGGCCCATATTTTGTGACCTTGACCTTTTGTGACTTGTACAAAAGTTATTGCCCTTGATTAGATGTATCCAATGACATATATTTTTCAGATGCCCAATGGTTACTTCCGGTTTTATAGCCGTTTGAAAATTGTAACTTTTAACTTTAAACAGCCCTACCACGTGACCTAATTTACATATGTCTTATTTTCTTTCACCGTCGTACTATGCTATGTCTGCTCTTTCCAATGATATACAATACAATATATTTGAATCAAAATTCCGCCTTTTAAAGTTTGAAAAATTTATGTCAATTTCCATTGAAACTGTGCGTGTTTTTTTCAATTTTTATTTCGATCGTTCTGAAAACTTACAGGTAGATACACATTTTGATGGCGAACAAAAATATGTTTTCAAAATTTTGATATCACTTCCGGTTTTGAAGTTATTGGCTCTCAAAGTCGAAATTTCAACTTCCGGAATTTTGATGATATTCGAAAAATTCTTTTTGCAGTATGTTTGTAATGTATACACAAAAGTATGCAAATGATAAAATTTGACCCGGATGTAACAGATCAGTCGTCATCTTAAAATGGTATATTTTTATAAAAGGCAAAATGGGGCCTCATGGTGTTATAGAATTTGCATAATTAAGATGTCTATGGAATCTACAGTCGATTGCTACCAAAACATGAGATGCCGATTTTTGAATTTCAATTCTGATTCATTTTAATTTCCGGTTAAAATAAATCAGTGATTGTCAAAATTTTAAAGGCTTATATCTCGTGACCTTGACCTTCGGTGACCATGTGACCTGAAAAAATTCATTGGCATTAATTTTACCTATGCACGGATACTTTCATTTAGGTTTTCCGATGTTTACTTCCGGTTTTATATCCATTTGAAAATTGCAGTTTTTAGCTTTAAAGAGCTCTGACACGTGACCTAATTCATGTACGCCACAAATTCTTTCACAATCTAATTATGCTAAATCTACTTTTTCAATTATATACAACACAATATTTTAAAATCAAAATAGCGCCTTTTGAATTTTGAAATTTAGTTATTCTATCTGCTTGTAAAATATTAAATTCAAATTTCAGTTGAAGGGAGAGCACTACATTTTGACATAAAGCTGCGTTTGAGCGATCGTCCTCTCCCATTAACTTGCGTTTGGGCGATACGTTATCATTAATGTACTTTTTTTTTACATTGTAACTGTTTAAAAGAAACCTTAAGATATATTTTCTTAGAACGAATTATGTATTGATAAAATTCGATCTGTATTTCAAACTATGAAGTATGAATACTGTGCAGTCCGTTTCTAAATTGAGATTTGGCTCTTTCATGTGTCTTTTCTTGCACTTTAGAACTTATTTACAAATCTTAGAAATTTTGTGATATGCGTTTTCCACTGATGTATATCAAACTGTGATTACGCCTTTTTTTAATCAGATGACTTTTCACTACCGAACATGAAATGTTTATTTCACTTTTGACTACCGTGTGTGAACCGGTTTTTCTACTTTTCACTACCGAATTCAAAATTGTGCGTTTTAAAATTTTGTACCTTCTGCATTTTAATGTAAAACAAGCTTTCTTCTGTAAACCTGTCATCATGGATTGAAAGATGTCACTTTTCACCAATGGACGAAACCGGATGCGCACTGCATGGTACCATTCATGGTTCTAGTTGCAGTGCGTTCGATTTGTCGAACGCACTGCTTTGGTTTGCAATTGACTATTTTTTTTTTTGTCTATTTCTGGTCACGCTCCCCAGCCAAAACTGCACATACCACACATAACTTGACATCATTTCCTGCGATGATTAACTGCTCGGTGTTGCTTAAATGTAATATGGCGCATTCTTGCCTTACCGGAAATGACGTATATTAAAAAGTCATATTTCAGGGTTTTTCCATTTTCAACTCATTTTTCCAACAGATTGTGATCGGTCTTTTTTGGTTCATTTGTTTAACCCAATAGCTACAAATTGCAATTTTGAAAAATTCATATTTTGACTTTGTAGCTGACTTTTGGAGCACTTTTTAAAGGATTTTTTTTTTAACTTTTGCAATTTTATTTCGATCGATCTGAAACCTTTCAATAACATAGACATATGAATTTTCAAAGAAAATCAATTTTCAAAGTTTTGATATCACTTCCGGTTTTGACGTCATTTGCTTCTAAACTTTCAATTTCAACTTCCGGAATATTGAAGATATTTGAAAAAAATATTTTGTGTTATCATAGATTTGGTCAAACATAAAAAATAAAATGATGAAATTTTTTCCAGGTGTAAGGGATCAGCCGCCATCTTGAACTGACCTATGTTTCTTAAAATTTTAATTCAGAACCGGGGGTTAATCGGATTTTTTTAATTTTGATATCTACGACTTCTGCAATCGATTGCAAAAAAAATGTAGGTTGTCGATTTTTGAATTTCGATTTCAATTTCTTTACATTTCCGGAACAAGAATTTCAGTAATGACCGAAACTTTCAAGGCTCATATCTAGTGACCTTGACCTCTTGACCTGTACAAAAATTATTGCCCTTGACGAGATCTATCAGATGATATATTCATTTCCGATTTATGATGTTTACTTCCGGTTTTATCGGCATTTGAAAATTGCATTTTTTAACTTTAAAGAGCTCTGTCACGTGACCTAATTTACATACGTCACAAATTGTATTTCATTTTTACTATGCTAAATCTGCTCTTTCAAATGATATATAACACAATATATTTGAATCAAAATTGCGCTTTTTAAAACTTGCAAATTTTGTGTCAAATTCCATTGAAACTGCGTGTTTTTTTTTTAAATTTTTCGATCGATCTAAAAATTTACAGGTAGAAAGACATTTTGATTCTGAACAAAAAAATATTTCAAGAATCTTTATATCACTTCCGGTTTTGATGTCATTTGCTTGTAATCTTGAAATTTTAACTTCCTTAATTTTGGAGATATTTGAAAATATTTGTTTGCATTATGTTAAAAATGGTCATCATAAAAGAAATAAATAATGTAATGCGACCCGGAAAAAATATATTACAGTGGAAGTATCATAAAAATTTCGAATTTTTGAAAAATGAAATGAAATGAATAGAGTTTTACGTCCTGCTTTTCTGCACCTATATGCAGTGCGCAATGAGGAAAATTTCCATTTGTCGAGGTATCTTTCACATGCACAGCCAATTAGCACATCGGTTTATTTACACCCACGATTGAACGCACTTACCATGTCAGCCCCTCCGACCTGTATCCCTGGACGTTCAGGATGGCGAGCAGGCATCTGATTCACTAAGCCACTGGGGCCCCCTTCAATTCATTACACCTGCATCACCGATAAGGGGTAAAAGTAATGGACATTCATTACCTTTTAATATCGCATAGGAAGGGTCATTACATCTTTCCATACCTGATGGCATGTGAGAGTCTACGTTGTTGTGTTCAACGTATCATCCCCTCAGCACGTCACATACTTCAGGATCAGTGTACTGTGTACAGTGTATTGTTTCATTTAACGCTTCTCACTGGTCAATGTTTTGATATAATGTACAACAAATGGTGTTTTATAATATCATTAAACTAAAATACAACAATGAAATTTTTTGGGGAGAATTGTATCCTACTGAACTATATTAAGAATTTTTCAAATGATCTGAGAAAACACTTGCTTGCAAAATATAAGATTAAAACTTACATGTTTGTTCTCTGTATGTTTAAATGCAGTTCTCTCCCTTCAACTGACAAATGTTTGTTGTCTATATGTTCAAATGCAGTTCTATCCCCTAAACTGACAATTGCAAGTGCTTACTTTCTTACATTGTCACTTCCGCTATTAACGTTTTAGATTATGTAGTAAAATGAAAAAATAAAATCTAAATATAGAAGAAAACGATCCGATGCCAAAAGAAATAAATTCGTTTTAAAAATCTGGTTCTGTCATTTATTAAAACAAAAGTTTTAAAACTGTATGTCTAAAAACGTTGACCATTAAAATGTTTTTTGAAAAAATAATAATATAATTTTTTTTTGCTAAGTTCATTATATTATGACAAATTACGAGCTGAACTGCGAACTTTTAAGAAAGTTAGCACTCAGAATTCTAATGTCATTTACATATCATATTAAGTAATGGTGTTATGCGGCAGCTCAGTGAGCTAGACGCTTGCTCGCCAACCTGAACGTCCAGGATTGAATCCCGTCAGTGATGCAGGTCGGAGGGGCTGACATGGAAATAGCGCCTAGTCGTTCGGATAGGACAATAAACCAAGGTCCCGTGTGCTAATGGCTGTGCACGTTAAAGACCCCTCGACAGTTGGAAATCGAAAAAAGAGCAGGCTAATGCACACTGCATGGCGTTTGCCCGTCCTCAGTTAGCCCATATAAGTGCAGAAAAAAATAGGACGTACACTCCATTCATTTCACTTCATTTCTTTCATATGTATGATATTGCATATGAAAAATATTAATATATTCTTTAACTATTCTACTTCCAATGATGTATAAAAATGTACATAAATAAAAACAACAACTTTTTAATCAAATGACTTATCACTGGTTATTCTACTTTTCACTCCCGAATAAAAAGAATTTATATGTATGGATTTTAAATGACACTTTTCACCCATAGACGAAACCGGATGCGCACTGCCCAGTATCGTCTCACGATTCTAGTTGCAGTGCGTTCGATTTCGAACGCACTGCTTTGTTTTCATAATGTTTTTTTTTTTTTTTTTTCTTCAAATACTGGTCAGAGCACCCAGCAAAAACTGTTAATGTCACATATGCACTGATGCGATTTGCTTTTTTTTCTCGAAAAACTAAATTTTTTAAATGTTATTTGATGCATTTTTGTCTAACCGGAAATGACGTAGGACAAAAAGTGTTTTTTTAGAATTTTCCATTTCACGGCTCTATTTTTTATCCGATTTGACTCGGATTTTTTTAGGTTACTTCTTTGAACTAATGTCTACAATACGGCTTCTTCAAGCAATGTAAAAAATTTATTTTGTCGATAACTTTTTTTAGTTTTAATTATAAAATTTTTTCAAATTCTACAATTTTAATTCGAAGAATCTGAAAATAAAAATGCACATAGGCAATTCGATTGTGAACATAATGCTAATTTCAAAATTTCGATATCACTTCCGGTTTTGACGAAAATTTTTAGATTTCAACTTCCGGAATTTCGAAGATATGTGAAATTTTTTTTTGGAAATATGATTGCAATGACAATTCGAAAACAATGAATAAAAAAAAATTGACCCGGAAGTTACAAATAAGCCGCCATATTGATATGACCAACTTTTGTAAAACTCAAAATGGGGCCTCAGGGTTATGAGCGGAATTCGTAATAGTAGTATTTTAGGACAGCCCAGTCGATTGCCATAAAAAGTACGTTATTAGATTTTTGATTTTTAATACTGCCTTTTTGTTATTTCCGGTATAACGTTTAAAGTTATTGCGAAAATTTCAAAAACTTGTAACTCTTGACCTTGACTTTTTATGACCTTGCAACCTGAACAAAGGTTATTGCCCTTGACTAGATCTATCCAATGAAATATCCATTTCCATTGTCCGATGTTTACTTCCGGTTCTATTGTCATTTGAAATTTGCGATTTTTAACTTTAAACAGCTCTGTCACGTGACCCAACTAACATACGTCACAAACTCTTATATATTCTTAGTGTGCTTATTTTACTCTTTCCAGTGATATATAACACTTTATGTTTGAATGACAATTGCGCGATTTAAATTTTGAAAATTTTGTGCAAAGTTTCATTGTAACTGTGCGTGTTTTTTTCAAATTTTATTTTGACCGTCCTGAAAACTTACAGGTAGATAGACATTTTGATTGCTAACCCAAATCTGTTTTCAAAATTTCGATAACACTTCCGGTTTTGACGTTATTCTCTTTTTAAATCTAAAATCTAACTTCCGGAATTTTGAAGATATATGATTTTTTTTGTTTGCAATATATTTGAAATGATGCTATATAAACAATCAATCAATGAAATTTGACCCAGTTGTAATAGATCGGCCGCCATATTTATATGACTAACTTTTGTAAAACTCAAAATGGGGCCTCGGGGTTATAAGCGGAATTCGTAATTGTAGTATTTGTAGACAGCTTAGTCGATTGCCCCAAAAAGTACGTTATTCGATTTGGATATTCGATGATGCTTTTTTGTTATTTCCGGTATATTGTATTTAACCCTTTGAACCCGACGGGCCGGTATACCGGCTTGACGTTATAATACATATACCCTGAAAGCCGTTATACCGGCTTCCACGTGTCATTGTTTATAAACAAAGATCTTGGCAAATATCCAACGAATCTAAGTACTTTAACCTTTGACCTACTGTTGCTATGATGTCACTCTAACATTCTACCGGAAGTTTGGGACATTTTGTGAAATTTTCTTCGATATTTGCCGATTTTTCTTATTTATATGATTCGTGGTCGTGTAAATGCAGAACAGGCTTTACGCTTAGTACTGTCGGATAGTGAAGGCTCGGATAAATCTGATTACGGTAATTTAAGTGACTTTGAGAGTGAATTTAGCGATGAAAATAATGGAATTGAAAACGTAAACAAACAAAATGACAGTTTCGATAATGAAAGTGATCATGATAATGTGGTATTGGTAGGCCCCGCCGGAGATGAAAATGGGCTTGCACGTGGAAGGGGTAATCAGAAGAGGAAAAATCCACTAATCCAGTGTCAATGGACTAATGATACAACAGGTTATGATGAAAAGATTTTTAATCCAAATGTACCCCCTGGCCCCAGAAATATCCCTGATTCAATCAACAATGAACAAAGTAATCCTATTGATTTTTTCAATTTGTTTTGGGGTGAAGATCTTTGGCAGCTTTTGGTGGATGAAACTACTAAACAAGCTCAACATATAAAAGTAGCCAATCCCAGTCATTATTATTCCAAAAACTTTACACCTTTGACTTCCAAGGAGATACAAGCCTTTTTTGGTTGCCGAGTTGCCATGGAAATGCTGATCCACAAAGACCGATATGAGCAATATTGGCGCGAGAAGGAAAATTTCTTGACGGCCACACCTGGATTTTCTCAGGTCTTTACAAGAGATAGGTTTTTATCTATATGGTCAAACCTGCACTGTGTCGACGAAGATGACCCTGATTTAGTAAAAACTGATAAAATATATAAATCCAGACCGGTGTTCAATTATTTGTTAGACAAATTCAAGTATTATTATGTACCGTCACAAAATCTTTCCCTTGACGAAGGGATGATTCCTACTAAGAACTCCTTATCTATAAAGCAGTACATAAAGGACAAACCCATAAAATGGGGCATCAAAACATTCCTTTTGTGTGACAGTGAGAATGGATATATTTCTAATGCAGAAGTGTATACTGGTCGCAGAGACGATGCGGAAATTATTGACAATTTAGGTGTGACGGGTAATTTAGTCGTTCGCATGATGGAACCATTCCGGAATCAAAATTACCGTGTATTTACAGACAGATTTTACACCAGCGTTTATTTGTGTCAATATTTGTTGGAACACATTGGGGTCTGTTTAGTTGGCACAGCTCTTACAAATAGAAAACTTTTCCCAAAGGAATTGATAAAACGAAAAAATATCATTAGAAGAGGTGACTTTGAACTGTTATATAATGGCTCCGTAGCAGCTATAGTGTGGTGTGATAAGAAACCTATTTATTTCGTTACCTCTGCTTATATAGATCACCCCCCAGTGCATGTAAACCGATATGATAGTAAAGAGCACAAAAAACTCCCCATTTCATGTCCAAAGACAGTTCAGGCCTATAATGCATACATGGGAGGGACTGACAAGAATGATCAGTTAACACGACTGCACAGAAGTCGACGCCATTACAAATGGCCTAGGCGCCTCATGATGAAATTTTTTATGTGGGCTGCCTTCAACGCGTATGTGATTATGGGATTCTATCAGCCACATAATGTACAGGGTCGCAGAACCTTCACATTTCATTTTTTCATTGAAAAGCTATGTAATGAACTAGTAGGGGATTCTCGACGTCAAACGCCCTCAAAAGCATTACGTCCTGGCCCAGAAAAAAGGCTACAACAATCCGGTGCACATGGGGTAGAAAGGGGTCCAAATGCTTCCTCAAATAACAGGTGTGTAGTATGTTTAGAAAAGAATAGGAGAGCTAAAATGTTAAATCCATACAGTGAAATGCAGGATCTCCCAAAAAGATCCAGAACTGTGTATTGGTGTCCCTTCTGTGAGGCATTTTTGTGCATAGGTGAATCTCAGCAAAATTGTTGGCATGACTGGCACAACAAAGTGCAATTCTGGCGATAAAATGAAAAGAAACACCAAAATAATTAATTTATGTTAGTTTTATTAAATTTACAATTGTTACAAACATGAAATATTGAAAAAAAAAAAAAAAAAAAAAATTCTTGTTTTTTCTGCTGGGAGGCTAGGGTTGACGTCATTTTGACGTCAAAACGCTCAGGGTTCAAAGGGTTAATGTAATTGCCAAACTTTCAAAGAATTGTAACTCGTGACCTTGAACTTTTTTGACCTTGTATCCATTTAAGTTGTCCGATGTTTACTTCCGGTTCTATGGCCATTTGATATTTGCGATTTTTAACTTTAAATACCTCTGTCACGTGACTTAACTTTAATACGTCACACATTCTTATATATTCTTATTGTGCCTAATCTATTCTTTTTAATGATATATAACACTTTATGTTTTAAATAAAATAGCGCGATATAATTTTTGGAAGTTTTGTGCAAAGTTCTATTGTCACTGTGCGGGTTTTTTTAAATTTTATTTGAATATTCTGAAAACTTGTGGGTAGCTAAGCATTTTGATTGCGATCTCAAATATATTTTCAAAATTTCTATATTACTACCGGTTTTGACGTTATTGGCTAATTAACTAAAATAATATGTTTGTTGTCTAAATGGTTAAATGATAGTGATCTCCCTTCAACTTGTAATTAACTTGAGTTTTGGCAATACTAAACCAAAAAAGTAAAAACTATCGCCAAAACGCTAACACATTTGATTTAATAACGCTTACAATTATCGTCAAAACAGTTGAAGGGAGAGAACTACTATTTTTTATTGTTAACCTTTATTAAAGCTATCATGCTGTAACAAGACTAGAAAAAATGTTTCTAACTTTTTTTATATTAATATTTTTATAACCATTTGCTTAGTGCCTTGTGATTTATGAAAGATTTCCAGTCTGACGCACTGCCCAGCGCCGTTTTGGTACGGCTCTAGTTTTTTTTTTTTTTTGTCTATTTCTGGTCACGCTCCCCAGCCAAAACTGAACATACCACACATAACGTGACATTATTTCCTGCGATGATTAACTGCTCGGTGTTGCTTAAATGTAAAATGACACATTTTTGTCTTACCGGAAATGACGTATATTAAAAAGTCGTATTTTAGGGTTTTTCCATTTTCAACTCATTTTTCCAACAGATTGTGATTGGCCGTTTTTTGGTTTTTGTTTAACCCAATAGCTACAAATTGCAATTTTGAAAAATTCATATTTTGACTTTTGTAGCTGACTTTTGGAGCACTTTTTAAAGCATTTTTTTTAACTTTTGCAATTTTATTTCGATCGATCTGAAACCTTTCAGTAACATAGACATATGAATTTCCAAAGAAAATCAATTTTCAAAGTTTCGATATCACTTCCGGTTTTGACGTCATTTGCTTCTAAACTTTCAATTTCAACTTCCGGAATATTTAAGATATTTGAAAAAAATGTTTTGTGTTATCATAGATTTGGTCATACATAAAAAATAAAATGATGAAATTTTATCCAGGTGTAAGGGATCAGCCGCCATCTTGAACTGACCTATGTTTCTTAAAATTTTAATTCAGAACCGAGGGTTAATCGGATTTTTTTAATTTTGAAATCTACGACTTCTGCAATCGATTGCAAAAAAAATGTAGGTTGTCGATTTTTGAAAATCGATTTCAATTTCTTTGCATTTCCAGAACAAGAATTTCAGTAATGACCGAAACTTTCAAGGCTCATATCTAGTGACCTTGATCTTTGATGACCTCTTGACCTGTACAAAAATTATTGCCCTTGACTAGATCTATCAGATGATATATTCATTTCCGATTTATGATGTTTACTTCCGGTTTTATCGCCATTTGAAAATTGCAATTTTCAACTTTAAAGAGCTCTGTCACGTGACCTAATTTACATACGTCACAAATTGTATTTCATTTTTACTATGCTAAATCTGCTCTTTCAAATGATATATAACACAATATATTTGAATCAAAATTGCGCTTTTTAAAACTTGCAAATTTTGTGTCAAATTCCATTGAAACTGTGCGTGTTTTTTTAAATTTTTTCGATCGATCTAAAAACTTACAGGTAGATAGACAATTTGATTCTGAACAAAAAAATATTTCTAGAATCACTTCCGGTTTTGACGTCATTTGCTTGTAATCTTGAAATTTTAACTTCCTTAATTTTGGAGATATTTGAAAATATTTGTTTGCATTATGTTAAAAATGGTCATCATAAAAGAAATAAATAATGTAATGCGACCCGGAAAAATATATTACAGTGGAAATATTATAAAAATTTCCAATTTTTGAAAAATGAAATGAAATGAATAGAGTTTTACGTCCTGATTGTCTGCACCTATATTGAGGACGGGCAAACGCCATGCAGTGCGCAATGAGGAAAATTTTGCATTAGCCTGATATTATTAACAATTTTCATTTGTCGAGGGATCTTTAACATGCACAGCCAATTAGCACATCGGTTTATTTACACCCACGATTGAACGCCCATACCATGTCAGCCCCTCCGACCTGTATCACTGACGGGATTCATCCCTGGACGTTCAGGATGGCGAGCAAGCATCTGACTCACTAAGCTACTGGGGTCCCCTTCATATCGTTACACCTGCATCACTGATAGGGGGTAAAAGTAATGGACATGCATTACCTTTTAATATCGCATAGGAAGGGTCATTACATCTTCCCATACCTGGTGGCATATGAGAGTCTACGTTGTTGTGTTACAATGTATCATCCCCTCAGCACGTCAAACAATTAAGAAGCAGTGTACTGTGTACATTGTATTGTTTCATTTAACGCTTCTCACTGGTCAATGTTTTGATATAATGTACAACAAATGTTTTTTTTTATAATATCATAAAACTAAAATACAACAATGTAATTTTTTGGGGAGAATTAATGATCTGAAAAAACACTTGCTTGCAAAATATAAGATTAAAACTTACATGTTTGTTGTCTGTATGTTTAAATGCAGTTCTCCCCCTTCAACTGACTAATGTTTGTTGTCTATATGTTCAAATGCAGTTCTATCCCCTCAACTGACAATTGCAAGTGCTTACTTTCTTACATTGTCACTTGCGCTTTTAACGTTTTAAATTATGTAGTAAAATGAAAAAATAAAATCTAAATATAGAAGAAAACGATCCGATGCCAAAAGAAATAAATTCGTTCTAAAAATCTGGTTCTGTCATTTATTAAAAAAAAAGTTTTAAAACTGTAAAACTGTAAAACGTTGACCATTAAAATGTTTTTAAAAAAAATAATAATATAAATTTTTTGCTAAGTTCATAATAAAATCATAAATTACGAGCTGAACTGCGAACTTTTAAGAAAGTTAGCACTCAGAATTCTGATGTCTTTTATAAATCATATCAAGTAAAGGTGTTATGCGGCAGCTCAGTGAGTTAGACGCTTGCTCGCCAACCTGAACGTCCAGGATTGAATCCCGTCAGTGATGCAGGTCGGAAGGGCTGACATGGAAATAGCGCCTAGTCGTTCGGATGGGACAATAAACCAAGGTCCCGTGTGCTATTGGCTGTGCACGTTAAAGACCCCTCGACAGTTGGAAATCGAAAAAAAGAGCAGGCTAATGCACACTGCATGGCGTTTGCCCGTCTTCAGTTAGCCCATATAAGTGCAGAAAAAATAGGACGTAAACTCCATTCATTTCACTTCATTTCTTTCATATGTATGATATGTACAACTAGCTCGTTCTTTCAATTCCACTTTCCGATACATAGATGACGTATTGTCACTAAATAACTCCGCTTTTGGAGACTTCGTAGATATAATCTACCCAGGAGAGTTGGAAATTAAAGACACTACTGATTCTAAGACTAAAGCATCCTATTTGAAAACAACCATGATCTTTGTGTCAGATTGTATGACAAACGTGACGACTTTGATTTTCCTATTGTTAATTTTCCATTCATGTGCAGTAACATACCACAATCGCCTGCTTATGGCACGTACATTTCACAACTGATCCGCTATGCTAGAGCTTGTTCTTTTTATAAGGACTTTCTTGCAACCGTGAAATTACTGAAACAGGGTTACTTGACACACAAACTTAAAATTTGATGGTCGTTATGGAGAACTCCTTGTCAAATACGACAAATCTGTTACTTGCATTTTGGCAGATTTGTTTAGTCAGGCATGAATTGATCTCGTTGCACCTCATGATTTTGACCTATATAGTAGTGGCGGGTGTCGCGCGCGAAACAGACCATGCTTACTCTTTTCGAAACACCTGATGGTACTTCTCGTATGGGAAGTCCACTACTATATAATTATTTCACTCGATTTTGTCATGCTCTGGACGAGATTTTTGATTAACGGAATTGTTTTGCTTGTACGGATTTTTATTATTGCATATGAAAAATATTAATATATTCTTTAACTATTCTACTTCCAATGATGTATAAAAATGTACATAAATAAAAACAACAACTTTTTAATCAAATGACTTTTCACTACACATTATACGCTAGTTATTCCATTTTTCACCGAACGTCAACTGGTTATTCTACTTTTCACTGTATGGATTGAAAATGACACTTTTCACCCATAGACGAAACCGGATGCGCACTGCCCAGTATCGTCTCACGATTCTAGTTGCAGTGCGTTCGATTCTCGAACGCACTGCATTGTTTTGCAATTGCCTATTTTTTTTTTGCAGTGCGTTCGATTCTCGAACGCACTGCATTGTTTTGCAATTGGTTATTTTTTTGCAGTGCGTTCGATTCTCGAACGCACTGCTTTGTTTTCATAATGACTGTTTTTTTTTTTTTGTCTATTTCTGGTCACGCTATTTCAGTATGAAGGGAACATGCCACACATTATCTCAGATAATTTACTACGATACATAACCGCTCGGTATTAAATGAATGTAAAACTAGAGCCACATGTGGCACAGAGTGGGACTTTGCAAATGTGCAAATTGCTAAGGGAAATTTAGAAAAAATCGGCCCTAAACGTAAATAACAATTGCCAAAAAAGTCGACAACTTTTAAAAAAACCAATTTTTTTTAAATGTTGTAAAACCGGAAGTAGTCACCAGACCTAACATTTGAACGTACCAGCTGAAAACCTTAATCAATAACCTTCAACCTACTGAAGGTCACTCAAGGTCAAATTCACGAGAAGCAAGTCTTTAAAATTTGGCAATGCATACATTAATAACACCGGAAGTTGACGCCAAACATCAAATATGAAAGTATAAATGAGCTGCCAAAGTCAATGACTTTTGATCCTAAAAAGGTCAAGGTCTGCAAAGGTCAAGGTCAAAAACGAAATTTTTTTTTTTTTAACCTTGTTCCCGATTTTGAACTACAAAGCCGAAATCAATGAGCCTTTAACATAAGCTAAATAAAGCAATGTTGTAACTGTATGCAAGGACATTTTTTGAAAAAAAAAATTAAACTTTACGTTTTTGTTCATACATAAAATTTTGACAAAAACAAAATTTAACCCGGATGTGCCACGCCCAAGTCATTTTTTTTATGTGACTTTATTTATATTAATAATATCTTACTATGGCTAAATTATCAAGCCTTTGCATGTATTGGTTAACGAGATATACAATCATAAATGTCAAAAAAGGTCAAAATCTATAACCGGAAATTTTGAAATTAATAAACCTTGTTCCCTTTTTTGAACTATACAGCCGAAATAGCTGAGATTTTGATATAACAGAGTTAAAGTAATGAGTTGAAAGTGTGCAAAAGCATTTTTCAAAAAATTGTAGTCTAAATGGATTTTTTCCAGACAACAAAATGTTAACAAAATTAAAATTCAACCCGGATGTGCCACGCCCATGTCAAATTTTTTTTGATGAATACATTTATATGGCGTATGTTCACTTATGTTCTAATTTTCAAGCCTTTAAACTTAATAGATCATAAACTATGCATATATTAAATTTTAAAAATTCGAAAAATCGAGTAAAGGTTTCCCAAATTGCCAAATATAAAAAATTCAAATTTTACATTACAATCAAATGTGATATATCGTTAGAAAGAATCTGAAAAAAATAACTTTCTAAGTGAAGTAGGTCACATGCCAGAGCAGTCCAAAGTCGTCAATTTTGCTGTTTTCGGACAGCTATAAAACCGGAAGTTGATATCGAAGGTCAAATATTTAAGTATCATCTGGTAGCCAAGGTCGGTTACCTTTGACCTACTTAAGATCAAAGTCATCAAAGGTCAAGGTCACGAGATATGAGCCTTCAAAAATTGAAAAAATTCAACCGGAAATTGCAAAAAAGCAAATTCGAAATACAAAAATCGGCTTCCTAGAATTTTCTCCAATTTTTATGTTCTTTCATTTGACACCAACATTTTGAAACTCGGTTCAGCCAAATTGGCTGAATAAAAATCGAAGTGTTTCAGGAAAATCAAAATGGTGGTCAAAGTTCTACTTTCGGGTTAAATTTTATTTTAAAATCGGCTGTAGAATTACTTTGGCTACCGTTAAACAAAATTTAGTTGAATTTCATATCTATCACCGGAAGTTATTCAACCGGAAGTGAAAATCGATTTTCCTCTTTAACCGGAAGTGACGCAAAAATTTTGAATACGTCAAATTGTTTACATTGGCGAAATGCATCTTTTATTAAATTTTCAGATTAATCCGAAAAAAACTTAAAAAAACTGAAAAATACTCCAAAAACTTCAAAAATCGACCAAAAAATGTATGCTACAAATTTTCGAAATTTTAAATTGTTTAACTCCTATCACAATGGAAGTTAGTCACAGATTCCAAAAATGAAAACCCGAGCAAAATCTGCCCAAAAATGTGACTTCCAGGGTAAAAAAAAAACGGTTTTGCACAGTTTGCAATGTGCAATTTGCACTTTTGCAAAAATGTTCCAATTTATATTTAAAAAGTAGGTCGCCACGATGCGACATGAGAGCATATTTCAGAAATGTTGCAGCTAGCACAGTTTAGGCTGTGTGCCCTGTGTAAAATACGCCAAAAAAAAAATTTCGAAAACAAACTGGGACTTTGCCAATGAAGTATTTTTGTCTAACCGGAAATGACGTATGACAGAACAACCCATTTTTGTTTTCTACCATTTTCACCTCTGTTTTTCAACCGATTTTGATGGGACTTTTTTTGTTTATTTCATTATTCGAATGTCTACATGATAGTTCTTAAAAAACACGCACTTGTAGAATTTTGTCGATGACTTTTTGAAGCACTTTTTTTGACATTTTTTTGAACTTCTGCAATTTTATTTTGATCAATTTGAAAACTTACAGGTGAATAGACATTTTTATTTCAAACAAAACTATAATTTCAAAAAAAATATATTACTTCCGGTTTTGACGTCATTTGCTCTTAAAGTTGAAATTTTAACTTCCGGAATTTTGAAGATATTCGAAAAATTCTTTTTGTGATATGCTTGACATCCTCACACAGAAATATTTAAATGATAAAATTTGACCCGGATGTAAAAAATCATTCGCCATATTGAAATGATATATTTTTATAAAACGCAAAATGGGGCCTTAGGGTATTATGGAATTTGCATCATACTAGTGTCTATGGTATCTCCAATCGATTGCGCACAAAACATTGGAAACCGATTTTTGATTTTCAATTCGGATTTTTTTTAATTTCCGATTAAAATAAATCAGAAATTGTCAAAATTTTCAAGGCCCATATTTTGTGACCTTGACCTTGAGTGACCGGAACAAAAGTTGTTGCCTTTGACGAGATCTATCTAATGGTATAATCATTTTAGATGCCAATTGCTTACTTCCGGTTTTATGGCTGTTTGAAAATTACAATATTTAACTTTAAAAAGCTCTGTCACGTGACCTAATTTACATACGACACAAATTATTTTTGATTCGTATTATGCTTGATCTACGCTTTCCAATGATATATGACACTATGTTTTTGAATCATAATTCCGCGTTCTAGAATTTGAAAATATTCTGCCAAATTCCATTGTAACTGTTCGTGTTTCGTTTCTCTGTCTGCTGGTATTCCCGCGTCCCTTTTAGTTAACCTGCTTGTATTCTGGTAGCTGTGCGCCCCTTTTATTTGGTATGACTGCTTGTAGTTCTGCACCTCTTTGGTATTTCTGATTCCATTTTATCTGCCTTTATATACAGCCACATGAAAATATGGACGTATATTGCCGTCACCCCTGTCCATCCGTCGGTCCGTTCGTCCTTCAACAATTTCTTATACACGCAATAGCGATTAGAGCTTTTATCCGATTTGAATGAAGCTTGGTATATGTATTTATCTTGTTAATATCTCGAATGAGTTTGAAAATGGCGCGATTCCAGTCGTCGGTTTAAGAGTTACTGTCCTTGACTTAGTGAAAAAAAAAACACGTAAGAATTAACTTGTGTGCGCGATAGAAGCTTAAGTTTTCATCCGAATTGAATGAAACTTGGTATGTATAATTATCGTGAAACTATCTCGGATCCTTTCATAATTGGAGCTATTCCAGTCGTCGGTTTATGAGTTATTGCCTTTGACTTAGTGAAAACGTTAAAATTAACTTGTGTATGTGATAAAAGCTAGAGTTTTTATTCGATTTGAATGACCTAATTTACATACGACACAAATTATTTTTGATTCGTATTATGCTATATCTACGCTTTCCAATGATATATAACACTATGTATTTGAATCATAATTTCGCGTTTTAGAATTTGAAAATATTCTTCCAAATTCCATTGTAACTGTTCGTGTTTCGTTTGTCTGTCTGCTGGTGTTCCCGCGTCCCTTTTAGTTAACTTGCCTGTATTCTGGTAGCCGTGCGCCCCTTTTATTGGTATGACTGCTTGTAGTTCTGCACCTCTTTTTGTTTGCTATTTCTGAATCCATTGTATCTGCCTTTTTATACGCCCACATTAAAATATGGATGTATATTGTCCGTCGGTCTGTCCGTCAACAATTTCTTGACACGCGATAGAGACTAGACTTTTTATCCGATTTGAATGGAGCTTGGTATATGTATTTATCTTGATAATATCACGGATGAGTTCGAAAATGGCGCTATTCCAGTAGTCGGTTTAAAAGTTATTGCCCTTGACTTAGTGAAAACGTTAAAATTAGCTTGTGTATATGATAAAAGCTAGAGTTTTTATTCGATTTGAACGAAGCTTGGTATGTGTATTTATCTTGATGAATTCCATAGTTAATTCTTTATTAAAAAAAACTGTCACGTGACCTAATTTACATATTATTTATATTTATTTATATGACACTATGTATTTGAATCATAATTCCGCGTTTTAGAATTTGAAAGTAATATGCCTAATTCCATTGTAACTGTATGTGTTTCGTTTGTCTGTCTGCTGGTATTCCCGCATCCCTTTTAGTTAACCCTGCCTGTATACTGGTAGCCGTGCGCCCCTTTTATTTGGTCTGACTGCTTGTAGTTCTGCACCCTTATATTAAGTCTATCTGCTGGTATTTCTGAATTCATTTTATCTGCCTTTTTATACACCCACATGAAAATATGGACGTATATTGCCGTCACCCCTGTCTGTCCGTCGGTCCGTCCGTCAACAATTTCTTGTACACGCGATAGAGACTAGAGTTTTTGTCCGATTTGAATGAAGCTTGATATTGTATTTATCTTGATAATATATCGGATGAGTTCGAGAAGCTAAAGTTTTCATAGTTAATTTTTCTGTCTACTTCTTGTAGTTCTATATTTATTTTAATATCCCTGCAAACATATCTTGCAGTGCACTTTCTACTGACACACAAAAGAAATTGAGTGAGTAATTTGACAAGTGCGCTTTTATATGTAAAACTCTTATCATTGGTTGAAAATGTGACATTTCATCCATGTATAGGGTGGGTTGCGCACTGCTCGGTACCGTCTTCACGGTTCTAGTTGCAGTGCGTTCGATTTCGAACGCACTGCTTTGTTTTCATAATGTTTTTTTTTTTTTTTTTTTTCTTCAAATACTGGTCAGAGCACCCAGCAAAAACTGCTAATGTCACATATGCACTGATGCGATTTGCTTTTTTTTCTCGAAAAACTAAATTTTTTAAATGTTATTTGATGCACTTTTGTCTAACCGGAAATGACGTAGGACAAAAAGTGTTTTTTTAGAATTTTCCATTTCACGGCTCTATTTTTTATCCGATTTGACTCGGATTTTTTTAGGTTACTTCTTTGAACTAATGTCTACAATACGGCTTCTTCAAGCAATTTAAAAAATTTATTTTGTCGATAACTTTTTTTAGTTTTAATTATAAAAAATTTTCAAATTCTACAATTTTAATTCGAAGAATCTGAAAATAATAATGCACATAGGCAATTCGATTGTGAACATAATGCTAATTTCAAAAATTTCGATATCACTTCCGGTTTTGACGAAAATTTTTAGATTTCAACTTCCGGAATTTCGAAGATATGTGAAATTTTTTTTTGGAAATATGATTGCAATGACAATTCGAAAACAATGAATGAAAAAAAATTGACCCGGAAGTTACAAATAAGCCGCCATATTGATATGACCAACTTTTGTAAAACTCAAAATGGGGCCTCAGGGTTATGAGCGGAATTCGTAATAGTAGTATTTTAGGACAGCCCAGTCGATTGCCATAAAAAGTACGTTATTAGATTTTTGATTTTTAATACTGCCTTTTTGTTATTTCCGGTATAACGTTTAAAGTTATTGCGAAAATTTCAAAAACTTGTAACTCGTGACCTTGACCTTTTATGACCTTGGAACCTGAACAAAGGTTATTGCCCTTGACTAGATCTATCCAATGAAATATCCATTTCCGTTGTCCGATGTTTACTTCCGGTTCTATTGTCATTTGAAATTTGCGATTTTTAACTTTAAACAGCTCTGTCACGTGACCCAACTAACATACGTCACAAACTCTTATATATTATTAGTGTGCTTATTTTACTCTTTCCAGTGATATATAACACTTTATGTTTGAATGACAATTGCGCGATTTAAAATTTGAAAATTTTGTGCAAAGTTTCATTGTAACTGTGCGTGTTTTTTTCAAATTTTATTTTGACCGTCCTGAAAACTTACAGGTAGATAGACATTTTGATTGCTAACCCAAATCTGTTTTCAAAATTTCGATAACACTTCCGGTTTTGACGTTATTCGCTTTTTAAATCTAAAATCTAACTTCCGGAATTTTGAAGTTATATGATTTTTTTTGTTTGCAATATATTTGAAATGGTGCTATGTAAACAATCAATCAATGAAATTTGACCCAGTTGTAATAGATCGACCGCCATATTTATATGACTAACTTTTGTAAAACTCATAATGGGGCCTCGGGGTTATAAGCGGAATTCGTAATTGTAGTATTTGTAGACAGCTTAGTCGATTGCCCCAAAAAGTACGTTATTCGATTTTGATATTCGATGATGCTTTTTTGTTATTTCCGGTATATTGTATTTAATGTAATTGCCAAACTTTCAAAGAATTGTAAATTGTGACCTTGAACTTTTTTGACCTTGTGACCTTAACACAATTAATTATTATTGCCCTTGACCAGATCTATGTATTGATGTATCCATTTTAGTTGTCCGATGTTTACTTCCGGTTCTATGGCCATTTGATATATGCGATTTTTAACTTTAAATACCTCTGTCACGTGACTTAACTTAATACGTCACACATTCTTATATATTCTTATTGTGCCTAATCTATTCTTTTTAATGATATATAACACTTTATGTTTTAAATAAAATAGCGCGATATAATATTTGGAAGTTTTGTGCAAAGTTCTATTGTCACTGTGCGGGTTTTTAAAAAATTTATTTGAATATTCTGAAAACTTGTGGGTAGCTAAGCATTTTGATTGCGATCTCAAATATATTTTCAAAATTTCGATATTACTACCGGTTTTGACGTTATTGGCTAATTAACTAAATAATATGTTTGTTGTCTAAATGGTTAAATGATAGTGATCTCCCTTCAACTTGTAATTAACTTGAGTTTTGGCAATACTAAACCAAAAAAGTAAAAACTATCGCCAAAACGCTAACACATTCGATTTAATAACGCTTACAATTATCGTCAAAACAGTTGAAGGGCGAGAACTACTATTTTTTATTGTTAACCTTTATTAAAGCTATCATGCTGTAACAAGACTAGAAAAAATCTTTCTAACTTTTTTTATATTAATATTTTCATAACCATTTATGAAAGATTTCCAGGATGACGCACTGCCCAGCGCCGTTTTGGTACGGCTCTAGTTTGTTTTGTTTTTTTACGTTTTCTGGTCTCGCTTTTTCGGTGTGAAGGGAACTTGTCACGCTCAATCTGACACGATTTCCCACAATAATTTGCTGCACATTGTGGCTTAAATGCTAAATGACGCAGTTTTGTCCAACCGGAAATGAGGTATGACAAAACGTGTATTTTCGGTTTTTTATCATTTTTACCTACAATTTTCAACCGATTTCGGTGAAATAATTTTTGTTTATTTCAGTTATGTCTTTTCTACACGATAACCACTTAAAAACGTAAGAGTTTTTACTTTTGACGCTCAATTTTGGAACTCTTTTTTGACGCTTTTTTCAATTTTCACAATTTTATTTCGATCGCTATGAAAACTTCTAGGCTTATAGACATTGTTATTGCGAACAAAATTGTGTTTTCAAAATTGTGATATCACTTCCGGTTTTGACGTAATTTGCTTGTAAACTTGAAATTTCAACTTCCGGAGTTTTAAAGATATTTGAAAATTTCTTTTTGCATTATGTTAAAAATGTTCGTCATAAAAGATATAAATAATAAAATCCGACCCGGAAGTAATATGTCAGGCGCCATGTTGTTCTGACAAATTTTTATAAAACTCAAAATGGGGCCTCAGGGGATAATCAGATTTGCACAATATTGGTGTCTATGATATCCTCAGTCGATTATCAACAACCTTATGACAGCGGATTTTTAAATTTCGATTTCAATTTCTTTACATTTCCGGAACAAGAATTTCAGTAATGACCGAAACTTTCAAGGCTCATATCTAGTGACCTTGACCTTTGATGACCTTTTGCCTGTACCAAAAGTATTGCCCTTGATGAGATCTATCAAATGATATATTCATTTCCGATTTCTGATGTTTACTTCCGGTTTTATCGCCATTTGAAAATTGCAATATTTAACTTTAAAGAGCTTTGTCACGTGACCTAATTAACATACGTCACAAATTTTTTAAACATATTTACTATGCTAAATCTGCTCTTTCAAATGATATATAACACAAAATAATTGAATCAAAATTGCTCTTTTTAAAACTTGCAAATTTTGGTCCAAATTTCATTGTAACTGTGCGTATGTTTTTGAAATTTGATTTTGATCGATCTGAAAACTTACAATTAGATAAACAATTTGATATTGAACAAAATAATATTTCTGAAATTTTGATATCACTTCCGGTTTTGACGTCATTTGTTTGTAAACTTGAAATTCTAACTTCTGGAGTTCTCGAATTATTTGAAAGTTTCTTTTCGCATCATGTAAAAAATGGTCATCAGAATAGATATAAATGATAAAATCCGACCCGGAAGTACTACGTCAGGTGCCATGTTGTTGTGACTTATTTTTATAAAACTCAAAATTGGACCTCAGGGGATAATCTAATTTGCATAATATCGGTGTCTATGAAATCCTTAGTTGATGGCCAACAACCTTGTGGCAACTGATTTTTTAATTTCGATTTCTATATATTTCTGGAACAAGAATTTTAGTATAGATTGAAATTTTCAAGGCACATATTTCTAAATCTATTAGTTCAAATGGCCAGGAAGTATTATTAGCCTGTAATCTTCAATTAGGTGTGACACACCTCTAGAGGATCATTGCTTGTTACTATATCTGTTAACATGTGAGAGTCTACGTTATATAATTTCAACGTAATATTCCCTCAGCACATCATACGATTCATGATCAGTATACCAACATCTAGAAGTTACAATTTCCTATATTGTTTCTTTTAAGGGTATTGATTGGGCTAGCGTTCGAGTAAAAAAAACACGAGATGGAATTTTTGCGAATTACTTATTATTTTTGGGCTCAGATTGTAGATAATTATTATTACTTTATTTGTAAACTATATAGAATGAAAAAAAAACGAAAAGAAATTAGGTATTTCGTTAGTTTTTGCTAAAAAATTAGGAAAAAGTAGCAAAATGTGTCCCGGTTGGTACAAGATTTCTCAGCCATTTTTTATTGGAAAATTACGATCTTGGTCTTGATTGAAAGCTTATTCAATAAGGATGAAACGTACAGAGAGTTTTTTCGAAAATTCTAATCAGTTTGGCCCCTGAAAAATGTTTGCCGTACCTACGTGTAAATTTTCGTAAATGTCCGTATTTCCATGGTAACCACCAAAATAATAATTTTTTTTCGAAAATCGCTCTGTACGTTTCTCGGCAATGTAATTGTCTACATTTATGCCAAGTTTGATGTAGATTGATCCATTCACATTTTTTTAAACTTGTATCAAAGGTTTGAAATGTCCAATTTTTATGACATGTTTGAAAGGGCTGTCAACTCATTAAAAAACAATCTGATTGACATGAAATCAACCTTAAACTATCGAGAAGGACCCCAAATCATCAACAAATGCACAACAAGTCTCCAGAAATCATTATTTCATATACTTATTCCATTTTTTCATAACGTGAAATAGCCCAATTAACACCCTTAACGCTTCTCACTGGTCAATGTTTTGAGTAGTATTTTAAAATGTTTAAATGCAGTTTTCTCCCTTCAACTGAAAATTTGTTGTTGTCTGTATGTTTAAATGCAGTTCTCTCCCTTCAACTGACAATTGTACCATCATGCATAACATGACTTTCTTACATTGTTACTTGCATTTTTAACGTTTTAAATTATGTACTAAAAAATATAAACAAAAAGTTTAAAATAAGTAGATAACGATCCAATGCCAAATGAAGAAAATCCGTTCTAAAAATCTGGTTCTGTCATTTATTAAAAAACAAGTTTTAAAATTGCATGTCTAAAAGCGTTGACCATTAAAAGGTTTTCTAAAAAAATAATAATATAGAATTTTTGCAAGGTTTATGATAAAATGATAATTTACGAACTGTGCTGCGAACTTACGTGGAGGTTAGCACTCAGTATTCTGATGTCATTTATATATCAAGGATTGGATCTATCATATGTAGTGTGCCGCGGTGGCACAGTGAGTGAGATGCTTGCTCGCTAAGCTGAAGGTCCAGGGTTCAATCCCTCGTATTTTTTCAAAATTTCCCTCATTGCACACTGCATGGCGTTTGCCCGTCCTCAGTTAGTCGGACGTAAAACTCCATTCATTTCATTTCTTTCATATGTATGGTAATGCATATGAAAAATATTAATAAATATTCTTTAACTATTCTAATTCCAATGATGTATAAAAATGTACATTAATAAAAACAACGACTTTTTTATCAGATGACTTTTCACTACCAAACGTGAACTGGTTATTCTACTTTTCACTCCCGAATATAAACAATTTATATGCCGATTTTTAAGTTCTGTAAATTTCGCAGTATGGATTGAAAACGCCATTTTTCACCCATGGACGAAACCGGATGCGCACTGCCCAGTATCGTCTCACGATTCTAGTTTTTTCGGTATGTCGAATGACGTAGTTTTGTCCAACCGGAAATGAGGTATGACAAAACGTGTATTTTCGTTTTTTTATCATTTTTACTTACAATTTTCAACCGATTTTGATGGATATTTTTTTGTTTATTTCCGTTGTGTCTTTTTTACACGATAACCACTTAAAAACTTATAATTTTTTACTTCTGACCCTCAATTTTTAAACTCTTTTTTCACGTTTTTTTTCAACTTCCACAGTTTTATTTCGATCGCTATGAAACCTTCTGGGAATATAGACATTGTTATTGCGAACAAAACCGTGTTTTCAAAATGTTGATATCACTTCCGGTTTTGACGTCATTTGCTTGTAAACTTAAAATTTCAACTTCCGGAGTTTTGAAGATATTTGAAAATTTATTTTTGCATTATGTTAGAAACTGTCATCATGAAAGATATTTATGATAAAATTTGACCCGGAAGTAATATGTCAGACGCCATGTTGATGTGACTAATTTTTATAAAACTCAAAATTTGGGCCTCAGGGGATAATCGGATTTGCACAATGTTGGTGTCTATGAAATCCTTAGTCGATTGCCACCAACCTTATGACAGCGGATTTTTTAATTTCGATTTAGACTTTTTTCTATTTCCGGACAAGAATTTCAGTAATGACAGAAACTTTCAAGGCTCATATCTAGTGACCTTGACCTTTGATGACCTTTTGACCTGTACAAAAGTTATTGCCCTTAACGAGATCTATCAAATGATATATTCATTTCCGATTTCTGATGTTAACTTCCGGTTTTATGGCCATTTGAAAATTGTAATTTTGAACTTTAAAGAGCTTTGTCACGTGACCTAATAAACATACGTCACAAATGTTTAGACATATTTACTATGCTAAATCTGCTCTTTCAAATGATATATAACACAAAATATTTGAATCAAATTTGCGCTTTTTAAAACTTGCAAATTTTGTTCCAATTTTCATTGTAACTGTGCGTGTTTTTTGGAAATTTGATTTTGATCGATCTGAAAACTTACAAGTAGATAAACAATTTGATAATGAACAAAACAATATTTCTGAAATTTTGATATCACTTCCGGTTTTGACGTCATTTGTTTGTAAACTTGAAATTTAACTTCTGGAGTTCCCGAATTATTTGAAAGTTTCTTTTTGCATCATGTTAGAAATGATCATCAGAAAAGATATAAATGATAAAATCCGACCCGGAAGTACTATGTCAGGTGCCATGTTGTTGTGACTTATTTTATAAAACTCAAAATGGGACCTCGGGATAATCGGATTTGCATAATATTGGTGTCTATGAAATCCTTAGTCGATGGCCAACAACCTTGTGGCAACTGATGTTTTAATTTCGATTTCTTTATATTTCTGGAACAAGGCTCATATTTCTAAATATATAAGTTCAAATGTCCAGGAAGTATTATTAGCCTGTAATCTTCAATTAGGTGTAACACACCTCGAGAGGATCATTCTTTGTTAATATATCTGACAACATATCAAATCAAATCAAACGCGTTTTCAAGAACAACAACAATAATTTATAGTAAATATTTTTTCGATTTCGCTGATTTTCAATACAGTTCATGCTTGGGTGGTGATAAACATTACCAGCAAGTTTCGTCAAAATCTGTTAAGAAATGTGACCAGTAGAGTGTTTACGCGCCAAAAATCAAACGCGTTTTCAAGAACAAGGGCATTAATTCATAGTAAATATGTTTCAATTTTGCTGATTTTCAATAGATTTCATCCTTGAGTGGTAATAAACATTATCAGTAAGTTTCTTCAAAATCTGTTACGAATTCTGACCTGTAGAGTGTTTACAAGCCAAAAAGCGAACGCGTTTTTAAGAAGAAGGGCAATAATTCATAGTAAATATTTTTCGATTTTGCTGATTTTCAATAGGGTTCATCCGTGGGTAGTAATAATCATTACCAGCAAGTTTCATCAAAATCTGTCAAAAATTGTGACCTGTAGAGTGTTTACGAGCCAAAAATCGAACGCGTTTTTAAGAACAAGGGCAATAATTCAAAGTAAATATTTTCCGATTTTGCTGATTTTCAATAGGGTTCATCCTTGGGCGGTAATAAACATTACCAGCAAGTTTCACCCATCAAGAATTGTGACCTGTAGAGTGTTTACGAGCAATTGTGGACGGACGGACGGACCGACCGACGGATATGGGTGACGACAATATACGCCCCCCATTTCATGTGGGCGTTTAAAAATGGTGGATGAGTTAGCGAAAGAGATATACCATAAATATTGAGATTATGCTGGCAATATGCCTATCTTTCAACTCAAGAGTGATTAAAAATATTGGGCAAGTTGGCAAAACACAGCCACCATGATAATGCAGTCTGACATAATTTATTGTAGCCTACTGATATCATTCAGCAACTCAAATCAAACCTTTTCCCATTGACCAATATTGAATGACATATTTATTGTAGCCTACTCCCCTTTTCCCTTTAAACCAGATAGAATTTCATTTTTGTATTAACACTACAAGGCAAAATTTAAATAACCAAACCTTTCTGTTGAATTAAATTTTCTAAAATGAAGGAACATGCTGGAAAGTCACATGACTACTGATCTCTGATTGTATAACTGTCTTGTTAGGTTTTCCACTTAGTCTATTTATAGTATCTTATGATGCCATAGTATGTATGGTAGCATATCACTGACATGTTAAATGATAATATTTATATT
This sequence comes from Lottia scabra, assembly GCA_029955415.1. Lineage (NCBI taxonomy): Eukaryota > Metazoa > Mollusca > Gastropoda > Lottiidae > Lottia > Lottia scabra. The sequence goes on from JARJEI010000001.1 coordinate 19,583,302, forward strand.
ACTGATTTGTTTTTTTTAAATAATTTCTACTTTTAATATTCAACCTGAAAATCCAATTCTCAGGTCAACAACATCTAATTGACAAGTGATTTTAATAAAATCTATGAACACCTATTATATCTTTAAATATTAGGCTACAGGTATATAATTTTTTTTAAATTCAATTGAATATTTTAAGTTGTTATTCTTATTTAATGTTTTTTGATTCTTTTGATTTTAAAAAGGGTTCATTCTTGGGTGATAGTAAACAATTTCAGCAAGAATTGTTTCTTGTAGAGCGTTAACAAGCTAAGAGTCGAACGCATTTTGTAAAACAAAGGCAATAATTGATATTAAGTATTTTTCGATTCGTTTGATTTTCAATAGGGTTCATTCTTGGGTAATAATAAACAATTTCAGCAAGTTTCGTCCAAATATGTTAAGAATTGTTACCTAAAAAGTGTTTACGAGCTAAGAATTGAACACTTTTTAAAGAACAAGGGCAATAAATCATATTAAATATTTTTTGATTCGTTTGATTTTCAACAGGGTTCATCCTTGGGTGATAGTAAACAATTTCAGAAAATTTCGTCAAAATCCGTAAAGAATTGTGACCTGTAGAGTGTTAACGAGCTAAAAATAAAAAATCAAACGCGTTTAAAAGAACAGGGGCAATAATTCATATTAAATATTTTTCGATTCGTGTGATTTTCAATAGGGTTCATCCTTGGGTGATAATAAACAATTTCAGCGAGATTCGTCAAAATCCGTAAAAAATTGTGACTTGTAGAGTGTTAACAAGCAATTGTGGACGGACGAACCGACCGACGGGCCGACGGACATGGGTGACGGCAATATACGCTCCACATTTCATGAGGGCTTATAAAAAGGGGCGTCTAATTCTCAAATTTTTCGACCTTACATACATCAGACAAACTTTAATTTTGTTGGGAAATGTCAGGAAATTACGTTTCCAAGTGACTAATTCTCAACATTTGCTTGTGGTTGACCCGCAATCCCTATACAAATAACTCTTTAAATTCGTCAGGAAATCGGATTTCAGGGAGTAAAATTGAGAAAATGTGTTTCCCGGGCTCCCCAATAAGCGTCCTCATCGTCAAAGGAGGCTTGCAAGCACCCCAACCCCCAAAGTTGTTGGTTGTCTACGGACCTGCGGCAAACAATGGTCTTAAATACCAACGACCAAGCCAAATGTGTTCTAACCTAGCTGGGAATAGGTGTCAATGAGGGGTCGCGTAGTTCAGTTGGGCAGAAAAGTAGAAAAAGAAAAAAAAAACAGAGAAGAAACTACATAAATTTATTATCGTGATTTTCTACTGTACCTAAATTCTCTGAATTTGCGAAATGATGAGTTTTGTTAAATTTCACTTTCAACTGTATCCAATAGATACACAAGAAGATTTCTGGCATCTTCTCAATTTGATGGGGGAACTTTTCCATCTTCCTCCATTTTTATTGAAAACAGTTCTCTATAGAGTTCTCTGCGTTTGGTGGACTAGCAGTCAAATACTCAGAGATGATGTTGATATTGGGTTGACTTAAGACTTTCTACTCCTCCACACAATTGGGACAAATAATAAAGTGTGTCTGGTCTTCCGTGTGGTTGGTTTGATTTTCTTGACAACCTATTATAATGAGAGTTCCATAACTTCAATATATTGACAAGTTCTTTCTGTAGAAGATCTAAATAGCAAAACATGATACACTGTATATGCAAATCATTAGAGGTATCTATTATTCCAACATTTTCCATGTCTTTGAAATGACTGATCCAAAATGTCATACCATAAGTACCAAATTTGCTCCACCAACATTCAATTCGCTGATTTGCTGTGGATCTACCATATGAGAAGGAAGTAGAGGAATTAGTATCGTGATTCATATTGCGCAACAGTGTCTGCATTAATTCGACATTAACGTTTTCGCTGCCTATATCCGCCCTTATTTTACATGGCAAACCATTGACTTCTCCAACACATGTAGCAAAATAATTACATATCACATACGGATCCTTATTTGTCGATGAAGCCTCAAGCCACATCACACGTCTGGAGTAACCATCTATGCAACCATGAACAGAGAGACCATATGGTTTCAATTTGTCCCAGCCGTCTATATGCCAGAGAAAATTAAGTCCCGGAACATTATATTGTCTTCTATGTAATCGTCGCTGTTTCTAGCTTCTACGGCCTCTGGATCAAGACGTTTCAATATCTTTCTAACACATTCTCGTGTGGTGCGAAAGTGGTACTTCTGTGTTAGGCACAAATGCATTGTGCGGTAGCCAAAACTCACTCCGCTACATTTAAATTCAGATTCAATAGCAGCTATAACACGATTTAAATTGTTTTGCACATTAGGGTTATATCGACGTAGTCCAAGGGTTTTCGCTGTAGTTGTCTGTATCCTATTCTGATTCCGTGATAAAAGTGTAAGAATGCCAAGATTTATGTATACGAAAATCCACAGTAAAAATAAGACTGAATTATATCAGTGTCACTTAATCCATCTACATGAAGAGGCAACTACGTTGCAGAGATATTGTAGAATCCAGCAATAAAATATATCAACACAATCTTCATGATTTTGATGTCTGGATAAACTGTTAACAGCTGAAACAATAAAGAAGTTAAAACTAAACAATCTGATTTACATTAATATACATGTAAATCAAGGAATTTGTACAATTTTTTAAAAATATAATTCATGTCAATATAATATACTGACTATGTTGAACTATATAGTAGTGGTGGGTGTCGCGCGCGAAACAGACCACGATTACTCTTTTTGAAACACCTGATGGTACTTCTCTTTGGGGTATATTACAACTGTTACTCTCGATGACGCGATTTTGACTAACGGAATTGTTTCACTTGTACAGATTTATATTTTTATACTGACTATAAACCATTGTGTAAAGAGTTTTTCGAAACCTTCAGGTGTTTCAGAGACAATGATAGAACTTATCAATAAGAATCCTTACAATTTTCAGACTAAAGTCTAATTTTGTTATTCTACTTTAATTAAGCATTTTATGCCGTTATTATATCCATTTTAAGCAAATTCTACTATAGTGATGCGATAAACGATTAAGTATTGTTGTAATTACAGAATCACAAACGACATCTGATTGAAATGGTACATATAGAAGCCGTAAATCCTCTCATTACTAAATTTTGATTTATTCTTTTCTGAACATTGTCGCCTTGGCCTTGAAACGTTATAAATCATTTCAGACCATCTGTATCGAACATTTTTAAAGGGCCATTCTGCTTTTTTGAAAAAAAGTTTCCATTGTCAAAAAAATCGCAAATGCTGCCTGAGAGTATTTTTAAAGTATGCTTATTGGATCTGTATACCTTCTTGATCAAACTAAATTTGGTTTTAAAGGGTTAATTACAAACAAGGCGTACTTATTGTTAATTAGGCCATTTGACCTGGTTTTAGTGTTTGCCCTTTAAATGGCTCAATATTTCTAGCTGAAACCTTTCAAATACACAAGAGGGACATTTCTCTACAATATAGGCATTTATTTTACTCAAATCCGTTCAGTAGTTTCCTATCAGCGTCCAAAAAACATAACACACTTAAAAACCTTACGTAAGGTTTTTTTTAAATTTTAGCATGTTTTTAGCGTTTAAAAATTACGGCTGCATTTTTTTTAGTTAAAACTTTCGGATACATTAAAGGGCACATAGTAACAGAGTTTGGTGTAAAGTTTTCACAAATTTGAAAAAAATTCAGACTGTCCCAAGCGAAACAGATTGGAACCCTTATCAATCGATAAAAACAATATCCAAGCGTCTTTGTCTATTCAAATCAATAATATAAATTCATAAAATATTTGTCAAGCGTTGACTCTATTCGATAACAGCATAGGAAGGTTTCCAAAGTTAGAAGCTTTTTTGTAATCGGGATAGGATTAAGTGAGCTGTAGTGAGTTTTAGAGTGGACTTTTGCTTTAAGTTTAACTCAAAAGCATGCAGTAGTTTCGGACATATGTGGTGATGGCCATATATGTGAATATAAATATATACGCGATTCCTGCTGCCGCCACTGGCAATAACTCAAAAACTGTTCATCGAAAATACGTCATATTCGCACTTGACAGTGATCTTATCAATTTCAAGTATCACAGAAAGTTTCATCAAAATCAGATGAAAACTATAGTCTCAATAGGGTTAACAAAAATGTTGACGGACGGATTGTCGGACAGGGGCGCCTACAATATACGAACACATATTCATGTGGGTGTGTAATAAAACTAAGAATGAAGATAAACCGTTGTTTCGGTTCCAAACTCAGCTTACTTACCTGGTTGACACAGATGTAATCTTTCTTCAGTCTTTCATAAACAAAACACGTGATTCAATAGGTGAAAATTAAAGTTTTTCATTATTTATTCGTTGAATTACCACCTTGGTGAAAATTAAGGTTTTAAATTATTTATCCCTTGAATTATCACCTAGGTGAAAATTCAAGTTTTTAATTATTTATTCACCTAGGTGAAAATTCAAGTTTTTAATTATTTATTCCTTGAATTATCACCTATCACCAAGTTTTTAATTAAAAATTAATTTCCGCCCAGGTGGAAATTAATATTCACCTAGGTGAAAATTAAAAGTATTTAATTAAAATAAAATGTTAAAATGTCGTGTGTGAGCCACCGTATTTATTGAATCTAACCTTTATAAGCAGTATTTCGTTAACAATATTCTTAAATTACTTTTTTTAATTTTTTAAAGCCTATATTACACATAACATTTTTCATACATTTTTAAATCATTATTTCTCTGATAGTTGTACAGACAAATTTTTGTAATATTTTTACGGAGAAAGAATGAATAGAACATAAAAAAAAAAGTAAATAGAAAAAAAAGGTAGTTGACAGGATAGAGTAGAACCGGCTGAGAAGGTATAGGTTGAGTCTAATGTTGTGTTACAGTTTTTATAATAGACCATTTCGCATTGTGCTTTTCTATGTCATTATTGATAAGAGCAGCTTCGTTTTCTACAAGTTGTTGAGTGTTAAGTTTCTGTAAGAAGTGTCCTCGATTTGGCTGACAAGATTTATATTTACAGCAGTGTATATAGTATTTTGCATATAAAAGAATAAATTCTACGAAGGAGTTATGGTTTTCAAGGGTGTTGAATATAACACTAGATAGGTCAAGTTTAATTTTGTGTTCGACGTTTTTATTTATGAGCGAAATTAGTTCATTAAGAAACAATTGACTAGTATTGCAATATAAGAGATAGTGTTCCAGGCTGTCTATTTCTTCATCACATAGTGTACATAATGGGGAAGCATATATTTTATCTTATGAAGAAATTAATTATTTGGTAGAATTCTATGTAATAGTTTAAATTGAAAGTTTCGTAGAATCGAGCTGTTTGTAAGCTGTTTAATTTTCCGAAAATATATTTGAGTTTCCTGTTTATCCATTTGTTTTCTCCTAATTTGATTGATTTGTTAAGTGTTTTACGTAATTCATTGTAGGCTTCTTTGCAGCTGTAAGTATTTGGTAGTGATTGTTCGGATATAACATTTTTTTTAATAGCAGTTATCAGACCTAAATATGTGACAAAGTCTACTTTAAGGTTACAGTATTTTTTGCAGAACTTCTCGTACGAGAAAAAGTTATCCTTTCCATCTAATAATTCTAAAATTACTAGAATAATTTTCAGTTGGCTTGATTAAATAGATTAACCATTTTAAAATTAGTATTTTGTTAAATTTACAATATTCGTGTAATATTATTAAAAATATAATCTGTGGGAGATCAAATTATGGCATTAACTTTGACTTGCTATACCTTTGGATAATTAAAAGGTCCAAAATCTAATCACCCAGACGTATTTTATCTCCGATCCGTATATTTTAACTGAACATGTTATCAGTAATATTATTTTGGACGTTGTTCTTCATTGTGCCTCAAATATTTGATTTAACTTTGAACAGCCTACTTTATCTTATCGCACGAGGAGAGTTATGAGTGGTAAAAATAAAAAGATGATTTAAAATACATATGAAATACATTTATTGAATCTAACCTTTAAAAGCAGTATTTTGTTAACAATATTCTTAAATTATTAGAATAATTTTCAGTTGGCTTGATTAAATAGATTAACCATTTCTTTAATTATTTTGTATTTCGTAGAGATCAAATTACCTCCCTTATCAACGTTGGTTCAAACGGTTGATATTAATAACAAAACGTGTATTATGACTAGTTTCGGAGAGCTATAAAACCGGAAGTAAACATAGGAGAACAAAAATGAACATATCATTGGATAGATTTGATTAAGAGGTATATCTTGTATTCAGGCCTCGATGTCGTCAAAGGTCAAGGTCACAAGATAAGAGCCTTGAAACTTTTAACAATTACTAAAAAAATTCAACCGGAAATTGCAAAAAAGCAAAATCGAAATTCAAAAATCGACGACCAACATTTTTTTTTGCCATCGACTGTAGTTACCAGCAATACAAATATCACACAACTCAGATTTAACCCTAAGGCCCCATTTTGATTTTTACAAAAGTCGGTCATATCAATATGGCGGCCAAACTATCAACATTTCCTACCCTAAAAGTGTCCTTCATTTGTTCAGTCATATCGATAGAAACCTATCAATATAAGTTTTGGTGACATTCATTCACCTTTATTTTGTAGAAACCGGAAGTGATGCAAAATTTGTGTTCGAGCAAAATTGTTTTCTTTTGTGGTCTGTTTTAGCACAATAAATTTCAAATCAATAAGACAAATACACGAGAAAATAGAAAATTTGGCCAAAATTGGCTATCATATTAGATATTCGAGCAAGATTCTAAAATTGAAAATCCGAGCAAAATTGAAGCAAAAACGCGCCTTCAAGGACCAATTTTCTGTTTTTTGAACAGTTTTTAATTTTGCACTTCCGGTTTAGCAAAAATGTTCCAATTTATATTCATTCAGTAATAGACCAAAAATGAATATCTAGGGCATTGAAAATGTTGATGTAACTATTTCAGTTTCGTCATATTAGGCGACACAAAATCGTGTTTTTTAAAAACTACGAAAACAAAGCAGTCAAAACAAAATAGTCAATTGCAAAACAATGCAGTGCGTTCGAGAATCGAACGCACTGCAATAAACTCTTCGTACGGGCAGGAACGTTGCCTGTCAAATACTCCCTTTTGGAAGATTACCAACCCGACAATCAACACCCAGCTGATCCAGAGTACCAACAAGAATGAAAATCGATTAGAGCAAGGGCTCAAGCTCTTAATCTTATTGATTCTGCATACGCAGACCATTTGAAGATCTACACCGATGGCTCCAAGAGTAGTACAGCAACAAGTTACGGTTTGTGTATCCCAGCAAAAGGCATCAGCATTAGTAAAATAATCCCTCCCCACTGTTCAGTGTTCACAGCAGAACTTCTTGCCATCAAGGATGCAGTAGCATGGCTATGCTTGCATCACACGGCGGATGCCGTAATTTTTTCCGATTCATTAAGCAGTCTTTAATAAATTTCTCTCAACTCTTCTAATTGCAGGTCTGAAGTCATATCCGAAATCCGCAAGAATTTTTTTTTGCTCAAATTCTGAAAGATTTAAAAACCTTACGTTTAGGTTTTTAAGTGTGTTATGTTTTTTTGGACCCTGATAGAAAACTACTGAACGTATATGAATGAAATAAACGCCGAATGGTATAGAAATGTCTTGACTATGCATCGTAAAGGTTTCAGTTAGAAATATCGAGCCATTATTGATCCAAACACAAAAACTAAGTCAAACTGCTTAAATAACAATAAATACTCCCTGTTTGTAATTAACCCTTTTAAAACAAATTCAGTTTGATCAAGAAGATACATAGGCATAATGGTCATACTTAAGAAATACTCCCAGGTAACATTTGTGATGTCTTTGATAATGGAAACTTTTTTCAAAAGAGCAGAATGGTCCTTTAAGGAACCTCAACACCGCTAGATAATAATAATAATAACTTTATTCAGTGATAGAAGGTCATAGACCCATAATACATTAATACAATATATAATATTCCAAATATGTATATAACTAGTGTAAAATTAAATATATTGATGATTAATAACAAGATGAGGGAGGGGGTGTACACATAACGGTGATTATAAGCAAGATTTTCTTAATAGCAGAGCTGCCTCTATATATTTGGCGACTGATAATAATAATGATCTATCTGTTAAGGTACATATATGGTGGAAAAGGTTTGCATCATAGTAGTCTCTGATATATTTTGTTGGGAGAAAATCAACTCTTAAATTACTTAAGTGTTTGCATGTGAACATGAAATGATAAGCATTTTCGTTTCCACATTTACATAAAGGACATATTGGGGTCCTACAAATACCTCTCTTATAAAGGTTTTCTGACAGGGGGAGCAAATTTAAACGCAGCCTGGTAATATTTCTTCTCAGTTTAATACCTATATGACATGTCAAATAAAATTCTTGGCTTAATTCAAATTTAAAAGAATTGTACTCGGTGAGACTATCGTGTGACATGACCTTAGCTGACCACTCCTGAATATTTATATCCTTGAGTCTTAATTTCACAGATTGCAAAAATTGGTTAACATTTCCAATGTTTTCAACGTAAAACATAAAGGCGAAGCCGAGAGAAAATAACAACATTCTCAGATGAGTTACCCAAGTGGTCCGACTTAGATTTTGATCTAATCTTTTTAACATCAAGTACACCTGTTTTGGATAACGTTCAATTGACATATTAACTAAGGTACACCAATATTTTACACATGTTAACATATAGTAAATACTTAAACTGAATCGGCCACACTCACCAACAGCACCAGCACTAGATGACGATTTGTGTATGCCTAGCACATATTTACAGAAATTCGTATGGACCCGTTCTATATCAGGTCTATATTGAAAGCCCCAGAGTTGTGCACCATACAACAAGATAGGTTTTATAATAGAATCAAAAATTTTGAAGGAAACATGTGGAAGAGGGTGTCCGATTTTTGAAATAAATGATTTAGTTGGTATAAGAGCCTTTTCTGCCTTTAAGGACAGGTTTATAAGGCACTTACCCCATTTTAACCGTGATGAAAATAAGATACCTAGATAGCAATAATATGTTACACATTGGAGTCTTACTCCTTTAAAAAACAATTTTTCAATAGACTTGATAACACCACCATTTCTAAAGACAACAACTTTAGTTTTATCAATATTGACAGATAATTCAGAAAGCTCACAGAATCTTTCCAAAATATTTATTTTCCTTTGGAAGTCACCACTAGTGTCAGAGACAAGACTGAGATCGTCTGCATAAAAAAGAGCTAAAATGTCTTTCACTTCACTTATGGTGAAAATACCACGGACATCACTGTTTTCCAACATTTCCAACAGTTGGTTAATGTAAAAGCAGAAAAGGATCGGGCTTAAAATACACCCTTGCCTGACACCTGTATGACACTCAAAGGAAGGTGTTATTTGGCTGCCTAATTTGACACAGCTCTTAACTGACTTATACATATTTCGTAGTGCATTATGCATTTTGCCATGAATGCCCTTTTGGAAAAGCAATTTCATCAATTTTGCCCGATTTAAACTGTCAAAAGCCTTAGAAAAATCGACAAAGAGGCAGTAAAATCTGCCTTTAGGTTTTGAAAGGTACTTTTCCACAAGGCCACTCAAAGTAAATATGTGATCAAAAGTTGAGTAATGTGGCCTGTAGCCAGCCTGAGCTTCCTCATACTTATCATAACATTCCGACCAGTCTTTTAATCTGCAATTTAAAACTGATGCATATAATTTACCAATATTATCTAAAAGAGATATACCTCTATAGTTACTAGCATCACATTTATTACCTTTCTTGTACAATGGTACTATCATGGCAGTTGACCAAGAACTAGGATAATATGAGTTTGAACTTAACACAGAATTGAACAATTTTGTCAGGATAGGTGTAAACAGGGATGGAGATGATTTAATGAGATCTATACAAATTCCATCGGGCCCAGGTGATTTCCCCGTTTTCATATGTTGAATACATCTCAAAACCTCATCTTCACCGATTGCTTCATTTAACATGTCATATTCACAACTATTAGAATCATCTGTGAAGTCAAAATCAAAAGCTTCCGTAGGGGTTGTGTCGGATGTATTATTCAATAAACCTTGAAAATAATCAAACCATTGTTTTGGCGTCACCCCAGGTAAAGCTGTTGATCTTTTTCTTACAGAACTAAGTGTTTTCCAAAATTTAGATTTGTCATTAATGTCATTTAACAAATCGGAATAAACCTTTTCAGTATGTTCACGTTTTTTGTTTTCACATAAAGTCTTGAATTCCTTCTTGGCTCCTTTATATAAGCTCAATGATTGTTTAGAATTCCTTTGTCGGAACTGCTTCAAATAATAAAATTTAGTTGCTTTAAGATCGTCACATTGTTTATCAAACCATAAGGGTTGACTGTTCCTATTTGTTACCTTATTACTAAATACGTTACTTTTGGTACAGTCTTTAATATATTGCACCAACAACTCAACAGCATCATTCACATTCACTTGTAGCTGGTTCAAAAACTTGGTGCTGAACTCATCAAAACCATTTGTAAATCTGTAAATAAACCTTTCGGAAACATGTTTATTCCATTTTATTTTATCATAGGAGCTTGTTTGAAGGTCATCGGTCTCTTGTGTATCCTTGGCTGGCTTGGGGCAAACAATATCAAAAGATAGTGGCAAGTGGTCCGACTCGGTACGGATACCTATGGAGAAATTTGAAATTTGTGAAAAAAATTCTGAAGAGACTACCAAATAGTCCACTACACTAGCACCGTTATGCTTAATACATGTAAACTCGCCATCACAGTCACCGTTATGTCTACCGTTGACAATATGAATGTTGTTATAAGCACACAATGCTAACAGTTTCTTGCCGTATTTATTTACTTCCCTATCTTTTGATTGCCTGGTTTGATTAAAGGAGTCTACCTCATAGTCCGCATCGTCAAGTCCTGGAATGTATTTCACAGAGTCATCATACACAAAGTCATGGAGAGTGCCATTACCTGTTCGGGCATTGAAATCCCCAGTCAAAATAACATTTTCTGTTGGGAAATCGCTTCGTACAGTCAATAAATCTTCTTCAAATTGGTCAAACCCATCAACTTCCTGATGTATAGGTGAAGATTCAGGAGCAACATAAATGATGCCTAACACAACATCTTCATTCCAGCCGAAAAAAGAACAATCAAATTTCAAGAATAATTTTTCACAGAATTCATAATCTAATTTTTGTATACCAGATGCAAGTTGATTTTTAAACAAGACACATATACCGCCTCTATTACGTCCATTCCCTCTTACACACCAATATGAATGGTACATGTAGTTTGGAAATACACGTTTAAGGTCAATGTCATCGCTACACCATGTTTCTAACAGGCATATAACATCGAACTGGGCCAGGTAATTTATAAATTCAGTTTCTGCTAATTTGCTTTTGAGGCCATGGACATTCCAAGAGATACATTTTACTGAATCAGGGGAATCACTTTCACAAATCGAGTTACATTCATTGTTAATGTTTACACTAGAGTTCAAAAATGCACGTGTCAGACAGGGTTGACCTACATATCACTGATTCTCATTTTGTAGTTGATCGATAGTAAATATTTTGCCATCGATTTCCAATTTGTCAAATTTCAATCCAGCACGTTTACCACATTCCCTGGCCTTGATCATAAATGGGATTAATTCCTTGCGCCTTTGTCTTACGGAAAAACTGAAGTCATTTGCAATATGGACCTCAGAGGTTTCGCGAGTATTTCTTGCCTTCTCGAAAATACATTGTTTATCTTTCAAATTTCTGAGCCTGACCAACACAGATTTTCTTCTATTGTTTAGAAAAATAGTTTTTTCTATTAATATATTTGGCAAATCAAGCTCATTATAGAAATAGTTTCCCACCTTTATTTCACGCGTGTCTGCATTGTCACCGTTGTTTACATCGAGGCCTGTAATAATCAAGTTGTACCGCTTGTTGTCGTTCTCCATGCCGTCTAATTTCTTCTCTAAATCACACATTTTCTTCTCGTCTCTTGCTCTCTCTATCTTCATTTTGCTGTTCTCTTCTTGTAGACATTTCAACTGTGCAGATAGTCCATCCACATTGTTCCGCTAGATACCACATTGATCCGAAGATACCAAATCAAACCAAACTCAGGGCCGAGTTTCACTGCCACGTCATTCGACCCGACCAGATCTTCCGAATTCTCAAATTACCAAACCAACAGCACAGTACCATCCGATTGAACCAATCCAACTACCAACTACTACCACTACCAACAATTACCTAGTTTGTGATATCAGCTGCTGTTGGAAGCGAACGTTAACTTGTCATCTACCAACCAACCTTAAGAAGTAAGGAGTATCTCATAGTTCAGTACTAATTATATTAGCATTGAGGAAATTGTTATTAAAGAATAAATATATGTAAAGTTCATTATAACTTGAGTTTGAATAATGTACAGAAGACGGATATAAACAAGAGCAAAAGGACATCCACACCTATGGTGAAATGTTGGTAGGGTGAAAAAAAAGTTCACGGGTTATGAGTTATATTTTCTGAAACTATACCCCAGTGGCTTAAAAAACCCGGATAGTTTGAAATTCTCTATAGAGCCCTTTTCGAAAAAATCACAATAATTGAGAAAAATTGTTGTTTCGGACAACAAGACCCAGATTGTCCAGAGGTATCCTGCCATGATCGTTCGTTTTGATGAGAAAATCAGCTGAACACATTGCCAGTTCAATAAATATGAGATTAAAGTTTATAAATGAGCAGAACAGAAATTTTGGAAAGCCCGGGAACGCAAGTCCTCTAATTTTCCGGGAAAATTCTATGACCTAGCCCAGTCCGGTCAAGACTTTCCGGGTAGATTTGCTCGCGGAACACACATGTAATATAGGCAACACAACTGATCTAAATATGCCAAAAACGCAAAAGTCGCGAAGACAACCACTACAGGGTATGTGTTTTGTGTTTTGAAAAGGGGTCAAGCATGGCTCCTATAGTCGGAGAGAATCTCCTCTCTAGAATAAGAACATTTTACATATCAAATTACGATCCTGAAGACCTGCATCTTCCTCAGGCTATTTTCAATCGATGTAGAAATCTTCTTTTAAAAATTGAAAGACACATTTCACAAACACGTGTATTCTGGTTGTAGGTTCAGTCAAGTAGGCAGTGGCGGAAGAGTGATTTTCAATGTCAAATGGCTCAGGAAGCACTTTCAGATGCCTCCAATGCACACATAACAGTGTTTACATGCCTCCAATTCGCATATAACAGTGTGCACATATCTCCAATTCGCACATAGCAGTGTGCCCATGTCTCCAATGCACACATAACAGTGTGCACATGCCTCCAATACGCACATAGCAGTGTGCCCATGCCTCCAATGCGCACATAACTATGTGCACATGCCCCCAATGCGCACATAGCAGTATGTACATGTCTCTCATGCACTCATAGCAGTGTGCACATGGCGCTTATGCTTATAGCGTAAGTGTGACTAACTGGCGCATACTGAGTCACTGACTGGCGCACACTGAGTCAATGACTTGTGCACACTGAGGCAATGACTGGCGTCATCTGTTCCTAGGTGCGTAGACTCTGTTCCTTAATTTTTAGACTCTTTTCCTAAGTGCGTAAACTCTGATTCTAAGTGCGTAGACTATATTCCTTAGTGCGTAGCCTCTGTTTTGAACTGCTCATTTATAAACTTTAATCTCATATTTATTGAACTGGCAATGTGTTAAACTGATTTTCTCATCAAAACGAACGCTCATGGCAGGATACCTCTGGACAATCTGGGTCATGTTGTCCGAAACGACAATTTTTCTCTATAATGTGATTTTTTCGAAAAGGGCTCTATAGGGAATTTTAAACTATCCCGTTTTTTTAAGCCACTGGGGTATAGTTTTAGAAAATATAACTCATAACCCGTGAACTTTTTTTTCACCCTACCAACATTTCACCATAGGTGTGCATCATCATAGAAGATAGATTATAGTGCATCAATCCTTGTTGGTGATAATTACATGTAGATAGATTTTATTGTTACATATTTACTTGAAGTGCCTGCAGTCTGCTCATATATCCGAAATGCGACCATTTTCCCACGGTTAGACTCTGATATTTAAAGTTGTAATACAAAGTTTGGTGTAACACAAGCAAACACTTAGCAAAAAAAAAGACAATGGACTCTTACTTTATTGGAAAATAAATTATTTCTTTGTTTTAGAAATCGATATATTATCAATTAGTATATTTTCCCACAAAAATTCTCTTTAAACTGTTAGCCTGTGAATGTTACAAGATTTATTAACCTAATTTATATTATTGTAATATTATGTTTAACTGTATTTGAAATGAAATGAAAAGGAGTTTTACGTCCAACTTATGTCGACCAATGCCAGGATTAAACCCTTGACCTTCAGGTAATCTAATAGGCGCCCAACTAACGCCTGGAGGTACTGTAATACCAGGGAAACCACTGCGTCTCCTCAACTAAGTTGTCTTCTGAGCAAAAGGTGTCAAATGAGTTTACTTTGCAGCTGAGAAAAAATAAATAACTGTTGGCGATTCTGGAAGAGTTTATGGTGGGATTATATCTCTAGTAAATGGTTAGCCTTTGCTTAATTTAATGCGCTACTTGACGTGATTCATGTTGTCAAATTTCTTCTTTGCCATGTACACTTTCATTAATCTAAAAATTATCAAATCCAAATCCATCACACTCAATTTTTTTCATCAAACTTGAAGTGGTGAAAACTTTTAATATTATTCCGACGAAAATACATCAAATTTCAATTAATTTGGCTATTGGCAATTGTTTAATTGTTAGATCACGCATTTATTTTTCAATCAAGAACCATCTTTTACACGACACAATGCCCAAGCTTCGTTTTATTTGTCAATTTTCAATATGGTCGTCATTCGGGCACACGACCTGTAGCAGACGACATTAATCGCTTTATCGATTGTCTCTTTACCACGTGTTTGCACAAAGATGTTATGTTTCGCTTTAAAGACTCTGTTATAATTCCATCAATCAGTACTTAGTTATTCTCTTCAAATTGTTTGTTATTCACGTTTTATAAAAGCCAAAATAATATTTAGACACGGCGGGGTTTCGATCTTTGGTGGAAACAAGAAATTTCTCATGGGACATTCTTTGACAAATGAATGGTGCATAAAGAACCTTTTAATTAAGGATGATAAAGTATAATAGATGGTATAAAACATTGGGGTCTGTTCAATATGGAAAAATACGTGTAATGAATAGTCAACTTGTTAAATAAAACCTGAAATACTTTTCCGAGATAATCACGATTGGCTGTTCGTTATAGATGGTCGACGAATTTCTTTAAAATCTAGTTTTTGTGATAGGATTCGAAACGTTTTACGATTTGTTGCGCTATAATGCGATCTGTTCACGATTTGTCATTTCTAGCCATTTATTTCATTTTGTCTTCAACATTAATGCTACTGTAAGGATTTAAAATAACTTAAAAGTCTCTTAAATATGCTAGTTAAGTATTACTTCAAATTTATATGTTGGGGCAGGGCACAGATTTACAAAAATAAGTATAATTTGTCCTGCATTTGAAGCCTTTATTAAATCATTCTTGTTGATAGATTTTCACATAATTAGAAATATTTGAGAATGTGTGCTCCCTTTGACGGTAAAGAAGAGTTATCTCGTCACTTATATTCCTACGTGTAAGATTTTGACAATTGATAAATACCCCCTTTGTTTGTACTTCACCCCCAATTCCCCCTCTTTCAAAATTCCACTCCCAATATTTCCAATTCATCCCTTGGGGGTGAATATGGACCCAAGTCGAGAAGAACTGATATATGAAGCAAAAGTCAGCTGCTATTATATCATTATATTATCACCATATCAATTGTGGTGCATCGATAGCTGGCATAGACATTGGAAGTGACA
The DNA here is from genome assembly GCA_029955415.1 of Lottia scabra. NCBI lineage: Eukaryota > Metazoa > Mollusca > Gastropoda > Lottiidae > Lottia > Lottia scabra. The sequence continues at coordinate 19,599,318 of JARJEI010000001.1, forward strand.
ACCTAAACTCAGGTAATTTTAGCAATATCGCAGAGCTCACCATAACATAAATGAAATAAGTTGTGCTTCTTTATTTTGGAACGTTATAGGGTTGAAAAAGAAATTAGAGGAACCAGATTTTATAAAAAAAAAATGTGAATTCATTTGATATTTGGTACTTTTCAGAAACCTGGTTAAAATTGATGACAATCCTATAATAAAGGGATTTGGTAATGGTGCGTTCATCAATCGACCTGTTATACGAAGAAACCATAAAATTTGCGGCGGTATAGATTTGTATCTGTCTGGTCACGCTAATTCGGTATGAAGGCGGCATGCCACACATTATCTCACATGTTTTCCTACGATAACTAACTGCTCGGTGTTGCGTGAATGTAAAATGGCGGTTTTTTGTCTAACCGGAAATGACATATGACAGAAAAACCCATTTTATGTTTTTTACCATTTTTACCTCTGTTTTTTCAATCGATTTTGATGGAACTTTTTTTGTTTATTTCATTATTCTAATGTCTACATAATAGCTTTCAACAAAAATGCACTTTTAGACATTCGTTGCTGACATTTTTTAAAATTTTGCAATTTTATTTCTATTAATTTGAAAACTTACCGGTGTATAAACATTTTAATTTCTAAGTAAATGGTATTTTCAAAATGTTTATATCACTTCCGGGACTGACGTCATTCGCTTGCAAAGTTGAAATTTTAACCGGAATAATTAAAATATTCAAAAAAATCTTTTTGCAATGTGCTAGGAATAATCATTGACAAAATATGAAATGATAAAATCTGACCCAGATATTTCATATTAGCCGCCATCTTGAAATGACTGATTTTTCTTTAAATCGAAATTCAGAATCAGGGAATCATCCGATTTGAATAAAAATGATGTCTATGGAATCTTCAATCGATTGCTAACAAAACATGCGAAGCCGATTTTTGAATTTCGATACAGAATTGTTTTTATTTCCGGTTAAAAATTTTCAGTAACAGTCAAAACGTTTAAGGCTCATATCTTGTGACCTTGACCTTGAGTGACCTTGTGACCTGAACAAAAGTTGTTGCCCTTGACGAGATCTATCCAATGATATAATCATTTTAGATGCCCAATGTATACTTCCGGTTTTATGGCCGTCAGAAAATTGCAACTTTTGACTTTAAGGGTGTTAATTGGGCTATTTCACGTTATGAAAAAATGGAATAATTATATGAAATGATTTCTTGAGACTTGTTGAGCATTTGTTGATGATTTGGGTTCCTTCTCGATAGTTTAAGGTTGATTTCATGTCAATCAGATTTTTTTTAATGAGTTGACAGCCCTTTCAAACATGTCATAAAAATTTGACATTTCAAACCTTTGATACAAGTTTAAAAAAATGTGAATGGATCAATCTACATCAAACTTGGCATAAATGTAGACAATTACATTGCCAAGAAACGTACAGAGCGATTTTCCAAAAAAAAATATTATTTTTGTGGTTACCATGGAAATACGAAAATTTAAGAAAATTTACACGTAAGTACGGCAAACATTTTCCAGGGGCCAAACTAATTAGAATTTTCGAAAAAAACTCTCTGTACGTTTCATCCTTATTGAATAAGCTTTCAATCAAGACCAAGATCGTAATTTTCCAATAAAAAATGGCTGAGAAATCTTGTACCAACCGGGACACATTTTTCTACTTTTTCCTAATTTTTTAGCAAAAACTAACGAAATACCTAATTTCTTGTCGGTTTCATTCTATATAGTTTACAAATAAAGTAATAATAATTATCTACAATCTGAGCCCAAAAATAATAAGTAATTCGCATAAATTCCATCTCGTGTTTTTTTTCTCGAACGCTAGCCCAATCAATACCCTTAAACAGCTGTCACGTGACCTAATTTACATAAGACACAGATTATTTTTGATTCGTTCTATGCTTGATCTACGCTTTCCAATTATATATGACACTATGTATTTGAATCATAATTCCGCGTTTTAGAATTTGAAAATTTTGTGTCGAGTTTCATTGTAACTGTCCGTGTTTCGTTTGTCTGTCTGCTGGTATTCCCGCATCCCTTTCAGTTAATCTGCCTGTCATCCCTTTTATCCCTGCAAACATATATTCCAGTGTACTCTCTACTGAGTATTGACACATATAAAATTGAGTGAGTATTTTGACAAGTGCGCTATTATTTATCTGTAAAACTCTTATCATTGGTTGAAAAATGTTGCATTTCATCCATGTATCAGGTGGGTTGCGCACTGCTCGGTACCGTCTTCACGGTTCTAGTTTTTTTTGGTCTACTTCTGGTCACGCTAATTCGGTATGAAGGGAGCATGCCACACATTATCTCACATGTTATCCTATAATAACTAACTGCTCGGTGTTGCGTGAATGTAAAATGGCGATTTTTTGTCTAACCGGAAATGACATATGACAGAAACCAATTTGATGTTTTTTACAATTTTTACCTCTGTTTTTCAACCGATTTTGATGGAACTTTTTTTGTTTATTTCATTATTCTAATGTCTACATAATAATAGCTTTTAACATAAATGCACTTTAAGACATTCGTTGATGACTTTTTGGGGCACTTCTTTAACCGTTTTTTTTTAACTTATGCAATTTTATTTTGATCCATTTGAAAACCTACAGGTGTATAAACATTTTGATTTCTAACCAAATGATATTTTCAAAATTTTTATATCACTTCCGGTTTTGACGTCATTCGCTTGTAAAGTTGAAATTTCAACTTCCGGAATAATTAAGATATTCAAATAAATATTTTTGCGATGTGCTAGAAATAACCATTGACTAAATATGGAATGAAAAAATCTGACCCAGATATTTCATATCAGTCGCCATCTTGAAATGACTGATTTTTCTTCAAATCGAAATTCAGAATCAGGGAATCATTCGATTTGAATAAAAATGATGTCTATGGAATCTACAGTCGATTGCTAACAAAACATGGGAAGCCGATTTTTGAATTTCGATTCAGATTTCCGGTTTGATATTTTCAGTAATAGTCAAAACTTTTAAGGCTCATATATTTGTGACCTTGACCTTGAGTGACCTCAATAAAAGTTGTTGCCCTTGACGAGATCTATCTAATGGCATAATCATTTTAGATGCCCGATGTTTACTTCCGGTTGTATGGCCGTCCGAAAATTGCATTTTTTAACTTTAAACATCTCTGTCACGTGACCTAATTTACATACGACACAAATTATTTTTGATTCGTATTGTGCTTGATCTACGCTTTCCAGTGATATATGACAATATGTATTTGAATCATAATTCCGCGTTTTAGAATTTGAAAATATTTGTAGTATTGCTGGTATTCCCGCATCCCTTTTAAGTTAACCTGCCTGTATACTGGTAGCTATGCGCCCCTTTTATTTGGTCTGACTGCTTCTAGTTCTGCACCCCTTTTATTTAGTCTGTCTGTTGGTATTTTTTTTAATCCATTTTATCTGCCTTTTTATACGCCCACATGAAAATATTTTTTTGAATATCTTAATTTTTCCGGAAGTTGAAATTTCAACTTTACAAGCGAATGACGTCAAAACCGGAAGTGATATAAAAATTTTGAAAATACCATTTAGTTAGAAATCAAAATGTTTATACACCTGTAAATTTTCAAATTGATCGAAATAAAATTGCAAAAGTTAAAAAAAAAACGGTTAAAAAAAGTGCCCCAAAAAGTCAGCAACGAATGTCTCAAAGCACATTTTTGTTGAAAGCTATTATGTTGACATTAGAATAATGAAATAAACAAAAAAAGTTCCATTAAAATCGGTTGAAAAACAGAGGTAAAAATTGTAAAAAACATCAAATGGGTTTTTCTGTCATATGTCATTTCCGGTTAGACAAAAAACCGCCATTTTACATTCACGCAACACCGAGCAGTTAGTGATTATAGGAAAACATGTGAGATAATGTGTGGCATGCTCCCTTCATACCGAATTAGCGTGACCAGAAGTAGACAATAAAAAAAAACCTAGAACCGTGAAGACGGTACCGAGCAGTGCGCAACCCGCCTGAAACATGGATGAAGTGCCACATTTTTCAACCAATGATAAGAGTTTTACAGATAAAAGCGCACTTGTCAAAAAACTCACTCAATTTTATATGTATTGTGTCAGTACTCAGTAGAGAGTACTTTGGAATATATATTTGCAGGGATAATTAAAGGGATGACAGGCAGATTAACTAAAAGGGATGCGAGAATACCAGCAGACAGACAAACGAAACATCTGTTTGACTATACAAGTAACGATCGAATTAAAATTTGAAAATAAAATACATTTCTCTCCTAGAACTTTCAACCAAAAAAGGTCAAGGTCAAGGGCATTAACTCTTAATCCGACTTTTCGAACTCATCCGAGATATTAGATAAATACACATCCCAAGCTTCATTCAAATCGGATAAAAACTCTAGCCTTCATCACATACACAAGTTGATTTTAACATTTTCACTAAGTCAAGGGCAATAACTCATAAACTGATTACTGGAATAGCGCTAATTTTGAACTGATCCTAGATAGTATCAAGATGAAGACTCTAGCTTCTATCGCGTACACAAGTTTATTTTAACGGTTTTTTTCACTAAGTCAAGGGCAATAACTCTCAAACCGACGACTGTAATCGCTCCATTTTCGAACTCATCTGAGATATTATCAAGATAAATACACATACCAAGCTTCATTCAAATCGGATAAAAATGTTTAGTCTCTATCGCGTGTACACGAAACTGTTGACGGACGGACGGACCGACGGACGGACAGTGGAGGCAATATATGTACATATTTTTATGTGGGCGTATAAAAAGGTAGATAAAATGGATTCAAAAATACCAGCAGACAGACTAAATAAATGTGTGCAGAACTACAAGCAGCCAGACCAAATAAAAGGGGCGCATGACTACCAGTATACAGGCAGGTTAACTTAAAAGGGATGCGGGAATATTAGCAATACTACCAATATTTTCAAATTCTAAAATGCGGAATTATGAGTCAAATACATATTGTCATATATCATTGGAAAACGTAGATCAAGCACAATACGAACCAAAACTAATTTGTGTCGTATGTAAATTAGGTCACGTGACAGAGCTGTTTAAAGTTAAAAATTGCAATTTTCAGACGGCCATAAAACCGGAAGTAAACATTGGGCATCTCAAACGATTATGCCATTGGATAGATCTCATCAAGGGCAACAATTTTTGTTTAGGTCACAAGGTCAAGGTCACAAGATATGAGCCTTAAAAGTTTTGACTATTACTTAAAATTTTAAACCGGAAATAAAAAAGGTTCTGAATCGAAATTCAAAAATCGGTTCTGTTAGCAATCGATTAAAGATTCCCCAGACATCATTTTTATTCAAATCGGATGATTCCCTAATTCTGAATTTCGATTTAAAGAAAAATTACTCATTTAAAGATGGCGGCTAATATGAAATATCTGGGTCAGATATTACCATTTCATATTTAGGCAATGGTTATTTCTAGCAGATTGCAAAAAGATTTTTTCGAATATCTTAATTAGTTAGTTTCGTAGGAAAACATGCGAGATAATGTGTGGCATGCTCCCTTCATACCGAATTAGCGTGACCAGAAGTAGACAAAAAAACAAGTCATTATGAAAATAAAGCAGTGCGTTCGCTAGAACGCACTGCAATTAAAATACGCGTTTTTGTATGTTGTATACATGTAATCTTTGACCCGTTTAAAGTTTTTATAAGAAATGTCAAGACATATTCTTGTAACAGCATCGGACGTAATACAAACATAGGGGCTGTTGTATAAACTGATTGTGAGTAGGATGCGCACTGCTCGGTACCGTCATCTTTGACCCGTTTAAAGTTTTTATAAGAAATGTCAAGACATATATTCTTGTAACAGCATCGGACGTAATACAAACATAGGAGCTGTTGTATAAACTGATTGTGAGTAGGATGCGCACTGCTCGGTACCGTCATCACGGTTCTAGTATTTGTTTGATTTTCGTGAAATTTTGTGTGCCTTATCTTGAAAGAACTTCTGAGCAAACTGGGGTGTCAGGAATTTGATATTCGAAAATTGTATCCATAACTATTTGTAGCGAATTTTGGTCAAAACTTCTTTCATTTTTATTCGATTTTCACAAAAATTGGTAGGTGGATAAAACTCAAATTATTAACTAAGTATTATCAACGTAGGCAAAAAATTGTTCTGCATGGTTCTTTAATTATAATTTCAATAACCTAAAGATAGTGGACCATATCCCATATACATAAAGGGATAATGTTCACTACATGTATCTGTTAGATCCAAAACATTTTAGTCTCAGAATCTGGAATTTTTTAGCTAATCTAATCCGTCATATTGTTCACAACTCTCCTTCGAAATTTTAGCCTTCAAACACATGTTTACCCATACTTACCGGTGCTTGAAAGTCTAAAATAAGACTCGCCGTTTAGTAAGACTATGCGTTATATAGAAACACATAATGCAGACAATTTAGGATAAATGTTAAGGTAGGGATAAAATTGAAGGAATTTTGATGATTTTCGTGCATTTCTAGTACTTCTGGAGGCTATATATGAATATTCGAGTCCTAAATCGACCATCGGAATTACTGAACATTCCTCATTCATTTTAAATTTCATCAAAACTAAGATAGTAATAACATATTCAAGACTTTGGGGCAAGGGCAATAACTCTGCTTCGAACGGTCGAAAATAGCTCAAATAATTCAAAATTGATCTTAGTTTTCTGAATATGTATAAACATACCGAATTTCATTTGATTCCATCGAAAATTTTAGTTTTCAGAGCGTTTACAAGCAATTGATGTTGATAGAAGCACTTACTGTATAGAGGTTATTAAAGGGCGATAACTCCTCAAAACTGATGAAAGAGGCTTAAATCTTGAAAAAGCCTTCTTTTTAATCAGGAGTAAACTAAACTTTCTCAAACCTTTCGATTTAGGTCCAATAACAAACTAAGACAGTAATAGCATATTCAAGATTTTGTGGCAAGGGCCATAACTCTGGTTCTATTAATCGAAAATAGCTCAAATTCGAACTTGATCTTTGTTTTATGAATATGTATACACATACCAAATTTTATTTGATTCCATCATAAACTCCAGTTTTTAGAGCGTTTACGAGCAAATTATTATTTAATGTGACATATCATGTTCAGTAATGTTCGATCGAGGCCAGTTTAGGAATAGATAGAACCTGATCAGAACTCATTATTGTGGCGTTACCTCTATCATTTTTATGATAAGTGTCAATGTTCTTTATACTCAAGATAAAGATACACTCACACAGCATGTTTTGAATTATCTTTGGACATTGATAAAGACAAAACACAATAAATAAATTTCTTGATAATGTTTATTAAGGTTGGCGTTGTAGGCCGCAGCTATATAAAATAATATGTTACAACTTGATTTGTCGCCGACCTAAATGGTATATGGGCGACAAACGAATAATTGAATGGCATATATTGAACTCTGTTCGGTTTCAGGCGTTCAGTAAATTAATGTTTATTTCTATAGAATATTTGATGTTCAAAAACGATCACAAGTACGCGTAATCGCCTTCGTTAAACATACAAACTTTATACAGCTGCGACAGGTTGGAACCAGGCTAATATAACTCTACCTGTACTGTAAAATGATCATCTCGATAAACACCTGCAAATATAAATTAGAAACAACAGCAGAAACCATACACCATAAGCGGTGGGAGGGTAGGGTTTTTGGTTAATTTTCACAAAAACTGAAATATAATTCTTAATCTATTTATTGACGTGACTATTCTATGCCTAGTTAACGGTAAAAAGGCTGATTGACAGGCATTCGCAAGGGGATTTAACTCTGGTTTAAAAAGTGGTTGCTTCCCTTTAATTTTATGGCAAACACATTTTCTATAGCTGTAGATACTACACCCAACCTTGATCAGTGCCAAGATAACGTAATTTATTTCATATCAAAATAAATTCTATTATCTTTGGACATTGATAAAGACAAAACACAATAAATAAATTTCTTGATAATGTTTATTAAGGTTGGCGTTGTAGGCCGCAGCTATATAAAATAATATGTTACAACTTGATTTGTCGCCGACCTAAATGGTATATGGGCGACAAACGAATAATTGAATGGCATATATTGAACTCTGTTCGGTTTCAGGCGTTCAGTAAATTAATGTTTATTTCTATAGAATATTTGATGTTCCAAAACGATCACAAGTACGCGTAATCGCCACATGAACGACAATGACGTTCACCGCCAACAATTTAGGTACGATAGCGATTCAAAATTTTGGTGGAAGCGTACTTGAGCCTAGTACTAAATTATTTAGTACTTCCATAACAACACAATTATATACATGTATTTTCAATTGCAACGCAACAACGCACAAACAACAACGCAGGAACAGTAACAACGCATTGAAATTGCAAAAAATTCAACCACAACTCATGTACAGTTAAAACATCATAAACAGATTAAATCGTTTAACAACAACGCATATTACAATCAAATCTCAACGCTCATATGAAATAATTATCTTCAACAACAACGCATGATATTTATGTCAAGTAATTCAACGACAACGCAAATATGACAATCAAATACAACGCATTATAATGAATAATTATCTCCATTGAAGAAAGTCCATATAAACAACGAAGACTTTTAGGGGAAGGGAATTATTCCCTGTACACTTGACTTTCTGATGACAGAAACTGCTGCATTGCACTTGAAATAGAGTTAATGAACTGTTTGTATCCCGAATGGGACAGGTGAACCCCGTCATGACTGTACGCGTCTACATTTTTCAGACATATATACGGATAAGCTATATAACAACCTCCTAACTCTAACACTTTAGTAGCTATTGCGGAATTAATTCTGACTCGAGCCTTGTTCAATTTTTCAGTAGCATGACCACTAGTATCGGATCTCCATTGACGCCTAGGTAAAATTTGTGACCAAATTAACTTTGTGTCTGGAAATATAGCCGAAACTTGCAATATAGCGGTTTTAATTCTTTTGATTAAAGATTTTGCAGGTATATAACCTATGTCATTACCAGCGCAATGTATTATCATGTAATTTGGTTTGTCCTCAAATTTAATGAGATGTTTCAATTTTGGAACAAGTTGTATCAATCGTAAACCTGATGTTCCCTGCCACCATATCTTAGCATTTAATCCCATATTTAGACCATGCGAAGACTGTCTTGCAGCCATAAATGCATGCTTTATCAATGATGAACCGACAATCCAGACTGTTTTAGGTATTACTGAAATAAACCAACGGTATATATCATTTAATTTTTATGTCTTTTATAAAATTAATCTTTTAGACGGTATACGTATATATGTTTTAACTGCCTCAGATTTCCACCTGCCCATTGATTTTACCTCTTCCTCACTAAAGCCTGCCATAGATGCAGACGTAGCCGCCCCAATTCTGAAAGAATGAGATTTAAATCTTGACTGGTCAAGTCCTAAGTTAGTTATGACTTTATTTAATACACTTGAAAACTGAAAACGAGTCAAAGGTTTTCCTCCGAAATGAACGAAAAATTGCCCCTTAACATTAACAAATAGATTTAACTAAGCACAACTTAGAATCCCCTTCTTCAATTAATAGAATTGTCCCTTGTCCTATTTGATCAGTTTTAGACCTGCGTACTCTTAACATCACCGTTTTGTTATTTCCAGTCACATTGAGTTTTACATCCTCCAAATGAAGGACATTTATTGGAGTTTCGTAATTATAATCACAGACAATTTCCCCAATTCGTATGAAACCGAAAAACGCCGTAAGATATAGGCTGCTTGAAATAGCTTTTGCTCATAAACTGAGTCACATATTAGTGGTAATGTATTGGATATCTTCAGTAAAATATCATATGTAATAGGCATGCGATAATCTTTGTGTTTTTTTGACCTATTTAAACCATCCAATAATTTACGAACAATAAAATGTTTTGTATTGTCGTCGATATCGAAAAGTTTACAACGATTACTAATTGCTGACAAATAAAGTTTTACGGTTGACCATTGGTTTCCTATGAGGGATAAATGTGCAACATAATTTGAAATTTGATTTACAGAAGGTGGCCAAGTATTTGGAAATTTATAACTTTGTCTGAATTTCTCAAAGGATCTTATACCAGTGTCATAAGCCTTTTTTGTGTTTAATGCAGTTGCTTCGTCCAAAAGTCTGTCTACTTCAGAGTTGATAATAGGTTCTGGAAATCTTTCGGTACTTTTTCTTGTGTTAAATCGGCGTGGGGCAGCAATTGTCGAAGTCTGTGCCACTGCTTTCGAGAAATAGAATCACATATTTCATTAGAAACCCCTTAAATATGCTTTGCTTTAAAGGAAATGTTGTTTTGCATGCATATTAAGACTAATTTTCTAAGTAAAGTCATAACATATTTAGACTTGGAGGTCTGTTTGTTTATGATACTAACCAGCCCCTCGTTGTCTGTCCAAAATATTATACGATTATTTTGTATCTTGTCCCCCCAGATATAAAGGGCTAAAACTATAGGAATGAGCTCAAGGAAAGATATATCCTTAAGAAATTGCTTATCACGCCAGATTGATGGCCATTGCAGAAAAACCCAACAACTATTAAACAAAACACCGCAACCAAGATCTGCCCCCCCCCCCCCCCCCCCTGCGCTGTCAGTGTAACGGTTTAACTGGTTATTGTCAATCCACTCAACATTTTGAAAGAAACAAAACCCATTGAAATTTGAAAGAAAACAATGCCACATACGTAGATCTTCTTGCATACCGAGATCAACACGAATATGGTGGTGCTTCTTTTTAATACCACACATGGCGTCATAGAAACGTCTGTTAAAGGCTCTGGCCCCACTTATAACCCTGGTACAAAAATTTAACGATCCTGTTAATGACTGAAGTGATTTAAGGGTGGTCTTTTTGTGCTTAAGCAAATTTTGTATTTCCAACAAAACTGTTTCTATATGTTTCGAAGGAATGCGAACCACTTGTTTCACAGTGTCTATTTCTAAACCAAGGTAGATCAATTTTGTAGTCGGGCCTTCGGTTTTTTCATCAGCTATTGGTACACCTATCTTATAGCACATGTTACTAAAAGTCGACATGAGGAGCTCACAGTCAAATGACCCCGATTTTCCAGCAAACAAAAAGTCATCTAAATAATGAGCAGTTGAGTTCAAACCCGTTTTAAAATTTAATAGCCACTCCAAAAAAGTAGAAAACTTTTCGAAAATTGCACATGAACTCGAACACCCCATAGGTAGACATTTATCAATATAAAAAGAATTCCCGATCTTAAAACCTAGCAGTTCAAAATCTTCAGGATTGACTGGGCATAATCTAAATGCCGATTTGATATCTATTTTTGCGATTTTTGCCCCTTTCCCTAAACTATTTATCATGTTAATAATAGAATCAAATTTGGTATATTGAACACTACTGTATTCTGTAGGGATATAATCATTTACACTATCATTATGTGGGTGAGATAAGTGCATGATTAGTCTCCATGACTTGCCATCGGATTTTTGTATAATTCCTACAGGAGATAATCTTAAATTAGATATTGGTTTTTCGCAAAAGGGACCTGAAATTCTGCCTTTTAATATTTCACTGTTTACCTTTCTCAATAATTCCTCAGGATAATCGTATGCCGATTTTAGATTTTTACAATCCACAAATTTACGAGGACCGTCATATTTGATTGAAAACCCAAATTTAAACCCGTTTTATAATTCGTTTGCAATTTTACTATTTGGATAGCTCACTAATTCATTTTCTAACTCATTAATATTAATAGGACTGTACCCTTTATTCAGAGTTTTAATTGTTTTTTGTTCCGTTTTTTGGGCCTCGGTATTGGAATTGTTGACGAAAATAGTTTTGACTACCAGGGGCACGAAAATTCGATTGCCTCATTCTATTGTAATTATTACCCTGACTTGAATTAAACTGATTACGTCTATTAAAACAATTATTGTATGGGTGAGACCCATTACAGTGCAGACATGCATGTTTGTAGAAACACTGCGATTTAAAAACACCTTCCTTGATAGTTAAAATCGAAACACTTTCCTGTGTTAGATTCTTGTGACGTTCCTATGAACCTCTTCTTTATCGTTCATATAAAGGAGCCAAAGTTCACTGTCGATCGAACCCCATGATATATCTTGGTTTAAAGACCTTTTTAAACGAAATTGCTCATCGTATTGCTTCCACCCCATACCTTTAATTCTACTAGCCCCTACTCTGACCTGACTCATATATTTTAGTATACTTTGTGCCTCCCCGGGGTGAGCAGTGAGATACACTGACGAATAAACCAAAAAAGCATCGGTCCATTTCTCGATGTCCGTAATTTGATTCTTTTTTTCTTTTGGTATAGCAACTATTTCCCCCTTAAGTACGGCTAATTTTCTTTCAATATTCTCGGGGTCAATCGGACTAGCAAGAAATATCGAAAGATCTACATAATTGCCATTATATACTTTTTGCCGATTGATTTGTGAGACATTTATTCCTAGCTGATCCGAGCATGACCTTATTTTAGAGGCAGGATATTCCCCTTCTGGATCTGGCCAAATGACCCCCGTGCTATTCGCCACATTAAAGTCATTCTGCTGCGAATTCAAGGCTTCATACCCATCATAGTTAACAGAAGGTCTATATCTACCTGAACTTTGAAGATCCTCGACCTCATTAACATTTGCCGTATCAGGCATATTTGTAACCATTCCAAAATTTGTAGGTCTATCATTATCCATTCCATGATTAACATTTATACTGGCTCTTGTGGGCCTGTTTGTAGGCCTACTAGTAGTGGAAACATCTGGCGTCGTACCGGTACTGGTAGCCCTTTTTTTCTTCGATTTTTCCGCAGTCTTTAAGTTATTATTAACCCTCTTTCTGGATCGAGTACTTGTACTAGCGGACATCTTATCTGAAACTCAATCATACCAGAATATTAAGTACACTGACCCATCACATGTCCATAATAATAATGATATTTATATAATATTAATAATAATAATACATAGTTCCCACAAGCCTTCGCGGGGGGGCGTTAATCGGAAGTGCCGCCATCTTTGTAGGCAAAAGCGGGAGAATTAGTCGTAGGCCTAATCAATTTCGGAAGAGTAATTTAAGGATAACGAGGAATATTTAAGCTGTATATATTTGTAAAGTTACGAAATGAATGAAAAACGCCCAAAGAAACGTTATATTGACAGTTTAGATAGCGCAACAAGACAGAGATACGATCAGAAGATAGCTTGTATCGGTGTAGACCCGTATGAAACGAAGGGCTTATCTCATGATCCGAAAGACTTTCCGGCAATAACATACATTGATATAATAAATTACCTTGTGAACACTAAAAGTGCCTATACAATGAACGAGTTGAAAGCATTCAAGTCTTTGGATTCCTACAACCAATTTGTGAATGGCTGGGTACGTGATGTTGTGTCTATGACTGTCAACAGCAAAGTTCTTGTGACTGGCAAGGTTTGTTGTTGTTTTTTTGTGTGCCTCGTTTTTTATCTGTTCATATATTTCTGGAGTAATTTGTTCTAGTTTTGAATGGAAAGCTTTCCTAAATAATTTGCTTTAAATCTTGAACAATAAAGATAAGCTTGTGCAAGCTTTTTAATTGACTGCACTGATGTTTGGCGAGTGCACTTACTAATAATAATTAATATGCTCAAAGTCCAGCAATTATTTACCGTTATGTACACTGTTTGCCTGTTGAAATGACCTAGGTTGGAATGGGCATTAAATTGAACTATAAAACTTAATCACAATATATATTCATGTATTGCCAGTGAAAATATAATATATTGAAATGTACACATTGTTTATTTTCAGGTTCGTCATTCTCAGAGAATGAATGATACAGCATTAAAGCCTTGGTTGATATCAACGCCAGATGGAATTGTTGAATCTGCACATTGCGATTGTATGGCTGGTCTTGGAGAATCATGTTCTCATGTTGGGGCACTATTGTTTTATGTCGACTCAGCAAACAGAATTACTGCAAATCAGACTGTTACACAACAGAAAGCCTACTGGCTACTGCCAACAAGTATAGATAAAATTCCTTATTCTGAGGTTAGCGACATTGACTTCACTTCAGCTGACATGAAAAAAAAAAGAATGGATTCTGCAATATGTGGTCAGGATACTCAGAAGAAGTCATCAAGCAAACTTCCTGATGTAGCTGAGCCAACAGCTGAGGAAATAAGTGAACTTAACAATAGACTCTTTGCCTGTAATGCTAAAGCATCTGCCCTTTCAGTGAGAGCTGCTCATCAGGAGAGTTATATTCCAGACATTTTAAAGGAAGATCAGTTACCAGTGACATTTGTAAGCCTAAAGGAGGACAAGTATGTTGATATGGAAAGAATTGAACTTGTCAAGCATTGTGAAAGTGTGTGTGAAAATATGTCTGTAACTGAGGATCAGGCCAGGAATGCTGAAATTCTTACGCGTCAGCAGTCAAAATGCAAAGAGTGGCACAGTTTAAGAACTGGACGAATTACTGCTTCAAATATGAAGTCAGTTTGTGTTACAAGTACAGACAATCCAGCAATATCTACTGTGAATAGTATATGTGGCAGAAGTAAATTCACTAATAAAGCAACTAAATGGGGTTGTGATCATGAGGCAGTGGCGCTTGCGGCATACACCAGCAAAGTCAGTGTTGAACATGAAAATGCAAAAGTGAATAGATGTGGATTATTTATAAGCACTAAGTACCCGCACATTGGTGCCAGCCCAGATGCACTTGTTTCTTGTGATTGCTGTGGGGAGGGTGTAGTCGAAATTAAATGCCCGTACTGCATGAGAGACACAGTTTTGTCAAAAAATGGTAAATGTGGGGATTATTTGTTGGACGGTGTACTCCGACAGGAACACAAGTATTCTTACCAGATACAAACTCAGATGCTTGTGACAGGAAAAGACTTTTGCGACTTTGTTGTATGGACAGAAAAAGACTTGTTAGTTCAACGAATTGAGCCAAACTTTGACATGAGAGAAAAAATTGTGAGCAAGTCAACCGATTTCTTCATAAAAGTTATTCTTCCCGAAATGACCGGAAACCTGATAACACGCGAGAAAATGGCAAAACAGAACATTGTACCAAATGATATTTCTGTAAGGCATAGCCAATCTAGTAAAGGTGTTCTTTCTGACTCCACCGGAAACACTTGTGACAATGTCAAGAGCAGTAAGAACGAATTGATATGTATTTGTCAGAAAGTTTACAATGAAGAAGATGATGATGTCATAGGTTGCGATAACGAGAACTGCCCCTACGTGTGGCTGCACTTCACTTGCATAAAAATTAAAAAAGCTCCCAAAGGGTCTTATTACTGCCCGGAATGCAAACCAATGTTTAAATTGTAGTGTGTAAAATTGTAGTGTTAATTAATGAAAACAGACTACTGTTCTTGAAACTAAAATAATTTTATTGTTTTCAACATGATTAACAGTAAAATACATTCATGTACATAATATATATAATTATATTTATCATATAAATAGGACAAATATCCCTGTGATAAGCCCATTACATATAAACAGTATCAACTCAGCCTTACATAACTATGCAAATTAGGTAAATTAGGTCAATATGCAAATTAGGTACCCGGCAGAAGGACTACTTTTTCTATAGTGATACATTGTTACTAAAGTTTTGAACCTTGTTTACTGTTCGTATTTGTTTTAATAATTGTATTAAACAGTGTTCAATGTATTTTGTCTTTATTTTTTGACAGGATTTTAATATCACATGTTTTACTTTGTGAACTATATCGGTCGCGCAATAACACTAATCGGCAAGGCACATTTTACAGAGTATGTATTCATACACAGTCAAGTTTACAGATACAGATACAGTGAGGTTATATGATAAATATAATTCGCCACTCGTGTTTTTGAATACGTGAAATATCAACCTCGTCTTGGCGAGAAAAATACCGATTATCTTAGACTCGGTTGATATTTCACGTATTCAAAAACATGGGTGACGAATCCTCTATTTACATAACCAATGATTGTTCTTCAATATATATCCAACCATACGTAATAGCATTATGACCCAATAAACACTGAAAACTTTTGTACACGCCCACTGAATGATAGACAGGCACAGGTGAAATGAATCAATAGCATATATTTACTGCTTTATAAAAAAGATTGACCAATGTACATATAAGGAATGAATGTGGATCTTGTTAGTGTTATGTGGAAATAAACGCTGGTTTATCATGTGACAAGACGTACATTCATCTTGTCGCATGATAATCCAGCGTTTATTTCCACATAACACTAACACGATCCACATTCATTCCCTAAGTATCTTAACGATGCTGTACAATGTCATATATTTTACTTATATACCTATGCATGCACTAATAAATCTGTTTATTTTACACCTTGAACCAACCACTTGTCCATAAATATCAGTTGAATGGTACCACTGACTCGCACATGTTGCACAGGGCACATGCCACTACACCAATTTTATCTACAACTGGTACCCCTTCCTCACACATAAGAAAGTCAATGGGAAGTCGTCCTTGAAGCATTGTGTACTTATTCCTAACAAGTCCGATAACTCTTTCTACATGGATACGTACATGTGCAATTTGTCTCGTTGTTTCGACGTCAACAGGAGAAAGCTGTGCTTTACCTCTAGTGAAGCTGGGTATATTAACTTGGGCACAGTACATACCCACACTTTCTGCGATATCAAACCCTCGGTCAGCCAGTACGAGATCACCCGGTAATAGTTTTTGAAGTAGACCACAGTTTTCAGTTATGCATTTATCACTGGCTCTTCCTCCCCAACATTTAGACAAGAAAGAAACTGATCCTTGTGGAGTTATACCGATAAGAAATTTCACAGTGTTATTGTGTTTGTATGAGGACCATGTTTGTGCTCTAGCCATTAAATTTTTTGGTCTTTGTATAAATACCTCAAAACAGTCTATAATCACAGCAGTTTTTTTACCAAAATGTTTCCTAAATTCAAGCGGCATTGTCTTTCTCAACTCATCGCGTTCTGGCCAATATAACATGTGTTTAAGTCTAATGTACAAAATATGTAAAACTGCAGTAAAGACTCGTGACACTGTTGATGGAGATGTTTGAAATCTGAAAGCTAGATCCTGTACTGGTATGTTTAATTTTATCCTCATTAGTGTCATTATAAGTCTCTCAAATTTCCCTAAGTCCTTATTACCTCTAGCACATGGAATGTATTGCTTAATGAAGTCAAACACGGCCATAAGAGTAAGGTAATTTGGAAGTCCTGTGAAGTATTTCACTTTGTCATTGTTATTTTTAAAACATTCTTCATTTAACTTGAGCCCATGCAATTCTTGTTTAAGTAATTGATTTTCAGTTAAAAGTCTCTGGATTTCACTATCTACTTGACTTTCAGTCACTGGCTTGCATACTTGCACCCTTTCACTGTCACTGTCAGCATCAGTCTCAAATTTACCTAAAGCCATAAAGGAACAAACTAGTTGTGCTTCCATTACTTCAATTTCTAGTGGCGTTGCAATGAATTCTGGACCCTCTTGACTTGACAACTCAATCAAGGCTCTGGCAGCGCTGTGTTCATTCTTCCCCTGTTGTCTTTCATGTGTTCGCTGATATCTAGAAAATAAAATAATGACAGTACAAATCGCAAACAAATGAAGCATTGAAATAGTCTCTTTATATTTTAGGCATATTCTGGTGAAATTGGACAATGCACAACCTATCACACAGTTCTAGTCCTGGTGAAAATACTGTAACCGAGCTATGAATTAAGTTTAACTAACTTCATCAAATAAAGATACATTTACAAGCACGCTTGACCCTTGTTCATTGTACCACATGTGGGCGCGAGAAGACCACAATATTCGACTCACCATATTATATCTACCCTTGTACTACCGCTCTAAATACTTGTCAAGTATACAAAACATTTGAAAAGTATGTACCCTCATTAACCTGGCTTAATTATCAGTGACAGTTCTGTAAAAATCATTTTAAATAATAATTACCGCTTAATGTCTGTTTCTGACTTTTTTATTTTGCTTGCTGACTTGGTAGGAGTCATCATATCGGTAAGACGTAATGTTGGTGCCCAGTCGGGGTTAGTTTTGTCATACATATCTGCAGGGCGACCTACAGGAAAAAAAACATATTTTAATTCAAAGTTTATATATGACAAGCATCCTGAAACTGCAATGGTTAACAAGAATGACATTTTATGACATTGGCAAAGCAACCTTACAAGATCCTGATACTTACCTTACATGTAAATTTTTTAGTAGCACCAGCCCCCTCCCCCTCCCCTCTACTTAATAAAATATCTTGTGATACATACATCTAAATTCAGTATCAACCCCCCCTCCACACACATATTTTACGTTCAGTCTCAACTTTTTTTACATCTATATTTAATCCAGGTTACGTTACATAACAATAGTATTATAGCCTACCGTTTATGAAATGATCTGAACAGATCCTGGAAGATTTGGTCGGTTCAGCCTTTCTGTTCATGTTTGCTAACCACAACAACCTGCGCTGTTCGCTTATTTCTTTCGTTTGTTCACCCAAATGTAGTATAACTTTCGGTATGTTGAAAAATCTACGCTTCACTTTGCCATCTGCTCGATTTGTGCACCCTTTAACCCAGCAAGAAATCACCATTGTCGTTATACCAATCAGTCACGCTATGAAGTGTATTTGTTTTGCCTACCAAGATGGCGGATGACCTTTCGGTGACCCGGACGTATGACGTCATACGAAAACTATGTATAGTTAAAGTAGGACTAAAATTTCATTTTGCATTAGTCTTAGATACAAACATATTACTATGTTTATTTAATTTCTGGGTTATCATTATCCTAATATTTGGCTTCCGAATCTGTATTTTCAAATTAGCCCTGATGTCCTAGCCTATCGCTAGCTTGGCTCACTGTCTACTACCACGATGCGCCATTAGGACTAAAGATTAGAAGGCAATATTCAGAGAATAATCCACAGCCATCGGATCAATTAAGTTAAAGCATTGTTATCATAATTAATTTAGACAAAACTTAAAAGGTTATCTTACCATATAAATGTCTATACTTACACAAATTTTGGTTAATTTTCACAAAAACTGAAATATAATTCTTAATCTATTTATTGACGTGACTATTCTATGCCTAGTTAACGGTAAAAAGGCTGATTGACAGGCATTCGCAAGGGGATTTAACTCTGGTTTAAAAAGTGGTTGCTTCCCTTTAATTTTATGGCAAACACATTTTCTATAGCTGTAGATACTACACCCAACCTTGATCAGTGCCAAGATAACGTAATTTATTTCATATCAAAATAAATTCTATTGTTTGATACAATAACAAGCAGCAATAAATCAAAACCCAAGTCAAAAAAACAAAAATTTGAACTTCATCTCAATGACTAAATCACATGTCAGATATCAACCATGGATGTGTTTGTTAATCAATGAAACCATGGATGTGTTTGTTATTAATACTTCCACATTTTTGTTGGCATATAAAAATCTGCTCATAATGAAACAAGAATTTAAGCCTATTTTTGTTAATCATTCAAAAAATGCATTGCATAAAAGATATATATATCCATATTACAAATCAGTTCAAACATTATTAAGAAAAAAAAATTCAAATGTAAGAAAATAAATTAACTATGATAGGAATGATACCAATCAATAAACAAAAAAATCACAAAAAAAGAATTATTTCCTTGAATGCAAAATTAGTTTATTCCACGTTCGGTGTAGAAATCTGAATTGGGTTGGAAAAGATTAAATAATTGAAACTAAATTTGTGCCAAATTCACCATCAAAACATTTGAAATTCTTGACAGGTTTGGTAAAACTTGCTAAATTGTAAATAATCATCCAAGAATGACAGTCAAAAAACATTTAGCAGAAATACTTTATATAAGATATTGCCTATGTTCTCCTACACGTACTATAATAATTGTCGTGTCTGTCTTATGTAAATGTTATTACCGGTAAGCTCTTAGATGTTCTTGTTGTTATCTTATTGTTAGCTCTTATGCTCTTGTTGTTACGTTACTGATGTTCCTTGAAATGATAGAAGACAGGGTTTAGGTTTGATAACTTATATTGTGTCAGTTGTTAATTCGATACATAATAATAATAATACAATATATAGTAACGTTTGATCAATTGCTTTTATAGATTCCATAACATGCTGTAGCTACCAATAATAATAATAATAATAATAACTTTATTTTGGCAACCCATTTAGACCATAGTCCAATTTTCAATAGGTCCCACTAAACTACATAATTATATACAAAGTAACATATAGAAGAGAAATACAATATACATAATATACATTTACAAGAGTCATTGACTATGAAAGAAGTAAGAAAATAATATATGAGCTAAGATATAAAATGATTTTTAAAAACAAATGAAAGAAAATAAAACCCAACAAAAGTAGGGATGATTATAAATACTACTGCTCTTTTTTGTCTACAAGAACAAATTTCCGCAATTCATTTTTAAATGTATATAAGGAAGGATTATGTTTCACAGTTTGTGGTAAAGAATTCCAAAGTAAAGAAGCGGTATATTGAAATGTTCTCATCATAGCAGTCTTATTACATTTCGGTATATCTAAAGTTCGGAGTGTTTCAGATCTCAGTGTCATTCTGGTTTCCGTTAATTTCGATCTTTCTGTAAATTTACTGTACAAATATTCAGGCTTTAATATAATAAAATAAATATTCATAAAATATATATTACTTTGAAATGATAGAAGACAGGGTTTACAGGGGCGGATACAGGATTTGACGTTAGTGGGGGCGCAGAATACAATTTCGCCGAGCGGAGCGAGTCGAAAAATTATTTGAGGTTAAAATAATCAAAGTTATTGAAATATTCTTCTAAAGTTGGTGCAATGTAGAAAGATATCTTGCCAAGCAAAGTGTGGCGAGAAACATTTGTGGCAAAATGGTGCGGACAACCCATGCTTTGCAAATTTTAGGGGGGGGGGGGGGGGCGCACGCCCGCCACGCCCCCGCCTAAATCCGCCCCTGGTTTAGGTTTGATAACTTATATTGTGTCAGTTGTTAATTGAAGAATTTGGCAGAGGCTGGTTTATATAGCCCATTACAGGACTCAAATCCATAGCAATCCAGTATGTAGAAATTAAAACTATAGTCAAATCCCTCTAATCAACAACCTAGCTTAATTAGCAATAATACCCTATCTTCTCTTTCAAGGCAAATAGTTAATCTCTAATGAGATTTATAATTAAATATGAATATTATGAATAATACGATGAGAGTTAATCTACTACAATACCTCTCTCGCTCATATAAGTTTTGTCCTCAAAACTTTTGAAAATACATTTATAATCAAAGAATTGATGAAAATATAATCTGAAATGTGCTATAATATATTATAGACATAAAATTAACAAGAAATATGAATATGTAAATATGCAACAAAAATCATATCAGCATACAAAAATGAAACAAAATAATAAATAGAAATTTATAACATATAATACAATTAGCAAGTACCAACTATCTAACAACAATTAGAGAGGAAGGAACCTTACGCTTTTTAATTTTCATGTTGATGTATGATCACTTTTTTTTGTATATATAATAATAATTAAGGTATGAAATTTAAGAAATGTTTGAGTAAATAAGGTAAAATTGTATCAAATTTTATTTAAAAACAAATTATAAAACTAGAATCGTGAGACGATACTGGGCAGTGCGCATCCGGTTTCGTCTATGGGTGAAAAGTGTCATTTCCAATCCATACATATAAATTGTTTATATTCGGGAGTGAAAAGTAGAATAACCAGTTCACGTTCGGTGAAAAATGGAATAACTAGCGTATGATCGGTAGTGAAAAGTCATCTGATTAAAAAGTCGTTGTTTTTATTTATGTACATTTTTATACATCATTGGAAGTAGAATAGTTAAAGAAAATTTAATAATATTTTTCATATGTAATATCATACATATGAAAGAAATGAAGTGAAATGAATGCAGTTTACGTCCTATTTTTTCTGCTCCTATATGGGCTAACTGGGGACGGGCAAACGCCATGCAGTGTGCAATGAGGGAAATTTTGCCAGGACAGCGGCAGTAGCCTGCTCTTTTTTTCGATTTCCAACTGTCGAGGGGTCTTTAACGTGCACAGCCAATGGCACACGGGACCATGGTTTATTGTCCCATCCGAACGACTAGGCGCTTTTTCCATGTCAGCCCCTCCGACCTGCATCACTGACGGGAATCAATCCTGGACGTTCAGGTTGGCGAGCAAGCGTCTTACTCACTGAGCTACCGCGGCCCCCTTCATATCATAACACCATTACTTGATATGATATATAAATAACATCAGAATTCTGAGTGCTAATTTTCATAAAAAATTCGCAGCTCAGCTCGTAATTTATAATTTTATTATACTTAGCAAAAAAAACTTTATTATTATTTTTTTTAAACTTTTTAATGGTCATCGTTTTTAGACATGCAGTTTTCAAAAAAAAAAAATAATAAATGACAGAACCAGATTTTTAGAACGAATTTTCTTCTTTTGGCATCGGATCGTTATCTTTTATATTCAGATTTTATTTTTTCATTTTTACTACATAATTCAAAACGTTAAAAGCGCAAGTGACAATGTAAGAAAGTAAGCACTTGCAATTGTCAGTTGAGGGGATAGAACTGCATTTGAACATATAGAAAACAAACATTTGTCAGTTGAAGGGAGAGAACTGCATTTAAACATACAGAAAACAAACATGTAAGTTTTAATCTTATATTTTGCAAGCAAGTGTTTTTTCAGATCATTTGAAAAATGCTTTATATAGTTTAGTAGGATACAATTCTCCCCCCAAAATTTCATTGTTGTATTTTAGTTTTATGATATTAAAAAAAAACATTTGTTGTACATTAAATCAAAACATTGACCAGTGAGAAGCGTTAAATGAAACAATACACAGCACCCTAATCATGAAATGTTAGACGTGCTGAGGGGATGATACATTGTAACACAACAACGTAGACTCTCACATGCCATCAGGTATGGGAGGATTTAATGACCCTTCCTATGCGATTTTAAAAGGTAATGAATGTCCATTACTAATACCCCCTGTCATTGATGCAGGTTTAATGATATGAAGGGGGCCCCGGTGGCTTAGTGAGTCAGACGCTTGCTCGCCAACCTGAACGTCCAGGGATGAATCTCGTCAGTGATACAGGTCGGGGGGCTGACATGGCAAGGGCGTTCAATCGTGGATGTAAATAAACCGATGTGCTAATTGGCATGTTAAAGATCCCTCGACAAATGGAAATTGATAATAATATCAGACTAATGCAAAATTTTCCTCATTGCGCACTGCATGGCGTTTGCCCGTCCTCAATATAGGTGCAGAAAAGCAAAGCAGGACGTAAAACTCTATTCATTATATTTCATTTTTCAAAAATTGGAAATTTTTATAATACTTCCACTGTAATATATTTTTTCCGGGTCGCATTACATTATTTATTTTTTTTATGATGACCATTTTAACGAATGCAAACGAATATTTTCAAATATCTCCAAAACTAAGGAAGTTAAAATTACAAGATTACAAGCAAATGACGTCAAAACCGGAAGTAATATAAAGATTCTAGAAATATTTTTTTGTTCAGAATCAAATTGTCTATCTACCTGTAAGTTTTTAGATCGATCGAAAGAATTTCAAAAAAAACACGCACAGTTTCAATGGAATTTGACACAAAATTTGCAAGTTTTAAAAAGCGCAATTTTGATTCAAATATATTGTGTTATATATCATTTGAAAGAGCAGATTTAGCATAGTAAATATGTCTAAAAATGTGTGACGTATGTTAATTAGGTCACGTGACAAAGCTCTTTAAAGTCAAAAATTGCAATTTTCAAATGGCGATAAAACCGGAAGTAACCATCAGAAATCGGAAATGAATATAGCATCTGATAGATCTCGTCAAGGGCAATAATTTTTGTACAGGTCAAGAGGTCATCAAAGGTCAAGGTCACTAGATATGAGCCTTGAAAGTTTCGGTCATTACTGAAATTCTTGTTCCGGAAATATAAAGAAATTGAAATCGAAATTCAAAAATCTACAACCTACATTTTTTTCGCAATCGACTGCAGAAGTCGTAGATTTCAAAATTAAAAAAATCCGATTAACCCTCGGTTCTGAATTAAAATTTTAAGAAACATAGGTCAGTTCAAGATGGCGGCTGATCCCTTGCACCTGGAAAATATTTCATCATTTTAATTTTTATGTATGACCAAATCTATGATAACACAAAATTTTTTTTTCAAATATCTTCAATATTCCGGAAGTTGAAATTGAAAGTTTAGAAGCAAATGACGTCAAAACCGGAAGTGATATCGAAACTTTGAAAATTGATTTTCTTTGGAAATTCATATGTCTATGTTATTGAAAGGTTTCAGATCGATCGAAATAAAATTGCAAAAGTTAAAAAAAATCCTTTAAAAAGTGCTGCAAAAGTCAGCTACAAAAGTCAAAATATGAATTTTTCAAAATTGCAATTTGTAGCTATTGGGTTAAACAAATGAACCAAAAAAGACCGATCACAATCTGTTGGAAAAATGAGTTGAAAATGGAAAAACCCTGAAATACGACTTTTTAATATACGTCATTTCCGGTCAGGCAAAAATGCGTCATTTTACATTTAAGCAACAACGAGCAGTTAATCATCGCAGGAAATGATGTCAAGTTATGTGTGGTATGTGCAGTTTTGGCTGGGGAGCGTGACCAGAAATAGACAAAAAAAAAAAAAATAGTCAATTGCAAACCAAAGCAGTGCGTTCGACAAATCGAACGCACTGCAACTAGAACTATGAATGGTACGGAGCAGTGCGCATCCAATTTCTTTTTCTTCCATGGGTGAAAAGTGGCAACTTTCAATCCATATTGTCAGATTTACAGAAGAAATCTTGTTTTATATTCGTAAGTTAAATGAAGAAGGTACAATATTTTCAAATTTAATAACAATTTTTTCATTGTAAGTTTTGAGAGCGATTGAAATAAAATTTGAAAAAAAAAAACACGCACAGTTTCAATGGAAATTGGGACATTTTTTTCAAACTTTTATATGCGGAATTTTGATTCAAATGTATTGTGTTGTATATCATTGGAAAGAACAGTCATAGCATAGTAAAACAGTGAAAGAAAATAAGACATATGTAAATTAGGTCACGTGGTAGGGCTGCTTAAAGTTAAAAATTGCTATTTTTAAACTGCTATAAAACCGGAAGTAAACTTTGGGCATCTGAAAAAAATATGTCACTGGATACATTTCATCAAGGGCAATATTATTTGTACAGGTCAATAAGTCACGAAAGGTCAATATCATGAAATATGGGCCTTGAAAGTTTTGACAATTGCTGATTTATTTCAACCAGAAATTCAAAAAATTCAGAATTGAAATTCAAAAATCGGCTTCCAAAATTGTGTTAGCAATCGACTGGAGATTACATAGACACCAAAATTATGCAAATTCCATAACACCCTGAAGCCCCATATTTCGTTTTATAAAAACATACCATATCAAGATGGCAACTGATCCGTTACATCCGGGTCAAATTTTATCATTTGTATACTTTTGTGTCTACATAACAAACATACTGCAAAAAGAATTTTTCGAATATCTTCAAATTTCAACTTTGAGACCGAATGACGTCAAATCCGGAAGTGATATCAAATTTTGAAAATTGCTTATTGTTCGCAATCAAAAGTTATATGTATATGCAAGTTTTCGGGTCGATCAAAATTAAATTGCAAAAGTTGAAAAAGTGGTAAAAAACGTGCTCCAAAAGTCAGCGACAAAGTTTTCAAAGTGGATGTTGTTAAAATGGCAAAAAAAAAAAAAAAAAAAAAAAAAAAAAAAAAAAAGGGCTTTTCTGTCATACGTCATTTCCGGTTAGTCAAGAAATCGTCATTTTACATTCACGCAACACCTTGCAGTTAGATTTAGTAGGTAATTAGATAATGTGTGGTATGTTCCCTTCATATCAAATTAGCGTGACCAGAAGTAGACAAAAAAAAAATTGTAAAGAATATTATATCATACTGTAAAGAGCTGTTTACCATGCGTTTTAAACTCATGTAATTTTGTGATAGTAATCATAATGAAATACTTCTTTTATGTTCATATATTTTGAATTTTCGAATACCAGTAATGTTACCAGGAGCTTCAAAAGTAGTATAGCCAGCAAAATTATCTAATTCTTCGATACTAAAAAGAAAATGGTGTAAGATTAAATGGATATTAATCTGAAATGTAGCTTTAATTGCGCAAATAATTGCAGTGCGCGCACTGCTTTGGTTTGCAAATGACTATTTGTTTTTTTTTTGTCTATTTCTGGTCACGCTACCTAGCCAAAACTACACATACCACACATTGTCATAACCTGACATCATTTCCTGCGGTGTTGCTTAAATGTAAAATGATGCATGTTTGCCCAACCGGAAATGACGTATATTAAAAAGTCGTATTTCAGGTGTTTTCCATTTTTAACTCATTTTTCCAACAGATTGTGATCGGTCTTTTTGGTATATTTGTTTAATCCAATAGCTACAAATTGCAATTTTGAAAAATTCATATTTTGACTTTTGTAGCTGACTTTTGGAGCACTTTTTAAAGCATTTTTTTTAACTTTGGCAATTTTATTTCGATCTATCTGAAACCTTTTAGTTACATAGACATATAAATTTCCAAAGTAAATCAATTTTCAAAGTTTCGATATCACTTCCCGTTTTGACGTCATTTGCTTCTAAACTTTCAATTTCAACTTCCGGAATATTTAAGATATTTGAAAAAAATGTGTTGTGTTATCATAGATTTGGTCATACATAAAAAATAAAATGATGAAATTTTACCTAGGTGTAAGGGATAAGCAGCCATCTTGAATTGACCTTTTTTTCTTAAAATTTTAATTCAGAACCGGGGGTTAATCGTATTTGTTTAATTTTGAAATCGACGGCTTCTGCAATCGATTGCAATAAAAATGTAGGTTGTCGATTTTTTAATTTCGATTTCAATTACTTTATATTTCCGGAACAAGAATCTCAGTAATGACCGAAACTTTCAAGGCTCATATCTAGTGACCTTGACCTTTGAAGATCTTTTGACCTGTACAAACGTTATTGCCCTTGACGAGATATATCATATCATATATTCATTTGCGATGTCTGATGTGTACTTCCAATTTTACCTTCATTTGAAAATTGCAATTTTTAGCTTTAAAGAGCTCTGTCACGTGACCTAATTAACATACGTCACAAATTTTTTGACATATTTACTATGCTAAATCTGCTCTTTCAAATGATATATAACACAATATATTTGAATCAAAATCGCGCTTTTTAAAACTTGCAAATTGTAACTGCGTGTTTTTTTTAAATTTTATTTTGATCGATCTGAAAACTTACAGATAGACAATTTGATAATGAACAAAAATATATTTCTTAAATTTTGATATCACTTCCGGTTTTGACGTCATTTGTTTGTAAACTTAAAATTTTAACTTCTGGAGTTTCGGCGATATTTGAAAATTTCTTTTTGCATTATGTTAGAAATGGTCATCATAAAAGATATAACTGATAAAATCTGAACCGGAAGTACTATGGCAGGTGCCATGTTGTTACTAATTGTTATAAAACTCAAAATTGGGTCTTCGGGGATAATCAGATTTGCATAATATCAGTGTCTATGAAATCCTTAGTATATGGCCAATAACCTAATGACAATTGATTTTTTAATTTCGATTTCTTTATATATCTGTAACAAGAATTTGAGTAATTACCGAAACTTTTCAGGCTCATATCTAATGACCTTGACCGTTGATGACCTTTTGACCTGTACAAAAGTTATTGCCCTTGACGATATCTATGCACAGATACTTCATTCCGATGTTAACTTCCGGTTTCATAGTCATTTGAAAATTTTAACTTTAAAAAACTCTGTTACTAGACCTATTTTACATACGCCACAAATTCTTTCAGTCTCACTGACTATGCTAAATCAAAAGATACACAAAACAATGTATTTAAATGAAAATAGCGCCTTCTGTCTTTAAGTTATTAAATTCAAACTTTGTCAGTTGAAGGGAGAGAACTACAGTACACGTTAAACATATATTTACGTTCAAATGCGAGGTTATCTCCCTTCAACCGGTAATTGAATTAACACGCGTTTATCATGTGTTCATAATTTAGTTCACTGACAGATTGTCTAGACATATGATTATTGAAGCGATTCGAAATGCGTGATCGACAAGATTTAGCAAAGTGGTTGTATTTTCCACAATGAGAACATGTTTTCCCAAATGCTGGACATTGTCTTGGAGGATGATTTGTCCCACAATTTCCACAGGTTTTCTGTTGAGCAATGTCTATGTTGGTTTGTATTCTTGTCTTGGTAAAGCAGTAAAAGTTGTTTGTCTTGGATTTCAACTTTGCAAGCAAATGCCTTGAAAACCGGAAGTGATATCGAAATTTTGAATATAACATTAGGTTTACAATTTAAATGTCTATATACTTGTATATTTTCAGAATAATTGAAATAAAATTGTAGAAGTTGAAAAATCATGAAATTAAAATTAAAAAAGTAAGCGACAAAAGTCAGAATTTACATTTTTTTTAATCCCCAAATTGAAACGTTTAGTTCAAAGGAATAAACAAAAAAATCCGAACAAAATCGGATCTAAAATAGAGCCGTAAATAAGAAAAAACTGAAATTTGTCGTTATGCCCTAGGTCATTTCCGGTTGGTCAAAAATGCATCAATTTATATTCATTACCCAAAGTTTCACACTTCATCGTAGGAAATCGTATCATAATACATGTAACATGCGTAGTTTTGGCTGGGCGCTCTGGGAAGAATTCGAAAAAAAAAAGAAAAAAGAAACATTATGAATACGATTTTCGTGATTGTAGTATTTTTGAACAGGTCAGTCGATTGCCCGTAAAAGTACGCAATTCGATTATAATATTCGATGTTGCTTTCTTGTTATTTGCGGTATATTTTTTTTTATGTAATTGTCAAGATTTCAAAGAAATCTAACTCGTGACCTTGACCCTTTTTGATCTAGTGCACTGAACAAAGGTTACTGCTCTTGACCAGATCTATCCAATGATATATCTATTTTAATTGTCCGATTCTTACTTACGGTTCTATATCTATTTGATATTTGCGATTTTTAACTTTAAATAGCTCTGTCCCGTGACCTAATTTAAATACGTCATAAGTATTGTTATGACCAACTTTTGTAAAACTCAAAATGGGGCCTCAGGGTTATAAGCGATTTTCGTGATTGTAGTATTTTTGGACAGCTCAGTCGATTGTCATAAAAAATACGCAATTTGATTTTTGATATTCGATATTGCTTTCTTGTTATTTCTCAGTATAATGTTTTTAGTAATTTCCAAAATTTCAAAGACTTAAATCTAGACCTTGACCTTTTTGACCTTGTGACCTGAAGAAAGGTTATTGCCCTTGACTAGATCTATCCAATGGTATGTCCAATTTAGTTGTCCAATGTTTACTTCAGGTTCTATAACCATTTGAAATTTGCGATTTTTAATAAACAGCTCTGTCACGTGGCCTAACTTACATACGTCAGAAATTCTTATATATTCTTATTGTGTCTAATCTGTTTTTCCAATGATATATAACACTTTATAAAAATTGCGCAATTAAAATTTTGAAAATTTTGTTCAAAGTTCCATTGTAACTGTGTGTGTTTTTTCAAAGTTTATTCGAATGCTCTGAAAACTTTGGTAGGATAACTTTGGTAGGATAACTTTGGGTAGATAAATATTTTGATTGCGAACTCAAATATATTTTCAAAATTTCGATATCACTACCGGTTTTGACGTTATTGGCTTGTAAATGATTAATCAAAATAAAATGTTTGCTTTGAAAATGGTTAAATGATAGTACTCTCCCTTCAGACGAACTACTATTAAGTCAACATCGGTTATAAGCGGTCACTATTAAACAAGCCAACCCTGAAACTAGCAAAGAATTTTTTTTACTATAGTCGAAAACTAACGAATCGTTAATCTTTTAAGCATTCAGACCACAAACAGTTATTTTAATTCCTTAAAATAAGAAAATCTCACTAGATTTAACTTTTCTAATGTTCATATTTTCATAACATTTGCCATAGTCTTAGTGCCTTATGATTTATGAAAAATTTCCAGGATGACGCACTGCCCAGCGCCGTTTTGGTACGGCTCTAGTTTTTTTTTTTTTCGAATACTTCCCAGAGCGCCCAGCCAAAACTACGCATGTTACGTGTATTCTGATAGAAATTCTTACGATGAATTGTAGTCAATATGGTAATGAATATAAATTGATGCATTTTTTACTTACGGGAAATGACGTAGGTCAAAATGTCAAATTTCAGTGTTTTCTAATTTACATCTCTATTTTAGATCCAATTTTAATCGGATTTTTTCAGTTAACTTCTTTGAACTAAAGGCTACAATTCGGCTTCAACTTGTAATAGCAAATTTTGACTTTTGTCTTTAACTTTTTAAGTTTTAATTTTACAAATTTTTCAACATCTACAATTTTATTTCGATCAATCTGAAAATATACAGGTAAATAGACATTTTCATTCTTAACAAAATGCATTTTTCAAAATTTTGATATCACTTCCGGTTTTGACGTTATTCGCTCGTAAAGTTGAAATTTTGACTTCCGGAATTTTGAAGATATTTGATTTTTTTTTTCTGCAATATGATTGAAATTATAATTGAAAAACAATGAATCAAAAAAATTTGACCCGGAAGTAACATATCAGCCGCCATATTCATATGACCAAATTTTGTAAAACTCAAAATGGGGCCTCAGGGTTATTAGCAGAATTGGTAATTTTAGTATTTTTAGACAGCTCAGTAGATTGCCCCAAAAAGTACGCAAATAGATTTTTGATATTTTATGTTGCTTTTTTGTTATTTCCGGTACATTTGTTTTATGTAATTGCCAAAATTTCAAAGACTTGTAACTCGTGACCTTGACCTTTTTTTACCTTGTGACCTGAACACAGGTTATTGCCCTTGACTAGATCTATCAAATGATATATCCATTTTGGTTGTCCGATATTTACTTCCGGTTCTATAGCCATTTGAAATTTGCGATTTTGAACTTTAAACAGCTCTGTCACGTGACCTATTTTACATACGTCACAAATTCTTATATATTCTTAATGTGCCTAATGTACTCTTTCCAGAGATATATAATACTCTATATTTTTATTGAAATTGCGCGATTTAAAATTTAAAATTTTATTCAAAGTTCCATTGTAACAGTGCGGTTTTTTTAAAATTTTATTTTGAGCGTTCTGAAAAGTTACAGCTAGATAGATGTTTTGATTGCAAACTCAAATCTGTTTTCAGAATTTAGATATCACTTCCGGTTTTGACGTTATTCACTTTTTAAATTTAAATTTCAACTTCCGGAATTTTGAAGATATTTGAAATTTTTTGTCGGCAATATATTAGAAATGGTGTTATAGGAACATTTATTTAATAAAATCTGACCCGGATGTAATATATCAGCCGCCATATTGATATGACCAACTTTTGTAAAACTCAAAATGGGGCCTCAGGGATATGAGCGATTTTCGTGATTGTAGTATTTTTGGACAGCTCAGTCGATTGTCATAAAAAATACGCTATTTGATTTTTGATATTCGATATTGCTTTCTTGTTATTTCTCTGTATAATGTTTTAAGTAATTTCCAAAATTTCAAAGACTTGACCTTGACTTTTTTTATCTTGTGACCTGAAGAAAGGTGTTTATCCTTGATTAGATCTATCCAATGGTATGTACAATTTAGTTGTTCAATGTTTACTTCCGGTTCTATTGCCATTTGAAATTTGCGATTTTTAACTTTAAACGCATACATTTATCGTCAAAACAGTTGAAGGGAGAGAACTACTATTTTAATTATAAATCTTTATTAAAGCTTTCATGCTGTAATTAAACTAGAAATGTTTATAAAAAAATAAGTCAAACCATCCGCCACTAATCGACATATTTACTACTTTTAGTCTCCGTAGCGAAGAAATATGGCCGCCACCGACCCACTATAAAGCCGTGTAAGCCACGTCATTCAGTCAGTTGATATACATACATCGGACTGTCAACTTCGGTAATAAGCGGCCACTATCATTATTATTAAGCCAACCCTGAAACTAGCACAGGAGAAATTTTGCTATAGTTGAAAACTAACCAATCGTCAATCTTTTAAGCATTCAGACCACAAACAGTTATTTTAATTCCTTAAAATAAGAAAATCTCTCTAGATTTAACTTTTCTAATGTTCATATTTTCATAACCATTTGCCTTAGACTTAGTGCCTTATGACTTATGAAAGATTTCCAGGATGACGCACTGCCCAGCGCCGTTTTGGTACGGCTCTAGTTTTTTTTGTGGGACTTTGCTACCGCAAAGTCCCAGTTTTTTATCGAAATGTTTCCATTTTTTTTTTTTTTTCGTTTTTTACACAGGGCACACAGCCTAAACTGCAACAGCTGCAGCAACCTTTTTACAACTTTTGAGGTCCATTTGTGGAAGGGTATTGCATAAATATAAATTGGAACATTTTTGCAAAAGTGCAAATTGCACATTGCAACATGAGCAAAAACAGGTTTTTCGACTCTGGAAGCTACATTTTTTTTCCGATTTTGCTCGGGTTTTCATTTTTGGAATCTGTGACTAAATTCCGATGTCATATGAGTTAAAAAATTTCAAATTTCGAAAATTCGTAGCATACATTTTTTGGCCGATTTTCGAAATTTTGAGACCATTTTTTAGTTTTTTTCGGATTGATCTGAAATTTTAATACAAGATGCATGTCATTAATGTAAGCAATTTGACGTATTCAAAATTTTTGCGTCACTTCCGGTTTAAGAAGAAAATCGATTTTCACTTCCGGTTGAATAACTTCCGGTGATATTTATGAAATTCAACGAAATTTTGTCGAGCTGTAGCCAAAGTAATTCTACAGCCGATTTTAAAATAAAATTCAACCCGGAAGTAGAACTTTGGCCTCCATTTTGATTTTCTTGAAACATCACATTTGCTATACCGACATAACGGCCGGTCCGATTTGAATGATTTTGGTGTTAAATGAAAGAACATAAAAATTGTGGGAATTCTCAGGAAGCCGATTTTTGAATTTCGATTTTGCTTTTTTGCAATTTGCAATTGAATTTTTTCAATATTTGAAGGCTTATATCTCGTGACCTTGACCTTTGATTACCTTGACCTTTAGTAGGTCAAAGGTCATCGACTTTGGCTACCTGAAGATACTTTAATATTTGACCTCGGATATCAACTTCCGGTTTTATAGCTGTCCAAAAATAGCCAAATTCGAAACTTTGTACTGCTCCTACAGGTGACCTAATTAACCTAGAGAGTTCATTTTTGCATATTCTGAATGAGCTTCATGAGCTCTTTCGAACGATATATCACAATGTATTGTAATGCAAAATTAGTTTTCTTTAAATATTTGCAATTTTGAAAACCTTTACCCGATTTTTAAATTTTTTGACTTTAATATATGCATAGTTTATGATCCATTACGTTTAGAGGCTTGAAAATTAAAACGCAAGTGAACATAGCCTATATAAATGTATCCATAAAAAAAAATTGACATGGGTGTGGCACATCCGGGTTAAATTTTAATTTTGTTAACATTTTATTGTCTGGAAAAAATCCATATAGACTACATTTTTTTGAAAAATTCTTTTGCACACACCAACCTCATTACTTTAACTCAATTATATCAAAATTTCAGCTATTTCTGCTGTATAGTTAAAAAAAGGGAACAAGGTTTATCAATTTCCGATTATAGATTTTGACCTTTTTTGACATTTATGATTGTATATCTCGTTAACCAATAGATGCAAAGGCTTGATAATTTAGCCACAGTCATATATGCTTAATATATATAAAGTCACATAAAAAATCTGATGTGGGCGTGGCACATCCGGGTAAAATTTTGTTTTTGTCAAAATTTTGTTTATCCCCAAAAAAGGTAAAGTTTATATTTTTTTCAAAAAATGACATTGCATACAGTTACAGCATTGCTTTAGTCAGCTTATGTTAAAGGCTCATTGATTTCGGCTTTGTAGTTCAAAAAAGGGAACAAGGTTAAAAAAAAAAAAAAATTCGTTTTTGACCTTGACCTTTGTTGACCTTGGCCTTTTTAGTATCAAAGGTCATTGACTTTGGCTGTTCATTTATACTTTCATATTTAATGTCTAGCGTCAACTTCCGGTGTTATTACTGTATGCATTTCCAAATTTTAAAGACTTGTTTCTCGTGAATTTGACCTTGAGTGACCTTGACCTTCAGTAAGTTGAAGGTTATTGATAAAGGTTTTCAGCTGCTATGTTCAAATGTTAGGTCTGGTGACTACTTCCGGTTTCACAACCTTTCCAAAAATTGTAAAAGTTTTCGACTTCTTTGACACTTCAGATTTAAGTTCAGGGCCCATTTTTTTTAAATTTCCCTTAGCAATTTGCACACTTGCAAAGTCCCACTCTGTGTCACATGTGGCTCTAGTTTCTTTTCGTTTTTTACACAGGGCACACAGCCTAAACTGTAACAGCTGCAGCAACCTCTTTACAACTCCATACGTTACTTTTTTCGAGGTATTGCATAAATATAAATTGGAACATTGTTGCAAAAGTGCAAGTTGCACATTGCAACATGAGTAAAAACAGGTCTTTCAACTCTGGAAGCTACATTTTTGGGACGATTTGGCTCGGGTTTTCATTTTTAGAATCTGTAGCGAAATCCCAATCCCAGTTAAAAAAAATTTGATTTTCAAATATTCGTTGCACACTTTTTGCATCTAAACTTTAGCAATTTTTTGCCATTTTTTCTATTTTCTTTGCTATTTGTCCGATTTATCTGAAATCTTTATTGAAGATAGAGAACAAGGTAGTAAATAAAACTGCGTTGTCAAAAGTTTTGTGCCACGTCCAGTTTACACGTCATAAGGGTGCAAACTTCCGGTTGACCCACTTCCGCTGTAATTGCTATTTTTTAACGAAACTTGTACTGATCGGTAGCTAGAGTTATGGTACAAGTGTGCGGTAAAAAGTTCGAAAATCGCAATGATATTTCAGCCGCCATTTTGATTTTCCTGAAACATGTCATTTGCTATTCCGAAGTAACGGCTTATCCGATTTAAATGATTTTGGTGTCAAATGAAAGAACATAAAAATTGTGGGAATTCTCAGGAAGCCGATTTTTGAATTTCGATTTTGCTTTTTTGCAATTTGCAATTGAATTTTCTCAATATTTGAAGGCTTATCTCGTGACCTTGACCTTTGATGACCACGACCTTTAGTAGGTCAAAGGTCATCGGCTACCTGATGATACTTTAATATTTGACCTCCGATATCAACTTCCGGTTTTATAGCTGTCCAAAAATAGCCAAATTCGCAACTTTGTACTGCTCCTACAGGTGACCTAATTAACCTAGAGAGTTCATTTGTGCATATTCTGAATGGGCTTTATGAGCTCTTTCGAACGACATATCACAATATATTGTAATGCAAAATGAGTTTTCTTTAAAATTTGCAATTTTGAAAACCTTTACCCGATTTTTTGAATTTTCTGACTTTAATATATGCATAGTTTATGATCTATTAAGTTTAGAGGCTTTAAAATTGGAACATAATTGAACATACCATGTATAAATGTATCCATAAAAACAAAATTGACATGGGCGTGGCACATCCGGGTAAAATTTTAATTTTGTTTACATTTTGTTGTCTGGAAAAAATCCATATAGACTACATTTTTTTTTAAATGCTTCTGCACACACTTACCTCATTACTTTAGCTCAATTATATCAAAATCTCAGCTATTTCGGCTGTATAGTTAAAAATAGCGATGCCCCATCGTAATACGCCCACTTTTGTAATGGCAGCCAAGTCGTCCGGGAGGTCGACAAGAACTATCAGTAAATGAAACATCTGTCGAAAACCGTGCCATCAAGAATGTTTACAAAATTGAACGATTTTTTAGGGTTTACAACTACAAGTTAACAAGGGCAATAACCCATGAAATAGTTTTCAATTCGTCTGATTTTTAATAGGGTTCATCCTTGGGTGATTACAAACACTCACAGCAAGTTTCATAAAAATCCACCAAGAAACCAGCTCTCTATCGTGTCCACAACTTCGAGAGAGTAACGGCTGAAAAATTAACGTGTTTTAAAGAACAAGGGCAATAACTCATAAATATGTTTTCAGGTTTCTGATATTCAATAGGGTTTATCCTAATGTCAATACAAACACTCATACCAAGTTTCATCAAACTCCATCAAGAAACCAGCTCAAAAGCAAGGGTATTAAACCCAGGAAATATTTGTCGATTCGTCTGATTTTCAATAGGTTTCATCCTTGGGTGATTACAAACACTCACCGCAAGTTTCATAAAAATCCATCAAGAAACCAGCTCTCTAACGTGACCACAACTTTGTTAAAGGCTGAAAAATTAACGTGTTTTAAAGAACAAGGGCAATAACTCATCAAATATTTTTTCGATGTTTCTGATTTTCAATAGGGTTTATCCTAATGTCAATACAAACACTCATACCAAGTTTCATCAAAATCCATCAAGAAACGAGCTCTCTATGGTGTCCACAAGATATTTTCAAAAGCAAGGGCAATAACCCATGAAATATTTTTCGATTTGTCTGATTTTCAATAGGGTTCATCCATGGGTGATAACAAACACTCACAGCAAGTTTCATAAAACTCCACCAAGAAACCAGCTCTCTAACGTGTCCACAACTTAGTTAAAAGCTGAAAAATTAACGCGTTTTAAAGAACAAGGGCAATAACTCATCAAATATTATTTCGATGTTTCTGATTTTCAATAAGGTTTATCCTAATGTCAATACAAACATTCATACCAAGTTTCATCAAAATCCATCAAGAAACGAGCTCTCTATGGTGTCCACAAGATATTTTCAAAAGCAAGGGCAATAACCCATGAAATATTTTTCGATTCGTCTGATTTTCAATAGGGTTCATCCTTGGGTGATAACAAACACTCACAGCAAATTTCATCAAAATCCATCAACAAACGAGCTCTCTATGGTGTCCACAAGATATTTTCAAAAGCAAGGGTAATAACCCATGAAATATTTTCCGATTCGTCTGATTTTCAATAGGGTTCATCCTTGGGTGATAACAAACACTCACAGCAAGTTTCATAAAAATCCACCAAGAAACCAGCTCTCTAACGTGTCCACAACTTTGTTAAAGGCTGAAAAATTTCCGCGTTTTAAAGAACAAGGGCAATAACTCATCAAATATTTTTTCGATGTTTCTGATTTTCAATAGGGTTTATCCTAATGTCAATTCAAACACTCATACAAAGTTTCATCAAAATCCATCAAGAAACGAGCTCTCTATGGTGTCCACAAGATATTTTCAAAAGCAAGGGCAATAACCCATGAAATATTTTTCGATTCGTCTGATTTTCAATAGGGTTCATCCTTGGGTGATAACAAACACTCACAGCAAGTTTCATCAAAATCCATCAAGAAACCAGCTCTCTATTGTGTCCACAACAATTGTGGACAGACAGGCGGACAGACAGGCGGACAGGCGGACAGACAGGGGCGACTACAATATACGCCCACATTAATGTGTGGGCGTATAAAAAGGGAACAAGGTTTATTAATTTCAAAATTTCCGATTATAGATTTTGACCCTTTTTGACATTTATGATTGTATATCTCGTTAACCAATAGATGTAAAGGCTTGATATTTTAGCCATAGTAAGATATTATCAATATAGATAAAGTCACATCAAAAAATAGCGATGGCCATCGTAATACGCCCACTTTTATAATGGCAGCCAATTCGTCCGGGGGGTTGACAAGAGTTGTCAGTAAATGAAAGATTCTGAGAATGACATGTTCTCTAAATTCAAGAGCAATAACCTTATATGTTAAATATTTTTTTGATCGGTCTGAATTTCAAAAGGGTTTATCCATGGATGATTACAAACATTCACACCAATTTTAAATCGAAATCCACCAAAAAACCAACTCCCTATTGAGTCCACAACATATTTTCAAAAGCAAGAAAAACCCATGAAATATTTTTTGATTAATCTGATTTTCA
Source organism: Lottia scabra (assembly GCA_029955415.1). Taxonomy (NCBI): domain Eukaryota; kingdom Metazoa; phylum Mollusca; class Gastropoda; family Lottiidae; genus Lottia; species Lottia scabra. The sequence continues at coordinate 19,637,596 of JARJEI010000001.1, forward strand.
ATAGGGTTCATTCTTAGGTGATTATGAACACTCATACCAAGTTTCATCAAAATCCATCAAGAAACCAGCTCTCTATCGTGTCCACAACATATTTTCAAAAACAAGGGCAATAACCCATCAAATATTTTTCGATTAGTCTGATTTTCAAAAGGGTTCATCCTTGGGTGGTTATAAACTCTCACAGCAAGTTTCATCAAAATCCATCAAGAAACCAGCTCTCTATCGTGTCCACAACTTTGTTTAAAGCTGAAAAATTAATGTGTTTTAAAGAACAAGGGCAATAACTCATCAAATATTTTTCGATGTTTCTGATTTTCAATAGGGTTTATCCCAAGGTCAATACAAACACTCATACCAAGTTTCATCAAAATCCATCAAGAAACCAGCTCTCTATTGTGTCCACAATATATTTTCAAAAGCAAGAGCAATAACTCATGACATATTTTTCGATTAGTCTGATTTTCAATAGGGTTCATCCTTGGGTGTTTATGAACACTCACAGCAAGTTTCATAAAAATCCACCAAGAAACCAGCTTTCTATCGTGTCCACAACTTTGAGAGTGTAACGGCTGAAAATTAACACGTTTTAAAGAACAAGGGCAATAACTCATAAAATATTTTTTCGATGTTTCTGATATTCAATAGGGTTTATCCCAATGTCAATACAAACACTCATACCAAGTTTCATCAAAATCCATCAAGAAACCAGCTCTCTATCGTGTCCACAAGATATTTTAAAAAGCAAGGGCAATAACCCATGAAATATTTTTCGATTCGTCTGATTTTCAATAGGGTTCTTCCTTGGGTGATAACAAACACTCACAGCAAGTTTGATCAAAATCCATCAAGAAACCAGCTCTCTATCGTGTCCACAACAATTGTGGACAGCCAGGCGGACGGACGGACAGACGGACGGACGGACAGACGGACAGACGGACAGACAGACAGGGGCGACTACAATATACGCCCACATTAATGTGTGGGCGTATAAAAAGCTGACGTGGGCATGGCACATCCGGGTAAAATTTTGTTTATCAAAAAAAGGGTAAAGTTTAATTTTTTTTCAAAAAATGACCTTGCATACTGTTACAGCATTGCTTTATTCAGCTTATGTTAAAGGTTCATAGATTTCGGCTTTATGGTTCAAAAATAGCGATGCCCCTTCCGTAATACGCCCACTTTTGTAATGGCAGTCAAGTCGTCCGGGAGGTCGACAAGAACTATCAGTAAATGAAACATCTGTCGAAAACCGTGCCATCAAGAATGATTACAAAATTAAACGATTTTTTAGTGTTTACAACTACAAGTTAACAAGGGCAATAACCCATGAAATAGTTTTCAATTCGTCTGATATTCAATAGGGTTTATCCCAATGTCAATACAAACACTCATACCAAGTTTCATCAAAATCCATCAAGAAACCAGCTCTCTATGGTGTCCACAACATATTTTCAAAAGCAAGGGCAATAACCCATGAAATATTTTTCGATTCGTCTGATTTTCAATAGGGTTCATCCTTGGGTGATTACAAACACTCAAAGCAAGTTTCATAAAGATCCCCCAAGAAACCAGCTCTCTATCGTGTCCACAACTTTGAGAGTGTAACGGCTGAAAAATAAGCGTGTTTTAAAGAACAAGGGCAATAACTCATAAAATATTTTTCGATGTTTCTGATATTCAATAGAATTTATCCTAATGTCAATACAAACACTCATACCAAGTTTCATCAAAATCCATCAAGAAACCAGCTCTCTATGGTGTCCACAACATGTTTTCAAAAGCAAGGGCAATAACCCAGGATATTTTTCGATTCATCTGATTTTCAATAAGGTTCATCCTTGGGTGATTACAAACACTCACAGCAAGTTTCATAAAAATCCACCAAGAAACCAGCTCTCTAACGTGTCCACAACTTTGAGAGTAACGGCTGAAAAATTAACGTTTTAAAGAACAAGGGCAATAACTTATAAAATATTTTTCGATGTTTCTGATATTCAATAGGGTTTATCCCAATGTCAATACAAACACTCATACCAAGTTTCATCAAAATCCATCAAGAAACCAGCTCTCTATGGTGTCCACAACATATTTTCAAAAGCAAGGGCAATAACCCAGGAAATTTTTTTTCAATTCATCTGATTTTCAATAGGGTTCATCCTTGGGTGATTACAAACACTCACAGCAAGTTTCATAAAAATCCACCAAGAAACCAGCTCTCTAACGTGTCCACAACTTTGAGAGTGTAACGGCTGAAAAATTAATGTGTTTTAAAGAACAAGGGCAATAACTCATAAAATATTTTTTCGATGTTTCTGATATTCAATAGGGTTTATCCTAATGTCAATACAAACACTCATACCAAGTTTCATCAAAAGCAAGGGCAATAACCCATGAAATATTTTTCGATTCGTCTGATTTTCAATAGGGTTCATCCTTGGGTGATAACAAACACTCACAGCAAGTTTCATCAAAATCCATCAAGAAACCAGCTCTCTATCGTGTCCACAACAATTGTGGACAAGCAGACAGACAGACAGACGGACAGACAGACGGACAGACAGACAGGGGCGACTACAATATACGCCCACATTAATGTGTGGGCGTATAAAAAACGGAACAGGGTTAACAAAAATATTTTTTTCCGTTTTTGACCTTGACCTTTGTTGAACTTGACCTTTTTAGGATCAAAGGTCATTGGCCTTAGCTGTTCATTTATATCTTCATATTTGATGTCTAGCGTCAACTTCCGGTGTTATTACTGTATGCATTTCCAAATTTTAAAGACTTGTTTCTCGTGAATTTGACCTTGCGTGACCTTGACCTTCAGTATGTTGAAGGTTATTGATAAAGGTTTTCAGCTGGTACGTTCAAATGTTAGGTCTGGTGACTACTTTCGGTTTCACAACCTTTTTAAAAAAACAAAAAATTAAAAAGTTTGTCGACTTCTTTGTCACTTCGGATTAACGTTCAGGGCCGATTTTTTCTAAATTTCCCTTAGCAATTTGCACATTTGCAAAGTCCCACTCTGTGCCACATGTGGCTCTAGTTTTTTTTTTTCGTTTTCTGGTCTCGCTATTTCGGTATGAAGGGAGTTTGTCACGCTCAAACTGACACGATTTCCCACGATAAACTGCTGCTCATTGTGGCTTAGAGGTTTAATGACGCAGTTTTGTCCAACCGGAAATGAGGTATGACACAACGTGTATTTTCGGTTTTTTATCATTTTTACTTACAATTTTCAACCGATTTTGATGGATATTTTTTTGTTTATTTCCGTTGTGTCTTTTCTACACGATAACCACTTAAAAACTTATAATATTTTACTTTTGACCCTGAATTTTGAAACTTTTTTTTCACGTTTTTTTTTCAACTTCCACAGTTTTATTTCGATCGCTATGAAAACTTCTAGGCATATAGACATTGTTATTGCGAACAAAACCATGTTTTCACAATTTTGATATCACTTCCGGTTTTGACGCCATTTGCTTGTAAACTTTAAATTTCAACTTCCGGAGTTTAGAAGATATTTGAAAATTTCTTTTTGCATTATGTTAGAAATTGTCATTATGAAAGATATTTATGATAAAATTTGACCCGGAAGTAATATGTCAGGCGCCATGTTGTTGTGAGTAACTTTTATAAAACTCAAAATTGGGCCTCAGGGGATAATCGGATTTGCACAATTTTGGTGTCTATTAAATCCTTAGTCGATTGCCATTAACCTTATGACAGCGGATTTTTGAATTTCAATTTAGACTTTTTTCTATTTCCGGACAAAGAATTTCAGTAATGACCGAAACTTTCAAGGCTCATATCTAGTGACCTTGGCCTTTGATGACCCTTTGACCTGTACAAAAGTTATTGCCCTTCACGAGATCTATCAAATGATATATTCATTTCCGATTTCTGATGTTAACTTCCGGTTTTATCGCCATTTGAAAATTGTAATTTTTAACTTTAAAGAGCTTTGTCACGTGACCTAATAAACATACGTCACAAATTTTTAGACATAATTACTACGCTAAATCTGCTCTTTCAAATGATATATAACACAAAATATTTGAATCAAAATTGCGCTTTTTAAAACTTGCAAATTTTGTGCCAATTTTCATTGTAACTGTGCGTGTTTTTTGGAAATTTGATTTTGATCGATCTGAAAACTTACAAGTAGATAAACAATTTGATAATGAACAAAATAATATTTCTGAAATTTTGATATCACTTCCGGTTTTGACGTCATTTGTTTGTAAATTTGAAATTCTAACTTCTGGAGTTCCCAAATTATTTGAAAGTTTATTTTTGCATCATGTTAGAAATGGTCATCAGAAAAGATATAAATGATAAATCCGACCCGGAAGTACTATGTCAGGTGCCATGTTGTTGTGACTTATTTTTATAAAACTCAAAATGGGACCTCAGGGGATAATCTGATTTGCATAATACTAGTATCGGTGTCTATGAAATCCTTAGTCGATGGCCAACAACCTTGTGCCAACTGATTTTTTAATTTCGATTTCTTTATATTTCTGGAACAAGAATTTCAGTATAGACTGAAATTTTCAAAGCTCATATTTCTTAATCTATTAGTTCAAATGACCAGGAAGTATTCTTAGCCTGATATCTTCAAAAAGGTGTTACACACCTCGATAGGATCATTCTTTGATACTCTATCTGACATGTGAGAGTCTCCGTTGTTGAATTTCAACGCATCATTCCCTCAACACATCATACGAATCATGGTTAGTATAACAACATCTAGAATTTACCATATTGTTTCTTTTAACGCTTCTCACTGGTCAATGTTTTTAAAATGTTTAAATGCAGTTTTCTCCCTTCAACTCAAAAATGTTTGTTGTCTGTATGTTTAAATGCAGTTCTCTCCCAACTGACAATTGCACTCTCATGCTTAAAATGACTTTCTTACATTGTAACTTGTATTTTTAACGTTTTAAATTATGTACTAAAAATGATAAACAAAAAGTCTAAAAGAAGTAGATAACGATCCAATGCCAAAAGAAGAAAATCCGTTCTAAAAATCTGGTTCTGTCATTTATTAAAAACAAGTTTTGAAATTGACTGTCTAAAAACGTTGACCATTTAAATGTTTTCTAAAAAAATAATATTATAGAATTTTTACTAAGAATATGTTAAAATGATAATTTACGAGCTGTGCTGCAAACTTACTAGTATGGAGGTTAGCACTCAGTATTCTGATGTCATATATATATCATATCAAGATTTGGCTCTATCATATGTAGGGAGCCGCTTGCTCACTAAGCTGAAGGTCCAGGGTTCAATCCCGACATGGATAGTTCAACCCGGTTTCACCCTCTCAATGATGCATGTCGGATGGGCTTACATGGTAAAAGCGCCTAGTCGTTCGGATGGGACAATAAACCAAGGTCCTGTGCTCTATTGGCTGTGCACGTTCAAAACCCTTCGACAGTTGGAAATCGAAAATAAGAGCAGACAAATGCCACTGTCCTGGCAAAATTTCCCTCATTGCACACTGCATGGCGTTTGCTCGTCCTCAGTCAGCCCATATAGGTGCAGAAAAGTCGGACGTAAAACTCCATTCATTTCATTTCTTTCATATGTATGATAATGCATATGAAAACTATTAATATATATTCTTTAACTATTCTAATTCCAATGATGTATAAAAATGTACATTAATTAAAAACAACTACTTTTTAATCAGATGACTTTTCACTACCGAACGTGAACTGGTTATTCTACTTTTCACTCCCGAATATAAAAAATTTATATGCCGATTTTTATGTTCTGTAAATTTCGCAGTATGGATTGAAAACGCCATTTTTAACCCATGGACGAAACCGGATGCGCACTGCCCAGTATCGTCTCACGATTCTAGTTTAGATTTGATTTTATTGCAGTGCGTTCGATTCTCGAACGCACTGCTTTGTTTTGCAATTGACTATTCTTTTTTTTTTTTTTTCGTTTTCTGGTCTCGCTATTTCGGTATAATATATAGGTGCTCGTTGTGAGGTGAATGCAAAATGACGCACTTTTGACCAACCGGAAATGATGTATGACAAAAAGTATATTTTAGGTTTTTTATCAATTTAACCTACAGTTTTCAACTGATTTCGAAGAAACCTTTTTTGTTTAGCCATTTATCGCCTGTCTAAACGATAATTATTTTAAAACACTCGAATTTTGACTTTTGATGCTGAATTTTGGAACTTATTTTTGACATTTTTTTCAACTTTCACAACTTTATTCCGATCAATCTGAAAATTTACAGGATTATAGACATTGTTATTGCAAACACAACGGTATTATCAAAATTTTGATATCACTTCCGGTTTTGACGTCATTTGCTTTTAAACTTGAAATTTTAACTTCCGGAGTTTTGGAGATATTAAAAAAAAATTGTCTGCATTATGTTAGAAATTGTCATTATAAAAGATATCAAGAATTCAATTTGACCCGGAAGTAATATGTCAGACGCCACGTTGTTGTGAGTAATTTTTATAAAAGTCAAAATGGGGCCTCAAGGGATAATTGGATTTGCACAATATTGGTGTCTATGAAATCCTTAATCGATTGCCACCAACCTTATGGCAGCGGATTTTTGAATTTCGATTTAGACGTTTTTCTATTTCCGGACAAAGAATTTCAGTAATGACCAAAACTTACTATTATTATTATGGGTTTGTTACGTCAGATGTAGTAAAAGGTGACCCATTTCAACCAGTAGCAATTCGCTCAGTTTTTGGATGGTTATTTTGCGGTCATGCATCCAACCAAACCAACACACAGAGTTCACCACTCATGTCAATGAATATCCAGGTTCATAATAACAGCGACTTAAACAACACTCTTCAGAAGTTCTGGGACATTGAATCATTAGGGATCAAAAGTGATGAAAACCCAGTTTCAACAATAGAGCATGAGTTATTAGAAAGTTTCAAAAAAGGAAATATGAAGTTACCTTACCATGGAAGAAAAATGTATCCCTGAAGAATAATTATGATCAAGCAGTCAAGCGTCTGATTAGTTTGGAACGAAATTTGAATAAATCACCACGTAAAGCGCAAGTTTATCAAGAAGATATTGAAAAGTATTTAGTAGAAGAGTTCTCTGAAGAGGTTCCAAGTGAAGAGATGGTACCACATGATGATCGTCCAGTATTTTATTTGCCTCATCATGCTGTCATCAGAGACGATAAAAGTACTTCCAAAGTAAGAATAGTATTTGATGGATCGTCTACTGATGAATTTGGTACATATATAGCTGTATTCATGCCGGTCCATCTTTGCAACAAGATTTAGTTGGTATCTTGTTAAAGTTTAGAAAGAATCAGACAGCGTTAGTCGGTGATATTCAAAAGATGTTTTTACAAGTCAAGCTAAATGAGAAGGATAAGGATGCTCATCGATATATATGGAGAGGTCTTGCTACTTATTCCCCACCCAAAGTTTATCGTATGACAAGATTGACATTTGGAATTATTTCAAGTCCGTTTCTTGCCATTAATGTAACTCAAGAACATGCCAAATCTTACCAAGAACAGTTCCCTGCTGCATCTAAAGAAATCTAACAAAACACCTATGTTGACGACATTGCAACTGGAACAGATACACCAGAAGATACCTCAAAATTGCAGCTTGAATTAAAGAAACTTATGGATATTGGTGGATTCAACCTAACTAAGTGGGCAAGCAATTGTGCATATGTAATGAATAACATTCCACTTAACGACAGAGCTCCTGATGGTCAGATATGCTTTGAAAATGACACCAACGATATTGGTTATTCCATGAAGACTCTTGGTTTGAGATGGAACCCACAAACAGATACTTTGAATTTCAAAATAAAGGTACCAGATGATGTTATTGCTGCAAAATTAACCAAGAGAAAAGTCTTATCTCAAGCAGCTCAAGTATATGACCCTCTTGGTCTTATTGCACCGTTCACCGTAAGATCTAAGATCTTGTTTCAGTCTTTATGGTCTAAAGGTTTGGAGTGGGATGACGTTCTTCCTGGTGACATCTCAGAATTATGGATTCAATGGTTTGAAGAACTACCCACACTGGAATGTCTGCAGATTCCAAGAAAATATACAGACTTACCACTGAGTAGCTATAATAGGATTGAGTTTCATGGATTTGGAGACGCCTCAGAGCAAGCATATTCCGCAGCAATTTATATAAGGGTCACACCAGCAGAAGGTGACAAATCTTATACAAGTTTACTTATGTCGAAGTCAAGAGTAGCTCCAGTAAAACGGATCACACTTCCTCGTTTGGAGTTAATGGCGGCCCTGATTACAGCGCGGTTAATGAAGTACGTCCAGTCCCTAATTGGTATTGAAGTTCACAAGGTTATGTGTTGGACAGACAATTCCTCTACTCTTCACTGGATAAGAGGTTTAGCATCGCACTGGAAGCCTTTTGTTTCAAATCGGGTTCAAGAAATCCAGTCCTTATATGAACCAACTATCTGGAGGTATTGTCCGAGTGCAAGTAATCCGAGTGATTTGGTAACAAGAGGAGTCTCGGCTGAAAATCTAATTAGTAATCATTTCTGGTGGCATGGACCTCAATGGTAGTGCCAATGATTTTCCGCGATCGCGGAAAACGGACGGAATTCGCGGAATACGTGATGTGAAACGGATTCGAGTTTTTCACGCGGATTTTGATTTTTTAAAGTAAAATTGGTTGATTTTGTGATAAATAAATTCCATTCTTGCAAACATTGATCGTAATTTACAACAAAGTCTCATAATTATTCACGTCTTTCAACTAGGTTGTACATGTTTTGAAGTTCAGTGTTAATAATGTCAGTTTGAGTGCGTTCGATTTGTTGTCTGTGTTCTCGCTCCGTGTATCGATAGACGATATCGACACGAAAAGGGAAGCAGTCCAACAAATCGAACGCAATCGAACCGGGAGCAGTCAGAGTTAGATTAGGTTAATCAAGTTCGGATCAAGCCCTTTTGATAACGATGCATCTGATTGGTCCTTACATTTCAATTTGAGTAGAGTTGACCAATCAGATTGCATTTTACTTTTTCTTTACTTTTCCTTTCAAAATGGCGTCCAATATAAACAAATCCGACAATCAAAACATTCCACCACCAATGAAGAAAACAAAAAGAACAACCCCCTGACTTCAGTAAATGCAAAAGAGCGGGCTAGGCAATTCCCCGATAATTTATATTATGATGGAAATATTTTATTTTGCAAATTCTGTCAACACTCAATAGACTACGTTCGTTTGGACACTGTAAAAGATCACCTCAAGAGCAAAAAACATACACAGAAGAAAACAGCTACTGTTAGCAATGCAAAGCAAGTCACTCTTCAAACAGTCTTGTCTTCTAAAGATGCAAGAGAAGATATTGTAATGGACTTTGTCAAGATGTGCACTTTAGCAGATATCCCTTCAGAAAAAACAAGCAAAACTAGAACCGTGGACGGTACCGAGCAGTGTGTATCCGATGTCGACCATGGGTGAAAAGTTACATCTTTCGACCCAAGTTGGGAGATTTACAGCAGAAATCTATATTTTTATTCGTTAATTTAAAAGTAGAAATAGTTAATGTTAAGGATTGAAAATTAAATGGAATAAATAAAAATTTCAACCAATAGCACATACGATTTGAATGTAGGACATTCTTCATGGTCCAAACAAATTTACTTCACAGTCTGCAACTGCTGCTCATACTCTAATCAAAAGTTTGTCGTTAAAAGAATACATCATACTCTTATGTTTCTTTAAAAAACTTTTCTTTGTGAACAGTTTTATACAACGTATATAAAACTAAATTTTTAATACTATTTCAATAAATCACAAAGATAGATTTTGAAAAATATGATTTCTTCTTAAGAAATGTATTGATATATTCTACAGTTAGAATTTAATACCAATCTAAAAACTACTGAAAAAGATCACTTATAGTCTGGATCTTACTAAAGAGACAATGGCCCGTATGCACCAAATAATATCAAATTAAGAAGAATAGTATTATTTTAAACCTTAAATAGATTTAGTTAATTGTAATTAAAGATAATTCTACTTTTTGTATGCTCCAACTGAAAATTAACTAAATATATTTATCTCTACCATAATTGAAATTCAGTTATCCATTCGAACCACACACACAAAAGAGTTACTGCGCTGCTGTGGCAACGGAAAATGGTCTCAGAGCGTGTTATGGTCGCCATAAGCGTGCTATTACTTACTAATAGCGTGGTGGAAACGTCAGACATCGTGCGACATCGGTCGCCAATGATCGAAAACGCCAAGGTCTGACGATCGGTCCTGGAACGCGTTGAGAACTCGGTGGGATCGCGAACGTCGTGAGACAAACGTCGTAACACCTCTATGAACGTAGCATAAGCGCAGTACACGCGTGGCAAAGAAAACGGTAACACTTGAAACGGCGACTTCAAGGTGTCCTCACCACGACCCTCGGGTTTCTGATACGACTCTACTACGCGTCCCTATGGTGTTGCCAAGGCGATCTTACTAGGATTTCACCACTGCTATGCGATTGAACATAAGGCTTTTAGTGCGAATATTGAGCTCTCGTGCGGTCCCTACTGCGTTTATGGAGTTCTTACATACAACTACGGCCATGTTATTGTTAACCAAGCGTGTACTACGTTTCTATGGCCACGGCCTCTGGTAACTTTCTTGGTTTCTTCTGCATTGTCTTGCTCAGAAATGAATATTTCTGAAAATATGACTGCATTTTATAGTCGTCGTGATTACGTGATAGAAACGTCATGAGTCGTGGAAGACGCCTGGTAAGGGCAGTAGGCTAATGGGTACAAAGTAGAATTCTCTTTAGTTGATACTTTTACAAACAATTGGTGGTATTCAACAATGATTTTATGTTCTATCTAAACCACTCATCCCAATACCTAGTCCGATACTCGCTGACTCTTTCCCCAGACTGATAGCTATTTGGACGGATATGGCTGGGACAGATTTTATTTCTCGGGAAAAAAACTTTGATGGACTCGAATACATGGCCTGTATGGTGAAAGGGGGTCCAGGCGATCTTTGACATGTCTGTTTACAGGAATCACGGTTATTTTCACTTATTTTAAGTTCAATTAAATCGTCTTAGAAATAATCGTTAAATTTCAAACATCCAAGAGCCACAAAAGGCATTTTTACTAATTTACAAATAGAATTAAAAGTTAAAACTGGTCTCGACCAATTTTAAGTTTAGAATTAAATTAACCAGTTTTTAAATATATTTAAGATAATTCTATGTGGTGCAAACAAAATATAGAATTAAATTATAAGTTAATGTTATTCGGGCAGGATAGAATTAAATTAGGCCTAATTTCTAAATACTAAAAAACGTAAAAAAATTGACGTGAACATGTGGGAAAATTAATACTTATATGGGGTTGAACAGATTCGGATTATTCATAATTTCTTGCGAAAAGCTTATTTGTTGAAAATATGACAAATTAATGAATCTAAAAAAGTTTAAAGACTAACCAAAGGCACGAACCTAACATATTTTACACAATTATGAACAAATATAATACCCTTTTCCCCGATGAATGGAGCTTTATAACAAAACTACTAAATTCTCTAAATCGGGACCATGCGGATATGTACTTGTTTCTGCTTTAATGAAGTACTTTATTACTAAAATCAGAGCCTCCACAAAAATTGAACTGACATTGGGGCCTTATGCATTAGGGGAGGTAATCTAATTATTAACTGTGGGTTTGAACAAACAAAGTACACTGTCAACAGCATGTGTAAAATTTCTTGTAAATTACGGAAGTTGAAAATCTTAATTGAAAAGCGAATGGCGTTAAAACCGAAAGTGATATCAAATTGTTAAAAACATAGTTTTGTTCGCAATCAAAGTGTCTATCCAACTGTAGGTAGGTTTTCAGATTGATCAAAATGAATTTGAAAAAGTCGGAAAAAATACGTACAGTTTAAATGGCAGAAGGAACAAATCTTCTAGATTCTAAAAGGCGGAATTTTGATTAAAAAATCTTGTATGATATATCCCTGGAAAGTGTAGATCAAGCATTGATGGATTGAGAAATGATTTTTGACGTATGTAAATTAGGTCACGTGACAGGGCTCTTTAAAGTTGCAATTTTCAAAGGGCTATAAAACCGGAAGTAAGCGTTTTGTCTCTGAAAATATTCAGTCTAATTAAAATCAGACCCTAATTTCGTTCGTTCGTTTTTTTTTAAATCCGGTTTTTTAACCACTACATTTGGGTCTGAGAACGTCGCGCTTTGCCAGCCGTTCAGTTTAACTTTGACCTTACCTTGATAAACATGACCTGATAAACTAGTCTACAGCACTTAGGAATCCTAGAATGCACCTATTGTTCGGGAACAAAATCCCAGCGCGGGAGAGGGCAAAGATCTGATTGGTTAAAACAAAGGTCATTAAGGTTAGGTCAAAGTTAACCTGAACGGCTGGCAAAGCGCGACGTTCTCAGACCCAAATGTAGTGGTTAAAAAACAGGATTTAAAAAAAAAACGAACGAACGAAATTAGGGTCTGATTTTAATTAGACTGTGAAAATATTATGCCATTAAATGCTTCTCATCGTGGACGTTAATTTTTGTAGAGGTCACTCGGTCACGAAAGGCCAAGGTCACGAAATATTGACCCTGAAAGTTTTGACAATTACTGATTTATTTCAACCGGTAATAAAAAAAATTCAGAATTGAAATTCAAAAAATCGGCTTCCCATGTTTTGATAGCAATCAACTGTAGATACCATAATCATCAATATTATGCAAATTCCATAACACCCTGAGGCCCCATTTTGCGTTTTATAGAAATATACCATTTCAAAATGGCGACTGATCCGTTACATCCGGGTCAAATTTTATCACTTGTATACTTTTGTGTCTACAAAACAAATATACTGCAAAAAGAATTTTTCGAATATCTTCAAAATTCCGGAAGTTGAAATTTCAACTTTAAGAGCGAATGACGTCAAAACCGGAAGTAATAATAACATTTTTGAAATAGACTATTGTATACAATCAAAATATCTCTCTATTTATTATTGGTCAGATAGATCAAAGGTCAAGGTCAAAAGATACGGGTCTTCAAAATATTGACAAAATTTAACCGGAAATTGCAGGAAAACCAAATCGAAATTCAAAAATCGGCTTCCCGACAATTTTTATAATTTTTATGTTCTTTTATTTGACACCAGATTCGTCGAAATCGGATAAACTGTTTTTTCTGAATAAAATTTTGGCATTTTTTTACAAAAATCAAAATGGCGGCCAAACTATAAATATTTTCTTCCCGAAATTTCCTCTCATTTTTTGAGGCATAACGATATCTATCTATTAGTATCAGTTTTTTTGATAACCACATGATTTTCGTGGAGTGGGTCAACCGGAAGTGAGAAGTTTGATATCATGAAAACCGGAAGTGATAAAAAAGTTTAACCGAGGAAATTTGTTCTCTAATGTGATCTGCTTGAGCTTCAGAATTTTTGATAAAATCGGAGGAATAGCACAGAAAATAGAAATTTTGGCCAAAAACAGCAAAATTCGACACAAAAAAGTGTGCTATGAATTTTCAAAATTCGAATTTTTTTCACTACTATCCTATTAGATATTTGCACGAGATTCAAAAAACGTAACTTCGAGAAAAATCGGTTCAAAAATGCGCTTTCTAAGGCCAATAAACCACTTTTTGCACAGTTTTCAATATTGCACTTCCGGTTGTGCAAAAATGTTCCAATTTACATTCATTCAGTAATAGACCATATACAGTGATGTAATGCATTGCAGATATTGCTGTAATTATCACAGTTTCTTCAGAGTACTCGGTACAAAATTAATTTTTTTAAAAATTACGAAAACAAAGCAGTGTGTTCGCGAGAACACACTGCAATGAAACCATTCTTTTTGAAACACTGCAGAAATGGGGGAGCTATACCACAGGCACCAACTCTCAGACAGACTTATGTCTCAAGAGTTTTTAACACCCACTTAGATGCACTGAAGGCTAAATTTCAAGATGGTAACAAAATTGCAATAATAGCTGATGAAACAACAGACAGAAGAGACAAGAGTGTTTTGAATATTGTTGCTGGTGTTCGAGGTGAATATTTCTTGATTGGAGTTATATTTCTATTGGCATGTAACCATTCCACTGTCAGTCAGGCAATTATTCAAACCGTAATCTCCATGGGTATCAGCTTCAATGATGTATTATCAGTTGTGACAGATTCAGCAGCTTATTTCAAGAAAGCATACAGAGATGTTCTTCAACCTATTTTTCCTGAATCAATTCATGTCTTATGTTTAGCTCATATCATTAATCTTGCTGGAGAAGTTTTTCAAAATTGGTCGGATTTTACTCATGTTTCCACATTGGTTTCATCTATAGCATCAGCTTTTAACAAGAAACCTGCTCGGAAACTAAGATATTTGGCATTCTTGGCAGAATACTTACCTAAAGATCAAGTCAAAGCAGCACCAGTTCCCTGTCAAACAAGATGGAATTCATGGTTTGAAGCTGTGTTGTACCATTCCACACACTTTCATTTATATGAGGAATTTTTTAAACAGGAAAAGGGACAAGCTCAATGTATCGAAAGGATAATTGAATTGTGTTCGAATAAATCACTTTTCAATGAAGTTCAACTTCAACTGATGTTCATATCTGAAAATTGTATTCCAATTATGTCAACACTCACAAGTTTAGAAGCAACAAAAGATCCACTGGCAATTGGAGTTTATAATAAATTGGAAAGTCTGCGTCAATTTTTGATTTCTGGTACAACTAAAGAAACCTTTGGGCTTGAGACGGATCGATTACTTGGCCTATTAGAAAGAACAGACAAAGTGAAAGCTGTCAAGTCATTCCATGATGTTTTTACCAAGTCTTTAAGTAAACTTGAAGCCCATATTGACTCCCATCCAGGTTATGACATTTATAAATCTATCAGATTGTTTGACCCAAGACAATTGGGTATGTTGTCACATGATGTAAAGAATTATAAATCTATACCGGGCATGAATATGCCATCTAATGAATTACTTAATGAGTTCCAGGCTTATGTTCAGCTTACACCAGCTGACATCCCAGAAGCATTTGATGCAGCTGCTTTTTGGCACTCCATGAGTCACCGGTTCCCACTTCTAGCAAGAGTTGCGAAAGATGCAATCTGGATCCCTGTTGCTAGTGTGGATGTCGAAAGATCTTTCAGCCAGTATAAGCATCTTCTGGATGACAGAAGGGAGAGTCTAACTGAAGAAAACACCAAACAACTCATAATGTTATATTATAATGGTGATTTGGAAGGTCGTTTTAGTGTTTGAATTAGAATTAGGACTCACTCTTGTTTAAGGTGTTTTTGATTTTTTTTTTTATTTCTGTGATATTTTTATTTTATTTTGTTTCTGTGATATTTTTATTTTACTCCTAATTTTGTTTCAATTTATAAATTGAGTTTGTTTTATCTCGGTTTAAAAAAGTGATTTATTTTGTTTTGTAAAATATTTTTACAATTTTGAATTAAAGTATGTTATAATTAGATATCGTACTATTGATATTGGAAACTAGTATGTCAACAAAATAAATGCCATTGTCAAATCCCTTGGTCTGTCACACCTCTCTCAAACACCTTTTACCCCACCCCCCTCCACTTATTACTTTTCCCTAATGAAACCGGTGTTGAAACGGAATTTAAAAATTCTGAAACGGAAAATGCTCAAATCTGAAACGGAAAATCATTGGCACTACTCAATGGTTGCAGCTGACTGAGGATAATTGGCCTCAAGATATACGTTCAGCATCACTCGATGTCGTCTTGTGAGAAGCGTAGCTTGGATCAGAAGATTCCAACGTAATATAAGGCCAGATAAGAAGAGCCGAATTTTATCGCCTCTTACAGTACCTGAAATTGACGAAGCGGAACAGTGGTTGATGCTTGAAGTTCAGAAAACAGCCTTTGAAGAAGATATGTCAAGTTTACAAGCTAATGAAGTACCTCAAAATAACAAACTATTAAATCTTAATCCTTTCATTGATAAGGACACTGGTATTTTACGAGTTGGAGGAAGGATTCACAAGTCATTGCTTAGTCCAGAACAAAAACATCCAATTATATTGCCATCTGGACATGCGTTAGTAAAGTTGTTGATTCAAAGTGTACATTCTCAAGAACTTCATGGAGGCACTGAACACACTCTTTCTGTTCTTCGTCAACGTTTTTGGATCCTTAAAGGTCGATCTACAGTTAAGCAAGTTATCCACAAGTGTTTGATTTGTGGATTTTATAAGAATAAACCATTTGTACAAGAAATGGCGCCCCTGCCCGCTGATCGAGTAGTTCAAGCACCACCATTTAGCAACATAGGACTTGATTTCGCAGGACCTGTTTACCTAAAGGATCGTAAAAAGGCTTATATCTGCCTGTTTACATGTGCAGTTACCCGAGCCATTCATTTAGAACTGGTAGTTGATATGACTGTTGAAAGTTTTCTTCTTGCGTTACGTCGTATGGTTGCTAGACGCGGTATGTGTTCCATTATATGGTCAGATAACGCTAAAACATTTAAATGTGCTGATAAGGAGTTGCAGCGTTGTTGGCGTGTATTTGAAAATCCTGTCGTACAAGATCATCTGAACTCCAAGAAAATTCAGTGGAAATATATAGTGGAAAGAGCACCCTGGTGGGGTGGATTCTATGAACGGTTAGTTAGAAGTGTCAAGACTCCACTAAAGAAGATTCTTGGAAATTCTCTTGTGAGTTCTGAGACATTCAATACATTATTGATTGAAGTCGAAAGTCAAATAAATAGTCGTCCTCTTACTAATATAAGTGCGGATCCAGAAGATGCAGAAGCCTTAACACCAGCTCATATGATTTTAGGGCGACCTCTGCAAGCATTCCCAACCAGTCCAACGGTTACATTTGTTAGAAGTTGATCCGTAAAGAGAAGTATAGAAGATACATAGATTACCTATGTATCTGGGGGGAGGATGTTACAGACTAGATTCAATGACTATGTTCTGAAGTATACGAGTTACGTCCCTTTAGTTTAATCTTCGTGAAGAAGTTAATTTTAGTTTTAATTATGTTTTATTATGAAAAGTTTGAAGTAAATATTACATTAAAAAAAGAGTTTTGTGTTTAAATCATGAACATACAAGATTGATTTGCAAAAGAACAGTCTATCCTTTGTCTATCCACTTTCCACTTTGCGATTAAAATATTACTAATACCTAGCAAGAACTTAAACTCAATGAATGTATGTGTATATGGATGGGTGAATTTTGTGATATTGCGAAAAGGCCTAAATCCGATTGCGTAAATGTGTGTCACGTGAATCAAATTAAGCGTTGCTTTTTATAATAATATTTATAAAAATCATTTTTTTACAGGTTACATCTTAAAACAAATTGTATTATATTTGAGGTGTCAAATTTGTCTTGATGTTGTCATAGTTGTTTTGTGCTGTGTCAAATTTGTCTTCATGTTGTCATAGTTGTTTTGTGCTGTGTCATATTTGTATTGAATGTCATAGTTATTTTGTGTGGTCACATTGTCTTCATTTGTCAACATCTCGGAAATGCTTTTTCTAATCTTGGAGTTAAACCCCCATCCACAGAAAATCCTGAAGAGCTCATCGACTGGATGCATGCACTCTTAGTGAGTGAAGGTAAGATAGCTGCTACACAATCAGATGAGGATGAGAAGAAAAGGGATGATACTTTTCATGAGCATGCTGAAGAACAACACTATGAACCAAATCATCATGATTCAGGGGATAGGTATAGGTTAGTTCCTCAACTTCCTCGATTATCAACTTTTTCAGGGGATCCTGGTTGTAAAGGTGATACTTCGTTTGATATCTGGAGGTTTGAGGTTAGGAGTTTGTTGAGAAATGTATCTCATTCTCCAGAAGCTATAAAGATGTGTGTATTGAGATCTTTGAGAGGTGAAGCTTCTCGAGTAGCTATGAGATTAGGGGAAACTGTGACAGTTAAAACTTTACTTGCTAAATTACAAAGTCGATTTTGTATTGTTGAGAAAGGACAAAGTTTATTGGCTCAATTTTATTCAGCAACACAACAGGATAATGAAACAGTAACTAAATGGGCGTGTAGGTTGGAAGATTTATTAGATAAGGCTAAATTGGAAGATGAAATAGAAGAACATAAGTGTGAATCAACGTTAAGAACAAAATTTTGGAGTGGATTAAGAGACGAGTTAAAAGATAAGTCAGCTCACAAGTATGATAGGACAGATAGTTTTGAAGAGTTGTTGACAGAAGTCAGAATTATTGAAAAAGACACATCAGCAAGGTCTATAAGTACAACTAAAACCAAAGGTATAGCAAAGATGGTACAGCCGAAGACAGAAGACAATGAATTGAAAGCAATGATGGCAGCATTAACATGAACTGTTCAATCATTGAAGCAAGAAGTCTCAGAAATGAAGCAAGATAGAAAAGAACATAGTTTTACACCACCACCACCAAGAGTCTGTTGGCAGATTTTACATAGATGACTAATATGAGCATCCATTGCCAAGTTTCGGTCTAAGTAAACTCCAAGGTTTTTAGCCGTAGAACTGAAAGGAATGAATGATTGACCTAATTGGAGACCATCAAGTTCATGACCAGCCAGTCGGGACGAGGGTCCAATTAACATGGCCTCAGTTTTATCAGTAGTTGAAAACTCTACATAGGAATCATTTGTTACCAATAGGCAGTATACCAGCAGCAACCACATTGGCACCAGTACCTGACATTGTTACCGCAAAACCTAGAGGAAAATTAATTTCAGATTGTCCACAGGAGTCGGAGTCAACTGATCTGAGTGAGGAAGAGTCAGAACCAGAGTATATAGTGGATGATACTAGTTGTAAGTATTCTGTCGACACCACTAGAGCTACATCTGGAAGAGAAGATGATAGAGACAGGGTTGAAAGTAGTTACTATATCGTAACTTACACTCCTTTACTCCCGTGGAAGTTACGATTGGTACACTATACGAGTGTACGCGCAAAAAATACAGGCTTCTAAAACCTGATTCCCAGCATATACCATGACAATTTATGTACAAAAGAATACTGCTACTCTAAATAGTATAGTATGAACTAAAAAAACTAGCTAATGCCCACTTTCTCTTCATAGTAATTGGATTTGAAGTTTTTAAGCGTTATATTTCCTGATGCACGACTCCATTGTTGTTTATCGCGAGATCTCGTCTCGTCTAAGTCCCGCCCACTAGTTTCCTTATAAGGATTCTTTACTACGAATTCTACAACTCCCATTGCCAATCCGCCATTTTTTTTCCACGGTCAACTCATTAGCATACTATTATGGACAGCATCAACATATATGGAACGTGACGTATTTCCTGTATGACATGCGCACTTCATTGAAGGTCGCCATTCATGTTTTAAAAATGTAAAAATATCAGTAGTCGTCGGATTTTTGCTAATCACATAATTAGACGGTAAGGTTTTACCCTTTTTTCAATCGGAATTAGTTTATTATATGTATAGCCATTGGTTGAGCTATCTACATTGCGTTTGGGGGCTAGTTTAATAGGAAATAAAGGAGCTTACTTTTTTGTCATCAAATGACAACAAATCTTGCGCCAAGGGTTATAGAGGGACCATACACTACTGTGTCTGTAAGTCGAAGAAATGGAAGACACAGTAGTGGAACATTTCTAGGTTGAAAGTACCATAGTTGATCAACAAGGTGAAGAAACTAGGCCAGAGTCACCTGTACCTGAACTATTATCTTCAAGTGAGACACCAGAGAATACTCAGCGACCAGTTCGACAACACAATCTACACCCACTTTAACCTGGCATCAACGTGCTGATATTATAAGATCAATGCTGCCGCAGGATTTCATGTCATTATCTCAAATTCAGTTAAAAGTAATTTTAGAAATGCTACCAGTATTATGTAAGTCAGTGTTTTCAGAAGTGTATAAATTTTAATTGGTAGGTAAATGTTAGGGACAACATTTTAATTTGGGGAAGGAGTATGTTATAGTATGAGAGAGTGTGACTTTAATGAATGATTTATATTTACAGCAAAACACAACTTATTACTAATCTCTTAATTTGTTCTCACTTTCTATTTTCTCTCTTTCTCTTATTACTCTTGAGTTAAATTCTATAAATGTTCAGTGATCTTTCATCATTATTATTGTGGGATATTGGGATACCTGGATACAGAGTCATTAGTTACATAGTTTCTGTATAGTACAGTCATATTTGTCCTTTCTGCAAATTGGTCTGTTTGTATTTCATATGGAGTTTATTGGATATAGTTTATAGGTATGTTAAAGTGTTTTATAAGTATAAGTTTAGGTTTTATAAATAGTTTAAGAATAGTATAAGTAATTACATGTATAGCAAGTTTTCATAAAGCAACATATTTTTATACTTGCAAATCTAAGTACCATTTATTAATTAAATAATAGAAGTCAATTTCGTTAGTATTTTAGTTACATGTATTTGATTTAATGTCTTGTTTCAGAAATAGTATTGTATGATAGATAGCCTATTAAGTTATATAGTTCTATGCATCTTTAACCCCACTTCGGGTAAGACTTATTTACAGCTTTTGTATTTTACATGTATATAATGTGGCATTGTTATTTATTTCAAATATTGATGCATTAGGTTAATTTAGTATACAGTATGCAATTTGATTTATTGGAATGATCTTATCTTATTGCAGGGCGTACTTTACAAGTACGCCCTGCTTTGTTTTGCAAATGATTATTCTTTTTTTTTTTTTTTTTTTTTGATTTCTTGACAGAGCACAGGGACGAAACGGCACATAGTACGGTAATGTTCGTACCATGTCATATTTGTAAAACAAGCTCATTAGATTTTAAATGTATTACGGAACAGTTATGCAAATATGGTTATGCATAAATTATGCATCCATGAAATATTTCGGACAGTACTGGGAGTCATATTTACACTTCGATTTGCATAGAGTTTCTTGCATTGTATTGTACATATTTAACAACATAGTATCGATTTATAAAAAATGTCAATTTGCAAAAATATTTGCAACTTTTTGTAGCAAAACTATTTTAGTACTGTTCTAAAATGTTTACTTATAATGCAATCGATCTGAAATTTTAAGTATATAATACTATCATAATGATAAACCTAAATCCGTTTTCAGAAATTTTGCAACTTTTCTGGTTTTTGCAAAAATTGCACTTAAAGTTCGATATTTAACTTTTTACCTATCACAGATACACGGAAATAAATACATGCATGTAACTAGACATATCATTAGACACAGATTTAGCAAAAAAAATTGTACCGGAAACGTCAAATCTTCCGCCATCTTGGATAGTACCAACATTTCTTAAATCGGTTATAAGTTTTTTATTTAGTATCCGATTTCTATGATTTTGGTATTTATTGAAACCTGAGTCGTTTAAGACCATTGTCTAGGGATCCGAATTTTGAAATTTTATTTTGCTTTCTTGCAATTTTTAATTGAAATTTTTTTAGATTGCTCAATATTAGAAGTCATTTTTCTCGTGACCTTGACCTCCCATGACCTTGAATTTCTCAAGACACCAAGTTCTCGACAATATCTATCCACTGGTATTTTCATTTTTTGTTTTTTACCGTAACTTTCGGTTTTATAAGCAATTGAAAATAGTTTAAAATTTGTTTTAAATAGCTCTAGCAGCGACCCTTTTTGTGCAAATATCATAATTTTTGCATATTCGTAATCTACGCATCAAGACGCATCCAATGGTGTATAATATGCATACCTTTCACGCATATTATTCAAAGTGGCATTAAATTCCTAGGTGCAATGAATTTCAATAGAGGTATTTCGGTTAATTAGTGTCAGTGACCCTGTCAACACAGATATAAATCAAAGTTTAGGGTGTTAATTTAAAGCTATGTTCACACTATTTACTGATAACTATTTCATGTGTCCAGTTATAACATATAAGAACACTATAGGTTGCATTGAACAGCGTAATGCTGTAATTTATGCATACGGAACCACATTTAAAGGTACATTTCCACTTAATTTTCCAACTTTTTTATTTCTCATCCGAATTATATGAAAATTGGTACGTATATGCATTATCGGATTGCGTATTCAGGGGAAATGTTAGATTTTGGTTCTGCGCATGCGCATCACCAACTTTCTTATTTCTTATCTGAATTTCATCTAAATCGGCATGTATGTGTATAATTAGATTCGAAATATCATGGATATATTGAATTTGTGTAGTGCGCATGCGCATCACCAACTTTCTTATTTCTTATCCGAATTTCTTCTAAATCAGCATGTATGTGTATAATTAGATTAGAAATATCATGGATATATTGAATTTGTGTAGTGCGCATGCGCATCGCCAACTTTCTTATTTCTTATCCGAATTTCTTTAAAATTGACATGTATGTGTATAATTAGATTCGAAATATCATGGATATATTGAATTTGTGTAGTGCGCATGCGCATCGCCAACTTTCTTATTTCTTATCCGAATTTCTTCAAAATTGACATGTATGTGTATAATTAGATTCGAAATATCATGGATATATTGAATTTGTGTAGTGCGCATGCGCATCGCCAACTTTCTTATTTCTTATCCGAATTTCTTCAAAATTGACATGTATGTGTATAATTAGATTCGAAATATCATGGATATATTGAATTTGCGTAGTGCGCATGCGCATAGCCAACTTTCTTATTTCTTATCCGAATTTCTTCAAAATTGACATGTATGTGTATAATTGGACCCAATATATCATGAATGTATTTAATTTGTGCTGTGCGCATTATTGAATTTGCGTAGTGCGCATGCGCATAGCCAACTTTCTTATTTCTTATCCGAATTTCTTCAAAATTGACATGTATGTGTATAATTGGACCCAATATATCATGAATGTATTTAATTTGTGCAGTGCGCATGCGCATTGTCAACCTTATTTCTTATCCGAATTTCTTCTAAATCGGCATGCATGTGTATAATTAGATTCGAAATATCATGGATATATTGAATTTGTGTAGTGCGCATGCGCATCGCCAACTTTCTTATTTCTTATCCGAATTTCTTCAAAATTGACATGTATGGGTATAATTAGACCCAATATATCATGAATGTATTAAAATTGTGTTGGGCACATGCACATCGTCAACCTTCTTATTTCTTATCCGAATTCCTACAAAATCAGCTTGTGTCGCATGCGCTACAAGAAAATGAGTATAGGGCATGCACAAGAAATATTGCCGCACCGGTCGTACCTTTGTGTCGTAACAAGCCCTGCATCAGTACTGTTAACTGAACAGTTCTAGTTTGTATTTGTTTTATTTATAATTGTATATAATTGTTATATTTGTGTATTGCAGGGTTTTTGTTGCTCTGTTTTACCAAATAATAAAACCATAAAAGAACCCTGTCTGGTTATTTGAACTACCCCAGACCACCCTATAACATATCAAAAGGATCCATGAAGAATTGTAGCCTGTAGTGTGAGCACGAGCAAAAATACGAACGCGATATCAGAGTTTTACGCGATATCTCTAAAGAAAATCATCGAATCATCACCAAATTCAATAGTGCACATCTTCATAATGATATTGACACACATACAAAATGGATCCATGAAGAATTGTAGCCTGTAGGGTGGGCACGAGGTAAATGTGAACGGACCGACGGACGGACCGACAGGGGCAACCACAATATATACGCCCATACTTACGTGTGGGCGTATAAGAAAGGGGGATGTGACATTGGCTTAAATGTAGTCTGTAGTCATCTAGTTATAGGCTAGCGTTATCTCCCTCTTATACATGCAGTGACATCATAATTATTGTATTGTATTGCCTCCATTATGATTGTGTCATAAATGTAAAGACATTAACATATATTATAAAGTTTATCATGCAGCACAACCATTGTGTTGTTATTACTTATTTACAGAGATTATACAATTAGATTAATCCAATGGAGATTATACAACTAGATTATTCCAATGGAGATTATGTTTAGATGGTGATTGGTGATCATATCTGGAGATAAACTTTATGACATATGAATATACAGTCTTTGAGTATACTAAGTGAATGAAGTTTTATTATATGTTATATTTTAAGGTACCCTCAGGGGCACCGGAACCACGGGGGCAGGGGGCGATCTAAGAAACTCTAAAATACAAAATTTTCTCGGGTGGCTTACGGCGCCCTCCGAACCCCTAGACCGGAAGGTTCCCTCGCTTCGCTCGGTCACATAGTGCCCTTTATATCACAGCTCCGTCCCCGCCGCTAACATTTCCTTCTGGCGCCCCTGGGTACCCTAATATTTTCTATATATAAATTATAAGTTTAATCAGAAATATTATAATAACACAACATGGCTGAATTGGGTGAATTAAGATCACAGTTAGAACAACAAACTGAAAGATAGCTTGCCAGGCATATATAGGCATAATATACGCCCACTGGCAGCTTTGTTTAAAAAAGAACATTTGGCAGAAAACAGAAACCATCACAACCATGAAATATTCATTGTAGTCAAAGGCCTACATTTCGTTCAGAACTTAAATTAATATTTTCATTGTGTGATAATAAACTATTTCAATAACAAGGGCAATAATTCATATAAAATATTTTTCGATTCTTTTGATTTTAAATAGGGTTTATCCTTGGGTGATAATAAACAATTTCAGTAAGTTTTGTAAAAAATCCGTAAAGAATTGTGACTTGTAGAGTGTTAACGGGCTAAAAATCAAATGCATTTTAAAGAACAAGGGCAATAATTCATATTAAATATTTTTTGATTTTTTTGATTTTAAATAGGGTTCATCCTTGTGTGATAATAAACAATTTCAGTAAGTTTTGTAAAAATCCGTAAAGAATTGTGACTTGTAGAGTGTTAACGGGCTAAAAATCAAATGCATTTTAAAGAACAAGGGCAATAATTCATATTAAATATTTTTTTATTTTTTTTATTTTAAATAGGGTTCATCCTTGTGTTATAATAAACAATTTCAGCAAGTTTCATCAAAATCCGTAAAGAATTGTGACTTGTATATTGTAAACGAGCTAAAAATCGAACGCGTTTTAAAGAACAAGGGCAATAATTTATATCAAATATTTTTCGATTCTTTTGATTTTAAATAGGGTTCATCTTTGGGTGATAATAAACAATTTCAGTAAGTTTCGTCAAAATCCGTAAAGAATTGTGACTTGTAGAGTATTAACAGGCTAAAAATCGAACGCGTTTTAAAGAACAAGGGCAATAATTCATATTAAATATTTTTCGATTCTTTTGATTTTAAATAGGGTTCATCCTTGGGTGATTATAAACAATCTCAGCAAGTTTCGTCAAAATCCATAAAGAATTGTGACTTGTAGAGTGTTTACAGGCTAAAAATCAAACGCGTTTTAAAGAACAAGGACAATAATTCATATTAAATATTTTTCGATTCTTTTGATTTTAAATAGGGTTCATCCTTGGGTGATAATAAACAATTTCAGTATGTGTCGTCAAAATCTATAAAGAATTGTGACTTGTAGAGTGTTAACGAGCTAAAAATTGAACGCGATTTAAAGAACAAGGGCAATAATTCATATCAAATATTTTTCAATTCTTTCGATTTTAAATAGGGTTCATCCTTGGGTGATAATAAACAATCTCAGCAAGTTCCGTCAAAATCCGTAAATAATTGTGACTTGTAGAGTGTTAACGACCAATTGTGGACGGACGGACGGTCGGTCGGACGGACCGATGGACGGACCAACGGACATGGGTGACGGCAATATACGCTCCACATTTCATGTGCGCGTATAAAAATCTGATATTTTAGAAAAGGAACTGTTAAAAGCTAAGCTAAGCAGATGATAGCTGAGATGTCCATTCCGAAGGCCGACTCTTCCAATCAGACGGTTTATGTTTCTCGAGAGAAGAAATTGGTCAAATTATGTGGACGTCCCAAGAAAGATGGTGATCCAGATGTCTTAGAGTGGATTTAAGAACATTTAAGAACAATTAACACAGATGCTGCTAAAATAGAATTTCTGTTAGACAATCTTGGTGGTCAGTGTAAAAATGAGGTGCGACTGAGATCTGAAGTTGAGAGAAGCAATGTTCTCTAGTATCGGGGACACTGATAGCATCAATTTGCGCCATTACAATTTCCATTCCGATTGATGTTATCAGTGTCCGCAATACACATACAATCCCTTAGTCATTTTAGATGAGATAATCAATTTTATTTGGACTTGGACAATTACCTTTGATACCTGCCAATGACAAGAATTAACTGATTATAGATGCATTAAAGCACTGTTATCAAGTGCTTACAAAAGATTTGTGAATTATTTGTTTTTATCATAATCGCTTCACACAGGCAAGTCCCAAACTAGCTTTGGCGTTTTTTTTCGGGAACTTTTGCCAATTAACCCCGATAAAAATTTGCCGAAAAAGCTGTTACCAGAAAAAATTCTAACCACCAGCCTACAAACAAAAAAGGCTCAGCTCACTCAGTCCCCCTGCTTATAGATTCTTTTTTTCATGGATACGCCACTGATTTAAATCAAATTTAAGGACAACTTCTGATTTGGGCTGCTCCAAAATCGACTTGTTTTCATATACATGTAGATAAAAGCTATATAAAATTTTACCAATGACTCTAAATCTGTCGTATCAGATGGTAATGTATAAATAAAATAAAATAGAAACGGGATCTTGTTTGAACCAATTGGTAAAAGTTTAATCATCCAACATAGCTTCGCCTCACAGTCTTCTTTCAGGGGCAGATACACATGTACACCCAAGAAGATACTTGATATAATCAAGGAAACATTCACTTTGGCGACAATTGGTCAGTTACAGAGAGAATTTTATCAACGAAAAAAGAATGAGGGTGAATCATTGCAAGCTTATTCATTAGTTTTACTGAATCTGGTAGACAACATTTTCCAGAAAGATGGTAACGCCTCCTGATAGGGAGATGACATTAAAGGAAAGATTTGTAGATGATGTGGTGGATCCTATTTTAAGGTGTATTCATATAATACACTGTTGAGGACAACATGTAGTAAGCCGAGAAGAATGTAACATGGTAAATATAACTGATTGTTAATTTAGTGTAAATCTTTAGGATGGTCTTACATCCTTGAACTTTTAACATTTGTCGTCTGGTCACTAATTTTATTTGACGCGATTTTATGCTTCTGTCTTTAAGTTGTAGTGTGTTAGCCTACTACAAAGATGTGAACTAAAACCGACTCTAACTAAACCTCTCTTAGGAAATTTTACGACCGCCATCAAAAATTGATTTATCAATACAAATCATCTGTTTGTGTTATGACTGCAAATGCTTTTGCTAAACGATTCTTTTTAACTTATCCTCACGAAACTGTCGAGTTGTCACCTTATTTTTATAATTTTACTAGACACTACTCTTGTTTTGCCTCCCTCTATCTTATATATTAAGCAGCTATTACTGGTGGTGTTCTAGGCAGTATTTGCTTGCCCTTCTGATAATATGGTTCCTCGTTGATTGATAGCGTACGGATTGAGTTTGTGTAAATTTGTCGTCGAGTCATGTTTGTTTCATCCGACGCTTTTTCACGTTTTTGTTTTGTAGTTTTGTGGATGTTTAACAGCTAGGACGGGTGTGGCACCAGGCAGGGTATGCTTACTCTTCTAGACACCTGATACCACTTTTCATTATGATATACTTACTCATGTATGATTGATATAATTCCTCATTTGAAAAGTTCTTAAGCTGTTACCTATGTTTCGTCAAAATGTCCTTTTGGATTTCGAGTTTCGTTTTGCGGTTCGGATCGTCAGTACTTGGTTTCTTTATTCTAATTATTGGCATGAATAGCTGTCCATAGTATCATTATAGATTCTCATATCTAGAGATCTTAAGAGTTCCCGAGATCATTTATTATAATAATTTTTGTTCCAAAAGGAATATTTATTATGAGGAACAATTATACAGTCACAAGTGGAGAAGCAGGTCATCATAAGACTATAATGTAATAATTTACATCCTTTTTGGAAGTAAGTACAATATGATTTCATAGTGTCCATTTGTATTCAAGTAAATTAATAAGATATAAATTATTTGTAAACTTATTATATTTAATACATGTTCTGAATATTGAATTTTATAGTTTACATTATCAATTCCATTCTTTTTGCTTAAAAATAGTTTTCTTTTAATTTGTTCTATAGAACATTTTCCAAAACATGTATTTGTATCATATTATCAAATAGTTATTTGTAATTGGAAATTTGAGATAAAAGTTGTTAACTTGAATAGTCTTATTTCAGACGTTACAACTATATCAGCAATATACATACAACAGTATTGGTAATTGGTGTTAGGCTGAAGGGATGAAAGCAAACAACGGGTTGTCTCTCGAAAACAATGGAAGTGGAATCAGAATGTGTCTTACTTAGTGCGGGAATCTAACCTGCAGCACCTAATCTTGCAGCAATTCAACTGGCTACCGCCTGCGCCAATCCATTGAAATAAAAGACAGTGTTTTAACTCAGCATTAGAGGAAAATATCGACGTTTACACAGTTCGAATGTGGGGGAAGGGGGGGATTTTGAAAAGCTAAAAGTCCCAAAATGACAGAAGCCAAGGCATTAAGGTCGGGGCCACACATAATGCTGTCCTCAGCTCTAGGTTTTTACTTAAATTCTTACTATGATTAAACTCTTTCTATATGTTACGTTTGAATTAAAATTTAAATTGCGCTTTTTCAAATATTGTGCTTTTCTCTATTGTAACTTTGCATGTTTTTTCAGCTTTTCCAGTTATATTTTGATTTATTTAAAACTTACATATGGTTAGAGATTTAATTTCCAACAGAAACCTTTCTACAAAATTTGAACTTAATTCTAGCTTTGATGTTGCGACATTATTTGCTTGTAAAATATTCAATTTTAACTTGGATGATTGTTGTCTAAATTTTTAAATCCTGGGTTTTTAACTACTTTTCCTAAGTGTCCTGATTACACAAATGGAAATTACCATGTCACCTGAACAAAAATTGTGCTCGGAAGTTATCTAAAACATGAAACTTTGACCATGACCAAGCATTTTGCTTTTTATTAACAAAAACAAAGCGTGACAAATTTTATTTGCCATGCAAAAAAAATCGACATTTCGAAAACAAATTGGAACTACATTTAAGTGTGCAGATCGGGTGTTTTTGCGTTTTAAACCCCATTTTGACATTCTGGCTCTGTGGTTGACACACGTATATACTCTTCTAGTTCAAGACAATTATATTATTACATGTGAACATGAAAATTGTGTCTGTGAGGCCTTATTCTCGAAAATAACTTACAACGATTTAAATGTTCCAGTCATCTGATTGGACAATCACTAAAATTGATTTTAAATATAGCTTTATTATCCAATCAAATAACTGAATTTCTTAAAATCTGGATTATATCTTAGTTAAGTTTTCGATAACAATATTAATTTCCTTGTATAACAAAAATACTAATTTCGATTTTTTAAAGTACATTTGTCGAATTGTAACTTGTACAAAATACATTGGTCAGTGAACATGTGCCTTTTTTGTCACGGAGACACGGAAAATTTTTATGTCATAATAATTACAGCCGACGGAGGCAAGAGACGGAAAATGTGGATTTTATCTGGACTGGGCTCACATCCCCCAAAAATAAGAGCCGGCCGATACTATAAACCATGCGGCAGCCCAGAGCTGCAGTCAGCTGGTGTTCACGGACCCTCTCCCCCTCCCAATCCCCTTCCCTCTATTAACCATAAATCCAAGGAGCCCGACCAGCGCGTTGGATCCATACTGTAGATGTAAATGTATCCGTATTATATTTTTATATTGGTATTAGTCTTGATGAGTGAAAATAAGTGCCATTTTCGCCCTTTAAAAAAAAAAAAAAAAAAAAATACAATGTATTGATTCAAGCAAATTTGTTCCAGCAAAATGTGTTGTATCCCTATGCCCCAGGCATGACGTACGTTCTGGAATACCTAGGAAGTGGTCTAAGAAGCTCTAAAATACAAATTTTCTCGGGTGGCTTGCGGCGCCCCCCGAACCCCCAGACCGGAAGGTTCCCTCGCTTCGCTTGGTCACATAGTGCCCTTTATATCACACCTCCGCCCCCGCCGCTAACATTTCCTTCCGGCGCCCCTGTGCCTAAGAAACGGGTAAAAGAATTATTGGAGATATGAAAGGACCTTTTCTAGAAAATTTTGAGAATTTGACATCCTGATACACGATTTCCTTAAGAATTAAGGTTTATTTCTATAGGGAATGTGACAAGAATTTTTTTTGGAATTAGACCCCTGGAATTCCAGACAGTTCTTGAAGAAATAAGGTTTATTTGTGTAGGGAATGTGAGACAAGAATAAGAAAATTGTGAAAATTAGACGCCTGGAAACGCAAATTTTGGATATTGCCTGAAGAATTAAAGGTAAAGTTTCAGCATTTCCGATGGTCGATTTCGGGCTTGAATATTTCTAAATAGCCCCCAGAAGAGCTAGAATTGCACGAAAATCATATAATTACTTCAAATATATCCCTACCTTAAGGCGCACATTCAACGATTTTTTGACGGAACGCCCCACGATTTTTTGACGGCGTCAAATTATCGGAGTGTGCAGTCAAAGAACACTTACCGACTTTTTATCGCGACTGTGGCACTTCTAGCGGTTGTTTTCTGAGATTCTGTCGTAAACAATATGGCGCCAAATATAAACCTGAAATTCGATTGGTTGACTTCAATTCAGGTCACGACAAATTATCGGGATGACCCGCACACTAGCCGATAAGCCATGTCATCAAGGTCAAGGTCGCTTAAGGTCAAAGACACGAGAAACAAGTCTTTGAAACTTATAAACTTTGAAAATGCATACAGTAATAACACTAGTTCACGCTAGATATCAAATATGAAAGTACATGTATGTCTATATCATGTATACTATTATTCACAAAACAGACTATAGTTATAATGTTAGTACATGTATACTATTATTAACGAAACAGGCTACAGTTATATAGTTGGTTAAGTTAAATTTGAGACACTGTTTGGAATGTTTGACCTAGTGAAAATCATGTGCGTCAATAACCGCGTTTCCACTGAGAATTGTGAAGGAAAGCTAGCTCTAAGCTAGCCTAGAGCTAGCTTTATTGCCGAACACGTTGCGTTTACACTGAGTTTTTCTGGTTCCCGAACGACTTAAGCCTCGATTATAAAGTCACACATTATAGCCAGCACGCGATCTACAAGACTTATCTTTTACTCTTCTAGTTAATTAAGAGCGCGCGCCCCCTATTGCCGAACGAGATAAAGCCGGCTTTTTTGTGTTTCCACTGAGTAAATGAAAGCTGGCTTTCATTTGGCCCCCGATAAATTGCCGAACGCGAAAAGCTTCAATTGCCGAACCGTTACGGTTCCCGAACCGTAACGGTTCGGCAATTCGTCAGTGGAAACACAAAAAAGCTAGCTTAAAGCCGGCTTTTTATGTCAGTGGAAACACAGTTTTTATCATGCATACTGTTAATAACAAAACAGGCTATAGTTATACAGTTATGTAGTCAGTGAGACATTGATTGAAATGTTTGATCTGGTGAAAAACATGTATGTCTATATCATGTATACTATTATTAACAATAGAACTGTTTTTGTAACTTATTTGTTTTGGCGGAGCTCTACATGTCACTATTCTTTTGCTACTGATTATACTAAGTACTGGACTTGTACATAGTTGTATATATTATGTATATACTACTTTCCAACCTAACAATTCTCTTTTATTATTTTCGCATACGTGTAAATATGCTGCTTCTCTAAATTATATTAATATATTGTCCACAAACCATTTCTCTACATTATGTAACTTCTACAAAGAGCCATATAGCAAATACTATCCCATTTTAACCTGCTTTTATTTTATCTTTATTACATATTACTTATTAATTTTGATACTTTCAGGTGACGTCGAGTCAAACCCGGGTCCTATTTATCGACAGACAAATGTTTCTTTCGTGCATCTCAATGCAAGAAGTATAATCAGGAAAAAGAGGATAGATCTCATTGAAAGTACCCTCACTGAAAAATATGACTTCATTCTAATTACTGAATCATGGCTTGACAAAACAATCGATTCCAGCACCCTTTCTTTCTCAGGTTTTAAGGCACCAATAAGAAAGGACAGGACGGACAAGAAGGGTGGGGGAGTAGCACTTTATGTTCGAAACAACTTTTTAATTAAAAGAAGGCTTGACTTAGAAACTGACAATGCAGAGGGCATATGGATTGAATTCCAAATTAATGATATTATGTTTTTAATTGGCACCTTTTATAGACCTCCAAGGGCACCATCTGATGCAAATACTGTAATTTTCAATTCTATTTCCCGTGCAGCGAGTGATCCTATAAATAATATTTTGATATTTGGAGATTTTAACATTGACTTTTTAACCATTTCAAATTCTTTTATTCACAATGCTATGACCCTTTTTAACTTCAGCCAAATTATAGATAAACCTACACGATACACAGAAAACTCAGAAACC
Source organism: Lottia scabra (assembly GCA_029955415.1). Classification (NCBI taxonomy): domain Eukaryota; kingdom Metazoa; phylum Mollusca; class Gastropoda; family Lottiidae; genus Lottia; species Lottia scabra. Next base: position 19,670,167 of record JARJEI010000001.1, read on the forward strand.
CTTATTGATTTAATTTTGACAAATTGTCCCAGTCTAATTTCTGATTCTGGAATTTCAGCAAATTTTTGTAGTGATCATTGCCCTGTGCATTGTCAGTTAACACTCAAAAACCCGAGACTTCATTCATTTCAAAGATAGGTATGGGATTATAATGGGACTAACTATGACAAATTGAGACAAGCTATTTCGGGTACTGCCTGGGACACACTTGTTGATGAGAATGATATTGATAACTCTACATCAAACTTTTCATGTGAGTTGACAAGAATTGCAAAAACCATCATCCCAAACAAAATTGTAACTATTAGACCTAGAGATAAAATTTGGATGAATAACACAATCAGAAACATGAGTAGAAAAAAGAATAGAGTTCATAAGAAAGCTGTCAGATCGAATTCTGAAACTGATTGGAAACATTTCAGGACCATTAGAAACCAGTATGTAAAATTAATTAGAAAATGCAAATCAGAATATTACCAAAAATTAGATAGTCAAATTAACAGTTCTGAAAATTTCATTTCATCATCTATTGACACTAGCAAAGCAAATGGACCTGACCAAATAAATGGCAAACTCTTGAAATCAATCAAAAATGAAATAAGCGAACCCCTCTGCAAACTATTCAACCTCTCACTGTCGACTAAAACTGTACCTCATATCTGGAAAAGTGCAAATATTACAGCTATTCTGAAAAAGGGAGATCCTTCAAATTGTGGAAATTACAGACCTGTCTCTTTACTAAGCCTTGTTGTAAAAAATTTCGAAAAATGCATCTACAAACATGTCTTTAACTTCTTGAAGGAACATAATATTATTACTAACCTACAAAGCGGTTTCCTGCACGGCGAATCTACAACCTATCAACTAATAGACTTAACGCACTTTTTTTGTCAAGCCATTGATGATGGACAATACACTACGACAGTGTTCTGTGACGTCAGCAAAGCTTTTGACAGAGTCTGGCATGCTGGTCTCTGTCAAAAGCTGGAAGCAGTTGGAATCAGAGGAGAACTCCTAAATTGGTTCCAAAGCTATCTACACGACAGAAAACAACGTGTTGTAGTAAATGGAGTTTCCTCCGAGGCAAAATCTGTTCCGGCTGGCGTACCACAGGGCTCTGTCCTAGGGCCACTCTTATTCCTGATTTACATAAACGATATTGTTGAAAACATTAACTCAAATATTAAACTGTTTGCAGACGATACCAGCATATATATGAAAATCCATGACCCGACTGCAAATGCTCATATGCTTAACTCAGACCTTGAAACTATCAACAATTGGGCTAAAACATGGCTTGTATCTTTCAACCCGCTGAAAACTGAATCACTTGCACTAGTTACTAAAAAAGAGCCTTTACTTCCAACGTTGAGACTGGACAATGTTCCAATTAAAGAAGTCGATTTTCATAAACATTTAGGTTTGATTTTTCAAAAAAATTGTAAATGGGATATACACATCAATGGAATTTTAACCAAAACTAGGAAACTTGTGAACTGCCTCCGATCTTTAAAGTACCGAATTTCTAGAAAATCTCTACAAACGATATACACTTTATACATTCTACCACATTTTGACTATTGTGACGTAATCTGGGGTGGGAGCAATGCAGTATTAACCAAAAAGTTAGAAAATGTTCAGTTAGATGCACTCAGGACTATATGCGGCGCTGTGAAAGGTACCAGCCATCACAAATTATATGAAGAAACAGGATTTTTAACTTTACAAGAGAGGCGAAGGAGGCACAAGCTTATATTAATGTACAATTAGAGGTTTCTTGTACTTTGTCTTTTGAATTAGACGTATGAGGTATTATGTATTATAGGTTTCTTGTATTTTGTCTTTTGCATTAGACGTTTTAGGTATTTGGTATTAAATGATGTTACATTTGCGTTTTGAATTAGACATTTCTACATAGCATAGGTTTTTGCCGCTTTCCCGCCATACTGAGGTAGATAATATCATAACAAACTTGATAACAAATGAAAACCTTTAAGCATAGCAAGTTCACAGCAATCTTTATAGCTACACTAATTTTTATACTCAAACATAGATATACAAATTTGTTGAAACCTGTCAAGAATTGGGCTCAGTCGAGTGTTTATGAGCAATTGTGGACAGACGAATGGACAAGGTGACAACAATATAGGCTCAACCCACGTATATATAAACAAGAATGTCAAATTTCAATATGATGGCAAGTAGGTAGGTAGATTGTATGATTTGCACTACTTCGTCATTATATCAGTATGTCACATGATAAATTACGTTTACACACCAAACATGCCAATAATAAATATATGTTTAGATTTTTATGTACATTATGCAAATTTATATAAATGTATTTCAAAACACTGATCTTGTCTAGTAGACCATGAAGTTTGTTTAAAAAAAAGCCCATTGAAAAATACTTCAAACACCACGGCTTGCCAGGCAAGGTAGCATACGCTCACTGGCAGCTGGCAGAATCAAATTCTAATGCATTTTTACAAAAATAAGGGCAAGAACTAAAAAAATATTCATTGAAAATGAGTTAAGTTAGAACATGTCCAAAATCTTACCAATTTCGATTATCATTCCAATAACTAAAAATCCGTCCATCGAAAATACGTCAAATTTGAACTTGATCGAGTATACCAGATGAAAACTGTAGTCTCTATAGTGCTCACAAGAAATGTTTATGGACAGGGGTGACAACAATATACATATTCATGTGGGCGTATAAAAATAATAATTGCACACTACATATGAATCCAGAATGAAAAAAAAAATGTTGAAGGTCAATACTTTTTACATGTATGATGTTACAAAATTTATTTACAAGGGGGTTGACAAGAGTTGTCAGTAAATAAAAGATTTTGAGAATGACATTTTTGAGTTTTGTTAACAGATGTTTTCTTTATGTTAATAAACTTTAAGTTTCATTTAAAATCTCTTGTCTCTCTTTTACATATTCCGTTATTTAAAATCATGAGTTTGCATTTCCTGGAAAAAACAAATATGTCACTGAAATATGCATAAAACAAGGCCAATAACTTGTGTATCAAATATCAAGTATATAAAGGTTCCATCCTAAAATGATTAAGAACAGTAACATCAAGTTTCCTAAAAATGCATCAAAAAACCTACCTTCTATTGTGTCCACAATATATTTCCAAACATAGCTTGCCAGGCAAGGTAATATATGCCCACTGGGATAATACTGAACAATATTATCAAAATCCATCATGATTATGTATTCTAGTGTTTACGAGCCAAAAATCGAACGCATTTTCAAGAACAATAATTCAAAGTAAATATTATTCGATTTTGTTGATTTTCAACAAGGTTCATCCGTGGGTGGTAAAAAACATTATCAGTGAGTTTCGTCAAAATCAGTTAAGAATTGTGCCATGTAGTTGTAGAGTGTTTACGTCTTACGACCAATGGTGGACGGACGAACCGATGGACGGACATGGGTGACGACAATATACGCCCCCCATTTCATGTGGGCACATGAAAAGCAAGGGCAATAAGCCATTAAATAATTTGTCTGATTTTCAATAGGGTCAATCCTTGGTTGATTATGAACATTCACACTAACTTTCATCTAAATCCATCAAGAAACCAGCTCTCTATTGAGTCCACAACTTTGAGAATGTTACGTACTGAAAAATTAACATTTTTTAAACGACAAGGGCAATAACTCTTAAAACATTTTTCGATGTTTCTGATTTTCAATAGGGTTTATCCCAAGGTCAATAAAGATAGTGGACCACGGCCAAATACGCCTAACGAAAAAGTCGAAAAAGGAAAAGATTATCAGGAGAAAACTAAACTTTCTCAAACCTTTCGATTTAGGTCCAATAATATCCATTTTAAGTTTCATCAAAATCGGTTGAAAACTAAGAGAGTAATAGCATATTTAAGATTTGGGGCAAGGGCAATAACTCTGCTTGTAACGATCGAAAATAGCTCAAATTCGAACTTGATCTTCGCTTTCTGAATATATATACACATATCAAATTTGATTTGATTCCGTCAAAAACTCTAGTTTTTAGAGCGTTTACAAGCAAATGTTGATGGACTGACTGACGGATTTGGGGCAAGGGCAATAACTCTGCTTCTAACGATCGAAAATAGCTCAAATTCGAACTTGATCTTCGTTTTATGAATATGTATACACATATCAAATTTCATTTGATTCCGTCAAAAACTCTAGTTTTTAGAGCGTTTACGAGCAAATGTTGACGGACGGACGGACCGACGGACGGACGGACGGACAGGGGTGACTACAATATACGTCCTCATAGAGAGATGAGGGCGTATAAAAACACTCATACCAAGTTTAATCAAAAATCCATCAAGAAACCAGCCCTCTATTGTGTCCACAACATATTTTCAAAAGCAAGGGCAATAACCTATCAACTATTTTTCAATTCGTCTGATTTTCAATAGTTTTATCCTTTGGTGACTACAAACACTCACAGCAAGTTTCATCAAAATCCATCAAGAAACCAGCTCTCTATCGTGTCCACAACAATTGTGGACAGATAGACAGAGGCGACTACAATATACGCCCACATTAATGTGTGCACAATCAAACTAATAATAATAGTTGAACATCCAAACCAGTCATGAAGAAGATAATGGTGATCACAGTTTAAACAAATAAACTGGATTCTAATGACATGATACAAAGTGAGTCCAATACAAAATAAAAAAACACTGTCATATTAAACCATTTAAATTCCAACGTTTCGACCTAATAAAATAGAGCTTCCTCAGGGAAATGTCTCCTAATTATCCTCATGTCCTGATTCTGGTTAACTAGGTCAGGCGCGTTCTCGTATGTATTTTAGTACTCCCTGAGGAAGCTCTATTTTATTAGAGCAAAACGTTGGGATTTAAATGGTTTAATATGACAGTGTTTTTTTATTTTGTATTGGACTCACATTAATGTGTGGGCGTATAAAAACTAGATTTTAGGAATGCTTTTATGGTTGCAAATGGATAGCATGCCGGAGTTAAAAAATTAATTTTCGGTCATTGTGGCCTCCAGATGGTGAAATGCATTTTACCAAAAGAGTTCAAGACCTGTCATTTGTCTAGTTTAGATGAAGAAATTTATATCAAGACAAGTAAGTTCAGATGTAATTAGATAAGAATACCTATATGAAAAATATATACTTTATAATATAACAAGCACAAAGTCAACTTATTATCATCTTTACGTATCTAAAATATTTAAAACTCAAGTCTATCAAACATAATTAACAATTACAATCCGAATGAGGTTTACTTATTTCTTGTGGAAGTTCTAATCTTCTAGCACTTTCTTTAGGTGGGGCTGGATACGGTGTGTCTTCTACTTGTGTTTTAAAAATATCTGAAATGCATTGAAATTTTGTATTATTCTATATATTTTATACAAGCAAAGTGTAAAGATAGCTTGCAAGACCAGGTAGCATGTACCAACACCAACACAATAGTCAACAAAATTTGTTACTTTCTTACTCGCAAAAAAAAAAAAAAAAATTAAATCACAAAATTACATCTTTTAAATTTTTAATTAATTATAAAAGTTTTCAACCAACTACCGAATGCAATATTAGGCATATTTTGATTGTCTGTTTGTAATTGTTTATTCAGTAAACTTGCCAGGCAAAATAAAGGTTAAAAATAGCGATGGCCATCGTAATATGATAACTTTTGTATAACAGGAAATTCATTCAGGAGGAGTTTTTTTTTTTCGTTTTTTTTTACACAGGGCACACAGATAAAAGGAAACAGTTGCAGCACACTTTCAATAACTTCTGTCCTCCAATTTTGGCAAGGTACTTACTGAATATAAATTGAAACATTTTTGACAAAGTACCAGTTGCAAATTTTTTTGGGCTGATTTATTCTTGTGTTTTCATTTTTTGAATCTGTGGCTAAATTCCGATGTGCTAACAGTTAAAAAAATTCTAATTTCGAAGAAAGAGAATGGGAGAATGGGATTTTTTTGACGAAATTATACTTATTGTTAACAAAACACAAGACAATATTATGGAATATAACACACTTCTTTAATACAGTTAGGCACATAACGTTTCAACACAGATATTTTTTTTTTTTTTTTAGTGAAAAAAATGAAAACTAGAATCGTGAGACGATACTGGGCAGTGCGCATCCGGTTCTGTCCATGGGTGACAAATGGCGTTTTCAATACATACTGCGAAATTTACAGAACATAAAAATCGGCATATAAAATGTTTATATTCGGGAGTGAAAAGTAGAATAACCAGTTCACGTTCGGTAGTGAAAAGTCATCTGATTAAAAAGTCGTTGTTTTTATTAATGTACATTTTTATACATCATCGGAAGTAGAATAGTTAAAGAATATTTATTAATATTTTTCATATGCATTATCATACATATGAAAGAAATGAAATGAATGGAGTTTTACGTCCGACTTTTCTGCACCTATATGGGCTGACTGAGGACGGGCAAACGCCATGCAGTGTGCAATGAGGGAAATTTTGCCAGGACAGCGGCATTAGCCTGCTCTTATTTTCGATTTCCAACTGTCGAGGGTTTTTTAACATGCACAGCCAATAGCGCACAGGACCTTAGTTTATTGTCCCATCCGAACGACTAGGCGCTTTTTCCATGTCAGCCCCTCCGACCTGCATCATTCAGATGGTGAAACCGGGTTGAAAAATCTGAAGGTATCATCTCGACCCATGCCGGGATTGAACCCTGGATCTTCAGCTTAGCGAGCAAGCGTCTAACTCACTGTGCCACCGCGGCTCCCTACATATGATAGAGCCAATTCTTGATATGATGTATATATGACATCAGAATACTGAGTGCTAACCTCCATACACGTAAGTTCGCAGCACAGCTCGTAAATTATCATTTTAACATAAACCTAGCAAAAATTCTATATTATTATTTTTTTAGAAAACATTTTAATGGTCAACGTTTTTAGACATGCAATTTTAAAACTTGTTTTTTAATAAATGACAGAACTAGATTTTTAGAACGGATTTTCTTCTTTTGGCATTGGATCGTTATATACTTCTTTTAGAGTTTTTGTTTATCTTTTTTAGTACATGATTTAAAACGTTAAAAATGCAAGTTACAATGTAAGAAAGTCATGTTAAGCATGATAGTGCAATTGTCAGTTGAAGGGAGAGAACTGCATTTAAACATACAGACAACAAACATTTTTCAGTTGAAGGGAGAAAACTGCATTTAAACATTTTAAAATACTACTCGAAACATTGACCAGTGAGAAGCGTTAAAAGAAACAATATGGTAAATTGTAACTTTCTAGATGTAGGTATACTGTTCATGAATCGTATGATGTGCTGAGGGAATGATACGTTGTAATACATCAACGTAGACTCTCACATGTTGTCAGTTATAGTACTAAAGAATGATCCTCTCGAGGTGTGTCACACCTAATTGAAGATTACAGGCTAATAATACTTCCTGGTCATTTGAACTAATAGATTCAGAAATATGAGCCTTGAAAGTTTCAGTCTATACTAAAATTCTTGTTCCAGAAATACAAAGAAATCGGAAGTTGGCATAAAATTTGCAAGTTTTAAAAAGCGCAATTTTGATTCAAATATTTTGTGTTATATATCATTTGAAAGAGCAGATTTAGCATAGTAAATATGTCTAAAAATGTGTGACGTATGTGTATAAGGTCACGTGACAAAGCTCTTTAAAGTTAAAGATTGCAATTTTCAAATGGCGATAAAACCGGGAGTTAACATTTGATAGATCTCGTCACGGGCAATAATTTTTGTACAGGTCATCAAAGGTCAAGGTCACTAGATATGATTCTTGAAAGTTTCGGTCATTACTGAAATTCTTTGTCCGGAATTAGAAAAAAGTCTAAATCGAAATTCAACTGCCATAGGGTTGGTGGCAATCGACTAAAGATAACATAGACACCGATATTATGGAAATCTGGTTATCCCCTGAGGCCCCATTTTGAGTTTTATGAAAAATAGTAATAACAACATGGCGCCTGGCATATTACTTCCGGGTCGGATTTTACTATTTATATCTTTTATAATGAACATTTCTAACATATTGCAAAAAGAAATTTTCAAATATTTCTAAAACTTTGGAAGTTAAAATTTGAATTTTACAAGCAAATGACGTCAAAACCGGAAGTGATATCGACATTTTGAAAATTGATATTAGTTGACAATCAAAATGTCTATACATCTGTAAACTTTCAGATTGATCAAAATCAAATTGCAAAAGTGAAAAAAAAGGCCAAAATTTAAACTCAAAAAGTCGGCGACAAAAGTTGAAATTGAAATTGTTTTGAAGCGCTAACGTGTTGGAATAACGCTAAAGAAATAAGCAAAAAAATCAGATCTAAATCGTAACAAAATAAGAGCAGTAATTGAGGAAAAACGCTTTAAAAATGACTTTTCATACGTCATTTCAGGTTGGACAAAACTGTGTCATTTAAGCCTCACCCTCACCTATTTATTGTAGTAAATCGTATCAGATTGAGTGTGACAATGTCCCTTCATACCGAAATAGCGAGACCAGAATTCGAAAAGAAAAAAAAAATAGTCAATTGCAAAACAAAACAAAACTAGAGCTGTGAACAGCACTGAGCGTGGCCCGCGATGCTTTGCCTGAAAGCTGTAAAACTTTTTGAACTTCAAACCCCTAAAGTCTGGTGTTCACTCCCTCATTTTTAGTAAAAGGTTTTGTGAAAAGGTAGATTCAATCATATATCAATCTTGTAATTCAACTAGTAATCGTTCTAACATTGGGAGAAATAATTCTAATCGATAAACAGGTGGTCTATAGATAACAATTACGTTAATATTCTTATCCAGAATATTCAAAGCAATGTGTTCTATTTTTAAAACTCCCAAATTTAATATATTGACATTTTTTTCTCCTTTAAAATATATTCCTAATCCTCTATGCCCCTTTTCTTTTAAAAAATTGAAATCCAATGAATTGGCGCCGTGTTTTCGAGAGAAGGCCTAATTATAGCTTTAACCGCATAACTCTTAAAACCAAAAGTCCAAATTCGTAGTTTGCAATTTATCTTTGACCTATAATAAGCTTAGCATATGATAAAAACGGGTTGGTCAAAATGGTCCCTGATAAATGGTCAAAATGGTCCTCAAAAAAGGTCAAAATGGTCCTTCCAAAAAGTCAAAATGGTCTCAAAATAATGTTTTTATTTATGATGTTACAAATTAACAAAACATAAAGCGCAAAATAATATATTTTTTGTATAATCTTTTTGAGAACTGGAATAGTAACTTCAAATTAATATTGTAAGTCTTTGCTTTGATGAAAATATAAATAGGAACACAATTTATGTCTTCAAAATTTGTTGTTACAGAGTACGATTTTCAGTCAAAATTAGTGACATTTTCTAGGGTTAAAATAACTTCCAATTATTCCTTTAATTATCATCATATAAGCTACAATTTATAAAAAAAAAAATCAGGGACCATTTTAACTTTTACTTTTTTGGCCATTTTGACCAATGAAATCAAAGAGGAAATTCAGAGGCCATTTTGACCAAAATAGGGGCCATGGTGACTGGCCATTTTGACCAAATTTAATAGGGGCCCAATTGACTATGGCAAGATTAAACACTTACGCTTCAAATTATTAAGTTCCTTTGATAATCATGATATAAGCTACAATTTATATAAAAGAAATTAATCAGGGACCATATTGACTTTTATTTTTTTGGCCATTTTGACCAATGAATTGGTTGAAATCGAGTAAATTAAGAGGCCATTTTGACCAAAATAGGGGCCTTGGTGACTAGCCATTCTCACCAAATTTCAATTTTATGGCCATTTTGACTAGGGACCATTTTGGATAGGGGCCCAATTGACTATAACCCTTGAGGGGTTACCCGTCGTTTGCTTTCATCCCCTCACCAATAACCAATACTGTTGTGTATATTGCAGATATAGTTAAAATAATGGTAGAAAGAAAATTCGAACTGGTAATTGTATCAAAAATTCACTGCTTTAAATAAGAACTTGTTTAAATAATAATAGAAGCAAAATTAAAAAAAATTATGAATATAAAATTAAAAGATAGAAGATTGCATAATCAGATTAATCTGTTTATGGCCTGCTGGTGAAAAGTTCAGGTCAACAGTGTTGATGTTCAATGTTGCATAACTTCTCTTAACACCTGTCAACAACTTTAAATCTGCAGCCTTTATGAGGCATTCGTAGTTTGAGCTCTAATTAAGATATCAAAAAAATTCCAACTGTAAATTAAATTGCAAAATCACTTCTTTAATTCTAGGTATGTTAAAAATTAGTACGTAAATGTTTTGCAAAATAAATAAATAAATTTTTGAGGGTTCAAAAATTGCATAATCAGATTAATGAGCTCTCTGGCACAATGCCAAGGTTAAAAGTTCATGTCAATAGTTTTATTATCAATGTAGTGTAACTCCTTTTATAACACCTGTCAATCATTTTAATCCTCTCTACAACTTTTTTCTCTCAGAAAGGGGTATTCTATGCCTATTATCACAAATTGATTTTTGTATTAAACTACTCATGTCACATATCGTTGAAAATAGAAAAATTAGTACTTCCTGATTAAACAACCATATCACTATGAGATAATTACATTGTAAGTAAGAACTCTCAGTAGAAAAAAGCGCAATATTTTGAAAACATATTTTAAGGTATTATCGTCATATATCGTTAAAAAGATAATTAAATCAGCATTACAAAATTGAAATAATTAATTCTTTGTGTTAATTAGAGAAGGTGATACAGCCGTCCAAAGTTGTCAATTTTTGAATGTATATAAAACCGGAAGTTAATATTTTTCAACTAAAATCAAAACACCTATTGATAGCTGAGGTCAAGGGCATTCTACATTGAAAATTTCAAGGTCATTGAAGGTCAAGGTCACATGATATGGCCTTTTGAATTTTCAAAAAATTCAAACCAAAATAAAAACACTTCAAATTCGAAATTCAAAATTCTGTGCCTACAAATTTTAGATAAAGTTACAATGTTTTGATAGACATCAAAATCATAAAAATCGGATAAAAAATGGAGGACTAATTAATTTTTTGCTGAAATGTGTCAGTCTGTGACGACAGCTTATGTATCACTTCCGGTTTGGATTTTTTCTGCTAAGTACCTTCTAATTATGCCTGACATACAATATGTATGGTTTTAGCCAACATCTGAAATTTACACCGGACGTGGGGTCGCCAGACGTAATTTTGAAAAACCGGAAGTCTTCACGCCAAAACCGGAAGTGATAGAAATATTTTAATTATCTTGTATTATTTGTATCGACATTCTGTTTATGTCCTGTGAATTTCAGATCAATCGGATAATTAGCAGCTGAGAAAAAAATTATGATTTTTTTTGAAAATTTTGGTTTCAAATTTTTTTTTACAAAAATATTTAAAAATTGAAATTTTTGAAGATGCACCAGATACTTCTTTTAACAATTAACGCAATAAAGGAAATTTCAGCTAAATCGGTTCATAAATAAGTCCTACAGACTCGATGAAAAAATATTGCACATTATGTAATAGCCCACTTCTGGTTCCGCAAAAATGTGCCGTTTTATATTTAAGGGAAAATTTCCCTCGAGTGAAACAAGCTGATCAAACCAGAATTTCTATACCATTTTCAGTTTTCTCTACAGACGCTGACCAGAATTTGGAAAAAAAAAACTAGAGCCGTACCAAAACGGCGCTGGGCAGTGCGTCATCCTGGAAATCTTTCATAAATCACAAGGCACTAAGCAAATGGTTATGAAAATATTAATATAAAAAAAGTTAGAAACATTTTTTCTAGTCTTGTTACAGCATGATAGCTTTAATAAAGGTTAACAATGAAAAAAGTAGTTCTCTCCCTTCAACTGTTTTGATGATAATTGTAAGCGTTATTAAATCAAATGTGTTAGCGTTTTGGCGATAGTTTTTACTTTTTTGGTTTAGTATCGCCAAAACTCAAGTTAATTACAAGTTAAAGGGAGAGCACTATCATTTAACCATTTAGACAACAAACATATCATTTTAGTTAATTAGCCAATAACGTCAAAACCGGTAGTAATATCGAAATTTTGAAAATATATTTGAGATCGCAATCAAAATGCTTAGCTACCCACAAGTTTTCAGAAAATTCAAATAAAATTTAAAAAAACACGCACAGTGACAATAGAACTTTGCACAAAACTTCCAAATATTATATCGCGCACTTTTATTTAAAACATAAAGTGTTATATATCATTAAAAAGAATAGATTAGGCACAATAAAAATATATAAGAATGTGTGACGTATTAAAGTTAAGTCACGTGACAGAGGTATTTAAAGTTAAAAATCGCAAATTTCAAATGGCCATAGAACCGGAAGTAAACATCGGACAACTAAAATGGATACATCAATACATAGATCTGGTCAAGGGCAATAACCTTTGTTAGGTCACAAGGTCAAAAAAGTTCAAGGTCACGAGTTACAATTCTTTGAAATTTTGGCAATTACATTAAATACAATATACCGGAAATAACAAAAAAGCATCATCGAATATCAAAATCGAATAACGTACTTTTTGGGGCAATCGACTAAGCTGTCTAAAAATACTACAATTACAAATTCCGCTCATAACCCCGAGGCCCCATTTTGAGTTTTCCAAAAGTTAGTCATATAAATATGGTCGATCTATTACAACTGGGTCAAATTTCATTGATTGATTGTTTATATAGCATCATTTCAAATATATTGCAAACAAAAAAAATCATATATCTATAAAATTCCGGAAGTTAAATTTTAGATTTAAAAAGCGAATAACGTCAAAACCGGAAGTGTTATCGAAATTTTGAAAACAGATTTGGGTTAGCAATCAAAATGTCTATCTACCTGTAAGTTTTCAGGACGGTCAAAATAAAATTTGAAAAAAACACGCACAGTTACAATGAAACTTTGCACAAAATTTTCAAATTTTAAATCGCGCAATTGTCATTCAAACATAAAGTGTTATATATCACTGGAAAGAGTAAAATAAGCACACTAATAATATATAAGAGTTTGTGACGTATGTTAGTTGGGTCACGTGACAGAGCTGTTTAAAGTTAAAAATCGCAAATTTCAAATGACAATAGAACCGGAAGTAAACATCGGACAACGGAAATGGATATTTCATTGGATAGATCTAGTCAAGGGCAATAACCTTTGTTCAGGTTCCAAGGTCATAAAAGGTCAAGGTCACGAGTTACAAGTTTTTGAAATTTTCGCAATAACTTTAAACGTTATACCGGAAATAACAAAAAGGCAGTATTAAAAATCAAAAATCTAATAACGTACTTTTTATGGCAATCGACTGGGCTGTCCTAAAATACTACTATTACGAATTCCGCTCACGAGGCCCCATTTTGAGTTTTACAAAAGTTGGTCATATCAATATGGCGGCTTATTTGTAACTTCCGGGTCAATTTTTTTTCATTCATTGTTTTCGAATTGTCATTGCAATCATATTTCCAAAAAAAAATTTCACATATCTTCGAAATTCCGGAAGTTGAAATCTAAAAATTTTCGTCAAAACCGGAAGTTATATCGAAATTTTGAAATTAGCATTATGTACACAATCGAATTGGCTATGTGCATTTTTATTTTCAGATTCTTCGAATTAAAATTGTAGAATTTGAAAAATTTTTATAATTAAAACTAAAAAAAGTTATCGACAAAATAAAATTTTTAAATTGCTTGAAGAAGCCGTATTGTAGACATTAGTTCAAAGAAGTAACCTAAAAAAATCCGAGTCAAATCGGATAAAAAATAGAGCCGTGAAATGGAAAATTCTAAAAAAACACTTTTTGTCCTACGTCATTTCCGGTTAGACAAAAATGCATCAAATAACATTTAAAAAATTTAGTTTTTCGAGAAAAAAAAGCAAATCGCATCAGTGCATATGTGACATTAGCAGTTTTTGCTGGGTGCTCTGACCAGTATTTGAAGAAAAAAAAAAAAAAAAAAAACATTATGAAAACAAAGCAGTGCGTTCGAAATCGAACGCACTGCAAAACAAAAATAATCATAACGAAAACAAAGCGTGACAAATCGATAGATTTGCCACGCAAAAACAAAAATACCAGTACAAATAGAAAAAAATGTAAATATCGATGAGCATGGAAATTTGATTCCCCTCTTTAACAAGTATGGAGATTTGTCTGGATGATAACTCCCAGGAATTATCGGAATCATTAGACTCTGATCGGGAGGACATTAGTGATAGTGACAGCTACACATCAGATACTGAATCTGAATCAGATGACAATGATCTAAAAAGGGAACTTGAATACCAACAAGAGGAAAGAAGGTGTAATGCTTCTACACCTAATGATCTAATAGAGGACGAGCGTCCACCATCCGCCCTCAACATAATTACAGACATCTCAAACTTATCCCTTATTAATACCCCTACCCGTGAGCTCCAACATGCTGAGTGCAGTCAGAAGGCCATATACTGAGAAACCACAGAAATAATATCAGAGAACCCCAAAAAAGAGAAAAGCTTCATTGGAAATCTTCTCTCTAAAGCTAGACGAGGGGTTACTGGTAACTAGAATAAACTTGGGTCTAAATTGTGTGTCATCCCCTTGTGCTTTCCCCATCTGTGTCCCTTCCCCCCCTGTTTTATTCCTTTTGTTATATTCTAACTGTGATAACCAATCTGTGATAGATTTGAACTTTTATTGAATTTTAATTGTATAAATATATCTCTAAAAACAAATCTAACAATTGTAATATTATGCACATTTGCATATTTCCACATTTGCACTTTAAATATAAATAGAGGTTTCAAAAACAAAACAGATCACATTCTACTACAATTTAAACACTGTAATATAATCTGCCTCCAGGAATCCAATTTTATTAAAACCCAAAAGTTATTTCAATTAAAAAACGATACTAATTTTGATTATATTGTAAATAATGGTACAAAATCTAGCAACAGTGTTTGTATATGTGTAATTAAAACCCTTGCTTTTAATAATATCCCCACCCCAACCTTTTTCTCTGGCCGTCTTTTGCACATATCCACTCTGATAAACAACATTCTGACTCATATAATTAACATCTATTCTCCGGTCTATCTCCATCAAAAAACTATTTTCTACACCGAACTATTCAACTATATTCTTTCTCAAGATAATTATATAATTTTAACAGGGGATTTTAACTGTATATATAGCACCTTAAATTAAAAAAATAATTCAGTTCTTAACACACCACCTGCCACAAGAAACCTTTTTCACTCTTTTAAAGTTAAATTAGCATTTGTAGATATTTTTAGAGAACAACATCCCACAGAATGTATATACACTTATATTAACTCACAGGGTGATGGAAATCGACTTGATCCTTCTACACCAACAAATCACTAGCACAACACTCTATAAATATCTCACACATTCCTGTTAATAGAACAGATCACAAAGCAGTTGTTCTGGAGATAAACATTAAGAAATTTAGATGGGGCATGGGTTTTTTCAAATTAAATGAATCTATTTTGGCAATTTCAAATTTAAAAAACACTATTTCCTACTTTTGGCTGGGGTGGCAAGATCATAAATTACTTTTTCAAAATTATTTAAATTGGTGGGAGGAGGGCAAAAAGCGTTTGGGGAAAATATGTAAAAGTTATTCGGCAATATTATCAAAAGAAAGAAAACAAGAAATTATTTGTAAATACAGAACACTAGAGCAACTGGAGAATGATACTAATTTCAACTTAGCACTTGTAAATAAGGTCAAGCATGATATTTTTAAATTAGAGCAGCAAAGGGTTAGGAGTGTATATATTAGGGCTAAAACTGATCATGTAAAAACTGAAGAAGACAATGTACATATATATAAAGATAATAGAAATAAAACATGGAAAAAAAATGTATAGAAAAACTTGAAAATTTAAGGGGGGATATTATTACAAACCGGGAGGATATTTTAAACATAATTCACGATTTTTATTCGCCCACATTGAAATGTGTCCAATACAAAATAAAAAAACACTGTCATATTAAACCATTTAAATTCCAACGTTTCGCTCTAATAAAATAGAGCTTCCTCAGGGAGGACTAAAATACAAAATGAAGAGATAAATTAAGATGAAGTCATAAAAATTATGACGTCATCAAGCTAATGACATCAGAGGTCCTACCCAACAACACTTATAACAAAAATTTTAGCTATAATTAAAGTAGAAGTAAAAGCCAAAACAATTTAAAGGGAGTATTGACATGTGACACCATCAACATTACCAATACCGTGACATAAGATATCACTAGTAAGGTTGAGGTTTCAGGTGCCTTCACTGGTGATATCGCCATAGCCAGAGGTGTCCGACAGGGTTGTCCTCTCAGCATGGCACTATTCTCCATTGCAATTCATCCGTTGGCAGTTTATATTCAGAACAATGATGGTATTAAAGGTATTAGGGTCCCTAATTTCAGTCGGGAAATCAAAATTTTTCAACACAATTTATCTTTTATTACTACTTCGAAACAGTCGTTTAGTTTGATATTACAGGAATTTGATAGATTTAGTAAGGTATCAGGGTCCAAATTAAATGTAGAGAAAACAGAAATATTGTGTATGAACAATTCCAGGAACTTTATACCCGTTCAACATTCGATCAGTGATGTTATAAAATTATTAGGTATTTGGTTTGGGGAAAGTCAGACGGAGAAAAATTGGAATATAATTGTGGCAAAGACTTTAAGTATGACTGTAAGATGGACGGACCGACAACTTAGCTACAGGGAGAAACTTATTGTCATTAATACGTATATTATTAGTCTGTCCGTGTATGTCGCGAGAATCGTCCCACCATCCAAGTCCGCATTGAAATAAATAAACTTAGCTATTTTCAAATTTCTTTGGAATAATCACTTTGAACTTATTAAACGTGACACCCTTCATTTAAATCCTGAACAAGGTGGGCTTGGGATCCCTAATTTAGAATTAAAATTTTTGGCTATGCAATTTCAACAAATATTCCAAGTTCTTGTTGGCAATCAAAATCTGTGGGTGTCACTCTTTAAATATTGGCTCGGAATTTTTAAAAAAATACTATTGATTTCAACCTTTCAGACTCCCATACACTTTACCATCCTTCCAAATTTAAAACTCTTCTCAAAATTCAAAAAGAACATAAATTAAACCTTAGAAATTTGACTAAATGTAAACAGATCTACCAAGCACTTCTTTCAACCCGCACTGTTATACCCAAAACTGTTATTTTGCACCCTTCACTAGATTTCAAACAAACTTGGAAACATTTATCAGGGATTAATAATAGTACAATTAAAGACTTCTTCTTTCTCTCACTGCATGATGCTCACCCCACAAAAAAAGTTTTATCTGTTCGTCTTAAGCACCTCACCACCACTTGTAAATATTGTAAATATGGGATCAAAACATTGGATCATCTATTTTTAAACTGTACAGCGCTGAAACCACACCGACATTATGTAAATACCTTTGTAAATAATTTTTTCTGCACTTCTGATTTCTCCATTTCTGAAACTGTTCTCTTTCTCAACACTGTCCGACATTATCGGGAGATTACACATGTATGAACACTGACCCAAAATTCTTTCCTTTCATCTATTCTTATACTTTCACTCTTTGGCACAATAGAAATTTCACCCACTCTTCTCTCAATAATGACATAATTTACCAATTTTACAAAAATTATAACTGTCTTTAACAATTCTTCTTTATTCTTTCAGCTGCACTTCTAGGTAAGATCTTTCTCTTTTTAGGCATGTGTTTTTCTTATCTACTGTAGATAATTATTGATTTCATTATTATTATTATTATAATTGCATTGTTTTCATAATGACTGTTTTTTTGTTTTTTTTCTACTTCTGGTCATGCTAATTCGGTATGAAGGGAGCATGCCACACATTATCTCGCATGTTTTCCTACGATAACTAACTGCTCGGTGTTGCGTGAATGTAAAATAACGTTTTTTTTGTCTAACCAGAAATGACACAACAGAAAAACCCATATTATGTTTTTTACCATTTTTACCTCTGTTTTTCAACCGATTTTGATGGAACTTTTTTTTGTTTATTTCATTATACTAATGTCTACATAATAGCTTTCAACATAACACACTTTTAGACATTCGTTGCTGACTTTTTGGAGCACTTTTTTTTTAACCGTTTTTTTACTTTTGCAATTTTATTTCGATCCATTTGAAAACTTACAGGCCCCCGTTTCACTAAGGTACTTAAGTATAAGTTTTTACGTAAGTATAAATGTAGGTTGAAATTGCGTTTCACTAAAAGTCGTAAGTTTTTACTTACGTAAATATGTTGCCTAAAACCTACGTCAACTAAAAGCAGGCGTAAGTATGTTTTCACGCGACTTATCGTCTGATTTAGTGTTAGAAAATGGCTGCCAACATGTTTTTATTGAAAATCAAATCGACGACTTTTCAGAAGACAGAGGATCTTTCGAGACCGAACCGAAATTTTAGACACATTCAATGATGCAGAGTTAATAAACAAATATAGATTCCCTTGACAGGAAATTTTGAGGTAGAAGGACTAGTTGGTCCGGTCACAAATAGGAGTCACGCTATTCCTACAGTCACTAAGGTAAACAATAATACACTTGACCCACACCCATGTCAGGTGGTTTATTTATAGAAATGTAAATCCCCCGTCATTATTAACCAATGCAAATGAGTTTATTTATAGAATACTAAATCCGATTGTCTAATAATAGATAGACGTAAATGTCTTTCCATTTTGGGTTGATGAAAATAAAAAAAAAAACATAGGCCTAGTCATAAACAAACATTGTATGTCATAGGCCCTATGTCTAAGAAAACCCTCAGGGAATGTCAATATAAGTTTTGGAAATTTTCCTTTTAAAATAAACACACTTAATTCCCTCATACTAGGCTACTAGAAATTTCGCTTAACAATAACCCACATATCGGCGTCATTATCGCATTAGACTGAAAACCTTGTATTTCCAAATTGATCTACCTTATCTATGGCAATATCGTTTGACATTTTCATCAACCAAAGACTCTTTTAACAATGAGTTCTTAAGGGCCTAGCAATGCGCAATTTCCAAACACTGTTGGTGCCATTGATGGAACTTTAATTCCAATATTGGCACCAGTAGAAAATGAACCGGATTATGTATGCAGAAAGGGGTACCATGCCATCAATGTACAAGCTGTATGCGACAGTAAGATGAGGTATTTATCTATTTTACTTGGTCCAAATATGAACAAGATTTCATCAATTGTTTCAGTTGTAAACATTGTAAGTGCAATGGGTGTATCTTTCTTGACCATAGCTTGTTTTTGTATCATTAAGGCCTATTGTGATTTTTTTTCAAAATTACTAAATATTATTGTCTTTCTATACATTTATGTTTGACTTTTACTTAATTGGTTATATTTATATCTATTTCTAGATTTTCAAACCTTGTGTGCAAATGGCCTGGGTCAGTCCACGATTCGTTCATTCTGAATAATTCAAGTCTTATGGATACCATGAGTATAAATGATAATGGGTCCAGTTGGCTTCTTGGCGATTCAGGCTACGCACTTAAACCCTGGCTCATGACACCACTTCTGAATCCAAACACGGAGCAAGAACAGAAATACAACAAGAGTTGTGATAGAGAGAGCTTTTGGTGTCCTAAAATCTCGATTCAGGTATTATTCAAATATTTGTTCTGAATAAGTCATACCCCCATTTGTCATACCTCAGGGATCTGTTCTAGGTCCAATATTATTTACACTATACACCTCTCCTCTTGGCGATATAGTGCGAAAACATGTTCTGAATTTTTATCTATATGCTGATGACACCCAATTACATATTTTTTCTCTCCCTCTGACTCTTCATCTCTCCAATTTTCTAAATCAAAACTAGAACAATGCATAACTTGCCCTCTTCCTAATGTTGTTGACAAATCTAACTGTGTATAGAGTCAGCTTTATGGAACAACAATCACTGGTTAAAGTTTTATGCAACGTTTCAACGTGTTTCTCCTGTTGTCCTCAGGCACAAGACTTAAATGTAACTGTGTCGATTTTCATTCTCTAAATAAAACTTGGTTATATGTAAATGTGTTTGTATTGTTTTGTAATATAATTACTGTTTTTTTTGTTTTTTTTCTACTTCTGGGCACGCTAATTCGGTATGAAGGGAGCATGCCACACATTATCTCACATGTTTTCCTACGATAACTAACTGCTCGGTGTTGCGTGAATGTAAAATGACGGTTTTTTGTCTAACCGGAAATGACATATGACGGAAAAATCCATATTATTTTTTTTACCATTTTTACCTCTGTTTTTCAACCGATTTTGATGGAACCTTTTTTGTTTATTTCTTTAAACGTTTGTCTACAAGGTAAGACTTTAAAAATATGCATTTTGAGAACTTTGTTGCTGACTTTTTGAAGCACTTTTTTGACCATTTGTTCAACTTTTGCAATTTTATTTGTATCAATATGAAAACTTACAGGTTCATAGATATTTTGATGGCGAACAAAATGACATTATCAAAAAAAAAATATCACTTCCGGTTTTGACATCATTCGCTTGCAAAGTTGAAATTTAAACTTCAGGAATAATGAAAATATTCAAAAAAATCTTTTTGCAATGTGCTAGAAATAATCATTGACAAAATATGAAATGATAAAATTTGACCCAGATATTTCATATCAGCCGCCATCTTGAAATGAGTAATTTTTCTTTAAATTTAAATTCAGAATCAGGGAATCATCCGATTTGAATAAAAATGATGTCTAGGGAATCTTTAGTCGATTGCTAACAAAACATGGCGAGCCGATTTTTAAATTTCGATTCAGAATTTTTTTTATTTCCGGTTTAGAATTTTCGGAAATAGTCAAAACTTTTAAGGCTCATATCTTGTGACCTTGACCTTGAGTGACCTTAACAAAAGTTGTTGCCCTTGACGAGATCTATCCAATGGCATAATCATTTTAGATGCCCAATGTTTACTGCCGGTTTTATGGCCGTCAGAAAATTGCAATTTTTAACTTTAAACAGCTCTGTCACGTGACCTAATTCATGTACGTCACAAATTATCTTCTATTATTATCACGCTTTATCTCCTGTTTCCAAAAATGTATAACACTAGATATTTTGATCAAAATTGATTTTTGGAATTTTGTTCTTTGTTCTATAGTAACTCTGCGTGTTTTTTTGGCGGGAAAAAACACGTGTTATCTGAAATACGGATTTCATAAGATAGGTAACAATTTCTTCTTAAGATATGGAAGAACATGACTAACAAAGAAAAAAATATGATAAAATCGTAACCGGAAGTAACACGCTGGCCACCATCTTGAAATGAACATGTTTTCTTTAAATCGAGAGAAGTGAACAGGGTATCATCTGATTTGTATAATATTGATGTCTATGGCATTTTCAATCTATGACCAACAAAATGATTACAGCCAATTTGCTAATTTCAATTATGATGTTTGCCTATTTCCGGTAAAAAAAATTCAGAAATGGCCAAAATTTTCAAAGCTCATTACACGTTACCTTGGATTTGGCTGACCTTATGACCTGAACAAAAGTTATTGCCCATGATGAGATCTACCCAACGGTGTATTCATTTTTGTTGTCCAATATTTACTTCCGGTTTTAGAGCCTTTTAAAAATTGTTAGTTTGAACTTTGAACAGCTATGTCACGTGACGTCACGTCACAAAATATCTTCTTTTCTTATTATGCTTTATCTCCTCTTTCCAGTGATATATAACACTAGATATTTTGATCAAAATTGCTTTTTGTTCTTTGTTCTATAGTAACTTTGCGTGTTTTTTGGTGGGAAAAACACTTGTTATCTGACTTACGGATTTCATAACATAGGTAACAATTTCTACTTAAGATATGAAAGAACATGACTAACAAAGAAAAAAATATGACAAAATCGTAACCGGAAGTAACACGTTGGCCATCATCTTAAAATGAACATGTTTTCTTTAAATCGACATCCGATTTATATAATTTTGATGTTTATGGCATTTTCAATCTATTGCCAACAAAATGAGGGCAGCTGAATTGCTAATTTCGATTATGGTGTTTGTCTATTTCCGGTATAAGATATTCAGCAATTATTGTAACACTTTTAGAGCTCATAACTTGTGACCTTGCCATTTGTTGACCTTATGATCCGAACAAAAGTTATTGCCCGAAATGAGATCTATCCATTGGTGATTTCATTTTTGTTGTCCAATATTTACTTCTTGTTTTATAGCCATTTGAAAATTGTCAGTTTGAACCTAATTCACGTACGTCACAAAAAATCTTTATCTCCTCTTGATATATAATAGTAGATATTTTAATCATTTTGCTTTTTTTTTAATTTGGAAATTTTGTTCATTGTTCTAAAGTAACTGCGTGGCTTTTTTGGCGCGAAAAAACACGTAGTTCCTAAATTGTGGATTTTTAAAGAGAGTCGACACATTCTTTTGAAGATATAAAATGACATAACATTCATAGAAAAAAAATAGCGATGGCCATCGTAATACGCCCACTTTTATAATGGCAGCCAATTCGTCCGGGGGGGTTGACAAGAGTGAACAGTAAATGAGTGAACAGTAAATGAAAGATTCTGAGAATGACATTTTCTCTTTTTACAAGAGTAAAACCATGGGTTCAAGTTTCCTGGAAAAAACAAATATGTCACTGAAATATGCATAAAACAAGGGCAACCAACGTTTAGGTTCCATCTTAAAATGATTAAGAGCAGTTGATGATGTTTCTGATTTTCAATAAGGTGTATCCGAAGGTCAATACAAACACCAACAGTCAGTTTCATAAAAAATCCACCAAGAAACCAGCTCTCTATCATGGCCACAACTTTGAGAGTGTAACGTCTAAATATTAACGTGTTTTAAAGAACAAGGGGCAATAACTCATAAAATATTTTTTCGATGTTTCTGATTTTCAATAGGGTTTATCCTAATGTCAATACAAACAATCATACCAAGTTTCATCAAAATCCATCAAGAAACCAGCTCTCTATGGTGTCCACAACATATTTTCAAAAGCAAGGGCAATAACCCATGAAATTTTTTCGATTCGTCTGATTTTCAATAGGGTTCATCCTTGGGTGATTACAAACACTCACAGCAAGTTTCATCAAAATCCACCAAGAAACCAGCTCTCTATCGTGTCCACAACTTTGAGAGTGTAACGGCTGAAAAATTAACGCGTTTTAAAGAACAAGGGCAATAACTCATAATATTTTTTCGATGTTTCTGATATTCAATAGGGTTTATCCCAATGTCAATACAAACACTCATACCAAGATTCATCAAAATCCATCAAGAAACCAGCTCTCTATGGTGTTCACAACATATTTTCAAAAGCAAGGGCAATAACCCATGAAATATTTTTCGATTCGTCTGATTTTCAATAGGGTTCATCCTTGGGTGATTACAAACACTCAAAGCAAGTTTCATAAAGATCCCCCAAGAAACCAGCTCTCTATCGTGTCCACAACTTTGAGAGTGTAACGGCTGAAAAATAAGCGTGTTTTAAAGAACAAGGGCAATAACTCATAAAATATTTTTTCGATGTTTCTGATATTCAATAGGGTTTATCCCAATGTCAATACAAACACTCATACCAAGTTTCATCAAAATCCATCAAGAAACCAGCTCTCTATGGTGTCCACAACATATTTTCAAAAGCAAGGGCAATAACCCATGAAATATTTTTCGATTCGTCTGATTTTCAATAGGGTTCATCCTTGGGTGATTACAAACACTCAAAGCAAGTTTCATAAAGATCCCCCAAGAAACCAGCTCTCTATCGTGTCCACAATTTTGAGAGTGTAATGGCTGAAAAATTCACGTGTTTTAAAGAACAAGGGCAATAACTCATAAAATATTTTTTCGTTGTTTCTGATATTCAATAGGGTTTATCCCAATGTCAATACAAACACTCATACCAAGTTTCATCAAAATCCATCAAGAAACCAGCTCTCTATGGTGTCCACAACATATTTTCAAAAGCAAGGAAGACAACTCTGTATGAGAGATTGGCAGATCACTAGTAATGACGTGGAATTGCAAGAAGCACAGATGTCGGAATGGAAATTGGAATGGCGCAAATTGATGCCATCAGTGCCTCCAATACACATACAAAAATTTATTTCTTTTGGGATTCGGAATGCACTAAGATCTTTCCAATGATATATAACAAAATAGCAATGCCCCATCGTAATACGCCCACTTTTGTAATGGCAGCCAAGACGTCCGGGAGGTCAACAAGAACTATCAGTAAATGAAACATCTGTCGAAAACCGTGCCATCAAGAATGTTTACAAAATTGAACGATTTTTTAGTGTTTACAACTACAAGTTAACAAGGGCAATAACACATGAAATAGTTTTCAATTCGTCTGATTTTCAATAGGGTTCATCCTTGGGTGATTACAAACACTCACAGCAAGTTTCATAAAAATCCACCAAGAAACCAGCTCTCTATCGTGTCCACAACTTCGAGAGAGTAACGGGCTGAAAAATTAACGTGTTTTAAAGAACAAGGGCAATAACTCAAAAATATTTTTTCGAGGTTTCTGATATTCAATAGGGTTTATCCTAATGTCAATACAAATACTCATACCAAGTTTCATCAAAATCCATCAAGAAACCAGCTCTCTATGGTGTCCACAACATATTTTCAAAAGCAAGGAAGACAACTTTGTATGAGAGATTGGCAGATCACTAGTAATGACGTGGAATTGCAAGAAGCACAGATGTCGGAATGGAAATTGGAATGGCGCAAATTGATGCCATCAGTGCCTCCAATACACATACAAAAATTTATTTCTTTTGGGATTCGGAATGCACTAAGATCTTTCCAATGATATATAACAAAATAGCGATGCCCCATCGTAATACGCCCACTTTTGTAATGGCAGACAAGTCGTCCGGGAGGTCGACAAGAACTATCAGTAAATGAAACATCTGTCGAAAACCGTGCCATCAAGAATGTTTACAAAATTGAACGATTTTTGAGTGTTTACAACTACAAGTTAACAAGGGCAATAACACATGAAATAGTTTTCAATTCGTCTGATTTTCAATAGGGTTCATCCTTGGGTGATTACAAACACTCACAGCAAGTTTTATAAAAATCCATCTAGAAACCAGCTCTCTATCGTGTCCACAACTTTGTTAAAGGCTGAAAAATTAACATGTTTTAAAGAGCAAGGGCAATAACTCATCAAATATTATTTCAATGTTTCTGATTTTCAATA
This sequence comes from Lottia scabra, assembly GCA_029955415.1. Taxonomy (NCBI): domain Eukaryota; kingdom Metazoa; phylum Mollusca; class Gastropoda; family Lottiidae; genus Lottia; species Lottia scabra. Next base: position 19,695,477 of record JARJEI010000001.1, read on the forward strand.
GGGTTTATCCTAATGTCAATACAAACACTCATACTAAGTTTCATCAAAATCCATCAAGAAACCAGCTCTCTATGGTGTCCACAAGATATTTTCAAAAGCAAGGGCAATAACCCGTGAAATATTTTTCGATTCGTCTGATTTTCAATAGGGTTCATCCTTGGGCGATAACAAACACTCACAGCAAGTTTCATCAAAATCCATCAAGAAACGAGCTCTCTATGGTGTCCACAAGATATTTTCAAAAGCAAGGGCAATAACCCAGGAAATATTTGTCGATTCGTCTGATTTCCAATAGGGTTCATCCGTGGGTGATTACAAACACTCACAGCAAGTTTCATTAAAATCCATCAAGAAACCAGCTCTCTAACGTGTCCACAACTTAGTTAAAGGCTGAAAAATTAACGCGTTTTAAAGAACAAGGGCAATAACTCATCAAATATTATTTCGATGTTTCTGATTTTCAATAGGGTTTATCCTAATGTCAAAACAAACATTCATACCAAGTTTCATCAAAATCCATCAAGAAACGAGCTCTCTATGGTGTCCACAAGATATTTTCAAAAGCAAGGGCAATAACCCATGAAATATTTTTCGATTCGTCTGATTTTCAATAGGGTTCATCCTTGGGTGATAAAAAACACTCACAGCAAGTTTCATCAAAATCCATCAAGAAACGAGCTCTCTATGGTGTCCACAAGATATTTTCAAAAGCAAGGGCAATAACCCAGGAAATATTTTCCGATTCGTCTGATTTTCAATAGGGTTCATCCTTGGGTGATAACAAACACTCACAGCAAGTTTCATCAAAATCCATCAAGAAACCAGCTCTCTAACGTGTCCACAACTTTGTTAAAGGCTGAAAAATTAACGCGTTTTAAAGAACAAGGGCAATAACTCATCAAATATTTTTTCGATGTTTCTGATTTTCAATAGGGTTTATCCTAATGTCAATACAAACACTCATACCAAGTTTCATCAAAATCCATCAAGAAACGAGCTCTCTATGGTGTCCATAAGATATTTTCAAAAGCAAGGGCAATAACCCATGAAATATTTTTCGATTCGTCTGATTTTCAATAGGGTTCATCCTTGGGTGATAACAAACACTCACAGCAAGTTTCATCAAAATCCATCAAGAAACCAGCTCTCTATCGTGTCCACAACAATTGTGGACAGACAGGCGGACAGACAGACAGGCGGACATGCGGACAGACAGGGGCGACTACAATATACGCCCACATTAATGTGTGGGCGTATAAAAATCCATCAAGAAACCAGCTCTCTATCGTGTCCACAAGATATTTTCAAAAGCAAGGGCAATAACCCATGAAATATTTTTCGATTCGTCTGATTTTCAATAGGGTTCATCCTTGGGTGATAACAAACACTCACAGCAAGTTTCATAAAAATCCACCAAGAAACCAGCTCTCTAACGTGTCCACAACTTTGTTAAAGGCTGAAAAATTAACGCGTTTTAAAGAACAAGGGCAATAACTCATCAAATATTTTTTCGCTGTTTCTGATTTTCAATAGGGTTTATCCTAATGTCAATACAAACACTCATACCAAGTTTCATCAAAATCCATAAAGAAACCAGCTCTCTATGGTGTCCACAAGATATTTTCAAAAGCAAGGGCAATAACCCATGAAATATTTTTCGATTCGTCTGATTTTCAATAGGGTTCATCCTTGGGTGATAACAAACACTCACAGCAAGTTTCATCAAAATTCATCAAGAAACCAGCTCTCTATCGTGTCCACAACAATTGTGGACAGACAGGCGGACAGGCGGACAGACGGACAGACGGACAGACAGACAGGGGCGACTACAATATACGCCCACATTAATGTGTGCACAATCAAACTAATAATAATAGTTGAACATCCAAACCAGTCATGAAGAAGATAATGGTGATCACAGTTTACTGGATAAACTGGATTCTAATGACAGGATACAAAGTGAGTCCAATACAAAATAAAAAAACACTGTCATATTAAACCATTTAAATTCCAACGTTTCGCTCTAATAAAATAGAGCTTCCTCAGGGAGGACTAAAATACAAAATGAAGAGATAAATTAAGATGAAGTCATAAAAATTATGACGTCATCAAGCTAATGACATCAGAGGTCCTACCCAACAACACTTATAACAAAAATTCTAGCTATAATTAAAGTAGAAGTAAAAGCCAAAACAATTTAAAGGGAGTATTGATCTAAAAAAAAAAAAAAAAAAAAAAAAAAAAATAATTTTACTTTGAAAAGTTTTTGAGATTGTCAGGATTTTGTTCATTTAAGCCATTGGGCCATACAGTATTGAGTCTATGAATCCAAAATGATTCTGCCATATCTAATCTAATTTTGTTCTCATGTTCTCATTAATGTGTGGGCGTATAAAAAGTATTTTTTTGAAAAATTGTGATCTCATTTACGATTTTAGAAAATTTTAGTGTTTTGAGCGTTATTTAGACCTCACCAACAATGATTTATGCATATCTCATGAACTATAGGGCGCAGCTGAGGCTATTTCACGTTATGAAAATATGAAATAAGTATATGAAATAATGATTTCTTGAGACTTGTTGTGCATTTGTTGATGATTTGGGGTTCTTTCCGATAGATTAGGGTTGATTTCATGTTAATCAGATTTTTTTTAATGTGTTGACAGCCCTTCAAACATGTCATGAAAATTGGACATTTCAAACCTTTGATACAAGTTTAAAAAAATGTGAATGGATCAATCTACATCAAATTTGGCATAAATGTAGACAATTACATTGCTGAGAAACGTACAGAGCGATTTTCAAAAAAAAAAAAAATATTTTAGTGGTTACCATGGAAATACAAAAATTTACAAGTAAGAACGGCAAACATTTTCCAGGGGCCAAACTAATTGGAATTTTCGAAAAAACTCTCTGTAAGCTTACGTTTCTTCCTTATTGAATAAGCTTTCTATCAAGACTAAGATCGTAATTTTTCCAATAAAAAATGGCTGAGAAATCCTGTACCAACCGGGACACATTTTTGTACGTATTCTAAATTTTAGCAAACACTAATGAGATACTTTATTTTTTTTCGGTTTCTTTCATTCTATATAGTTCACAAATGACCAGTCTCTGATGTTTGAACTACCAGATTCACGAGATTACGTGACAATACTGGCCGCCAGTCATTACCCTGATATGCTGCAAAGCACTAGGGTGACTTTCACGGAGACCGTTTGATTCAAACTTTGCATTTTGGCGAGTTGATATACTTATTTCTTGTCTGCATATTTATATATAGTTCTCTTGCTTTAACTGGCAATTACAATACCTTGCGTTTGTGTGATACATATATCATTAATGTACTTTTTTACACTGTAACTGTGTGCAGATTTTTTTTACATATAAAATAATGTTACATAATGTTGACCATTGAAAAGTTTTAAAAGAAAAATTAATATATATTTTCTTTGAACGAATTATGTAATGATAAATTATGATCTGTATTTCAAACTATGAAGTATGAATGCTAAGCAGTCCGTTTCTGGTTGTCATTTCTAAATTGAGATTTGGTCTTCCATGTGTCCTATCTTGCATGTTAGAACTTATTTACAAATCTTAGAGAGTTTTTTATATTCACTTTCCACTGATGTATAACAAACTTTGATAACGCCTTTTAAAGACTTTTTCATCAAATGACTTTTCACTAGCAAACATAAAATGTGTACCGGTATTTCACTTTTTACTACCGTATGTGAACTGGATATTCTACTTGTCACTACCGAATTCAAATTTGTGCATTTTAACATTTTGTACCTTCTGCATTTCACTAACGAATGTAAAACAAGCTTTCTTCTGTAAACCTGACAACATGAATCGAAAAATGCCATTTTTCATCCATGGACAAAACCGGATTCACACTGCCTCGGTACCGTTGCATGGTTCTAGTTTTTAATTAGTTTAAAGGTTATCTGAAACTGTTGTCAAGCAGGCAATCATAATTCTATTGAGATGGTCATGTTTCCCTACTCCAAGCATCACTTTTGTAGGAAGCAAGTGTATACTAACTTGGTGATAAAACAGAATATCCTCTAAAAGAATATGGCACCTGGCACCATTAGCGCTTGCTTATTCAGGGAATTGGCAGCAAGAAAATTTTGAAATGTGCGTCGATTTGAAAATAACGGTTAGAGTTAAATTCCTTGACTCTGGGGCTCAAAGAGCATTTGTGTTGACGCGTAATTTATGTGGGCTGAATTTTTGATTGGCTGCTGCCTACTTTGCCTTGAGGTTAATCCGCCTCTCATGAGCAAACAAAACAAGACAGAATTCAATATACCTACCTATAAGTAGGTTATTAAATGCTTCACCAACATTTGAAGAATCTAATGCAGACGTTTCAACAAAAGAGATCCTTTCTTTTTCTGCAATAAAATAGTACCAGGGCTTGCCATGCAAGGTAACATATGCCCACTAGCAGCTGTCAGAATTGATAATATTTTAATTAACGATAATACAAATTTTATTATATCAACGTTCACCAAAGTCCAAATATCACACAAAGTTTCATCAAAATTGAATGAAATCTGTAACTTCTATTGCACTCACAATCACATTTTAACATGTTTTTACAAAGACAAGGACAATAGCTCAAAAACCAATCATTAAAAATAAACTAACAGGCAAATGAAGGTTATCACCGACTTCATTTGACCACACACCATTGACAAAGGCATATGTGAGATATATGATGACTGATTTATAAACAGAAATCAATTTCAAAGAATTAAGATAGTTTGCCAGACAAGGTAATATACGCCCACTGGCAGCTTTATTTCAAAAAGAACATTTGGCAGAAAACAGGAACCATGAAATATTTATACTGTAGTCATAGGCCTACATTATGTTCAGAACTTGAATTAAGTTTAGTAAAAATCCTTCTACCTTGTAGAGTGTTTCTGAGCTAAAAACTGATTGTATTTCGAAGAAGAAGGGCAATACTTTATATCAAATATTTTTTGATTTTCGATAGGGTTTATCGTGTCATTAACTATTTCAACAGGTTTCTTTAAAGTCTACCAACAATTATGCCTTCTACAGTGTCAACGAGCTAAATATCAAACGAGTTTTAAAGAACAAGGGCAATAATTCATACTAAATATTTTTCGATTCATTTGATTTTAATAGGGTTCATCCTTGGGTGATAATAAACCTTTTCAGCAAGTTTTGTCAAAATCCGTAAAGAATTGTGACTTGTACAGACGGACGGACGGACATGGGTGACGGCAATATACGCTCCACATTTCATGTGGGCGTATAAAAATGAAAAGGAAGGGTCAAGGGGTCAAAATTGAAAAGCTCATTGCAAAAGTGCATAAAGAGTTTATTCCATGACACAGTAGTTAGACAAAACATCATCAATAACGAGTGTGGCCACCCCAGGCAAACATGCATGCAGACACACGCCTCCTCATTAACGTTGTCAGGTGGCGTATAACGTCCTGTTCCATTACTTCTGTACAAGGTCCTGTCGGTTCACTGAAGGTGGTACATGCCTTCTAAGCTGACGATGAACATGATCCTGAAAATAGGGAACTGACTTTCATCTGTAAAAAACACTCACAGCCCAGTCACGTTGCTGCCATTGTGGCCATTGCATTTTACGTTGATGATGTAGACGTGTCAACGCCATTTCAAAGGAGGGTTGGTGTAGGCTGTATATCAACTGAAAGAAGTCTTCAAAGGACTGTCGTCTGCTGCGGTGACATAACCCAGTGATGTTGCTGCTTACGACACACCAAGTTTTGTCAAATTGAATTAAGAAAACAGCTCCCTATTGTGTTCACAATTTGAGTGTTAACGGCTAAAAAATCAATGCGTTTTAAAAAATAGCGATGGTCATCGTAATACGCCCACTTTTATAATCGCAGCCAATTTGTCCGGGGGGTTGACAAAAGTTGTCAGTAAATGAAAGATTCTGAGAATGACATTTTCTCTAAAATCAAGGGCAATAACCTATCAAATATGTTTTGATCTGTCTGATTTTCCAAAGGGTTTATCCATGGATGATTACAAACATTCACACCAAGTTTCATCAAAATCCATCTAGAAACCAACTCTCTATTGTGTCAAAAAGTAAGAGCAATAACCCATCAAATACTTTTCAATTTGTCTGATTTTCAATAGTGTTCATCCTCATCAACACTCACAACCAGTTTCATCAAAATCTATCAAGGAACCAGCTTTGAAAATGTTATGCGCTCAAAAATTAACGCGTTTTAAAGAACAAGGGCAATAACTCATAAAATATTTTATCAATGTTTCTGATTTTCAATAAGGTTTATATCCCAAGGTCAATACAAACACTCACAACAAGTTTCATCAAAATCAAGAAACCAGCTCTCTCTCGTGTCCACAACTTTGTTAAGGGCTGAAAAATGAACGTGTTTTAAAGAACAAGGGCAATAACTCAAACATTTTTCAAATGTTTCTTGATTTTCAATAGGGTTTATCCCAAGGTCAATACAAACACTTATACCAAGTTTCATCAAAATCCATCAAAAAAACAGCTGTCTTTCATGTCCACAATATATTTTCAAAAGCATGGGCAAAAACTCATGAAATATTTTGCGATTAGTCTGATTTTCAATAGGGTTCATCCTTGGGTGATTACATAGCCGTAGGAGGCAGCTGTGTCCACAACTTTGAGAGTGTTAACAGCTAAAAAATTAACACGTTTTAAAGGGACAGTCTGAATTTTTTTTTAGGTCAAAAATATTTTTTGCTCAAATTTATGAAAACTTTACACCAAAATCTGTAACTATGTGTCCTTTAATGTATTTGAAAGTTTTGAAAGGGCTGGAATACCAGCTTGTCGGGTGAAAGGGTTAAAAAACAAGGGCAATAACTCATAAAATATTTTTTTTATGATTCTGATTTTCAAAAGGGTTTATCCCAAGGTCATAACAGACACTCAGACGAAGTTTCATCAAATTTCATTGATTGATCTGATTTTAAATAGGCTCCCTATCGTGTCCACAAGAATTGTGGACGGACAGACCGACAGACTACAATATACGCTCACATCATCAAAATCCATCAAGGACCAACTCTATATTGTGTCCAAATCATATTTTCAAAAACAAAGGCAATAACCAATCAAATATTTTTCGATTTGTCTGATTTTCAATAGAGTTTAACCTTGAGAGATGAGAAACACAACAAGTTTCATCAAAATCAATCAAGAAACCAACACTTTATCATGACCACAACTTTGAGAGTGTTACGGGCTGAAAAATTAACATGTTTTATAGAACAAGGGCCATGACTCATAAAATATTTTCCGATGTTTCTGATTTTCAATAGGGTATATCCTAAGGTAAATACAAAGATAGTGGACCACAGCTATATACGCCCAACGAAAAAGACTTAAATTTAATCAGGAGTCAACTTAACTTTTTCAAACCTTTCGATTTAGGTCCAATAACATCCATTTTAAGGTGGTTCCACCCAATTGTTCATGCGCATTCTGTTGCGCACGTGTGTCGCGAGTAATATTAGACAGAGTTATACTCGCGTCTTTACCTACACCTGTATCATGATAGCTTCTTTTTAGTTGATATAGTAGAATCTGTTTTTAAATTTATAATTTTATCAGATATGTCTACTTACGAAAGTAATGGTGATTTTAGGCCTGAATACATTATTAAGTGAAAAAGTTAATGGTAAAGTAAGAGTTACAAATAGAAAACTAGTCATTGTAATACTTTGAAAATATCATGAATTAAAAAAAATGTACTGAATGAGTTATCTCCTCATTTTTTTATTGGACCCTACCCATCTTCAGATTCAATTATTCAGAGAATGAGTTCGGTGACCCCCTTTTGTTTTGGCTTGCATGAGTTCTGATATAGTGGAGTACATACAGGTCAGTAAAATAACAGATTTTAATTTACGATAGGTAAGTTATAGGTGTTTTAGTGCCTCTGGAGTCTTAATTACTAACAATCCTTAAAACGATTTTTATTTGTAAATTTGTATTTTAGCAAATTGCTGATATCAAAGTATTATTGAAACTTCTGTGATCATTTTATGTCGTTTCTAGGCAAAAATCAATATTACAGAAGTGTAAAAACACTACGAATTTAGAGTCAAAAGTAGATGAACTATTGTGCCCCACCCCTACAAGATTAACGCCTAATATCTCAAAAAATAAGTTGGTGACCTATGCCAATTTTCGCATTTTCTCAATACTGATATTTTTGACTACCACCATGCAAAAGATAGCTTGCCAGGCAAGGTAATATACGCCCACTGGCCCACCGGCTTTGACTTTAAAGAAATATATTTGACAGTTACAAGAAAAGTGATTAAGAACATTCACATCAAGTTACTTCAAAATTTGTCCAGTATTGTGCCTCCTATAGTGTTTATGAACTAAAAATTGAACATGTTTTCAAGAACATTTTTCGATTTTGCTGATTTCCAACAGGGTTCATCCTAGAGTGCTAATAAACATTATCAGTAAGTTTCCTCAAAATCTGTTACGAATTGTGACCTGTATAGTGTTTACGAGCCAAAAATCAAACTTGTTTTCAAGAACAAGGGCAATAATTCATAGTAAATATTTTTTGATTTTGCTGATTTTCAATAGGGTTTATCCTTGAGTGGTAATAAACATTACCAGCAAGTTTCATCAAAATCTGTCAAGAATTGTGAACTGTAGAGTGTTTACAAGTAAAAAATCGAACGCGTTTTTAAGAACAAGGGCAATAATTCATAGTAAATATTTTTTGATTTTGCTGTTTTTCAATAGGGTTTATCCTTGGGAGGTAATAAACATTATCAGTAAGTTTCATCAATATCCGTTAAAAAATGTGATCAGTAGAGAGTTTACGAGCCAAAAATCAAACGCGTTTTAAAGAACAAGGGCAATAATTCATAGTAAATATTTTTCGATTTTTTTGATTTTCAATAGGGTTCATACTTGGGTGGTAATAAACCTTATCAGTAAGTTTTTTCAAGATCCATTAAGAATTGTGAACTGTAGAGTGTTTACAAGTAAAAAATCGAACGCGTTTTTAAGAACAAGGGCAATAATTCATAGAAAATATTTTTCGATTTCGCTGTTTTTCAATAGGGTTCATCCTTAGGTAGTAATAAACATTACCAGCAAGTTTCAACAAAATCCGTCAAGAATTGTGACCTGTACCTGTAGAGTGTTTACGAGCCAAAAAACGAACGCGTTTTTAAGAACAAGGGCAATAATTCATAGTAAATATTTTCCAATTTTGCTGATTTTCAATAGGGTTCATCCTTGGGCGGAAATAAACATTGCCAGTAAGTTTCGTCAAATTTCTTCAAGAATTGTGACCTGTAGAGTGTTTACGAGCAATTGTGGACGGACGGACAAACGGACCGACGGACGTGGGTGACGACAATATACGCCCCCCATTTCATGTGAGTCCATCCTTAGGTAGTAATAAACATTACCAGCAAGTTTCAACAAAATCCGTCAAGAATTGTGACCTGTACCTGTAGAGTGTTTACGAGCCAAAAATCAAACGCGTTTTTAAGAACAAGGGCAATAATTCATAGTAAATATTTTCCAATTTTGATGATTTTCAATAGGGTTCATCCTTGGGCGGAAATAAACATTGCCAGTAAGTTACGTCAAATTTCTTCAAGAATTGTGACCTGTAGAGTGTTTACGAGCAATTGTGGACGGACGGACAAACGGACCGACGAACGTGGGTGATGACAATATACAAATACAAAATAAAAAAAAAAAAAAAAATCACTGTCATATTAAACCATTTAAATTCCAACGTTTCGCTCTAATAAAATAGAGCTTCCTCAGGGAGGACTAAAATACAAAATGAAGAGATAAATTAAGATGAAGTCATAAAAATTATGACGTCATCAAGCTAATGACATCAGAGGTAATACCCCATTCTAATCAACAGAGAAATTCTACCTATTGGAGATATTACTCTGACCTATTGACCGACCATGTTTTAAATAGTTCACGCGTAGAAATTTTTCTCTCGGAGATCATAAGTGAGACGAAACGACTTCATGTAAACAAACCGAAAGTTTCCAGATGTTTCAAGACACCATGCAAACCAATTTCATACAAACACATATGAAGAGAATGTATTTTATTTGATCCATACTAAGTGAATAAGAATAAAAATTTAAGTAGACTAATGTTAATGAGGTCGAAACAACTCATAATGGTGCGAAATGTCTTTAATCGTCTTTCCGGTTTGTAGTCTTGTAACTCAAAAACACCTCCGCAATTAAAAAGAGTTCTGTACTGCAACTTCTTCAGTAAATGCACACTGTAAATTTGGGAATATTTTTAGCATTTAAGAACTTATTGATATCCTATAGACGTTTTAATATTAAATTTGATGCATACTTTATCGTTCAACGAATATCGTTGGCGTCATGGCTGGTGATTAAGTTTGTGTCTTTATCTGCGACACATACGGAGTTAGGAAAGATGCAAAGTTTCGTATGGTCCTACCAAACAAGTTGAAGTAAAAGTCAAAACAATTAAAAGGGAGTATTGATCTAAAAAAAATTTAAAGTTTTTGAGATTGTCGGGATTTTGTTCATTTAAGCCATATGGTCCACACAGTATTAAGTCTAGGAATCCAAAATGATTCTGCCATATCTAATCTAATTTTGTTATCATGGTAAATTTTCTGGAGAATAGTCCAGGTAAAAGAATGACCTGGCATATTAAAATGTGGAGACACTCTAGGTGCTTTATCTTCTTTCTTTAATTTAATATTCGAACGGTGTTTGTTAAGTCTTACACTAAATGATGTTATGGTTTGTCCTACATATTGAATTCCACATTCTGAACAAGTTAAACAATAAATCACAAAATTGGATGAACAATTAATAGAGTCTTTTATGTAAAATACTTTTGAGTCTTTGCTAGTCACGGTATTGGTAATGTTGATGGTGTCACACGCTTTACAAGGAGGTCTGCGTCTTAAACAAGGTTTACATCCCCAAGTTTCTTCTTACAGCCATGATTATCTTACTATCATTCAATACTTTCTTCATTCTTTCACTGGTGTCTAATAACGTACTATCTTTAGCCATATTTCGGATGTTAGGTTGTCGAGGATCATAGGTTGTAACCCAAGGAATAATTTTCTTGTCATTGTCGTTTTTGTTGATCTTGTACTGGAGGAGTTCATTGCGGGTTTTAAGTTCAACTTTTTTGAAGGTATTTATCCTAAGGTCAATACAAACACTCACAACAAGTTTCATCAAAATTCATCAAGTAACCAGCTCTCTATCGTGTCCACAACAGACAGACAGGGGCGACTACAATATACGCCCACATTAATGTGTGTTCAATAAAGTTAAAGACACACAAACCATTTCACAAAGCTTTTTACTGGTCCATCTTTAGTTGATCCAAATAATGTGGATACTCCATAGCACAACACATGGGTAAACATTCATTAAAATAATCTTCTATAGAAAAACTAAGTAGTCCTAAAGTCCAAAAAGATGTTTCAAAGGCACAAAGGCCCCCTTCCTCAGGAACAGACACACATGAAAATGTATTGCCAATGTGTTTACATGGATTTTGAGATTTGTCTTACGGTTGGATTGTTCGTGCTTGGGCTTATAATTGAAGCACAACCTCCAACTCAACTTTAGAGTACTGCTAAGACGTGGAAAGATAACATAGAATTCAACATGCATTATTTGCAGCAGATACCATGTGTATCTGTATCAGTTCAGAATTAGCTATCAAGAATGCTTTCATACCTGACAAAGATTCAAAAATACTGTTACTCTAACGTTTAGTTTTTTGGGGTTTTTTGTCGCCATTTTGAAATTCAATATGGCAGCAGTTGTTACCACTTGTAAATTGAACCAGCCCCCCAAAATATACAAATAGCAATCAAAACCGAGTAAAAAAATTAGATCGAGAAATATCGCAAATTATGGATTTATCTAGACGCCATTTTGAAATTTAACATGGCCCATTGTTGTAGCCACTTGTAGTTTGAATTGTTGAATTCTCTGATACACAAAATGTACAATTAGCCATTTTGAACAAGTTAATGGCTGACATAGATCCGAAAATAGCAACAATTATATATGTTGCGCAGTGAAACTGAATGGTCGCAAATTTGGAGAGCTCTGAGAGCTAGTACTCTCTGAGGCCAAAAAAGACACAGTCTGCATAAAACATAGATAAGAATACGAACGGTAAGCTTTTCTAAGCGAAAGGATAGGCCCAAAACTATAGACTGATAAAATCATCGATCACAGTGAGAGTGTCAATAGTAAATATCTTCAATGGTGTCAAAGTAGGTCAACGGTCGCGTCACCACGTGCCGTGAGAAAATCCCTCGACTGTGGCCAGTGAAGTGGGGTAATACTATAGGCAGTGTAGGCCAAGCAGACAATGACTTGTGACAAAATTTGGACGAAACTAGAAATGAATTAAATACCCAAGATAGGTCTGAAGAAATAAAGACTGATTTGTGACCCCCTCGCCAAAAAAGATGAAAAATTGAGTAAGCTTACATAGTTACTTGGTGAAAATTTTGCACAACATATATTGTACAACAATAAATCAAAACTATGGAAACATGGTGAATGAACAATTTGTGATTAGGTCTAAAAATAAAATAGTTAATCAAGAATAAAATGAGTTTGACCAGACAAAACAAAAAGAAAAACCAACAAACAATAACAAAAGCTTTTGCTGAAAGTGATCCTGAAATAGGTGCAAATTTAACAGAAAATATGTCTGAGAACTGTACAGATACATGGAATATTCAAAAAATTGGAAAAACAATCGAATTAATGTGCCAAAACATGGAAAAAAACAAAATTGACATAACTGAAAATATAAGTGAAAAAATAAATGATATGGAACACAAGTTTGAAGAAAATTTAAAGACATTAAAAACAGATGTTGGAAGAAGACTCGACAGTATAGGAGCAGAGATGGAACTGATGAAGGAAAAAAACAAAGAAGTTCAAACATGTATGGAATTTCAAGCAGAAGAGATAGAAGAATTAAAAACTGAAGATAAGAGGTTAGTGAAGAAAATCCAAGATGAGGTTAAGATACTTCAAGACAAAATAACTCTGAGTGAAAAACATGATCGCAAGTATAATCTTCTTTTTTATGGAATCCCGTACTCGGAACAGGAAGATGTCAACACAGTGATGACTGATCTCTTTAAAAACACTCTTGGGATAAACTATAAAGTGCAAGTTGTGAATCAACACAGACTTCAGAAAAATACAAATAAAGCAGGACCTCCAGCCATAATTGTTAAATTTGTGCATAATGTTGATAAGGAGGCTGTTATAAACAAAGCTCACATGCTTCCAAGAGGACAACATGTATTAAAAGACTTGCCGATCAAGATGAAAATTGAAAGACACCGTTTGGCAGGTGTTGCCTATGAAATTAGACAAATGGAAAAACTGAAAACCAGAATTCGAGACATAGGTATAGAAATGGTCTTGGAGACTCGTGGTGCGGCAGGTGAAAAGTGGAAGAAACGACATGTGCCATAGACAAAATCTTGATATTTCAATCTTCTAATGTATTAAAAATTAAAACATGTAAGAAACCGTGAATGTGATATTGGTTCAAGACAATTATTTATCAAATACCGGTACTTATTTTGAAAAAAAAACAAAAAAAACAATTAAAAGTAAACCAAACTATTTAAACTTGCAATCTAATTTACCGTAACCAATATTAAGTAAAAATATGAGGACAAAATATCACATTCCACGTTTTCACTATTGAACCCTATTTGCTAGGGCCCTACTTTTTGTAGGCACAAATTGTAAAATTGTATACTGAGTGAGGAAACAAGCCAGAATATCAAAAAAAAAAAAAATTTGTTTCAGAACCTTCCCCCCCACCCCCTCAAAAAAAAAAGAAACAATATATTTTTCTTTTGACATTTGAAAAAACTAGATAAATATTGGTAAAAAAGTTTTGAATACAAAATACTAAAAAATCCTCAATGTTTTTTCAACGCAATGACATAAATCTACCATTTCCTCTGCTTCCAAGCTCAGTGTATAAAATATTTTAAAACTGATATGAAAACAATATTTGTTCTTAAGTAAGGATGAAATTGCTCAAAACAAAGTCCTGATAAACTCCTTCAAATATAATTGCAGGATGATGAAAATAACTTTTGATTTGAGCTTTGGTGCAACAATATTAAGGTGAAATGTCTTTTTCCATGTAGCCATCACTGAAGCACACATGTAGGGGTATACTAATCAGTTACTGCAAAAATCAAACTAAAGGCTTTTAAAAGTAAGATATTGTAAAATGTACTGGGTTCTGAGACAACAGGATATATCGAAAAGGAAAAATAAAATTTGGAAGAGTAAAAAACAGTAGTTTCCAGAATGAAGCTGGACATTTAAACAAAAATTTGACCAAAAACTAAAGAAAATGAAAAAAAAAAAAAAAAAAAAAAAAAAAAAATCTATGCATTTAGAAACACATCTTCATGCGACTTTCCTGTTTCTCTAAGCTCAGTACATTATTTACATTGAAAGCCTAGTAAATCAATAACTTAATTCAACTTGAGCTTGTGGCTTGTAGCCTCATAAATTGAAATACAACTAATAATTTTTAGAAAACATTCCATGCAGGCAGTGACTGTATAGCATAAATGAATACAAAATCAAACACATGCAGACTGTGAGATAAGGAATCATGTTTTTTGTTGATAGTGACTACACAGTAGTTTTTACTGTCAACTTAATACATTTCATTCATTATAGCTTTAAGCTAAGGGAGATAACTACAATATTGTACCACCTACTCAGTTCAATATGTTTACAAACAACTATTATTTACACTTGATAATGGGTAGCAATTTTTTGTCTACATATGACATAAATTTATCATTTTCTCTGCTTCCAAACTCAGTATATAAAATACTTTAAAACTGATGTACTATGAAAACGTAACTTTCCCTTAAGTGAGGGAAGAATTTGTCCAAAACAAACCCCCTATAAACTCTTTCAAATTAAATTGCAGGAAGATGAAAATAACTTTTGATCTGAGCTATGGTGTAACAATATTACGGTGAAATGTCTTTTTCCATGTAGCCATCACTGAGGCACATATGTAGGGGTATACTAATCAGTTACTGCAAAAATCAAACTAAAGGCTTTTAAAAGTAAGATATTGTAAAATGTGCTGGGTTCTGAGACAACAGGATATATCGAAAAGGAGAAAATAAAATTTAGAAGAATAAAAAACGTAAGTATTGAAAAGTTACAACAAAAGTTACATTAAGTTTGACAGATCTGTTTCGTGAAAGCCTGCAGAACAGACCTTCACTCTTCAGAAACTAAATGCGAAATGATGAGTCTAACAAGATCTGCAATCTGTGTCTGGAGGAGAAGTTTTTTATTATATATAAACCGCATCTCTCATCACTGAACAAGAGAAATGAACTCACAAGTGCATGCCGTCACAGGAGAAAGCATTTATTGTGCAGCTTCCCCAATACATAATAACCAGTGAACTCTACTCAGACTTTTTACCTCATGGGTTTTTCTGCAATTATTAATAAACATGAACAATAATCACTCATACAGGTATAAATACCAATTTTTCATGACACTCATCATTTCGCATTTAGTTTCTGAAGAGTGAAGGTCTGTTCTGCAGGCTTTCACGAAACAGATCTGTCAAACTTAATGTAACTTTTGTTGTAACTTTTCAATACTTATTTTAGCTCCCTTACGGTTGAGCACTTTTCCTACGTATGGTTTTAACATAAAGTAGATAGAAGAATAAAAAACAGTAGTTTCCAGAATGAAGCTGGACATTTAAACAAAAATTTGACCAAACACTAAAGAAAATGGAAACATAAATCTATGCATGAAGAAATACATTTCATGTCTCTCCTGATTCTCCGAGCTCAGTACATTATTTACATTGAAAGCCTAGTAAATCAATAACTTAATTCAACTTGAGCTTGTGGCTTGTAGCCTCATAAATTGAAATACAACTAATAATTTTAGAAAACATTCCATGTAGGCAGCGACTGCATAGCATAATTGAATACAAAATCAAGCACATGCAGACTGTGTCTTGATACCTCTTTAAGTTATTCGGAAGAAATGTATAATCCTTTTCTCATGTATGAGATAGGGAAACTTGTTTATGTTGATAATAGACTACATAGTAGTGTTATTGTCAACTTAATACTTACACACCCACACTTCACTCAATATAGCATTAAGATAACTACAACACTGTACCACCTACTAAATTCAATATGTTCACAAACTACTATATTAACACTTGATATTGGGTAGTAAACTCTATTTTCTGTCAGTAAACTGCCAAGGCCTAGGAAACAGTGAAAAAAGGAAAGATGTCTTAAACTTTTTGAGAAATAAAAAATATGATATCTACTGTATTCAAGACACACACTTTACAAAAGAAATAGAACCATACATACGCAGTGAATGGGGCTCTGGGTGTATATTCAACTCATTAAGTAGTAATTCAAGAGGAGTAGCAATCCTATTTGGTAACAATTTTGACTATAAAATAACACGCCAATTTTCAGATAAATCTGGAAATATTATAATAGTTGATCTTCTAGTAGAAGAAACAAAATTTTCAATAATTAATATTTATGGTCCAAATAATGACAACCCAACATTCTTTGAATACATTTTAAAAAAAATTGACGAATTCGAAATCGAAAAATTCATATTATGTGGAGATTTCAATCTCACCTTAAACCAACAATTAGATAACAAAAACTACCTACACGAAAATAACCCAAATGCCAAGAAACAACTTCTTGAAAAAATTAAACAATATGACCTAAAAGAAGCATTTCGAGAACTCTTCCCAAAACTACAAAGATACACATGGCGTAAAAAAAACGGGCGAGACTAGATTTTTTCCTAGTAACCAATAACTTAATGCCAAAAATAATCAACACACTAATTATTCCTAGCTATCGCTCAGACCATTCACAAATTGTCTTGGAACTTCAATTGTTTAAAATCCAAAAGGGCAAAGGCCTATGGAAATTTAATACATCCTTTTTGAATGATAAGATCTATCTTGATACAATAAAAACACTGATTTCCAAAATTAAGTGCCAATATATATTGCCAATATACAACCTTGAAAATATTGATAAAATAGATACAAAAAATATTAAATTTACAATAACTGACGCCGAATTTTTAGATATACTTTTAATGGAAATAAGAATGAAAACAACGTCATACGCTATATTTAAAAAAAGGGAACAAAATAAAATAGAAAAAAAACTATTAGATGAAATTTCAAAATTAGAAAACAAGGAAATTCAATCAATAAACCTCTTAGAACAAAAACAAAATGAGTTATTAGAATGTAGGAAAATCAAAATGAAAGGAAACATGATTAGGTCAAAAGCTCAATGGATTGAAGAAGGGGAAAAACCCTCGAAATATTTTTGTAGCTTGGAATCTAGAAACTATTACAATAAGTTAATATCTCGATTAGAGACTGAAAACGGCCAAACATTTACAACCCAAACTGAAATAATCAATGAGACACAACTTTTTTATCAAAATTTGTATGCAAAAAAAGATTATGATATAGACCAAAATGATCTTATACAAAAACTAAGAAAATTAAACTTTAATGTACTATCAGATACTGAAGCAAATGAACTTGAGGGGGAAATAAAATTAGAAGAAGCTTTAGCCTTCCTGAAAAACATGAAAAATAATCGAAGCCCTGGCTCTGATGGATTCCCGGCAGAGTTTTTCAAATTTTTTTGGATTGACTTGGGTAACTTAATTGTTAGAGCTATAAATTACTCTTATAATATAAATAAAATGTCGATTGTTCAACAAATGGGTATTATTACATGCATACCCAAACCAAACAAACCAAAGCAATTCTTAAAAAACTGGAGACCCTTAACCCTTTTGAATACAATATACAAAATAGCATCGGGAGTTATAGCAAACAGAATCAAAAAATACTTAAATAAAATTATAAGCCCAGATCAGACTGGCTTTATAAAAGGTAGATATATAGGCGAAAATATTCGACTAATTTATGATATACTAGAATATACCGAACAACAGAAAATACAAGGACTTCTACTATTGATTGATTTCGAAAAAGCGTTCGATAGTGTTGCATGGAATTTTATCTATACAGTTCTTGATCTCTTTGGTTTTAAGAAATCTATCAAAAAGTGGATCTCTACTTTATATGATAATTCAACCTCAAGAGTAATAATTAATGGACACCTCTCTTCCGATATACAGCTCGGTAGGGGCGTTAGACAGGGGGACCCTCTTAGCCCATACATCTTCATACTCTGCGCTGAGATACTCTCCATCCTCGTCAAAAACACAAGAGACATTAAGGGAATAAACATTGGAGGAGAGGAGTATCTCACTACTCAGTATGCTGATGACACTACATTTATATTGGATGGGTCACCAGAATCATTAAAAACAACACTAGAAACTTTAGACTATTTTGCCACTTTTTCAGGATTAAAACTAAACTTTTCAAAAACTAAAGTTGTCTGGATAGGAAGTAAAAAATACTCTAAACAAGTATACCATCACTCAAGATGGAAACTAGACTGGGGAAGCACTGATTTCAACCTTTTGGGAGTAAATTTCTCTGTAGACATAGATACTATACCAAGTAAAAATTTTGACCAAAAAATAAGCACCATTCTGAATTTACTTCAAAAATGGCAGTTAAGAAAACTCACTGTTATAGGAAAAATAACTGTTATTAAAACACTGGCTTTACCCAAATTAACTCACTTACTGTGTGCACTACCATCACCCCCAAAAGCTTATCTTGAAAAAATACATAAAAATTTCTTCCAATTTATATGGAATAAAAAACCTGACAAAATCAGCCGTGAGACCCTATGTAGAGAAACACAACTAGGAGGCCTCAATATGATAAATATTCATGACTTTGACAAATCAATGAAATTGTCTTGGATAACAAAACTATTAGAATGTGGTGGAACATGGCAAAAATTGATTACAAATATAACTAATACCACAATAGGTGAACTAATAGACAATGGCAATGAATATATAAAAAAGAAAATTCCTCAGATTTTTGGAAAGATGTTTTACACAATTGGGCACTGCTACAAGACAGAGAAAAACCACATAACTTAAATGACTTCAACACTCTGAATATTTGGGAAAACAAAGAAATACAAGTTGGAAACCAAACAATACAATACAAGCACTACCAAAAAAAAGGGATAAACTTTATAGGAGATATAAAAGATAAAAACAATACATTCATGAACTATAATCAGATAAGTGAATTATACAATGTAAAAACCAATTTTCTAGAATATGAATCACTCTTACGAGCAATTAAAATATATGAGAAAAAAGTCAACCTTGAGACTTGTATTGTTAACAATAGCCGGCCTACCATACCATTTAAAATCAAAACATTCCTCAATTATAAAATTCAAGGCAAAAAAAATATCAGGAAAACTCTAGCCAATAATAAATCTATTGTACCAAAAGCACAAAATCGATACAAAAACAAGGGATATAATATAACCCAAGAAGAGTGGAAATATTATTATTCTCTACCTTACAACACTAGTAAAGATACATCACTTCAATGGTTACAATATAAAATACTACATAGAACTTTGACTACAAATACATTTCTACATAGAATTGGTATTTCGGACACAAACCTATGTGCACTCTGTCACACAGAAGCTGAGACACTTGAACATGTACTTTATGACTGTACAAAATGTCAAAAAATCTGGCATGAAGTCAATACTTGGATAAAAAATATAACACAGATTGAGGTCAAACTAAACAACAAAGATGTAATATTAGGATTTATTAACAAATCAATAAATAGTAACACACTAGAAGTTATAAATTGGATAATAATGAACATAAAATTATTTATCTATAGAATCAAACTAAAGGATCAAAATCTACAAATTAATGCAATTAAAAACATGCTATCTGTACAACTTGAGATACAAAAATACTGTATGTTTAAGAACTACCACTATGACAAATACATAGACTATTATGAAAAATGGGCTAAAATAATACAAACTTGAAAACAAAACAAGCAATAATTAAACTGGGCAGTTCAAAATTTCTGACAAATACATCAATGTATAACCTATTTGAGTCAAACTTAGCTATACTGAAGTGTGGGTGTGTAATATTATACTTATATTGTAATATTATACTTATATTGTAATATTACACTTATATTACCAATGTTATTTCTGTTATTAAGATACTATTGCCTGTTTATGCAGACTAATCTATTTGTAAAAGGGTGAGTCTAGGGCACCCAACCCTGGCACCCTTATTTAAAAGAACTGGGCAATAAAAAAAAAAAAGTACTGAAAAAAAAAAAAAAAAAAATTATATATGTCTGAGGGTGGCTCATTTGAAATTCAAAATGGCGGCTTGCACAAGTGAATTTCGAGTGGCTCCATATCCAAAAATGTTCACAATATATCAAAGTATATGTGTGCAAAATTTGGTGCTTGTATCAAAAAATGCACAAACAAGTTGCTATGCCGCTCCACTAATAAGGATTTCCCCCACCAATGATGCCGTTCAGTCGAAGAAACTGATCGTGAAAATCGTAAAAAAAAATCGTATTTTGACACTTTGATTACTATATTTAATTGATTTTGAAGGGAAAAAATCGATTTATATATCATTTAAAACCATAAAAAAAAAAATGAAAAATTTCATCTACTTCAACGTTATTGTGGTTTTCCATGGATTTACCTCTGCCAACATAAGACCCGTTTTGATGTGAAGATATATATTCATCTTGAAAATATCTAGGATCAGATCTAAATTGGCACGATTCCAGTGTCGGTTTATGATTTATTGCCCTTAACTTAGTTAAAAAAAATGGTAAAATTAATTTGTTTACACGATAGAGGCTAGAGTTTTCATTCGATTTGATCCATCTTAATATCAGCTCAGATAAGTGCGATGATGGTGCAATCAACTTGGAATATTCAAATTATGCTGAAGTGAGAGAATGTTATCTTGCCTGGCAAGCTATCTTTTTATTTTGTATTGGACTCATATGAAAATGTGGTTGTATATTGTCATCACCCCTGTCCGTCAGTCTGTCCGTCCGTCCGTCGATCAACATTTCTTGACTCACATGAAATGGGGGGGCGTATATTGTCGTCACCCACGTCCGTCTGTCCGTTTGTCCGTCCGTCCACAATTGCTCGTAAACACTCTACAGGTCACAATTCTTGAAGAAATTTGACGAAACTTGCTGGCAATGTTTATTTCCGCCCAAGGATGAACCCTATGGAAAATCAGCAAAATTGGAAAATATTTACTATGAATTATTGCCCTTGTTCTTAAAAACGCATTCGTTTTTTGGCTCGTAAACACTCTACAGGTACAGGTCACAATTCTTGACGGATTTTGTTGAAACTTGCTGGTAATGTTTATTACTACCTAAGGATGAACCCTATTGAAAAACAGCGAAATCGAAAAATATTTACTATGAATTATTGCCCTTGTTCTTAAAAACGCGTTCGATTTTTTACTTGTAAACACTCTACAGTTCACAATTCTTAATGGATCTTGAAAAAACTTACTGATAAGGTTTATTACCACCCAAGTATGAACCCTATTGAAAATCAAAAAAATCGAAAAATATTTACTATGAATTATTGCCCTTGTTCTTTAAAACGCGTTTGATTTTTGGCTCGTAAACTCTCTACTGATCACATTTTTTAACGGATATTGATGAAACTTACTGATAATCCCAAGGATAAACCCTATTGAAAAACAGCAAAATCAAAAAATATTTACTATGAATTATTGCCCTTGTTCTTAAAAACGCGTTCGATTTTTTACTTGTAAACACTCTACAGTTCACAATTCTTGACAGATTTTGATGAAACTTGCTGGTAATGTTTATTACCACTCAAGGATAAACCCTATTGAAAATCAGCAAAATCAAAAAATATTTACTATGAATTATTGCCCTTGTTCTTGAAAACAAGTTTGATTTTTGGCTCGTAAACACTATACAGGTCACAATTCGTAACAGATTTTGAGGAAACTTACTGATAATGTTTATTAGCACTCTAGGATGAACCCTGTTGGAAATCAGCAAAATCGAAAAATGTTTACTATGAATTATTACACTTGTTCTTGAAAACATGTTCAATTTTTAGTTCATAAACACTATAGGAGGCACAATACTGGACAAATTTTGAAGTAACTTGATGTGAATGTTCTTAATCACTTTTCTTGTAACTGTCAAATATATTTCTTTAAAGTCAAAGCCGGTGGGCCAGTGGGCGTATATTACCTTGCCTGGCAAGCTATCTTTTGCATGGTGGTAGTCAAAAATATCAGTATTGAGAAAATGCGAAAATTGGCATAGGTCACCGACTTATTTTTTGAGATATTAGGCGTTAATCTTGTAGGGGTGGGGCACAATAGTTCATCTACTTATGACTCTAAATTCGTAGTGTTTTTACACTTCTGTAATATTGATTTTTGCCTAGAAACGACATAAAATGATCACAGAAGTTTCAATAATACTTTGATATCAGCAATTTGCTAAAATACAAATTTACAAATAAAAATCGTTTTAAGGATTGTTAGTAATTAAGACTCCAGAGGCACTAAAACACCTATAACTTACCTATCGTAAATTAAAATCTGTTATTTTACTGACCTGTATGTACTCCACTATATCAGAACTCATGCAAGCCAAAACAAAAGGGGGTCACCGAACTCATTCTCTGAATAATTGAATCTGAAGATGGGTAGGGTCCAATAAAAAAATGAGGAGATAACTCATTCAGTACATTTTTTTTAATTCATGATATTTTCAAAGTATTACAATGACTAGTTTTCTATTTGTAACTCTTACTTTACCATTAACTTTTTCACTTAATAATGTATTCAGGCCTAAAATCACCATTACTTTCGTAAGTAGACATATCTGATAAAATTATAAATTTAAAAACAGATTCTACTATATCAACTAAAAAGAAGCTATCATGATACAGGTGTAGGTAAAGACGCGAGTATAACTCTGTCTAATATTACTCGCGACACACGTGCGCAACAGAATGCGCATGAACAATTGGGTGGAACCACCTTAAAATGGATGTTATTGGACCTAAATCGAAAGGTTTGAAAAAGTTAAGTTGACTCCTGATTAAATTTAAGTCTTTTTCGTTGGGCGTATATGGCTGTGGTCCACTATCTTTGTATTTACCTTAGGATATACCCTATTGAAAATCAGAAACATCGGAAAATATTTTATGAGTCATGGCCCTTGTTCTATAAAACATGTTAATTTTTCAGCCCGTAACACTCTCAAAGTTGTGGTCATGATAAAGTGTTGGTTTCTTGATTGATTTTGATGAAACTTGTTGTGTTTCTCATCTCTCAAGGTTAAACTCTATTGAAAATCAGACAAATCGAAAAATATTTGATTGGTTATTGCCTTTGTTTTTGAAAATATGATTTGGACACAATATAGAGTTGGTCCTTGATGGATTTTGATGATGTGGGCGTATATTGTAGTCTGTCGGTCTGTCCGTCCACAATTCTTGTGGACACGATAGGGAGCCTATTTAAAATCAGATCAATCAATGAAATTTGATGAAACTTCGTCTGAGTGTCTGTTATGACCTTGGAATAAACCCTTTTGAAAATCAGAATCATAAAAAAAATATTTTATGAGTTATTGCCCTTGTTTTTTAACCCTTTCACCCGACAAGCTGGTATTCCAGCCCTTTCAAAACTTTCAAATACATTAAAGGACACATAGTTACAGATTTTGGTGTAAAGTTTTCATAAATTTGAGCAAAAAAATTTTTTGACCTAAAAAAAAATTCAGACTGTCCCTTTAAAACGTGTTAATTTTTTAGCTGTTAACACTCTCAAAGTTGTGGACACAATAGAAAGCTGATTTCTTTATGTATTTTAATGAAACTTGCTGCGAGTGTTTGTAACCACCCAAGGATAAACCCTATTTTAAATCAGACTAATTGAAAAATGTTGATGGATTATTGCCTTTGCTCTTGAAAATATGTTGTGAACATGATAAAGAGCTGATTTCTTGATGGATTTTGATGAAACTTAGTGTGAGTGTTTGTATTGACCTTAGGATAAATCCAATTGAAAATCAGAAACATCATTTGGGGGAATTTTTGCCCGAAAACATAATATTTGGGGGGGGGGGGGGGACAGCTGCCTCCTACGGCTATGTAATCACCCAAGGATGAACCCTATTGAAAATCAGACTAATCGCAAAATATTTCATGAGTTTTTGCCCATGCTTTTGAAAATATATTGTGGACATGAAAGACAGCTGGTTTTTTGATGGATTTTGATGAAACTTGGTATAAGTGTTTGTATTGACCTTGAGATAAACCCGATTGAAAATCAAGAAACATTTGAAAAATGTTTGAGTTATTGCCCTTGTTCTTTAAAACACGTTCATTTTTCAGCCCTTAACAAAGTTGTGGACACGAGAGAGAGCTGGTTTCTTGATTTTGATGAAACTTGTTGTGAGTGTTTGTATTGACCTACCATAAGAATCCAACAAAGGAGTGGTTCATCCCTAATAAAATCCCTAAAGGCCGTCCGATCATATCTGACTGTGGTAGTGAGTTATATGCGCGACGGTGTCAGAATACATTGACCATTTCTTACTACCTCTAGCTTGTCAACATAAAGCCTACCTTAAGGACACAACTGATTTTGTGAATAAAATAAAAAATCTTCGAGTTCCTCAGAATGCCATTCTGATTCCTATTGACGTGTCTTCTATGTATACCAATATCGATAACTCTGCCGGGTTAATGGTAGTTCGTAAAGCTTTTAGTACAAACCCAGATCCGAACAGACCCGATGATGCAATTTTACAGCTTTTAGAGATTTGTCTCAGTTGCAACGATTTCACATTTAATGGTAAGATAGCTTGCCAGGCAAGGTAACATACGCCCACTTCAGCAAATTTAAATATTTGAAAAAATTGATTGCACCATCGCACTTATTTGAGCTGATATTTAGATGAATCAATTCGAATGAAAACTCTAGCCTCTATCATGTACACAAGTTAATTTTATTAACGTTTTTTCACTAAGTCAAGGGCGATGACTCATAAACCGATGACTAGAAACGTACGATTCTCGAATTTATCTGAGTTATTATCAAGATGAATACACATACCAAGTTCATTTTAACGGTTTTCACTAAGTCAAGGGCAATAACTCATAAACCAACAATTGGAAACGCGCAATTTTTCGAACTTATCCAAGTTATTATCAAGATGAAGATACATACCCAGTTTCATTCAAATCGGATGAAAACTTTAGCCTCTATTGCTTAAACAAGTTAATTTAAAAGTTTTTTCAAGGGCAATAACTCATAAAGAGACAACTGGAATCGTGCCATTTTCAAACTCATTTGAGATATTATCAAAATGAATTCACATACCAAGTTTCATTCAAAGCTGATAAAAACTCTAGCTTATATTGCATACACAAGTTAATTTCAACATTTTTACACTAAGTCAAGGGCAATAACTCGAAAACCGACGACTGGAATCGCAACATTTTCGAACTCATTCGAGATATTATCAAGATGAATACAATACACACACCAAGATTCATTCAAAACTAATGCAGAAACTTGATACACCATGTTTAAGACGCAGACCCCATTGTAAAGCGTGTGATACCATCAACATTACTAATACCGTGACAAGCAAAGACTCAAAAGTATTTTACATAAAAGACTCTGTTAATTGTTCATCCAATTTTGTAATTTATTGTTTAACTTGTTCAGAATGTGGCATTCAATATGTAGGACAAACTATAACATCATTTAGTGCAAGACTTAACAAACACCGTTCTAATATTAAATTAAAGAAAGAAGGTAAAGCACCTAGAGTGTCTCCACATTTTAATGTGCCAGGTCATTCTTTTACCTGGACTATTCTCCAGAAAATTTACCATGAGAACAAAATTCGATTAGATATGGCAGAATCATATTGGATTCATAGACTTAATACTGTGTGGACCAATGGCTTAAATGAACAAAATCCTGACAATCTCAAAAACTTTTCTTTTTTAGATCAATACTCCCTTTAAATTGTTTTTGGCTTTTACTTCTACTTTAATTATAGCTTAGAAGTGTTGTTGGGTAGGACCTCTGATGTCATTAGCTTGATGACGTCATAATTTTTATGACTTCATCTTAATTTATCTCTTCATTTTGCATTTTAGTCCTCCCTGAGGAAGCTCTATTTTATTAGAGCAAAACTTTGGAATTTAAATGGTTTAAAATGACGGTGTTTTTTTATTTTGTATTGGACTCACATTTTCATGTGGGCGTATAAAAACGTATCTTCAAACTTCAGGAACAGCTATGGGGAAACGATTCGCCCCTTCATACGCAAAGCTTTTCATGGCAGAGTAGGAAGGTATTATCCCTTTGTCCCTTTGATCCACTTTTTTTACGGATGATTTTTAGATGACATTTTTATGGTTTGGACTTATTCCATTGAGCAGTTCTGGGAATTCTTTGAAATTCTCAACAACCACCATCCGTCCATCAAACTAACCGCCAACGTCAGTCACAAAAGCATAGATTTTCTCGATACCGTACTGTTTTCAAAGGAGATTCCATAGCAGAAACCAATACTAGACATTAAGGTATATTTCAAAGAAACAGATACTCATCAACTCCTGCACAAAAGCTCATTTCACCCAAAACATACCTTTTCCGGTATAATTAAATCACAAGCTTTACGCTTTCATCGAATTTGCACAAGATCCTCTGATTTCAACCAAGCGTGTACGATTGTTTTCTCAAAACTGAAAGAGTGTGGATACTCAAAACGATTTTTAGGAAACATAAAAAAACTCCACTTTAGCGCAAATAGCAGCGAAGGCTAGACTATAGTTCCTCCAGGTTTAAGGAGTGCTCCATGTTTGTCAAGTAGATGCAAAACATGTCCCTTTGTATCTGAAACTCATTATTTTATGAGTAGCTTTACTAATAAAAGGTATCCGATCCAGGGGCATTTATCATGTGATAGCTTAAATATAATTTATTCAATTTCATGTAAGAAATGCCCCAAACAATATGTAGGAGAAACCAAGAATAATTTACGCGCTCGTTTCAATGCTCATAGATCGGATATAAAATTAAAGAAAGACAAGCCCGTTTCTAATCATTTCAACCTCGATGACCATTCAATAAACGATCTCACCCTAACCCCAATTGAACGTATAGATTGATTTACCGGAAGATGAAACCACCAAATTCCGAAAGCCTACTGGATTGAGACATTAAATACAGCAAGACCTATAGGATTCAATATTCATCATTATGCAGGGATAGCACCCTTTGTTGTCCCATTTAATACAACCAGTAATCGAGCAAGCAAGATAGTTCATTCCCACTATAAGAGTCTTCAAGAGAAATTTTCCTATGTTTATAAGCAGAAAATGATAGTTGCCTACAATGCCTACTCGAAAAATCAGAACTTCAATGACAATCTGGTTCATAGCAAACTAAAACCAATCATTATTTAGCAGATACTATACCACTTTTTTTTACTTTTTTCTACTTTCAGATCAAAACAGAAGAAAAGCCTGAATCCAGACCATTAATCCCATTTTCTCAATAAAGTATTTGTTCCATCCTAGGCCTGTACATTTGCAGAGATGCCAACATTTGATTTTGGCTCATCGTAATGATTTTGGTTGACATAACGATAATATCAACAGTCCTTGTAAAAGGGTAAAAATCACCATATTCGTCATTGCTTGATAATTTAGGCATTCTCTGTTGAACTAAACTTGACATTCAGATTAAAAGCTCGCGAAGAGATATTTTTTTTTTCTGTTGAAGCAGGAATAGTCTTGAATATCATGACAGATTTTATAACGAAAATGCATAGGGCTAAACACGAGATAATTAATCAAAGATACGGTCACGGAAACATGATTGCTCGAGCTCACATATGCGACAAGAGTGGTGTTTTTACTTAAATCATGTGTTTGAGAACAAACTGCTAATCGGACAGTTTACAAGATTAAAACATAGCTTGCCAGGCAAGGTAATATACGCCCATTGGCCCACTGGCTTTGACTTTAAACAAAAATATTTGACAGTTACAAGAAAAGTGATTAAGAACATTCACATCAAGTTTCTTCAAAATCTGTCCAGTATTGTGCCTCCTATAGTGTTTATGAGCTAAAAATTTAACATGTTTTCAAGAACAAGAGCAATAATTCATTGTAAATATTTTTTCATTTTGCTGATTTTCAATAGGGTTCATCCTTGGGTGGTATTAAACATTATCAGTAAGTTTCATCAAAATCCGTTACGAATTATGACCTGTATAGTGTTTACAAGCCAAAAATCAAACGCGTTTTCAAGAGCAAGGACAATAATTCATAGTAAATATTTTTCAATTTTGCTGATTTTCAATAGGGTTCATCCTTGAGTGGTAATAAACATTATCAGTAAGTTTCGTCAAAATCTGTTATGAATTGTCGCCAAAAATCTAACGCATTTTCAAGAGCAAGGACAATAATTCATAGTAAATATTTTTCAATTTTGCTGATTTTCAATAGGGTTCATCCTTGAGTGGTAATAAACATTATCAGTAAGTTTTGTCAAAATCTGTTACGAATTGTGACCTGTATAGTGTTTACGAGCCAAAAATCGAACGCATTTTCAAGAGCAAGGACAATAATTCATAGTAAATATTTTTCGATTTTTCTATAGGGTTCATCCTTGGGCGGTAATAAACATTACCAGCAAGTTTCATCAAAATACGTCAAGAATTGTGACCTGTAGAATGTTTACGAGCCAAAAATCGAACGCGTTTTTAAGAACAAGGGCAATAATTCATAGTAAATATTTTCCGTTTTGCTGATTTTCAATAGGGTTCATCCTTGGGCGGTAATAAACACTACCATTAAGTTTTGTCAAAATCCGTCAAGAATTTTGACCTGTAGAGTGTTTACGAGCCAAAAATCGAACGCGTTTTTAAGAACAAGGACAATAATTCATAGTGAATATTTCCGATTTTGCTGATTTTCAATAGGGTTCATCCTTGGGTGGTAATAAACACTACCATTAAGTTTCGTCAAAATCCGTCAAGATTTGTGACCTGTAGAGTGTTTACGAGCCAAAAATCGAACGCGTTTTTAAGAACAAGGGCAATAATTCATAGTAGGGCGATTCCATAGTAAAGTCAACCACAATGATCCAAATTAAATTTTTAAAACTAACTTAACTCTGCTGCTATTTTGTTTCAGGAATTATTGAATTTTAATGTCCTGATGAAATTTTTAGAATATTATAGATGATTTCACAAAAATTTAAGATCGAACGCGTTTAATCACTGCGCTTAACGTCACGGAAGGGACAGGTTTTTTTTTGTCAGTGCTTACTCAAATTTATAGATATGCCAAGTATCTTTATATTGGTGAAAAGAAGGGTACTAAGAGTGTACTTTAGTCATAGTTTTAGTATCAGTTCTGTTCAAGAGCAAAATATACATGTATCTAATGTCTTCACTAATGTCCCCTCCGTGACTCCTCAGTTGATTTTTTATTGGTATTTCTGCTAATAATTCATGATATTTGAAAAACATATCATAATCCATCAAAGTCTATTCACTACCATACATATCAAAAATAAAATGAAGATTATAGTATTGTATAAAAAAATTATATCAAACATTATTTTGTCACAGAAGGTACACATGTCACGGAAGGGACATAACTCATAAGGGGAAGATAACCCATAAGGGGGAGATCACTCTCATTGACTAAATTAATCCCAGAATTGCAAATGGTGGCAAGGTCACTTTTCTAAGGGCACCATGAATTCTTCTAAAGAAAGAACAAGGAAATACAGGACTAATATATATTCTGTTGATCAAGAAAAACATGAGAAGATTAAAGAAAATGATAGAGTTAGAAAAAGAACATCAAGCAAGGCCATTCAAGAGTTAAGGCTGAAAGAAGATAAAACTGATGAAGAAGTTTCTTTCTTGGAGAAAATAAGGGAAAAAGAAAAAAAGAAAAAAAGAGCACAGAGAGAAAAACAAAGAAAGAAAAAAGAACAATGTGATGTTGAACTTGGTGAAGCTAAAAAATCCCAACAGAATGAAAGTATTCTTAGCATTGGGTCCTATAAATCTAAGCAGTCTCATTCTAAAGCCACCAATAAAGTCCTCAAAACCATCCCTGAATCGCCGTCTAAAGCTATAGCTGTTGTTTCTAGTGCTATTAATAAGCACCCCCTCCTAAAATGTATTTTTACACCTGAAAAAGGAAGAAAAACAAGAGATGATTCCATATCCCATTCCACTCAAAGCCTTGTTCAGAATTTTTATGAATCTGATGATATTTCCCGAGCATTGCCAGGGATAAAAGACTTCAAAAGTGTTAAAATTGATGATGTTAAAGTTCATAAACAAAAACGAATTATGGTGATGACACTAAGAGAAGCATGGCACCTTTTTTGCAAAGATTATGCTGAAAGTGTGACAGTGGGACTCAGCAAATTTTGTCAGTTTAGACCCGAGTGGGTTCTTACGTGTAACCCAAGCAACAAGATCAACCACATCCAATGCTGTTGTTATTACTGTGAAAATTTTCTTCTGTCAGTTGAAGCTTTAAATAGATACACCATTAACACTAAAATTAACAAAAATGATATATTGAATATGATCTGTTGTGATCCAAATTCTGAAAATTGTGCCACAAGAAATTGTCCAAATTGTTGTAATAATAAAGTGAAAATTGATAATTTTGACATCACTAAAGAAGTTCATTGGGATGAATGGAAAGGCTCGAAATTGGTCACAATAAACGGTTTAGGTGAAAATTTACTAAATACTGTGAATTTACAAGCACAGAAATATTGCGGACATTTACATACTTGGAAGAATCAAAGTAAACAAATAAAACTTCAACGCGAAAATCTCAAAGATGGACAGTTTGTCATTCAACTTGATTTTGCCGAAAACTTTACTTTTGTTATCCAAAGAGAAATACAATCCCACTATTTCATGCAGGAGCAATGTACCATTCACCCTGTGGTCATATATCATGCAAATGGCCTGGAATCTGTGGTTATCATTTCAGATGAATTGAAACATGATGCATCATTTGTTGCAAGTATTATTGATAAATTAATTGATTACATGAGAAGCAAATATGGAATACTTCAGAATATAAGATTCTGGAGTGATGGTGCCGCTTCTCAATACAAAAACCGATTTAACTTTTTTAATTTGACTCAGGTGCAAACCAGATTTGACATCAACTGTGAATGGCACTTTTTTTAAACTGGCCATGGCAAAGGACCCTGTGATGGGGTTGGAGGTACAGTAAAGCGCTGTGCTGCAAGGGCATCCTTAATGGGCAGAAAAATAACAAATGTTCAAGAATTCTTTGATTGGGCACAGACGTCACTACAGTCAACATTACCCATGTTCATATCAAAACAAGACATTATGGATTCACGCTCCATTCTCCAAAAAGAATGGAGTGAACTCAACATTCACAGTATTCCCCAAACACAAAAGATGCACTTTATAAAGCCATTGGGTAAAGGCATTGTCAAGGCACATCGCTTAAGTTTATTTTCTGCAATAGAACAGAATATTGTAGATGTTTCTAAAGGGCAAATATGTAATCTAATAACCAATGAAATTGAGCAAGAAGATACTATAAATGATGACAGTATTGAAGCTGAAGAAAATAGTGATGTTGACGATGATACTCTTAAGCCATCATCTTATGTACTGATAAAAGTACCAACTGAAAAGGGCAATCAACGCCGATGGCTGGCTGAAATAATGTCAATTGATGAAAACGATGACACACTACCATACAGAGTTCAATATTTAAAATCACTGGACTCGAACAATTCTATTTTTGTTTATAAAGATGGTGACACTAGTCATATTTCAAAAGATCAGATAATCAAACATATTCCCAATCCTAATTTTATTGGTGGCAGGTCAATTAAAGTATGTTTTCCATCTGCTGTGGATATTCAGGAATGAATTCCTAATATTGGTACATGTATAATAATAACTAATCAATTCACCTCATATTCAATTGTGGGTAGCCTAAATACTGAATTGTAAAAAAAATTTAACTTGCCGTGTTTTATTGTTTGATATATCAAAACATTCTTGATAATTATACTTGTTCAAATTTTTAGAATTCTAAATTTTTATTTTATAATTGTTATTGAATTAGTTTTATATTCCGAATAAAATTAAATTGCATACCAAAATGTCATTATTAAGATATTTCAAATTTAATATTTGACATATTACTCTTCATAAATGAGCATGTCCCTTCCGTGACTCATAAAAGGTCCCTTCCGTGACATGGCCTAACTTAAAAAATAATGTATCTGACGAAGAAAACACATTGGAATTGAAATCTAACTGATTTGAAAGGAGTGCTTAAAACTTAGGGTTAAATTACAGAAAAAATCATTTTGATACTGTAATAAACTTCACAGAACTTTTGACAAGAATAAGTCTGTTTTGAAAATGTAATTTTCTTCCTGTCCCTTCTGTGACATTTAGATTTTCAGTAATATCTTTTGTTCTAATTTTTACTATTCAATAAAATAAAAAAAAACTCATAGTCAATAACAGGGAGAAAGTAATAGACATGAAAATCTTGCTCTTTGTTGATTTACTTTCTGTGCAACTCATTTCAAAAGTGTTCGTTTGTCCCTTCCGTGACTTGACATTACTGTGGAATTGCCCAGTAAATATTTTCCGATTTTGCCGATTTTCAATAGGGTTCATCCTTGGGCGGTAATAAACACTACCATTAAATTTCGTCAAAATCTGTCAAGAATTGTGACCTGTAGAGTGTTTACGAGCAATTGTGGACGGACGGACCGACGGACGGATATGGGTGACGACAATATACGCTCCACATTTCATGTGAATTAAATAATAAAATTGACATCAAATACCATCCTTTAATACCCAACGTTTCGTCAAAAAAGTTTTGACTTCTTCAGGGGAAGAACTAAATTACAAATGGTGGGCGTATAAAAAGAGAATTAACCTGCAAAAGCTCTGCCTTCATCTTGCATAACCTCTTTGAGATGATTCAGATCTGTCTTATTTCCTACTAACATAATTCTGCAATTAGGATCTGCATGTTCCCGTAATTCTTCTAACCATTTCTGCAGACTATCAAATGTTAACTGTTTAGTTATGTCGTATACAACCAATGCACCTACCGCTCCACGGTAATACCTATAATGTAAATATAAATTACACCTGACCCAAAACACAACACGGATATGTAATAACAAAGCGACAACTGCTGCTTCAAATCATAATTATAACCTCAATGAAATAGGAAGCAAATGAATCCTGTAAAAGAATATGGCTCCAATTATCAGCGCAATTTAGCACCTGCAACCACCATAGAGTCAATTTTGAAAATAAGGTTAAGGAAAGGATTTGAGTGCAACAGACCACATTTTTTAAGCAACCACATAAAATGTAAAGCTTGTATTGACACCACCCATGGCGGCCCGCAATTGCTCGTTAACACTCTACAAGGCACAATTCTTGACGGATTTCGAAATACCATTTTTTCAATTTTTACACAGGGCACACAGCCTAAACTATGCTAGCTGCAACATTTCTGAAAGATGTTCTGACTTTCCATCATGGCGAGGTACTTTTTAAATATAAATTGGAACATTTTTGCAAAAGTGCAAGTTTCACATTGCAACCTGAGCAAAAAACGTTTTTTTGACCCGGGAAGCTGGATTTTCGGGCCAATTTGGCTTGGATTTTCATTTTTGGAATCTGTGACTAAATTCCGATGTGATACGAGATAAAAAATTTCAAATATAGAAAATTCGTAGCAAACTTTTTTTCATTGAATTTTGATTTTTTTTTAACTTTTTTTGAGTCTTCGTCAGATTGATCCGATAATTAAATAAAAAAGTTTGACTATAATTAATGTGAACCAAGTGACACAGTCAAAATTTTCACTTCACTTCACTTCCGGTTTAA
The DNA here is from genome assembly GCA_029955415.1 of Lottia scabra. Lineage (NCBI taxonomy): Eukaryota > Metazoa > Mollusca > Gastropoda > Lottiidae > Lottia > Lottia scabra. The sequence continues at coordinate 19,729,636 of JARJEI010000001.1, forward strand.
ATGGAAAATCGTTTTAAAGTTCTGGTTGAATAACTTCCAGCGAAATTGAAATATTTCAACGAAATTATGCTGATAGGTGGCCATCTTAATTCTTCAGCCGATTTTAAAATAAAATTTCACCCGGAAGTGGAACTTTAGCGGCCATTTTGATTTTCCTGAAACATTTCGATTTTTATTCAGCCAATTTGGCTGAACCGAATTTCAAAATTTTGGTATCAAATGAAAGAACATAAAAATTGGACAAAAACAACGGAAGTGGATTTTTGAATTTCTTCAAATTTTAAAGGCTTGTATCTTGTGACCTTGACCTTTGATGACCTTAAGTAGGTGAAAGGTGATCGACCTTGGCTACCAGATGATACTTTAATATTTGACCTCCGACATCAACTTCCGGTTTTATAGCTGTCCGAAAACAGAAAAATTTACAACTTTGGACTGGTCCAGCACGTGATCTAATTCACTTAGAGAGTTATTTTTTCAGATTCTGAATGTGCTTTACGAGTTCTTTATATCCCAATTGATTGTAATGCGAAATCATATTTTTTTGATATTTTGCAATTTGGGAAACTTTTACCCGAATTTTGTCATTTTTTGACATATGTATATCTCGTGATCTATAAGATGTAGAAGCGTCAAAATTGAAACATAATTAAACATACACCATATAAATGTATCCAACAAAAACTAGAATCGTGAGACGATACTGGGCAGTGCGCATCCGGTTTCGCCATGGGTGAAAAATGGCGTTTTCAATCCATACTGCGAAATTTACAAAACATAAAAATCGGCATATAAATTGTTTTTTTATTCAGGAGTGAATAGTAGAATAACCAGTTCACGTTCGGTAGTGAAAAGTCATGTGATTAAAAAGTCGTTGTTTTTTATTAATGTACATTTTTCCATGTCAGCCCCTCCGACCTGCATCATTGAGAGGGTGAAACCGGGTTGAAAAATCAGAAGGCATCATCTCGACCCATGCCGGGATTGAACCCTGAACCTTCAGCTTAGCGAGCAAGCGTCTCCTTACATATGATAGAGCCAATTCTTGATATGTTATATAAATGACATCAGAATTCTGAGTGCTAACCTCCATACACGTAAGTTCGCAGCACAGCTCGTAAATTATCATTGTAACATAAACATAGCAAAAATTCTATATTATTATTTTTTTAGAAAACATTTTAATGGTCAACGTTTTTAGGCATGCAATTTTAAAACTTGTTTTTTAATAAATGACAGAACCAGATTTTTAGAACGGATTTTCTTCTTTTGGCATTGGATCGTTATCTACTTCTTTTAGACTTTTTGTTTATCTTTTTTAGTACAGAATTTAAACGTTAAAAATGCAAGTTACAATGTAAGAAAGTCATGTTACGGATGATAGTGCAAATTGTCAGTTGAAGGGAGAAAACTACGATCGTTGTAAATTATATCAAAACATTGACCAGTGAGAAGCGTTAAAAGAAACAATATGGTATCTTGTAACTATCTAGATGTCGGTATACTGTTCATGAATCGTATGGTATGCTGAGGGGATGATGCGTTGTAACACAACAACGCGGACTCTAACATGTCCTCAGATATTGCAACATAGAATGATCCTCTCGGGGAGCATTACACCTAACTGAAGATTAATGATTAATTTAATTTCCTGGTCATTTGAACTAATAGATTCAGAAATATGAGCCTTGAAATTTTTAGTCATTACTTAAATTCTTTTTCCAGAAATATATAAAGAAATCGAAATTAAAAAATCAGTTGCCATAAGGTTGTTGGCCATCGACTAAGGATTTCTTAGACACCGATATTATGTAAATCCGATTATCCACTAAGGTCCCATTTTGAGTTTTATAAAAATAAGTCACAACAACATTGCACCTGACATAGTACTTCCGAGTCGGATTTTATCATTTATATCTTTTAATGATGACCATTTCTAACATAATGCAAAAAGAAATAACTCCAAAACTCCAGAAGTTAGAATTTCAAGTTTACAAACAAATGAAGTGATATCAAAATTTAGAAATATTTTTTTGTTCATTATCAAATTGTCTATCTTCTTGTAAGTTTTCAGATCGATCAAAATAAAATTTCAAAAAAACACGCACAGTTACAATTGAATTTGGCACAAAATTTGCAAGTTTTAAAAAGCGCAATTTTGATTTAAATATATTGTGTTATATATCATTTGAAAGAGCAGATTTAGCATAGTAAATATGTCTGAAAATTTGCGACGTATGTTAATTAGGTCACGTGACAGAGCTCTTTAAAGTTAAAAATTGCAATTTTCAAATGGCGATAAAACCGGAAGTAAACATCAGAATTCGGAAATGAATATATAATTTGATAGATCTCGTCAAGGGCAATAATTTTTGTACAGGTCAAAAGGTCATCAAAGGTCAAGGTCACTAGATATGAGTCTTGAAAGTTTTGGTCATTACTGAAATTCTTTGTCCGGAAATAAAAAAAAGTCTAAATCGAAATTCTAAAATCCGCTGTCATAAGGTTGGTGGTAATCGACTAAGGATTTCATAGACACCAATATTGTGCAAATCCGATTATCCCCTGAGGCCCCATTTTGAGTTTTATAAACATTAGTCACAACAACATAGCGCCTGACATGTCACTTCCGGGTCAAATTCTATTATAAATATCTTTCATGATGACAAATTCAAACATAATTCTGAAATTTTTTTTCAAATATCTCCAAAACTCCGGAAGTTGAAATTTCAAGTTTAAAATCAAATGACGTCAAAACCGGAAGTGATATCAAAATTTTGAAAACACAGTTTTGTTCGTAATAACAATGTCTATATGCCTAGAAGTTTTCATAGCGATCGCTTAAAAATTATGAAAGTTGAAAAAAAGTCAAAAAAAGGTCCAAAATTCAGTGTCAAAAGTAAAACATTGTAAGATTTAAAGTGGTTATCGTGTAGAAAAGACCTAACTAAATAAACAAAATAAATTCCGTCGAAATCGGTTAAAAATTGTAGGCAAAAATGATAAAAAACCGAAAATACACGTTTTGTCATACCTCATTTCCGGTTGGACAAAACTGCGTCGTTTAACATTTAAGCCACAATGAGCAGCAGTTTATCGTGGGAAATCGTGTCAGATTGAGCGTGACAAGTTCCCTTCATACCGAAAAAGCGAGACCAGAAAACGAAAAAATAGCGATGCCCCATCGTAATACGCCCACTTTTGTAATGGCAGCCAAGTCGTCCGGGAGGTCGACAAGAACTATCAGTAAATGAAACATCTGTCGAAAACCATGCCATCAAGAATGTTTACAAAATTGAACGATTTTTGAGTGTTTACAACTACAAGTTAACAAGGGCAATAACCCATGAAGTAGTTTTCAATTCGTCTGATTTCAATAGGGTTCATCCTTGGGTGATTACAAACACTCACAGCAAGTTTCATAAAAATCCACCAAGAAACCAGCTCTCTATCGTGTCCACAACTTCGAGAGAGTAACGGGCTGAAAAATTAACGTGTTTTAAAGAACAAGGGCAATAACTCATAAATATTTTTTTGAGGTTTCTGATATTCAATAGGGTTTATCCTAATGTCAATACAAACACTCATACCAAGTTTCATCAAAATCCATCAAGAAACCAGCTCTCTATGGTGTCCACAACATATTTTCAAAAGCAAGGGCAATAACCCAGGAAATATTTGTCGATTCGTCTGATTTTCAATAGGGTTCATCCTTGGGTGATTACAAACACTCACAGCAAGTTTCATAAAAATCCATCAAGAAACCAGCTCTCTAACGTGACCACAACTTTGTTAAAGGCTGAAAAATTAACGCGTTTTAAAGAGCAAGGGCAATAACTCATCAAATATTATTTCGATGTTTCTGATTTTCAATAGGGTTTATCCTAATGTCAATACAAACACTCATACCAAGTTTCATCAAAATCCATCAAGAAACGAGCTCTCTATGGTGTCCACAAGATATTTTCAAAAGCAAGGGCAATAACCCGTGAAATATTTTTCGATTCGTCTGATTTTCAATAGGGTTCATCCTTGGGTGATAACAAACACTCACAGCAAGTTTCATCAAAATCCATCAAGAAACGAGCTCTCTATGGTGTCCACAAGATATTTTCAAAAGCAAGGGCAATAACCCAGGAAATATTTTTCGATTCGTCTGATTTTCAATAGGGTTCATCCGTGGGTGATAACAAACACTCACAGCAAGTTTCATAAAAATCCACCAAGAAACCAGCTCTCTAACGTGTCCACAACTTAGTTAAAGGCTAAAAAATTAACGCGTTTTAAAGAACAAGGGCAATAACTCATCAAATGTTATTTCGATGTTTCTGATTTTCAATAGGGTTTATCCTAATGTCAATACAAACATTCATACCAAGTTTCATCAAAATCCATCAAGAAACGAGCTCTCTATGGTGTCCACAAGATATTTTTAAAAGCAAGGGCAATAACCCATGAAATATTTTTCGATTCGTCTGATTTTCAATAGGGTTCATCCTTGGGTGATAACAAACACTCACAGCAAGTTTCATCAAAATCCATCAAGAAACGAGCTCTCTATGGTGTCCACAAGATATTTTCAAAAGCAAGGGCAATAACCCATGAAATATTTTCCGATTCGTCTGATTTTCAATAGGATTCATCCTTGGGTGATAACAAACACTTACAGCAAGTTTCATAAAAATCCACCAAGAAACCAGCTCTCTAACGTGTCCACAACTTTGTTAAAGGCTGAAAAATTAACGCATTTTAAAGAACAAGGGCAATAACTCATCAAATATTTTTTCGATGTTTCTGATTTTCAATAGGGTTTATCCTAATGTCAATACAAACACTCATACCAAATTTCATCAAAATCCATCAAGAAACCAGCTCTCTATGGTGTCCACAAGATATTTTCAAAAGCAAGGGCAATAACCCATGAAATATTTTTTAATTCGTCTGATTTTCAATAGGGTTCATCCTTGGGTGATAACAAACACTCACAGCAAGTTTCATCAAAATCCATCAAGAAACCAGCTCTCTATCGTGTCCACAACAATTGTGGACAGACAGGCGGACAGGCGGACGGGCGGACAGGCGGACAGACAGGGGCGACTACAATATACGCCCACATTAATGTGTGGGCGTATAAAAAACTAGAGCCGTACCAAAACGGCGCTGGGCAGTGCGTCATCCTGGAAATCTTTCATAAATCACTAGGCACTAAGCAAATGGTTATGAAAATATTAATATTAAAAAAGTTAGAAACATTTTTTCTAGTCTTGTTACAGCATGATAGCTTTAATAAAGGTTAGCAATAAAAATAGTAGTTCTTTCCCTTCAACTGTTTTGACGATAATTGTAAGCGTTATTTAATCAAATGTGTTAGCGTTTTGGCGATAGTTTTTACTTTTTTGGTTTAGTATCGCCAAAACTCAAGTTATTTACAGGTTGAAGGGAGAGCTCTATCATTGAACCATTTAGACAACAAACATATTATTTTAGTTAATTAGCCAATAACGTCAAAACCGGTAGTAATATCGAAATTTTGAAAATAGATTTGAGTTCGCAATCAAAATGCTTAGCTACCCACAAGTTTTAAGAACATTCAAATAAATTTTTTAAAAACACGCACAGTGACAATAGAACTTTGCACAAAACTTTCAAATATTATATCGCGCAATTTTCTTTAAAACATAAAGTGTTATATATCATTAAAAAGAATAGATTAGGCACAATAAGAATATATAAGAATTTGTGACGTATGAAAGTTAAGTCACGTGACAGAGGTATTTAAAGTTAAAAATCGCAAATTTCAAATGGCCATAGAACCGGAAGTAAACATCGGACAACTAAAATGGATACATCAGTACATAGATCTGGTCAAGGGCAATAACCTTTGTTAAGGTCACAAGGTCAAAAAAGTTCAAGGTCACGAGTTACAATTCTTTGAAATTTTGGCAATTACATTAAATACAATATACCGGAAATAACAAAAAAGCATCATCGAATATCAAAATCGAATCACGTACTTTTTGGAGTAATCGACTAAGCTGTCCAAAAATACTACAATTACGAATTTCGCTCATAACCCCGAGGCCCCATTTTGAGTTTTACAAAAGTTAGTCATATAAATATGGCGGTCGATCTATTACAACTGGGTCAAATTTCATTGATTGATTGTTAATATAGCATCATTTCAAATATATTGCAAACCAAAAAAATCATATATCTTCAAAATTCCGGAAGTTAGATTTTTGATTTAAAAAGCGAATAACGTCAAAACCGGAAGTGTTATCGAAATTTTGAAAACAGTTTTGAGTTTGCAATCAAAATGTCTATCTACCTGTAAGTTTTCAGGACGGTCAAAATAAAAATTTGAAAAAAAACGCACAGTTACAATGAAACTTTGCACAAAATTTTCAAATTATCAATCGCGCAATTTTCATTCAAACATAAAGTGTTATATATCACTGGAAAGAGTAAAATAAGCACACTAATAATATATAAGAGTTTGTGAAGTATGTTAGTTGGGTCACGTGACAGAGCTGTTTAAAGTTAAAAATCGCAAATTTCAAATGGCAATAGAACCGGAAGTAAACATTGGACAACGAAAATGGATATTTCATTGGATAGATCAAGTCAAGGGCAATAACCTTTGTTCAGGTTACAAAGTCATAAAAGGTCAAGGTCATGAGTTACAAGTCTTTGAAATTTTGGCAATTACTTTAAACGTTATACCGGAAATAACAAAAAGGCAGTATTAAAAATCAAAAATCTAATCACGTACTTTGTTTGGCAATCGACTGGGCTGTCCTAAAATACTACTTTTACGAATTCCGCCCATAACCCTGAGGCCCCATTTTGAGTTTTACAAAAGTTGGTCATATCAATATGGCGGTTTATTTGTTACTTCCGGGTCAAATATTTTTAATTCATTGTTTTTGAATTGTCATTTCAATCATATTTCAGAAAAAAAAAATCACATATTTTCAAAATTCCGGAAGTTCAAATCTAAAAATTTAAAAGCCATTTTCGTCAAAACCGGAAGTGATATCAAAATTTTGAAATTAGCATTATGTTCACAATCGAATTGTCTATATGCATTTTTATTTTCAGATTCATCGAATTAAAATTGTAGATTTGAAAAAATTTTATAATTAAAACTAAATAAAGTTATCGACAAAAGTAAAATTTTCAATTGCTTGAAGAAGACGTATTGTAGACATTAGATTGAAGAAGTAACCGAAAAAAATCCGAGTCAAATCGGATAAAAAAAAGGGCCGTGAAATGAACAATTCTAAAATACGCCTTTTTGTCCTACGTCATTTCCGGTTAGATAAAAATGCATCAAATAACATTCAAAAAATTTAGTTTTTCGAGAAAAGTAGGCAAGTCGCATCAGTGCATATGTGACATTAGCAGTTTTTGCTGGGCGCTCTGACCAGTATTTGAAGAAAAAAAAAAAAAACTAGATCCATAGGCTTTGCATGGTTCTGAGCAGTGCGTAACAGTTTTGGAATTACTTAAAAAACTGTTTTTAAAAGGGTCTGTATTGGTATTATTTCTAGACAAAGAAAGCTACCACAAATAGCGAAACCTTGGATGTTACTTGTTAAGTAAAAAATCGCAAATTTGATTTGCTTACAAAACGGAAGTATACATCGGACTTCAAATACGAATACATAGTCGGATAGATCTCATCGAGGGCAAAAACTTTTGTTCAGGTCACAATGTCACCAAAGGTCAAGGTCACGAGATATGAGCCCTGAAAAGTTTGGTAATTACTGAAAAAAATAAAACGGAAATGCAAGAAAGGCAAAACGGAAGATCAAAAATCGATTAACAATGCTTTGAATGCAATCGACTGTAGTTTCGAAAAATATCAAAGTTACGAATTCCGCTCATAACCCTGAGTCCCCATTTTGAGTTTTACAAAAGTTAGTCATATCAATATGGCGGCCGATTTGTAACTTCCGGGTTAAATTTTTTTATTTCAAATTCTTGATATACCATAATGTTAAATATTGCAAATAACAAATTTCAAATATATTCAAAATTCCGGAAGTTGAAATTTCAAATTTACAAGCTAATTACGTCAAAACCGGAAGTGGTTTCAATTTTTCGAAAACAGATTTTGGATTGAAATCGAAATATCTTTCCATCTGAAAATTTTCAGATCTATTGAAATAAAATTTGAAAAAAACACGCACAGTTACAATGGAAATTTGCAGAAAATGTTCAAATTTTAAATCGTGCAATTTTAATTTAAGTGTATATTGTCGTATATCATTGGAAAGAGCAAATTACGCATAATATGATTGTTAAATCATTTTTGACGTATTTACGCTAGGTCACGTGACAGGGCTTTTTAAAGTAAAAAATCACAAATTTCAATTGCCTATAAAACCGGAAGTATACATCGGATCACAAACATGAATACATCATTGGATAAATTTCATCAAGGGCAATAACTTTTGTTCAGGTACCAAGGTCACCAAAGGTCAAGGTCAAAAGATATGAGCCTTGAAAGTTTTAGTAATTGCATAAAAAATCAAAACGAAAAAAAAAAAAATTGAAATCAAAATTCAAAAATCGGCGGCTAGACTTTTTTAGCAATCTATTGTAGTTTCCAAAAATACTAAAGTTACGGATGCCGCTCATAACCCTGAGGCCCCATTTTTGTCAAAAGTAAAACATTGTAAGATTTAAAGTGGTTATCGTGTAGAAAAGACCTAACTAAATAAACAAAATAAATTCCGTCGAAATCGGTTAAAAATTGTAGGTAAAAATGATAAAAAACCGAAAATACACGTTTTGTCATACCTCATTTCCGGTTGGACAAAACTGCGTCGTTTAACATTTAAGCCACAATGAGCAGCAGTTTATCGTGGGAAATCGTGTCAGATTGAGCGTGACAAGTTCCCTTCATACCGAAAAAGCGAGACCAGAAAACGAAAAAAACTAGAGCCGTACCAAAACGGCGCTGGGCAGTGCGTCATCCTGGAAATCTTTCATAAATCACTAGGCACTAAGCAAATGGTTATGAAAATATTAATATTAAAAAAGTTAGAAACATTTTTTCTAGTCTTGTTACAGCATGATAGCTTTAATAAAGGTTAACAATAAAAATAGTAGTTCTTTCCCTTCAACTGTTTTGACGATAATTGTAAGCGTTATTTAATCAAATGTGTTAGCGTTTTGGCGATAGTTTTTACTTTTTTGGTTTAGTATCGCCAAAACTCAAGTTATTTACAGGTTGAAGGGAGAGCTCTATCATTGAACCATTTAGACAACAAACATATTATTTTAGTTAATTAGCCAATAACGTCAAAACCGGTAGTAATATCGAAATTTTGAAAATAGATTTGAGTTCGCAATCAAAATGCTTAGCTACCCACAAGTTTTCAGAACATTCAAATAAATTTTTTAAAAACACGCACAGTGACAATAGAACTTTGCACAAAACTTTCAAATATTATATCGCGCAATTTTCTTTAAAACATAAAGTGTTATATATCATTAAAAAGAATAGATTAGGCACAATAAGAATATATAAGAATTTGTGACGTATGAAAGTTAAGTCACGTGACAGAGGTATTTAAAGTTAAAAATCGCAAATTTCAAATGGCCATAGAACCGGAAGTAAACATCGGACAACTAAAATGGATACATCAGTACATAGATCTGGTCATAAAATAATAATAAAATCTTTATTAGAGATCCAGTTACCAAAGGTAATCTTCCCTGGAATCTAGTTACTAACTACAAATAACATATATACATAGATGAGCATTAGTGATATAAAACAGGGTATAAGAAAATAATTCAAAAGCATGGCAAAAATGATACCAAATATTGAAAAAGATACAAAATAATATGAATTTTAGGATGGAAACAAATAAAATAAATGGAAATAAAAAGGAAATGACTAGAAAGCTATATAAGTCATAATTATAAAAACAGTGTAATACAATAACAGTAACAGTGAATTAAAATTTAGTTAGTATTTGACATCAGTTCCCCCTTTAGTCCTTCCTTAAATTGACGTAATTCTATAGACAATTTAAGAGATTGGGGTAACGAATTCCAAAGTGAACTTGCTCTATATTTAAACGTTCGTTTCATTGCCTCGAGACGGCATTTTGGAATATACAATGAATTGTTGATTTCCGAACGTAGACAGAGAGTTGTAGTTGAAATTGAAGATTGTAAACATAAATAATTTTGAAAATAATCTGGACATTTTCCATTCATAATTTTGTATGTCAGTATCCCAGTGTTATATTTAATACGTTGTTCGAGAGTAAGCCAATTTAGTTGAGAAAACAAGTCTGCCGATCTTGCATCAAAGTTCGCGTCAAGGATACTTCGCGCCGCGCGTTTTTGAAGTTTAAATAGAGAGACAATTTTATTTTGAAACGCATTCCCCCATACAATGCTGCAATAATCTAAATTGGATAAAATGTATGAATTGTAGAATAAGATACGTTGATTTAAATGTAGGTTAATTTTTATTTTATTTAAAAGGTATATTTTAGAAGATATAATGGAGGAAATTTTATTTATATTTTTACCCCAGTCCAAGTGATCATCTATTGTTACACCTAGTAGTACTGCTTCAGAGACATTTTCTAGGTCTGTGTCATTAATAGATAGAGTCAAAACTTTGTCACGTTCTTTTTCAGTTTTTATGAGCATGCTTTTGGATTTGTTGATGTTCATTACCATACCATTATCGTAACACCATTGGTTAATAATGTCTAAATCTTCCTGCAATAATCTTTGAATACTGTCAAGATTTTTACCAGAAAGATGTATGGTAGTGTCATCTGCAAAAATTTCTGGCGTGGAATGTTCTGTGAAAAGTGGCAGATCATTTATGAAAATCAGAAATAGAAGAGGACCAAGTATAGAGCCCTGTGGGACTCCACATTTAACCACCCTTTTAATAGATTCAGTTTTTCCAAAACAGATACTTTGTTGGCGGTTATTGAGGTAGCAGTTTAAAAGTTGAATGAAATTTGGATGGAATTTATATAAATTGAGTTTTTCTAATAATAATCGGTGATCAATCAGGTCAAAGGCCTTACTGAAGTCAAGGTAGACGACACCAGTTAATTCACCTTGATCTAATGCTTCTAACCAATAGTCTGTTATTCTTACTAATGCTGTTGTACAGGAATGATGGTCTCTAAAGCCTGACTGGTTTGTGTAAAATAAGTTATGCTTATTGAGAAAGTTTCTAATTTTCAAAGATATATGTTTTTCAAATATTTTTTAAATAGTGGGAAGAATTGAAATGGGTCGATAATTTGAAATACATTCTTTTGATTGTTTTTTATGAATGGGTATTAATTTTGCCTGTTTCAGCTTGTCGGGAAAAATATTTTTTGAGATACAGAGGTTGATAATATATGTGAGTGGGCTGGCAATAAAATCTGCAGATAGTTTTAGAATTTTAGGTCCAAGATTATCCAAGCCAGTAGATTTTCTAGGATCTAAGTCTTTAAGGTGTCTATGTACTTGAAAAAAGGAAATAGATGGAAGCTCAAAAAATAAATCCTGAGGAACTTTTTCATTTACAAATTTTTGTATAATTTGAGGTTGTTGAAGTGGTTTATATGGCGGTTTTATCGAGTCAGTGATGTTAGTAAAATATTCATTCATTAGTTCAGCAATTTGATGAATATCAGATGTTTTCATATTATTATGTTCAATAGTATTGGGATATGGTGAATTAGAAGAAGAAGCTTTACCCTGCACAGATTTCTAATATTGCCATAAATTTTTGCTGTCCTTTTTGTCATTAATTAATTTTTGAATATGGTCAGTTTTAGTTCTGTCAATAAGCCTTTTGGTATGGTTACGCCATACCCTATAATTATTTTCATCCCCTAGCTTTTTATAACCATCGCGAGTTAATTTCACTGTTGAACCAATTAGGCTGTGTCGGTAGGGGCATGTTTATTTAACACAGATAAAATGAGGTCATAAAATGTCCCTAAAGCAGTATCAATATCATCCATTTGTTCTATAACATGGAATGGTAAATCAATTAAATCATTTATAAAATCTTCCTGTTTAAAATGTTTGTATTTTCGATAAGTGATTAATGTATGCCTGTTTTTAATTTCTCTTTGATTGGACACGTTTTTTATGGAAAATAAAAAGGGAAAATGATCACTTAGACTGTAAGTAGGGACCTTAATTTCAACAATACTGGTTGGATTATTCGTATATAAATGGTCAATAATGGTAGCACTAGAGTCCGTCCGCCGTGTTGTTTGGTTAATCAATTGCGTTAAAGCATGTGAAGATAAAATATTTTGCCATTGTTTAGGTAGGGTGGTTTTGAAGTCTATATTAAAATCGCCAATAATATAAATAGAAGAAAACAAAAGTCTCTCAGATAAGTTGAGGAGGCTTTGCTCAAATTGCTCGTACCATTCCACGGTAGAGTGAGGTGGTCGATAAACTAGAGACAAAATAAAAGGTTTGGTAAATTCTGGATTAATTTTCAGCCAAATACATTCTAAATCATCTGTCTCAAATTGCGAAAGTCTTTCATAGTTGATAGTGTTTCTAATGTACAAAATCAAACCACCGCCCTCTTGATTACATCTATCTTTCCGTTCAATGACAAAATTTTCTACCTTAATATAATTATCAAGAACACTTTTATGTAAAAATGTTTCAGTGAATCCAAAAATGCCAATATTATTATCAGTTCTAAAGATAACATGTTCCAGTTCATCAAGCTTGTTATGTTTTTTTGTTAACAGTCTATTTACATTTAAATGACCAATGACGTAATCTGACGTAATGTCTAATTTGAATGGCTGACATATGGAATCAGTAAGTAAATCGTCTGCTATGAGGTCATTTGAGGGTAAATGTGAAATTTGAGAGCTTAAACTGGATTCATCACTTGATGGGTCTTGACTTTCCATATTATTTGTTAAAAATGTTGAGTTATCGTCGGGACTAAGGGGGGAACTGATATGATCATTATTATTACCATTTTCATTTAAGACTTGTGACAAAAATTGGTTGTAGCAATCATATAATTGTAATGTATTGTCTGAACTATCTAGAGCATTTTCGGCGATCTTACCATTGCCGAGTCCCTAATACCTATTGTAAAAATGGTTGTTATCAAATAAGGGTTGATGATCATTATAATCACCATAATGATAGCTATCACTACCTGTATAGTAGCAATATGACGACTTGTGTCCTCTCCCACCACACTTGTAACACCGAACTTCCTGTCCTATTCTGCACGTAGATGCATTGTGTCCTTCAACACCACAGTAATGACAAGCGTATTTCTTTAGGCTTGAAACTTTGTCTTTCAATATATACACATGTGAATTATAAACTTTCAGAAGTGCACTGGTTCCTTTCTGGGTCAGGTGTACGCCGTCCTTCCAGAGATTTTCCATTTTGGAGTTGAGGGTGTCGAAAGTTTGAATCAATGTCACATTTTGATCCTTGCACAGATCTCGGAGTATAGTGTTGTTGAAGTGTTTGATGTCAGAGTTCATACCTGACCGCGGGGTAACTTCTGCAAGAAACAGCTTGGTTGATGGAGATCGTTCTTTAAAAATATTGCATATTGACACAAGATCATCATATATATCATTTATATTTGTACCATTTGATATATCATTGCCACCGGCCTGGATGATAACATAATCATTACTTTCAATGGTAATTCCAGGGAGTTTGGATATAATTGTCGAGAGTGTAGCCCCTCTGTAAGTTTTGACATCAACACTTTTATTCAAACCACGTGTTTTGATGAGTTGAGTGATTGATGATCCTATTATAAGTGTTATTTTATTCAATTTGACATTTGTTGGTGTGCGGAATGGTATAGTGGCTGGACTGAGAGGTTTTGGTTCTTTTGATGACTCTGTGTTTTCTTGATTAGTTGTAGCTTGTTCTGGTTTGGTGCCAGTTTTCATCATCTTCATTTCATTGGTTATATTGGACATGGTCTTCTGCAGAGATGAAATTTGACCTTCGATGCCAAGTATTTTGTTAAGAATCACACTGTCAGAGACTGGTTGTAAATTGTCTCTTATAGGTGTGGAACAACTGATGGGTGACATGGGGTTTGGCGGGGCGGAACTATTATAAACCATGGGGGGTCTAATGTCTTCTGCAGATGTTTTTGATAAAGATATTGATTCTAAGTTTATGTCATTGTCTTCGCTTCCAATACTGCAACTGATGTCTATGTCTTCATTCAACGTTGCAATTTCAATTAGATGTTCCACAAACGTTGGAAAGACATCAAAGTACCAATCCGAAAAGGCTTCTCCTTGAATATAAAGAATATTGGTACTAGGATGCAGATCGAAAAAAAGTTTCCTTTCGTTCAGAACAGTTTCAAGAGAGTGAAAATCTTCATTTGTATCCAGAGAGTGTCCATAATCACGTTTTATTAATTGTTCTCCTATGTGAAAATATCTCTTTTGTTTAAAAATAACAGCCGTGCTGCACAATTTATCCGTGTATTCAACGGTGCAGAAATAAACATTATTTTGCAAATTCACCTTCTTCCTATCTCTTTGTTCATTAGATGTACCTAAGATGGAATCCATGATGGATGTGCATAGACTCAGAAATAATGATGTAGCCATGACTAAACTGTTATTTGATTATCGATTAGTTTACTTAGAAAAAATATAAGCAAAATCCTTGAAAACCTTTTGACAAAGTATGTAAAGTATATAAGTATAAGTATCCAAAATAAATTCAACACTAATCCATAGAATTTCACAATGCACACATTAATTAGAAGAGAATAGCTATATATTCCACATTTACTTAAATTAAACTTTTAAATAGAACTTTTAACATGAAGTTAGAACGAATTTCACAGAGCACAAATTTAGTGACTTGTCCTGGCGGCCATCTTGTGGTCAAGGGCAATAACCTTTGTTAAGGTCACAAGGTCAAAAAAGTTCAAGGTCACGAGTTACAATTCTTTGAAATTTTGGCAATTACATTAAATACAATATACCGGAAATAATAAAAAAGCATCATCGAATATCAAAATCGAATCACGTACTTTTTGGAGTAATCGACTAAACTGTCCAAAAATACTACAATTACGAATTTCGCTCATAACCCCGAGGCCCCATTTTGAGTTTTACAAAAGTTAGTCATATAAATATGGCGGTCGATCTATTACAACTGGGTCAAATTTCATTGATTGATTGTTAATATAGCATCATTTTAAATATATTGCAAACCAAAAAAATCATATATCTTCAAAATTCCGGAAGTTAGATTTTTGATTTAAAAAGCGAATAACGTCAAAACCGGAAGTGTTATCGAAATTTTGAAAACAGTTTTGAGTTTGCAATCAAAATGTCTATCTACCTGTAAGTTTTCAGGACGGTCAAAATAAAAATTTGAAAAAAAAAAACGCACAGTTACAATGAAACTTTGCACAAAATTTTCAAATTATCAATCGCGCAATTTTCATTCAAACATAAAGTGTTATATATCACTGGAAAGAGTAAAATAAGCACACTAATAATATATAAGAGTTTGTGACGTATGTTAGTTGGGTCACGTGACAGAGCTGTTTAAAGTTAAAAATCGCAAATTTCAAATGGCAATAGAACCGGAAGTAAACATCGGACAACGAAAATGGATATTTCATTGGATAGATCTAGTCAAGGGCAATAACCTTTGTTCAGGTTGCAAGGTCACGAAAGATCAAGGTCACGAGTTACAAGTTTTTGAAATTTTCGCAATTACTTTAAACGTTATACCGGAAATAACAAAAAGGCAGTATTAAAAATCAAAAATCTAATCACGTACTTTTTTGGCAATCGACTGGGCTGTCCTAAAATACTACTATTACGAATTCCGCTCATAACCCTGAGGCCCCATTTTGAGTTTTACAAAAGTTGGTCATATCAATATGGCGGCTTATTTGTAACTTCCGGGTCAATTTTTTTTCATTCATTGTTTTCGAATTGTCATTGCAATCATATTTCCAAAAACAAATTTCACATATCTTCGAAATTCTGGAAGTTGAAATCTAAAAATTTAAAAGCCATTTTCGTCAAAACCGGAAGTGATATCGAAATTTTGAAATTAGCATTATGTTCACAATCGAATTGCCTATATGCAGTTTTATTTTCAGATTCATCGAATTAAAATTTTAGAATTTGAAAAAAATTTATAATTAAAACTAAAAAAAGTTATCGACAAAAGTAAAATTTTAAATTGCTTGAAGAAGCCGTATTGTAGACATTAGTTTAAAGAAATAACCTAAAAAAATCCGAGTCAAATCGGATGAAAAATAGAGCCGTGAAATGAAAAATTCTAAAATACGCCTTTTTGTCCTACGTCATTTCCGGTTAGACAAAAATGCATCAAATTACATTTAAAAAATTTAGTTTTTCGAGAAAAGTAGTCAAGTCGCATCAGTGCATATGTGACATTAGCAGTTTTTGCTGGGCGCTCTGACCAGTATTTGAAGAAAAAAAAAAAAAAAAAAAAAAAAAAAAAACTAGAGCCGTACTTAAACGGCGCTGGGCAGTGAGTCATCCTCGGAATCTTTCATAAATCATGAGGCACTAAGTCTAAGGCAAATGGTTATGAACATTAGAAAAGTTAAATCTAGAGAGATTTTCTTATTTTAAGGAATTAAAATAACTGTTTGTGGTCTGAATGCTTAAAAGAGTGACGATTGGTTAGTTTTCGACTATAGAAAAATTTCTACTTTGCTAGTTTCAGGGTTGTCTTGATAATAATAATAATAGTGACCGCTTATTACTGATGTTCACAGTTCGATGTGTGTATATTAATTGACTGAATGACAGTTACAATGGAACATTGCACAAAATTTTCAAAATTTTAATCGCGCAATTTTCATAAAGTGTTATATATCATTGGAAAAAAACAGATTAGACACAATAAGAATATATAAGAATTTCTGACGTATGTAAGTTAGGCCACGTGATAGAGATGTTTAAAGTTAAAAATCGCAAATTTCAAATGACTATAGAACCGGAAGTAAATATCGGACAACCGAAATGGATATATCATTTGATAGATCTAGTCAAGGGCAATAACTTTTGTTCAGGTCACAAAGTCAAAAAAGGTCAAGGTCACGAGTTACAAGTCTTTGAAATTTTGGCACTTTCTTAAAACGTTATACCGGAAATGAGCAAAAAGCACAATCAAAAATCAAAAATCGATTTGCGTATTTTTAGGGGCAGTCGACTGAGCTGTCCAAAAATACTATAAATATGAATTCCGCCGATAACCCTGAGGCCCCATTTTGAGTTTTACAAAAGTTGCTCATATCAATATGGCGGCTTATCTTTTGCTTCCGGGTCAAAATTTTTTAATTTGTTGTTTTTGCATTATTATAAGAATCATATTGCAGAAAAAAAATTTCAAAAAACTTCATAATTCCGGAAGTTGAAATTTTAACTTTACGAGCCAATAACGTCAAAATCGGAAGTGATATCGAAATTTTGAAAATTGCATTTTCTTAACAATCAAAATGTCTATTGACTTGTAAATTTTCAGATTGATTGAAATAAAATTGTAGAAGTAGAAAAATTTATAAATTTCAAACGAAAAGAGTTAGCGACAAAATTCAAAAATTGTAATTTCTTCAAGAAGCCGAATTGTAGCTTTTGGTTCTTGCAATTAAACACAAAAAATCCGATTAAAATTGAATCTAAAATAGAGTCGTAAAATCGAAAATTCTAAAATACGCTTTTGCATCCTACGTCATTTCCGGTTGGATAAAAATGCGTCAAATTACATTTAAAAAATTTAGTTTTTCAAGTACAGAAAGGAAATCATATCAGTGCATATGTGGCATTTGCAGTTTTGGCTGTGTACTCTGACCAGAATTCGAAGAAAAAAAAAAAAAAAAGAAAAAACATTCTGAAAACAAAGCAGTGCTTTCGAAATCGAACGCCCTGCAATAAAGTTATCGACAAAAGTAAAGTTTTCAATTGCTTGAAGAAGACGTATTGTAGACATTAGATTGAAGAAGTAACCGAAAAAAATCCGAGTCAAATCGGATGAAAAATAGAGCCGTGAAATGAAAAATTCTAAAATACGCCTTTTTGTCCTACGTCATTTCCGGTTAGATAAAAATGCATCAAATAACATTCAAAAAATTTAGTTTTTCGAGAAAAGTAGGCAAGTCGCATCAGTGCATATGTGACATTAGCAGTTTTTGCTGGGCGCTCTGACCAGTATTTGAAGAAAAAAAAAAAAAAACTAGATCCATAGGCTTTGCATGGTTCTGAGCAGTGCGTAACAGTTTTGGAATTACTTAAAAAACTGTTTTTAAAAGGGTCTGTATTGGTATTATTTCTAGACAAAGAAAGCTACCACAAATAGTGAAACCTTTGATGTTACTTGTTAAGTAAAAAATCGCAAATTTGATTTGCTTACAAAACGGAAGTATACATCGGACTTCAAATACGAATACATAGTCGGATAGATCTCATGTAGGGCAAAAACTTTTTTTTTCAACTTCCACAGTTTTATTTCCATCGCTATGAAAACTTCTAGGCATATAGACATTGTTATTGCGAACAAAACTGTGTTTTCAAAATTTTGATATCACTTCCGGTTTTGACGTCATTTGCTTGTAAACTTCAAATTTCAACTTCCGGAGTTTTGAAGATATTTGAAAATTTCTATTTGCATTATGTTAGAAACTGTCACGATGAAAGATATTTATGATAAAATTTGACCCGGAAGTAATAAGTCAGGCGCCATGTTGTTGTGAGTAATTTTTATAAAACTCAAAATGGGGCCTCAGGGGATAATCGGATTTGCACAATTTTGGTGTCTATGAAATTCTTAGTCGATTGCCACCAACCTTATGACAGCGGATTTTTGAATTTCGATTTAGACTTTTTTCTATTTCCGGACAAAGAATTTCAGTAATGACCGAAACTTTCAAGGCTCATATATAGTGACCTTGACCTTTGATAACCCTTTGACCTGTACAAAAGTTATTGCCCTTAACGAGATCTATCAAATGATATATTCATTTCCGATTTCTGATGTTAACTTCCGGTTTTATCGCCATTTGAAAATTGTAATTTTTAACTTTAAAGAGCTTTGTCACGTGACGTAATAAAAATACGTCACAATTCTTTAGACATATTTACTATGCTAAATCTGCTCTTTCAAATGATATATAACACAAAATATTTGAATCAAAATTGCGCTTTTTAAAGCTTGCAAATTTTGTGCCAATTTTCATTGTAACTGTGCGTGTTTTTTGGAAATTTGATTTTGATCGACCTGAACACTTACAAGTAGATAAACAATTTGATAATGAACAAAACAATATTTCTGAAATTTGATATCACTTCCGGTTTTGACGTCATTTGTTTGCAAACTTGAAATTCTAACTTCTGGAGTTCCCGAATTATTTGAAAGTTTTTTTTTTGCATCAGAAAAGATATACAGTGAAAACCCTCAAAACCGAATCCTCTGAATACCGGAAATTATCAGCAATCCATTGTGTTCTTAATTGAGTAAATTTGTGATTTAATCAATTGACATCTGCATTCATTTTTGCCGATAACTGATCATATACCAAGCTATTATGAATTATATATTCATTTAAAATATATTAATTTATTTTATTGGATGTAGTGTAAGCAGCGCGTTTCCGGGTTTGTTCGATTTCTTGTTCCATACACCTCTAATATGATTTCAATAATAGAACACGACACGAGTGAACTGAAAGCAACGTGAATCGAACGTATCCCGCAACGATTTGCTACTTTCGAAAATGAAAGTTGAAATCATCTTGGCGCGAATGAGAATC